>CM062807.1:889480331-890680331 GCA_031772625.1 Pinus tabuliformis | reverse complement strand
AGGTTAAAACATTATATATGTTTTTTATATTTATTATGAAACATATATAATTATATGTTGGAATTTTGAAAAGTATATTTTAAAAGGAGCAGGAATTTTGAAAAGGGTATTTTAAAAGGAGGAAGGTCATTATTACTAAATTTTAAAAAGAGTAATAATTAAAGTTTTATTTTTTAAGTGGTGTTTTTGTGTTTTGGGGCGTGAATTTGATTGAAAATGGAGACAACAGTTATAGAAATGGAGAAGTTGAGCGGGGCTAATTTTGCCCTATGGAAATCACAGATAGAGGATACACTGATTTTAAGTGATCAGTATTTTCTGATTGAGGGCACAACAAAGATGCCCTCATTGATGACAAATAAGGAGTGGAATAAGCTAGATAGAAAGGTGATTGCAACAATCCACCAATATTTAGCAAAGAATATTTATTTCAATGTGTCTGGAGAAAAGACGGCAGAAGGATTATGGAAGAAGCTCCATGATCTATATGAGAAGAACACGACATTAAACAAAGTGTTTTTGATGAAGAAACTTTATAATCTCAAAATGAAGGAGGTTGTTTCAGTTGCTCAGCACTTGAATGCATTTAATATTATTACTAATCAATTTGCCTTTGTTAAAATCATTTTAGATGATGAAATTAGAGCTATTTTGTTGATGTGTTCTATGCTAGACATTTGGGAAAATTTAATTGTAGCTATGAGCACTTCAGCAACTACAGGGACCCTGAAGTTTGATGATTTCAACAGCAGTTTAATGAATACGGAGCTACGACACAAGTCAATTACGGAAGACCAGGGAGGAGAGGCTCTAGCTCTAGCTAATTGTGGTAGGAGAATGGATAGAGGCCAGCAAGAGCAATCAAGATCGAGAGTCCGATCAAAATCAAGGAGAGGCAGGATCATCTGCTTTCATTGTGACAAACCCAGGCACATGAAGAAAGAATATTGATTTTGGAAGAAATGAGAAAAGGATCAGAGACTGTCCAGTACAAATCACAAGTCATCCAACGCAAATGAAGGTGAAACTACTGCTGTAGCCACAGATGGTGATGTGTTGTTTACTGTTTCAGTAGAGGATGCATGTGTATATACATCTAACAGTAGCTTTGATTGGATCCTTGACTCTGGGGCATCTCACCATGTAACCCCATGCAAAGATAGTTTTGTTTCATATAATCTTGGTGATTATGGTAGAGTGCATTTGGGGAATAATCATTTTTGCAGTATTGTTGGAGTGAGAGATGTCCAAATCAAGATGAAATATGGACAAGATATATAGTTGAAATAGGTTAGGCATGTACCAGAAATGCGCATGAGTTTAATCTCTATGGGACAGTTTGATGATGAAGGCTATTCGACAAGCTTTGGAAAAGGAGGCTGGAAAATTAGCAAAGGTGCGTTGGTCGTGGCCAAAGGACCCAAGACAGGAACACTATACATATTGAAGACACTGATAAAAAAATCAGATTTCGCTGTTGTCACAAAAGAAGGAAATTCAGTAGATCTGTAGCATAAGCGTTTGGGTCACATGAGCGAGAAGGGCTTAAAAATCCTTGTTGTTAAAAGTTTATTGCCCAGTTTGAAATCCTACAATCTTGATCTTTGTAAGCATTGTATATATGGTAGACAAAGAAGGGTTTCATTCCTTAGAGGTGGCCATGACAGGAAGAAAAATGTGTTAGAATTGGTACACTCAGATTTGTTTGGGCCTGTTAACATCAAATCATTAGGAGGAGCATCATATTTTGTAACATTTATAGATGATGCATCCAGGAAGGTTTGGGCATATCCTATGAAAAGTAAAAGTGAAGTGTTTGGAATATTTCAAAAATTCCATGTTGTTGTTGAAAGAGAGACTAACAAATTGTTGAAGTGTTTAAAAACAGATAATGGTGAAGAATATTGCTCAAATGCATTTAAGGAATATTATAACAGGTTTGGCATAAAGTATGAGAAGACTGTGCTTGGTACTCCTCAACAGAATGGTGTCGCAGAAATGATGAATCGCACCATTATGGAAAAGGTGCGAAGTATGTTGTCCAATTCTGGTTTAGAGAAGAATTTTTGGGTTGAAGCAGTTAGGATTGCTTGCTACCTCATAAATAGATCTCCAACTATAGCCTTGGATGGCAGTATCCCTAAAGAAGTTTGGACTGGTAAGAATTTGATTTATTCTCACTTGAAAATCTTTGGATGTGAAGCATTCGTACATATTCCCAAAGAAAAATAGAACTAAGCTAGATGATAAATCTATGAAATGCATTTTTTTGGGATACGCGGATGAAGATTTTGGTTATCGTCTATGGGATCCAGTCAAACATAAAATTATTAGAATTAGGGATGTTATATTTAATGAGTCAGAAATGTTCAAGAGGATTGTAGTTGCGTTGGAGGTCAAGAAGGTTATTGATAGGTTTGAAGAGTAGCAGGAAAGCATCCCAGCAATGCAAGAAAATGAATAGCAAATTCAAGAGCATCAAGAACAACAAGTGGAAATGATGAACAACAAGAAGAAGGAGTCTTGCAGGAACCTTTACAAGAGATTCAACTTGATAATGTACCACCACAGTTGGTTCGCAGATCTTCTAGGTCTCATAATCCTTCACAAAGGTATCCTCCTTCAAACTATATTTTGTTGACTGATGAAGGTGAACCTAATTGTTTTCAAGAAGCTTGTAAAGTCGAGCACAGTAAAGAATGGAAGAAACCAATGGAAGAAGAAATGAAATCTTTGCAGGAAAATAAAAGTTGGGAGTTGGTAAAACTCCCAAAAGGTAGAAAGGCTCTACAAAACAAATTGGTGTACAAGATTAAGCTTGAAGGTGACAAAAAGAAGGAGAGGTATAAAGCAAGGCTGGTGGTGAAAGGTTTTGCCCAAAAAGAAGGTATTGACTTCACTGAAATTTTCTCACCTGTTGTTAAAATGTCATCCATTAGAGTCATTCTTGGTCTAGTTGCTGCTTTAAACCTAGAATGTGAACAGTTAAATGTAAAAACTACATTCAATGGTGAATTGGAGGAAGAAATTTATATGGACCAGCCAGAAGGCTTCATAGAAAAAGGCAAATAAGGCCTTGTTTGTAGGTTGAAGAAGAGTCTCTATGGGTTGAAACAGGCACCTCAACAATGGTACAAGAAATTTGATTCATTCATGTTGGAACATGGATTTTAGAGGTTGGAAGCTGACCATAGTGTCTATATCAAGAGGTATGATCAAGGAAATTATATCATATTATTGTTATGTGCGGATGACATGTTGATTGTTGTGCATGATAATAATAAGATCAATAGGTTGAAGAAATATTTGGGTAGCAAATTTGCAATGAAGGATTTGGGACCAGCACAACAAATATTGGGCATGCGGATTATGCATGACAAGAAAAATAAAAGGTTGTGGCTGTCACAAGAAAAAAATATCAGGAAGGTGCTTGACAAGTTTAATATGAACGATGCCAAGCCAGTTGGTACACCCCTTGCAGCCCACTTCAAGTGAGTATTGAATTATGTCCTAGTAATGACAAAGAGAAAGAAGAAATGAGCAAGATTCCTTATGCTTCAGCAGTTGGCAGTTTGATGTATGCCATGGTATGTACACGACTAGACATTGCATATTCAGTGGTAGTGAGTAGGTTCCTTGCCAATCCAGGAAAACAACATTGGCAAGTAGTAAAATGGATTTTGAGGTATCTCAAGGGTACTAGTCATTATTGTTTATGTTTTGGTCATGATGAGATTGTGCTTGAAGGATTTATAGATGTGGATATGGCTGGAGATATGGATACTAGAAAGTCCACTACAGGTTATTTGTATACATTTGCAGGTGCAACAGTATTTTGGGTGTCAAGGCTACAAAGAATAGTAGCCCTCTCTACAACAGAAGCAAAGTACATAGCTGCAATAGAAGCTTGTAAAGAGATGTTGTGGATGCAGCGATTCCTAGGAGAGATGGGAAAAAAGCAGGACAAGTATGTGTTATATTGTAATAGTCATAGTGCCATTCACTTGGCGAAAAACCCAACATTTCATTAAAAAACCAAGCACATTGACTTAAGGTACCATTGGATCCGACATGTGTTGGAGGAAGAATAGTTATCCTTAGAAAAGATCCATAGAGATAGGAACCTTGCTAATATGCTCACTAAGATTCTACCACGAAATAAACATGAGTTATATAGAGGCATGGCAGGACTCGGTGTGACTTGATCACTCTTATTTGGCTTCAAGTCAGAGAATGTTAAGTGTGAAGCCAAATTCATACAGGATTCTAGATCCTTCTACACCACCAGTAGTTTCTAGAATCACATGTAGGATTCCAGATCCTTATACACCATCAGTAGTTTCTAGAATCACATGCAGAATTCTAGATCCTCCTACACCACCAGTAGTTTCTAGATCATTCCAGATCTCCATCTGAATCACGTATAGGATTCTAGATCCTTCTTCTGCCTCTATAAATTTGTAATTTCTCTGGCCAAAGCAAGCAAGAAAGTGAAGGCCCAAGCCTGTTATGTAATGCAAAGTGATTTTTGTTCTCCAGTGATTGTTTTATCTATTCCGCTGTTTTTGACTGAGTAATCTTGTTAGTTCTCCATTTGTTTTTCTCTGTGAATTATTCTCTGCTATTTCCGTCTAAGTCTCTGAGTATAAATTTATTGTGTGTTATGTATGCTCTGGTCTAACAACCACTTGTTGCAGTCACGATTGCCGTTACACCAAAACCTACAGGTGTTAGTAAAAAAACACATCGCTAGTGTTAAGCACATTCCATGAAACACACGGGAGCGTTGGATCAACACTGCCATTAATGTGGAGCGCAACAAGGAAAGTTTGATAAAAAATATTTAGTAACTTTGATAAAAAAAGCTTCGGTGATTGCATTATGTTCATCAATTCTTGTCTTATTTAACACCCCCTGCCCGGAAAATTTGATAAAGAAGTTTCTGTAGCATAGGAACTCTCTACCTCTCTCTGTAGCATAGGCTCACTCATCATCTCCTTAGAAATGTACACACACCCATAGAGCTCTCCACACATCTCACTCACCACAATGCTTCATTCCCCCCACATTTCTCAACTGTAATATTAGAATTTGCTTCACTAAAGTATAGTCAACGATTTTGTCTCTATCAGCCATCACTCTACAAGTAACATTTCCCAAGTGTACTTATGCACTTAGCACTCCATCATGTTGTTTCATCTCTTGCTTGAATTCTTCCACTGTATTAAACATGAGAATGGGAACCTGAGTGTTCCCATTCGGAGACGTGAATCCTCAATCAACCTACACACTCCAACAAGGCACCTTTCCTTTATGTGAACAAATATCTTGTCCTCAAGGCTCTGATATTCATTCAATTCGTTGTAGCACATAAGCAAGATCAGGGATGGCTTGTCTCAACTCATGACAGGAATCCATTATTTCATTATGCATAACCATGGTCCTCTCTCTCATTGTCTACTTCCTATGACAATCACCATTGACTCCATTGATGTATTTGTGAAGTCATGGTCCTCGCTGCCTTGACACAACAATCTCCGCAATCGCCATTACTCTTGTAATACCATCCTTGCTAAGCAAATTTACTTAGCTGCTAACTCATTCATTTTCCATTCACCTCTGTGTTGCAGTTTCAGAGCCTAATAATTTCGTAATTTTATTCAGGAAAACGTTATGAAATCACGAGATTTCAATTAGAATTTAGCCCATTTTGCTTTGCCTCTTATTGTTTTTTCTCTATGGGACCGGTTTTTGTGACTGGCGGCTTCATACACTTCTGTATTGGAATTTCAAAGCTCCCACATATCGTAACTTTCTTCAAATTACAATTACGGATATGTTACGAAATCTCCAACCTCAGAAATACCTATATGGTGTCTCCACAGAAATTAGGTGCTAAGCTCTTCACTACACCCTTAGTTATTTCGTGATCCATGACCAAACACCAAACACATCAGATCTCCACATATTGGGACTTTATCCAAAATGAAATTAAAAAGAAGCTACAAAATCCTGACCTCTAATATGTACTTTTTGAATGACATCATGCTCTTGTCATCAACCCACGTGGTGTCTCCTTAATGGTGATATGTGTCATTGGGATTTGACCCATTAAGCCACCCAATATTGATTAATCTGACTTCCACAAGTCCTCTATACATCCACATCATGTTGATGTCATATGCCACCGTCAGTTCCTGAGGGCCAATCACTTGCTGCCATGTGTCTTGTTTGAGAGGAGAGAAAGGGTCCCTTGGTCCATGACTTTGCAAACGATTTCATTTGTAAGCTCTTCTCCTCTCACACCTTGGCGCTTTCAAAATAATTCAATTAATAAGAAGTTGAGAAATCCTGAAGTTCTGAGGTTCCAATATTATGAGGTTCTCATCTGCTCTGATATTCACCTATCCCGATATTCACCAGCTTTTTGAGGTCCCAAAGTTCCAAGGATCAACTCCCTGGTATTGGATAGGAACTTTCTCAAAAATAAATTATACAAAATCTTCGACCTCCGATATTCTGACCTCTCGAAGTCTCGAGACTCTAACCCTCTAAAATTTGGGGTTTCAAAATTCGTCCTTCTCCTCTGGTTCAACAAGTTGGCTTGCTTCTAAGGGCTTCAAGCTCTTTACTTCGACTATCAATAACTTTTGGTCTCGAGGTCCATTCATGGACTTCCACATATCGTTGGAAATATTTTCCTGAGCACTAACCAACTGTGCTAACTACACAAGTATCTTAGTTGATCTCTTGAGGCATAATCTCCTCCAAAGTCTGGGACTCCCAACCATCACAATCATCATTTTATGGCTTATCCAATCAGCCTCCTACTCTGATGATTCTCTACAAAGAATTGCAATGACAATGGTAGTCCCAAGCACCATAGTCATGATTTTATGGATTCTCCAATAATCTTTATAATGTGATGATTCTCTACAAAGCACTACAACAACCATGGGAGTCTCCTTGAGCTTGACACATCAAGTACATCAATGTTGGCATTTGCTGCCATCACAACTAGCCCAGTGGAAATCAATGTTGCCTTTCCTAACATCATGATAGCACATACATCGATGCGGATATGGTTGACATCAATGAAAACACACTTTCTAACTATTAGGCAATGCCAACTAACCAACTTGATCTCCCAGTATGTCTTTTGACATCAATTCCAACACACATACTACCATTAGCCATACATACAATGCCAAATGTCCAGCAATACATTATGTTTTCTCTAGTCTCAAATGGAAATTATGGGTTCATGGTTGTAGATACATAAAATGGAAATGAAAACATCAAACACTAATTATTCTAAATATATTAAGTACTCATTCCCCTATTAGAAATTAGGAAAATCTTAAGAAGGGGAATGAATCAATATTTTAACAATTTAAAACTTTCTTACTTAAAGTGGAAGCCAAACTAGGAAAACCACTCACTCCTATTTATTATGATGAAAAATAAAGCTACAACTTCAAGTTACGTCAATTTCTTTGTGTAGGCTACAACCCACTAAGGCCTTCAAAATTCTCTCTATCTGCAGGCACCAACTTCTTGATTTCTTAGGAACCAACCTGAAGAAAGCTCCAACTCCTTTTTTATTAGCTCCAACTAAAAGGAAGCTCCAATTCCTTGTTATGCAAGCACCAACTTGCACAACCCTAAAGACACTTATTTCATATAATTTTCACACTCAAATCATGAAAGAGTTTTTTCTACAGTATAATTCTCTATTTTGCTCACCAAAATCACCACACCTAGTATGCCTCAAATCCTTTACCAATTCATGTATTCATATCTCATTGTTCTGCAATATTGTTGCTGTGTATATAGATTTCAGAGCTCCTAATTTTGGTTTTAACTTTAGTTTTACTTAAAATCCCTTCTTTCAATTAATTTTTGTTTACTTTCTTTAGTCGCTATGTTCTCTTGTTGTAAACATAATTTGCATCTGAATAATATTGTTTTGTTCCTTGCTGTCACCACAGGAGGGTAACTCCGAATGGATTTGTTTCCACTTAATTAAGATAGAAAATAGAGATATATATGGAGAGGGATACTATTGGGTTTCACCTCCCAATGACTCTTTGTCTTCCAATTCTATTTATTTAGCTATTTACAATATTTACATAGGATTCCTAATCCCAAAGGTTAGGTGTTTAACATTCCACCCTTTAATATGAAGGAATGTTGGTGAGTCCAAGTATCATTATGAATCTTTCAAACTTTTCCCTTCAAAGCTCTTTGGTGAAGATGTCTGCAATTTTCTCATTTACAGAACAATGTCATAGGTGAATTTTTTTGGCCTCAACATGATGTCGAATCAGATGATATTTTGTATTGATATGATTTGTTCGATCATGGAACTTTGGGTTCTTGGATAAATTTATTGTAGAAGTGTTGTCAATTAAAATAGGAGTTGAGTGTACTTGCTTCTCCTGCAAACATTCAAGAATTTTCCTGAGCCACACAATTTCCTTCATTGCTTCAGCTACTGCCACATATCCTGCCTCATTTCCTTCATTGCTTCAACTACTACCACATATTCTGCTTTGGTTGTGGAATATGTTGGAACTGATTTTTTGTGTGACCTCCAAGATACAACTCTTGATCCAAGAGTCATAACATAATTGAAGTATATACTCTAGCTTATTTATCTCCATTTAAATCCGAATCATAGTATCCAATCAAGTTGAGGTCACCCACCTATGTATACTTGAGTCGAAAGTCTTGAGTTCCCTTCAAGTACTTTAGAACTCTTTTTGCAGCATACCACTGACCCTCGCAAGGCTTTTGCATAAACCTGGATAGGGTTCCAACAAAAAATGAAATGTTTGTTCTGGTAGTAGTCAGGAAGTTGAGACTTCCTATGAGTTGTCTATACTTCATTGCATCCTCAAATTCCTTTCCTTCAGTGGTTGTGAGCTTTAAGTTCTATTCCATTGGAGTGGTCAAAAGAACTTTTCTTGAAATTTTTTTGGGAAGGAAAGGAAGTTGAATTAAGGGGTATCGAAGGAAAACCTGGAAAGATAATCAACTCTAATAGCATGGAAAAGCTTCTAAATAAAGAGAAATGGGGTGTAATTGCACAATTATGTTCACTAGAGGATCCCACATCGAAATCATGTATTTCTCCAGATCTCCAAAACATTTTGGACAATCATCCCAAGTTATTTGAGACTCCAAAAGGTCTCCCACATATTCGTGATCATGATCATGCTATTCATTTGATTCCATGAAGTTTTCCTCTAAACATCATGCCTTACATATATCCATATGCCCAAAGGAGTGGGAACTCATTGAAAAGTTGCAAAAGGTCCTAGTTCAAACAATATTGTGAGAAATTGACAAGGATGGAAAAATCATACTAGAACCTGAAGCAGTCACAGAACCAAGAAATCGAAAGCTATGAAATAGATCAATTTCAGAGTATCTCATCAAGTGGAAGAACTTACTCGCTGAAGATTCCACATGGGAGGACAAGAATTTGTACAGAAGCATCAAGAGCTACTCAAGCATTGAGGACAACACTTTTTGAAGGAGAGGGGCATGTTAGGTCCCTATACTACTAGTGTAACCCCTTATTGTTATTAGTATAACCCCCTTATTATATTTTTGTGCCCATGTAGTCCCCATATTGTTATTATTATGCCCCATAGAAGCCCACTATTGTTATTATTGTGCCCTTATATTATTATTGTTATGTCAGCTCTGATTATATTATGACCCCTTAGACTCCTATATATAGAAAGGAGGTCTTGTCATTTGCATCATCTAAGAATTATTCATTTGTGTAATGTAAAGGAGGTTGCCCCTCGAAGAGGCTGAATTCTAAGGCGTTGATCTATCTTTTCTATATTTTTGTGAGCTGGTTTCATAACAGTGTGAGTGTTTTTTTCCTAATTTATTGAACGACCACTGGCGTTTCAATATATTTGAACTTGTAGAAGTGTTTTTTCAAGTTTTTCATTACATTTCCTTAGTGTCACATGCAATACCTTGTTTCTGCACTTACAATCATCATTGTAGCAACTCTCTTCATGAGCTTCGTTCTTTTTCTGTTTGACTAATTTATGCACTTTCTTGGGCTGAATGCATGTATATTCACTCAGATATGCACCTATTTTCACACTCATTCAGTCCTTAACATTTTTAGGCTGCCCTTGGGCAGATCTAGGCTGCCTTGGCCCAGATATTGCTTCTCCCGAAATGCACAGTTCTGCGCAGTTCTGGGAGACAATGCCTAGTCATGCCCATTGGGCCTACGGAATTCGCAGCTCCAGCTAGTAACCCAACTAGACTGAACTATGCATTGCGTAGTTCCATTCCAAAATCAACCTCTCTGGGTTGTGGTATACATAGTTCCAATTAGCAGCAGGCCTCACTAGTAGCTCGGATTGCATAATGTACAGTTCCAACTGACAGTCTCCCAACCTCTCAGAGTTAATGTTGCATAATCTTGCCTAGAAGTCACCCAGTTTATTACATGATTGATTCCTGAGTTGCTTTATGTTTTTCAGCTAGCATTGGCTTGTCGAGTGTCTTCTCTCTCTTTTGGTATAATATATGTTGAGCAACTTCTCAATAGTACAGGTAACATGGCCTCCAAGAGAGCTGGATCAAAGGAAACAATTGAAAGGAGTGCTAGAGATGTGGTTGAACAGGTGTCTATGAGCTTGTCTGTTTATGCAGACACACATTTGTTCATTAAGAAAGACATGAAGATCACATGGAAAGACATCAACACTATATTCACATGCAATTTTGAGGAGAATATAGAGGACCGACATTTCTATGTCAACATTCATAAGTAGGGATTGCACAAGGTTGCATGTAGGTATCCCACCTTCCCATGTGCAGACATGATCCACTAGATTATCTCACACATTGATCCTCAGATGATGATATTGAGCATTTTCAGTGGAGTAGATCTTACTACCTTCAGGGTAGAAGATTATCAATAGATGTATCATTTAGCGCAGCCAGTGAATAGGATGGATGCACCGTTCTACACTCTTAATAGCAACGTGAACACAAAAGACGTATTGAAGCATTGGGTAAGGGATCCATCAAAGTTCAAGATGACACCCAACCAGATCTACATGACAAAGACACTCAGGAAGGCTTACCAACTCCTGGTCATCTTCACATGTCACTTGTATGAGCAAGAGAGTACGAAGACCTTCCTGCAGAGTTGGGTTGTTATGTTGGATTATATGGAATGTGAAGGAAAGCCTTTCAACTAGTCTGACATGTTGGATCTTCAGATGAAAGTGCATGTATTGAATGCCTAGAGTCTACCCAAGGATCAACAAGCAAGATTCTTCTTGTCCACCTACCTGCCTGATGCAATTTGTGTCTGTCAACAGTTTCCTGGTTTCGGTTGAGCATGGACACCTTCATAGAATGTTGTGAACATTTATTGCAAGTTTCTCTCAGAGCGTAGCTCTCCAGGAGTCATGGCTAAAATATATGACCACTTCATTACTTCTCTATACATGATGATCTTTGAACAAGATCTACCTTGCATGTCCTAGACAATAATGGAGGCATTTCCGAACATTACAGATTGGTACATCTGACCCGATGGCACCTTCATTAGGATGTACAATGTGGAGAAGGCTCCACATTTTTTGCCGAATTATTCCATGGACAAGTTGGTCATACGGGAGGTTTCATACCACATATCGACATGGTTATCATATAGATTGCATAGGACTAAGAAGACACCATAGCCTCTGCTTCCTTTGTGAATTGTGTTGTACACGATCTAGAGTTTAAAATAAGAGGATGTCGAGGTCGAGGACTTGAAGGAGTTTAAGTTTGACACCAAGATTTTCAATTCATACGACCCACATGGCTTATGCAGGGAACACTATATGAGAGTGTTACACAGTAATTTGTCACCATCCCTGTTACTCCTCTTGTCGTACCTTGGAGGACTCATCCCGGGAGTTATAAGAAGTGACAAAGTCTAAAAACACTTACATTATGTTCCCCTGAGTATGTACTCCATGTTCCCTGAAGACACCTTCTGCAGATTATCCCTGAAAAGTGCTCTTTTCCCATTGGCGCAAGTCCACAGTGTCTTACCCGCGCCAATCATGGAGATCCTCAAAAGAGGGCGCGACCATTGGTGCTCTGTCTTAGAGCAACAATCGCGCCAACCAAGTTTAGTCGTGCTTTTTGCCTTAACACACGTCCGACTATTGTTTCCTTCATTACATGGAGCTTTTCTGAGGATAAAAAATCAGCTTTATGTCGAGCTCTATCCTATCTCCATCTTTAATGGCTTTTGGGGATAATGTTAATCCACAAAAGGTGTCCCGGTTCATCGTATCCTCCTCCTTTCTTCATCTATATAAGCTTGTCATTATGCATTGGACAAGCTAGTGATAGTAGTGATAATCGTTAGTCATGGAGTGTTAGATGTTGAGTTCTTGAGTTCTTGGAGGAATGCTAGTGAGTGCTAGAGAGGTTATGCTGCCGGAGAGGAGATGCATTGCAAGACACATATAGTTACTCGCCCAGCCAGGAGAAGGGTCAACGTCAGAACAATGGTTGTAACTTTTCCTGTTTATTATTAATTGATGAGCGACTGCTATTATAGTTCCAATCTCATTGTCTATTATGGTGATGTGTTGATTTATTTCCTTTCTGACTGAAATATAGTTGTGCCTTGGTAGTTTTTATGTTGGTATCTGTCTCTTCCTTTGCATGTGCAGGTGTTCGTTTATGATCTGTTGGAGCGAGGGAGTGGGGATATCAACTCTGCTTCAATCATAGCGTTGGACTCCAGGTTGGTCTTCTTGATTCACCTTTGATGCATAACTAGGAACTTGCGTAGCAGCGTGGTTTGATTGTGGCTAGTTCTGTTATAGGCTAGTGGGATCGCCTCTGTTCGTAGAGGGGATTTACCTGACCAACAATTTGGCGACTCCACCGGGGATTCTTTTGCGTACTACTACTGTGATTTCTGATTGCAACCCCATGACGTATATATTGTCACGCCAGTTACTAGGGGGCAAATACTCAAAGTGGATTGTTATCCTCCAAGAGTTTGACTTGGAATTTACCACTGCCAAGTCTAAGAAATCCCTTGTGTTTGCTGAGTTAATTTGCTCTTTGCCATCTTCTTCCTCGACCTCGCCTGCAGAAGATCAAATTCCAGATGAAACCCTGTTCCTCATTAGCACCCTCGATCCATGGTATGGAGATATAATCACATATTTGCAAACGCCCTCCTTCCGCCCGGGTGTGTCTAAAGACGCTAGGCGGAGGATTCGTCATCAATCTCAACCCTACCGTATCATTGGAGATACATTATATCGTCTTGTTGCAGACTCCGTTCTCCGCCGTTGTCTTACTCTAGAGGAAGCTGAACGGGTTCTAAATGACTGCCACTCTGGTGCTTGTGGCGGACATATGTCCGGATATGCTACAGCCCAAAAAATCCTTTGTGCTGGCTATTTTTGGCCCTCTATTTTCAAGGATTGCATCCTTGCCGTCCGCTCTTGTCATGAGTGCCAGATATACCAGCGGAAAATGCGAGCGCCTTCTGCTCCGTTGCACCCTGTGGTTTCCGTCGGCCCTTTTGCAAAATGGGGCATTGATTATATGACCTGTAACCCTCGCTCGGCCGGGGGGCATGGGTTTGTCATCGTTGTCGTCGATTACTTTACTAAATGGGCCGAGGCGATGCCTACATTAACTGAAGACGGTCAAACTGCGGCGCAATTTTTATTCAATCATGTTATTTCGCGATTCGGCGTCCCTCAAGCCATTGTCACTGATCACGGAAAGCATTTTCGTAATCATATGATGTCGGAATTAACGACCTAGCTAGGCTTGCAACACGATAGTTCAACTCCATACTACCCTCAGTCCAATGGTCAAGTTGAAGCTGTCAATAAAATCTTGGTTACAATGCTTCAACGTATCATTGGTGTGCATAAATCTAACTGGCATTTGATGTTATTCCCTACCTTATGGGCTTACCGAACCTCCGTGAAGGATGCCACTGGTTTCACTCCATTTCAACTAGTTTATGGACTAGAGGCTACCCTTCCAATTGAATGTGAGATCCCTTCATTGAAATTAGCCGTCGAGCTGCTTCCCAACACTACCCCGTTAGAAGAATGCCTTCTTTACCTAGAACGGTTAGATGAGACTCGTCGCCTGGCCTCTTTGGCAATCGAAACGCAAAAGAAGCGAGTCAAGACTCACTTCGATCAAACCGTCCATCCACGTTCTTTCGTTGAGGGAGACTTGGTCCTACTCTATGATCAAGCGAAAGATAAGCTAGGCGCAGGAAAGCTCGAGTCTATGTGGCTAGGCCCTTATATTGTCAAGAAAGTCCTGCAGAAAGGGGCCTACGAGCTGATTGATTATGAAGGAAACCCTCTTGGGAAGCCCCGAAATGGGCTTTACTTGAAAAAGTACTATGCGTGATGCTGGTACATTTTATTGTGTACATACATGTACTTTAGTGTATTGTGTGTCGGTTTTCGAGACATAGCTACCACTTATTGTGTTTTTCGCTTCTTGTGCAGATGCCGGATGCACCTTATGTTGGTTTCGCTGATGGTGCCTGCCGCAGTACCCGCGATTTGTCTTCTGCGGCATGGGTAATCTACGATCCTCATAGCGAGCTAATAGATTGCCAGGGTGTGTGTTTAGGCCGTACTACTAACAATGTCGCCGAATACTGTGCTGTAATCGAGCTACTTGCTAGAGCAATTAATTTCGGTATTCGCGCATTGATAGTAAACCTGGACTCTCAACTTGTTGTCCACCAGCTCAACGGGAAATATTCCGTCAGAAACCATCATATATTAAGGTTGTATTTACGTGTAAGGTTGTTAGAAAGGCATTTTGATTTTATTACATATCAACATGTTCCGAGACAATTAAACACATTATCTGATGCATTGGCCAATCATGTATTAGATAGACATCTGCATAATTTGTAATTAAAACATTATGTAAGCAAGCACATGAAAACACAATAATGAACCATGAACATATGTATATATATACGTGTGTGTCAAAATATTTGCGCCCCGCGCATTACATAATCCAAAAAATAATACATGTCCAAAACTCATACAGCCATCGACAACATGTCTCTCAAAAACGTGCAAAAATGAAACCTAGGCGTCTAATCGCGGTGATGCTCATGATAGCATGTCACCGCCCGCACCAAACGTCTCAACAGACGATGGACGCGAGTAGATACTCCCACCGTATGCCTCTGGTACGCTCTAGGCACGTCCGCCAGTCTGCCATAATCTGGGATCCCTCGAGTAAGTGCCTCGAGGTTCTGTACTAGGTCATCATCGTCACCCTCTGCCTAAGGGTCCGCTGCAAGTTGTACTCTCCGTACATTGTGAGGCAAGTCGGCTGGTCGCTCTGCACCAACATCTGCATACATATATATAGGTGCTGTAAGAAACAGACATGAATTATAAAAACTTGAATATGTAAAAATATTAAAAACATAAAGGGTCCTTACCTAGCTCCTCGTCCCAGTCCTCTCCCTCAGGCAACGGGAGGTCTGGATCTCCAGTAAAATCAGTGCCCGCATAGGGCCAGTCCTCCACGACGATCAACTAGTGTTGGAGCCAAATGAAGAACTCGGGCCTCTAGGCCATCTGCTGGCCCCCACCTCCTCTGGGCATAAGTGGTGCCCATCGAGCCAACCTCGGCTCTCGTGGCACTGGATCTGCCACTATACCTCCTGGGATCCGGAATATTGGTAGTCGCTCCAGGAAAAACGATACTATGATGGATCCATATCCGAACTGTTTATTGCCATCACGCTTACATTTGGTAAGCTGCCTCTTGATATTTGTTGTTACTGCCGTGGCCCAATCAAATAATGTAGGGTGTAGGCACTCAGTTGCCAGTAGCAAGTGATTCTTCCTGGCCTCGTGGGGTGCCTGTACCCCAGCCGTCCGAGTGATAGTGAATAGTACCACTCGTAGCACCAAATCTGGGATAGTGACAATGTCCACCTTGGCACTATTGGATCCAAAATGGGCCCCAGGACAAACTCTGGCCATTACCTCCCCCATCTTTTCCCCAGAAGGTCTACTACCGGTCAAGATGGGCTGTGCACCCCGCCGAGATAGTCCAGTAATAAAATAGACATTAGAGACATCCAACTCCAATGTCTGGTCTTTCAGGCGGAATACCTGATCCTCAATATCCCAGGCGTCCACAATAAACCTTAGTAACTCGGGCTGTGCACGTAGATATGAGGTAAGGAAGAATTTTTTCAAGCCACAATCTCGCAAAGCATCCATGCATGCGTCATCTTCCAATGCCAAAGCATCTATGGCCTCATGTTCCCTTTCTCTCCATTCTATAGCCATTCTGACCAATTCCTGCAACCAAAACACCAAAATGACATCATAAGATCAATGGTGAAACCCAAAATCAAAGAAAATTGCAGGTTCAACGGTCAAAATTATGTGAAAATTGGTTCGCGCAATTGGTGCGACTGTTTTCCAAACAGTCATGAAAATGGCACGACCCCTTTTAGGAAAATAGCCCATTGGCGCGAACCCGCGCGGGAAACTCGCGCCAATGGGCGCAACCCTATTTTTTGCAATACCCCTTGCAGAGGATCATTCTGTGGATGGAAAACTGAAAGAATGGAGTAAAAATGAAGCTAAGGATGAGGCCTCTTACCTGTTTCAAACGGCGGCTCGAATGGTCTCCTGGATTGGTCGCAATCAGCAGTTGAAGTTTGCACCCAAAACCCTCCAACGATAAACTTACAAGGTAAAAAGTGAAAAGTAATTTTATTTTTTACTATTTCACTATTTATAACTTCTTTTGGCTTAAAAAACACATTAAAATCATGTTTTTGTGAATGTTTTTATGTCAAAGTAGGGTTTTACGCTGTTTTTGTATGTTGACAGGGATTAGTGCCACTCAAGCAACATAACGAGCTCCTTTTTTCGGTTTTTCGAGCTCGGTAAAACACGAGAAAAGGTTACTTCAAGGTCCGCTTTCAGCTCTTTTCTGACCATTTAAAGAGGAAAAGATTGCCGAGTCGCTCCTCTTGACTCGTTAAATGTTAATAAGGGGCGGTCGTTTTAAGTTCTTTTTGTCGACCGTTAAAACATAAAAAGATTACCGGGTTTTTGTCGTTTCAAACTCGTTAATGGTTACGAAACGACGTGGTTTTGACCGCTTTTTTACTTTTTCAGGTCGAAATCACTAGTTATGAAAAGTACTCCTCGATCGTAATGATCGGGCGGTTCTTTCGGGTATTATTTTATACTTTTTCGGGCCCGAGAGACACAACTTTACGAAAAAGGACATCCCTGGAGTTTCCTTTTCTGCTGTCTTTTCAAACTCTCTAAACATGAAAAGACGCTGAGTTCTTCCTTTGTCAGACTCGTTAAAACTTAATGACATCGGATTTTGTCACAACACAAGCATATGCTATCCCCATCAAGCTTGTTAAAAATAACTGGGGTACTCGCCAGAAATGGCGGGGGGAAAAGAAAATTTTTGAACCATAATTATTACCGTAACAACAGTATGTCGCTCTTGAACATGGCACTTTTTGCTTTCGTGTCCGAGGTGGGGATATTTCATCTCATATCTTTCACTTGCTTCCATGGACTTGGGTACCCTATTTGACCTCTCATCCACTCATTGCCTCGTCATCATGACCTTTGATACATTGATGTCAAATACTGCCAATTCCGTTAATGTGCCGCCGATATGTTCAAGAGAAGTTGACCTCTGCAAAGAAACCTCCCTCTGATAGTTCGCACAATCTCGATTCACAACATTATCTCTCTGTCTCGTGTCGATGATGTGGGAAACATTATGGCCCACCTTCAATCAAGGTCACTCCCTGTCGACTTCAACTCATTATCCAGGAAGTTGATCTAGAGACTCCTTTCCGGTGCCTTGGAGCCCGTATGCCTCAATGGCAGGTTCTTCGTGTTCGACGTGAGGTTTTCATCATTGGCCTCCAATCGAATGATTCTACGGGTGTTCGACTTCAGATCATTGATTCACACGTCGTAGACTGTACCTATAGTACCTTGAGGGCCATCGTCATTATTGGTGGTACCTCTTGCGTCTGTTAACAGTTTCCACTATTGACTGGTAATCAGACGATGTTCATGCATGTTCGACTTCAGCTCATATATTCACATGCTTGAACTTGTACTCTTGTTCGGGGCGAGATGGAGCGCAAGACCCTGGATTGTGTCTGTTGTAATCCAGGCGTGATTCTTGATACTTGACTCATTCACTGGATGGCTGCGACCATACCTGAGTCAATTCATTGATCCTAACCAGATGGCTACGTCCATACTATGGATCTAGATTATTTATGTACTCTCTTATGGATGGCTGCGACCATACCACGTACATCATGTAATTGAACTATCAGTCATGTCTCTTAATACAGATCCTCGGCGGCAGTAACTATATGTGCTCTTATGTGTTCTTGTAAAGCATTTCACCCCTCTCCACCTCTCGGACTTCATGCTTTAGGGGGCATCTGTTACACAGTAATTTGTCACCATCCCTGTTACTCCTCTTGTCGTACCTTGGAGGACTCATCCCGGGAGTTATAAGAAGTGACAAAGTCTAAAAACACTTACATTATGTTCCCCTGAGTATGTACTCCATGTTCCCTGAAGACACCTTCTGCAGATTATCCCTGAAAAGTGCTCTTTTTCCATTGGCGCAAGTCCACAGTGTCTTACCCGCACCAATCATGGAGATCCTCAAAAGAGGGCGCGAACATTGGCGCTCTGTCTTAGAGCAACAGTCGCGCCAACCAAGTTTAGTCGTGCTTTTTGCCTTAACACACGTCCGACTGTTGTTTCCTTCATTACATGGAGCTTTTCTGAGGATAAAAAATCAGCTTTATGTCGAGCTCTATCCTATCTCCATATTTAATGGCTTTTGGGGATAATGTTAATCCACAAAAGGTGTCCCGGTTCATCGTATCCTCCTCCTTTCTTCATCTATATAAGCTTGTCATTATGCATTGGACAAGCTAGTGATAGTAGTGATAATCGTTAGTCATGGAGTGTTAGATGTTGAGTTCTTGAGTTCTTGGAGGAATGCTAGTGAGTGCTAGAGAGGTTATGCTGCCGGAGAGGAGATGCATTGCAAGACACATATAGTTACTCGCCCAGCCAGGAGAAGGGTCAACGTCAGAACAATGGTTGTAACTTTTCCTGTTTATTATTAATTGATGAGCGACTGCTATTATAGTTCCAATCTCATTGTCTATTATGGTGATGTGTTGATTTATTTCCTTTCTGACTGAAATATAGTTGTGCCTTGGTAGTTTTTATGTTGGTATCTGTCTCTTCCTTTGCATGTGCAGGTGTTCGTTTATGATCTGTTGGAGCGAGGGAGCGGGGATATCAACTCTGCTTCAATCATAGCGTTGGACTCCAGGTTGGTCTTCTTGATTCACCTTTGATGCATAACTAGGAACTTGCGTAGCAGCGTGGTTTGATTGTGGCTAGTTCTGTTATAGGCTAGTGGGATCGCCTCTGTCCACAGAGGGGATTTACCTGACCAACAGAGAGTGTACTATCCTTGGATCCACAGAGCGTGTCATTGGCTAGAGGAAGATCCTTGGAGATATTTCTATAACTCCTCTAGGCTCAATGAACCAGTCAACATGGTAGTAGAGTAGCTAGCAACAACAATAAACAAACCTACACTGAAAAAAGGAAAGAAGAATATTTCTGAAAGCATAGAGGCAGAGAAAAGCTCCAAGTTTAAGGAAGATCCACTTGTTGAGAGAGTAGCTTTGGAGATAGAAGAAAATAGGTGACAATGCGATGGGAAAGGAGCATAGAAACTAAGAGATAAGCAAAGACTAGAAGAGACAGAGAAGAAGTTGCAGGAAGTAGGGAATAATCTTAAAGAAGAACAAGAGCTCTGTAGAAGAGAGTAGGAAGCACAGTAGGGACAGGAACAAGAAAAATAATAGTAGGAAGTGCAAGGTGCTCAGATAATGCAAATTGTGCCGATACAGGTTGAAGAATCAGATCCACCAACAGGAGATGATGAATAGGGTGAGCTGCCCCAGGAACAAGAACTTGCTCAGCAGGATGAACCAATAGTAGAACCGATGGCCACAAAGATGGTACAGCCAAAAAAGGATCAGGAAACTGACCTCATGACAAAAGCAACCAATCTCAGCCCACAAACTTCACCAGCTCGAGTAGTAGAGTAACTCCCAAGTGGACAAGGAGAGATTGTTCTCCTTGAGGATGATCCAGGAACATATGTGTACAACATAGAAATTGATGAGTCACAACACAAAGTTGTACATGCACATAGAACTCACATCCCAGATGAGCATGCATCACCTATGCACTTTGAAGAATAGGTGGTTGTGTCATATGTCTGAAGACATCCAGCTGCCTTGGCCGATGCTACTAAGGCTTTTGCCAAAACCACGAGATCAAGTGTGAGGTTCTTGATAGTAGAAAATGAGTGCATGGCTAAGGAATTGTAAGAAGCCAAGAAGAGATAGGAACAATCAACAGGATCCTCTAGAGCAGAGATGAAGAAAGCGATACTTGATGAAGTGTCAACTCTTGAGACAGTCATGCGGAGACTGTATGATAGGTTTGTCATCGTGCATAAGATAGTTGTCCATCTACATGGTCATCAATACTGGTACATCAAGATAGCATGCACACAAATAGACATATATAACATTGTTGATCATGTACATATATGGACAATGAGGTAGAAGGGAGCCCTGCTTCACTTGCATAAGATGATGAAGCCGTAGGTAGAGTTGGAAAAAGCATGCATCCGAATTCTGATCTAGAACTATCAGGAACTCTCGCCACTCATCACCAATGTTGAGGCTTTGTACACACAATTGTTCAAGATTTTGGATGTCATGGTGAGAAAGTACAACACCCTAATCAATTGGAACACTCACGGAAGCCAAAGAGAAGAACCAAGTCTGACTGGAGCTCGGCAATACTTTGATCAGTTGATGCACATAGACACTAGTGCAGATTTGCAGATCAGCATAGAGAACATGCAGAGATATGTCACCGATTCATTCATGTTTAGGACTAAGTTGCACTTGTTACAGGATGAGTTGGACAGAGGTTCCAGATCAGTAAACTAAGGAGTGATGGAGGAAAGAGTTTGTTTCTAGAAAGACATCATCAAACAGTGTACAGAAACCATTGTGACCTATCAATCTTAGCAGCAGTATCAATCTTAGCAGCAGTTTGTCACCGAAGATCACAGAGAGGATTTTGACGAGTTGGTCTTTCCACAGCCGTCTGAATCTTAGTGTTGTCTTATCTGGCTGAATCAAGCCTATTTTTTCCCACATGGGTATATGTGAAAATGTATTATTATTGTAAACATGATGTAAAATGAAATTTCAAGTGTCATTAGTGGAATGCAAACAGTCATATGTAATGTAAAGAGTTATATGTGATGAATTTGAAGAGTCATGAGGGTAGTCCAATAGTCAAAGGGGAATGTTAAGGATCACCCCACCCTTTGCTCTATATAGAACCTCATAACTCATAGAACAGGATTTTGGGAGCCAAGTTGTTGGCTAGGCATTGCTTAAAGAAGGCTTCAGTATAATTTTGATGAATGTTGGCTTCTCCACAATGTAGAGCGAGTACATCTCTTTGGAGGAGTAGGTGGTGTTGATTGTAATGTTCCACTATTGGGGAAAATTGGTGGTCAATGGTGTATGTATGGATGAAACTTTCACTTTCTAGTGCCAAGATGAAGAGATCGTAGTGTTGATTCTGATGGTATGTTCAGTTTTCAAAATGGCCTCCATATGAGGTAGAAAACACGTTCTGAAGTTTTTCCCAAACAGGGAAAAAAAAGAGGTCGGAGAAAGCCAAGTGGTAGTCTCAGAACAGGGCATGTGGCAGTCAAGTCAAACCCTGCGCAGGTTAAACTTCCAAGTTGTGGGTCGAACCCACGACCACTGGAATCACAATACAAAACTTTACCAACAAACCATGCATTGACTTTATTAAAACATGGGTGCAATATTATATTTGAACAATTGCATTGTTGACATGTGGAGGAAGAGTCGGTGGAGACTGCCATATTTGGCATCCCACCAAACCCACAGATCATTTAATCGGTGCTCCAAATAGTTAACAGAATCTCCACCAAACTCAGCACAGAGCAACCATATGATAACTATATGCCAAAGATTATATCGTGGCAGGTTTTATATTCATTGTAAAAACCATACAAAATATATGATATGCCACGAGTTCAAGGTTTATATCATCGTCAGGCATTGGTTGAAATCATTTGTTATATATGGTATGGCCGGCATTTTAATAAACTATGTTAATACATTTTTTTGCAATGTATTGCTAAATATTTCAATGTAATACCATATGGTTGTAACATAACACTGTGTTTTGCCAAAACCAATCTCAGGAGGCCCGCAGGTTTGACCCAAAGACATCCTGTGGGCATTATAAAAAGTTTACCATTACACCAAAAGCATGAGAGTTGTATGTAGTCGAATCTGAACTTGTGTTATTTGTTCTTGTAATATGCCTTTTGAGGTATGAATTTGCCAATATTGGGCCCTTTTGTAATCTGAAAGTTGCATTGGAAAGTTGACGCCGGGAGCTATCAATTGACAGTAGCCATTGATGCGTATGAGTAGATTCCATAATGGTTAATTTTGATGTAAATATACTTTTTGATCATTTTCAATACGCCAGACACCCATTGGAAATGGACCTAGAGATGTAGTCCTAAAGGGACGAACTCCATCATCAAATTTGTTATGTTTTCTTCTTATTTATTTTTTTCATGGTTGTTTTCAGATTTCAAGTTTTTGATTTTAAGGCACACAAATATTCATTTTCTTTATTAATTCACTTAAAAAGAAACCTTAGTTAATATTTGAAGAAATTGAGAAAATAGTCAATTCTATTATTTTTGGATCATATTTTGGTATCAGAGTGAGGTTGATCATGTATAAGAAGGATATTTGCCAATGTGAATGTTGACTAGATCTAGGTTGCGACGTGGAGAAGGGAAACCTGAGAAGATAAATCCAAATATTGTAAAGTGGAAAGTCTCTCAAAAGTTGAATATGGGAGAGCCAAATGAAGGGGAAGCTCTTGAAACAAAGGTCGTTGGAGAGGAGAAATATCAGCAAATGTTCCTTAATATGCAAAGGATGATTGCAGAACTTTATGAAGACAAGAAAACTAGAGATGAAAATTCATCTTCTAAAGGAACGAAATATAAAAAGGGCAAGGAAAAAGTTGCTGGTAATGAACCTCCTTCTCCTCCATATTGTTAGAAATTATATATTACGGAGCAATGGAACACATAAAATATTGCAGAAATATAAACGCAGAAAACGCATAAAACAAGAGAGCAAGGATAATTTTAGGGGCGAATGTTCGCCCTTTGGCGAAATTAAGGGGTTTTAAATTTTTAGTGGGCAAATATTTTGCATCATAGTATATTTTTACAAATCACCTCAAATAGCTCTCCTTATTTTAAGGGAGAGGGTAAAAAAGGTAAATTTAGCCCTTGAAATTAGGACTTACAACCTTCTATTCGCCCATTTTCAAGAATAGGTTTTATTTAAGTGAATCCATTCGCCCATTTTCAAGAATAGGTTTTATTTAAGTGAATCCTATGGGCCAAATACCATATTTATAAAAGAGGTATGGTAAATTAATAAAAATATAAATAAATGAGAGGTATGGTAAATAAATAAAACATTTTTTATATTTACTCCATAAGTCACCTTATATACATGTAAGGGTGTAAACAAATAAAAATACAAGTAAAGTGGAGGTATGGTAAATAAATAAAACGTATTTTTATACTTACTCAAAAGGTATGGTAAATAAATAAAAATATAAATAAACTAGATGTATCGTAAATAAATAAAACCTCTTTTTATATTTAGTCCATAACCCTCGTTCTATTTATGAAGGCTCAAGAAAGAGGTTTTATTTAAGTGAATCCTATGGGCCAAATACCATATTTGTAAAAGAGGTATGGTAAATTAATAAAAATATAAATAAACGAGAGGTATGGTAAACAAATAAAACATTTTTTTATATTTACTCCATAAGTCACCTTATATTTACGAACACTCAAAAAATGGGTTATATTTAGGTGAAACCTATGGCCAAAATACTATGGGACAAATACCATGGACTAGATTGTTATTAATACCATGCAAAAAACCATTATTAACCCTAATATTAGAATTAATAAAAATAAAAATGGCACATGGTATTGACCCATGGTATTCACCAAAATGGCACATGGTATTGACCCATGGTATTCACCTGGAATGTAGCCTATTTAAATGGGGGAATTAAACCAGCATGTAGCCTATGCTAAGATTCACTAGGACTTTACAAAGTTTTATTATTTAGTGAAAGACTCACCAAGATCTTACAAGATTTTATAATTGAGTAAAATATTCGCCGTGCCTGGTGAGAGATTCGCCAAAAAATTATATATACATATTATATTATTGATAAAATCGCCTTCCATTTTTCCTATATACCATGGAGATTCGCCCATTTATTATATTTATAAATTTAGGGGGGGTTCTTAAAATTTTCCCTACAAGAGAGACACAGATATACGTGGTTCACCCAGTTTGGGCTACGTCCACCCCGAACAGCCAGTCCTTCCTTTCTATTTTCCAGCAAAATGAAGAGACACAACCTACAGCAAATCCGTCATAATATCCTCTGTTTTCTCTCACAGTCTCACCTCTCACTTTCTCGCACATAGAATACACATCTATATGTCAGCCTCAAATACAATGCCCTCATACAAAGAGAGGGGTTGCCTTCTAGGGAAAGAAACCCTAAACTAAACATAATATATGCCGTCAGATCATCTGCCTAATGAACGACCCAGATTGACTAGAAATGACTATACTTTTGCAAGGCAATTTTACATTTGTTTTTAGCTTCAGGGGCGTTGCCCCCGACCCCTGCCGGGGGACCGCTGGCCCCCGGACCCCCCAGCCGGGGTGGATCGGCCCCCCCGGACCCCTGCGGGGGGGACAAGTCCCCCCCACACCCCCCGCGTGGAGGGGTGTACAAACTTCTTGGGGTATACATCCAGCTGAAACAAATACCTCTGAACAATCATGCTCCACACATAACAATCTCCCACTTGGAGAATGATTGTAGAAACTCCACCGCTGCTTCATTTGCTGGAAAATGACTCCTCTTTGGACCTGGCTGTTTCTCATCTTCATCGTCATCCTTGAAGACCAATTGAAACTGAGCATATTCTCAGTTTCTCCTTGGTTACAACTTTTGTTAGCATATCTGCAGGATTCTGGCTAGTGTGTATCTTTTCCAGCTTCAACTCTCCATCTTCCAACACTGATCGTATGAAATGGTACTTGAGTTGTATGTGTTTAGTCCTGGAATGAAATGCTGAGTTCTTTGCAAGATGAATGGCACTTTGGCTATCACTGTATAACGTGCCCTTATCATGCTCCTTACCCAATTCACCCATAAACCTTTGTAACCAAATCATTTCTTTACTAGCCTCTGTAGCAGCAACATACTCTGCTTCTATTGTTGAAAGTGCAACAACACTTTGGATTTTTGAAACCCAACTGACAGCTGCTCCTCCAACAGTAAATACATATCCTGTAGTGCTCCTCCTGCTATCTTTGTCACCTGCCATATCTGCATCAACGTATCCCTGTAGAGAAATGTTTTCACCACCAAATCATAATGCTTGATTTGTGGTACCTTTCAAATATCTGAGAATCCATTTCACTGCCATCCAATGTTCCTTTCCTGGATTGTTCATGTACCTGCTTACAACTCCCACTGCATGTGCAATATCAGGCCTTGTGTAGACCATTGCATACATTAAGCTTCCAATTGTTGATGCATATGGAACTTTAGACATATAATCCATGTCTTCTTGGGTCTTTGGGCACATTTCCTTGCTAAGTTTGAAATGGCTAGCAAAAGGTGTACTAACTGGTTTTGCATTGTGCATGTTAAATCTTTTCAACACCTTTTGTATGTACTCATTCTGAGACAATGTTAATTTACGATTTTTCCTTTCTCTAGTTATTCTCATACCAAGGATTTGTTTTTCAGCTCCCAAATCCTTCATTGCAAATGAATTTGCCAACTTTCTTTTGAGCACATTTATTTCCTGCATGTTAGATCCTGCAACAAGCATGTCATTTGCATACAATAACAATATAATATAGCTGCCATCATTTTGCTTTTTCAAATAAACACAATGATCAGAGTGACATCTAGTATAACCTTGTTCGGACATAAACTTGTCAAATTTTAGATACCACTGCCTTGGAGCCTGTTTTAAGCCATACAAGCTCTTCTTCAACCTGCACACTAGTTTTTCCTTCCCTTTCACCTCATATCCTTGTGGCTGCTACATATATATCTCTTCCTCCAAATCCCCATGGAGAAAGGCTGTCTTTACATCTAACTGCTCAAGATGCAAATCTTCAGCTGCTACAAGACTTAAAATAGTTCTGATTGAAGTCATTTTAACAACAGGAGAAAATATTTCATCAAAATCAATACCTTTCTTCTATGCAACCCCCTTCACCACAAGTCTAGCTTTGTACCTCTGTTTTCCTGCATCTTCTTCCTTCAATCGGTAAACCCATTTATTCTTCAATGTAGTTTTTCCTGCAGGCAACCTGACTAAGTCCCAAGTCTGGTTATGCATTAAGGAGTCCATCTCTTCTTCCATGGCTACCTCCCACTTCTTCCTGCTTTCAACCTGCATTGCTTCTTCATAACATTCGGGTTCACCAGAATCAGTCAACAATAAATAATATAATGAAGGAGAGTATCGTTCAGGGGGTCTACTTATCCTGGTAGATCTTCTAACACCACTTTCAGGTGTTTGGGGTGCCTGTTGCTGTTGTGGTGGTTGTTGTTGTTGATTATTATTATTTTTAGGCACCTTTACCTTTTTAGTGATTTCATCAAGAACTGCGTATTCCTTGTTTTCTTTTTCCTATTTCTTTTCCTGCAACTGATTCTTATATAAGACCTTTTCATTGAATATTACATCTCTGCTCCTAATGATTTTGTGATTTTCGTAATCATATAAGCGATAACCAAAATCATTAACACCATATCCAATAAAGGTACATTTCTTTGACTTTGCCTCAAGCTTTGTTCTATTTTCTTTATCAATATGGACAAAGGCCTCACAACCAAAAGGCTTTAAAAAAGAGTAGTTTACCTTTTTACTTGTCCATGCTTCCTCCAGAACACCACCATCCAAGGAACTTGAAGGCCCTCTGTTTATTAGATAAACAGCAGTATCTACAGCATTTGCCAAAAACTGTAAAGGCAATCCTGCATGCAATCTCATGCACCTTGCACGCTCCATGATTGTTCTGTTCATCCTTTCTGACACACCATTTTCTTGTGGTGTTCTTGGAACTGTCTTCTCTCTGCGAATTCCATGTTCTGAACAGTACCTATCAAACTCTTTGCTACAATATTCACCTCCATTGTCTGATCTAAGACACTTCAATTTCTTTCCTATCTCAATCTCAACCAAAGCTTTCCATTTCTTGAAAGTATTAAATACATCAGATTTATTCTTAATACAATAAATCCAAGTTTTTCTAGTTGCATCATCAATAAAAGTAACATAATAACGAGAGCCACCGAGAGATGATACTTGAGAAGGTCCCCATACATCTGTATGCACAAGCTCTAATTTTTCACTCTTCTTTTCTTTCCCAACTTTGAAAAATCTGTCTCTCTTCTGTTTTCCATAAATGCAATTCTCACAGATATCCAAATCAACATTCTTCAAACCCGGCAAAAAATTCCTTGAGTGAAGAATCTTCATCCCCTTTTCACTCACATGTCCGAGCCTATGATGCCATAATGCTGCATCTGCTCCTTTGGAAGTTAAAGCATTAACAGAATTAGAAATACCATTGCATAAATACAATGTACCAACCTTTTCGCCTTTTGCTATTACCAGGGCTCCTCTGGTTACCTTCCAAGCTTTATCTGTGAAAGTTGTCACACAACCTTCATCGCCTAGCTGCCCTGTTGAAATCAAATTTTTCTTTAGATCTGGAACATGCCTTACCTCCTTTAGTAGCCATTGGTTTCCATTCTGTTGTTTTACAAGAACCTTACCCATTCCAACAATTTTACAGGGTTTATCATCACCCAAACGAACTTGTCCAAAATCTCCTTGAACATAGTCATGAAAGTATTTCTTATCAGGTGTGGCATGGAATGAGGCCCCTGAATCTACCACCCAGGAATCAGTAATATTTTCGAAAGAAAGAATCAAAGCATCTTGTAACACCTCACCTGTCACATTTGCTTCATGATTGTTTTCTTGCTATGCATCTCCTTCTTTTCCCTTTCGAGATCTACAGTCTTTCTTTAAGTGTCCTTTCTTTCCACATTTCCAGCACACTATCCCCGATCTGGACTTGGATCTGCCTTTCCTTGATTTACTGCGATATCCTGAGTTCTTTCCTCTTTCCATTTTTCTTCCTCTAGACTTTGCACTCAAAGCATTTCCCAATGTCTCACCGGAGCTTTTCCGTCGCATTTCCTCCCTAAGGATACCACCAACAACATCATCAAACTTTAAAGTACTAGATCCAGAAACGGAGTTACTAATGGCCATTACCAAACCATTCCAACTTTCTGGTAATGAGCACAAGAATAACAGAGCTCTAACTTCATCATCAAAGTTTACCCCTACAGAACTTAACTAACTTGTAACTGTATTAAAATCATTTAAATGGTTTGCAACAGATCCACCTTCCGACTTATTCATATTAAATAATCGTTTCATAAGAAATACCTTGTTTGAGGCCGAGGGTTTTTCATATAGTTTCGACAACGTCTGCATGAAACCCTCTGTCATGGTTTCCTTTGAAATGTTGAAGGCGACTGACGCAGCAAGGCACAACCGTATTGTTCCGAGTGCCTTTCTATCGAGAAGGTTCCATTCTTCGTCTTTCATACCCGTCGGCATCTTTGTTTTTCTGCCTAATGGTAGGTATAGATCTTTCTGATATAGATAATCTTCCATCTGCATCTTCCATAGCGAGAAGTTTTGGCCGTTAAATTTCTCGACCCTAAACTTACCATCTTCCGCCATTGCTCCCACTCGAACCAGGAACCCTTCTTTCCTGCAAGTTTATCAGCGAAATAGACCTTCGGCTTGGATACCAGTTGTTAGAAATTATATATTACGGAGCAATGGAACACATAAAATATTGCAGAAATATAAACATAGAAAACGCATAAAACAAGAGAGACACAGATATACATGGTTCACCCAGTTTGGGCTACGTCCACCCCGAACAGCCAGTCCTTCCTTTCTATTTTCCAGCAAAATGAAGAGACACAACCTACAGCAAATCTGCTGTAATATCCTCTGTTTTCTCTCACAGTCTCACCTCTCAGTTTCTCGCACATAGAATACACATCTATATGTCAGCCTCAAATAAAATGCCCTCATACAAAGAGAGGGGTTGCCTTCTAGGGAAAAAAACCCTAAACTAAACATAAGTTCTGCCGTCAGATCATCTGCCTAATGAACGGCCCAGATTGACTAGAACTTACTATACTTTTACAAGGCAATTTTACATTTGTTTTTAGCTTCGGGGGCGTTGCCCCCGAGCCCCCGTCGGGGGACCGCTGGCCCCCAGACCCCCCAGCTGGGGGGGATCGGCCGCCTCGCACCCCCGCGGGGGGGACAAGTCCCCCCCGCACCCCCCACGTGGAGGGGTGTACAAACTTCCTAGGGTATACATCCGGTTGAAACAAAGACCTCTGAACAATCATGCTTCACACACAACACATATTTTTCTTCTTCTTCTTTATTCTCTTATCATTCAAATTCAAATTCAGACTCACAAAATAAGAAAAATAAATATCATTTTTTGAAGCTTGATGTTAAGTTTGAATTGCCAATATATGATGGTGAAATGAATCCTGAAAAGTTAGATAATTGGATAAAGCAACTTGAAGTGTATTGTAGAATTCAAAATGTTGTTGATGAATATGTAAAAATTCAGTTAGCTACACTTAGAATGGGGGGACCAACTTTGATTTGGTGGGAAATTAAAACTCAATTGGATTTGAACCAAACAAGTAAAACTATCTCTTCATGGTCTAAGTTTGTTAAAGCGCTTAGAAAGAAATTCTATCCTTTAGGATATATGCAAGAGGATGTGATGGATTGGAAACATTTAAGGAAAGGTAAAGGACAGATTGTGCAAGTGTTTACACAGGAATTTAGGAAAAAGGCATTAGCACTTAATGTTCCATTAGACACACAGGAAATTTGTTGAAGTATATTGGAATTTTGCATTCTTATTTGTGACATAATTTTCTTATGTTTAATCCAAATGACTTTTATCTAGTTGCTTTCTTTGGATAAGTTCTAGTTGTTTTCTGAAATTCATTGACTTCGTCCTACATTCTTTTGCAACATGTCCAAATTTATTACAAGTATAACACCGTACATAACCAGAGAGGGGGGTGGGGTGGGGAATTATTGTATTTCATGTTTCTACAATTAATAGTTTTATGACAAAATAAATTGCATGTAAAACAATACCCTTTAAAGAAACTTGAGTATCTAGGAAGTCTTCCCGTGGAGAATTTTTTTTCTTGAGGTCTAAACAATCTGTTGCAATGTATCTAAAAATTTCAATATCATTACCCAAATGAGCCTAATAGATTATTATTTATATTATTGAGAGAAAATTATTTCCTTTTAAAGTTCACTTTTCTTGGTTGTTGATTTGGTTGACTTCTTAATTCTTTATGAAGATTTCCAAAATTATCTTTGTTATCCTCAAAATTTCCTACACAATCTTTTGAGTTGGATTATCCCTTTATAGTTTCATGAAAACCAAGGCTTAATTTGATGGAGGGATACCTTTGACTATTAAGAATGTTATCCAATATCTTTGTACTATCTTGAAATGTCAAATGGTTGTATTTTTTTGCTAATTTACCCTTATTTATGCTTATGTCACCCTCTTTTTCTATTTTTGTCTCTTCCAACTATGTTCTTAACTCGATAATTTATTCTTTGAGCCCATTTTATTGTTATTCAAATACTTGAAGTAGCTCCTCATTTCCTTTGTTTGACATTTCAAGATCAAATTTGAAAGAGATGATCTTTGCTTCAAGTCCTTCACAATATTGTTTCATTTTGTTAAGTTATTATGTTACTATTGCAATAGTTATAGATTCATCATGGATCTTGTTCTCATGTTCATGAAACTTAATCTCAAGACTTTCAATCCTTTTCAAAGAAAAAAAACATGATTCTTCTAAGTATAAATACTTCCTCTAACCCTCTTCTCCTGAATCAGTAACTCCATCTAATATGGTAAAGGTTGTTTCGTGGTCACACTGATCTTCTGATAGATTACAATTTCCTTCAAATTCATTCAATGTTTCAGAAACAAGATTACGTGTTAGTTTACCCAATGAATAGACTAGTTTTCCCTTTCCTTCATGGATAGCTTACAAATTATCCCATAACTCATTTGCAGTTTCATAGTGCATAACTTTCTCAAATTTGGATCAAGATAGGTTACCATAGATTGCATTTAATGCCTAACCATTCTTTTGCAATTCTTGACCTGATGGAAGAGTTTTAGTTCAACCATTACATACTAAATTCCAAACATTAGATCCAAGAGCCATTGTCCTAGAATTCATCCTTTCTTTCCAATATTAATAATTAGCATCATTAAGTATGAGCATACCTTTATTATCCATAGTTTCTGACTTGGCGTATTCCACTATTGATTATGACCCTTGATTGATAATTGTAGATATTGCTACTACATATGATTATTCGTTATCACTTTCATAGTTTAATTGAGCTAACTTCTTCCTCTATGTTTCCTTTTCTTACACTTCCTACCCATCGTCCCCGATTTACTCTCAAGCAGTTAGGATTTATTGGACAGACCTGCTTTGATACCAATTGTTAGAAATACTAAGAGGTGGGGTGAATCACTATTTCAATTCAATTAATCTTCAAATGTGCATTCAAAATTTTATAAGTTACTTTCCTTAAGATAATATGCATGTGTACTCTCTTTTAATGAATACAAAAATAATTTATATTCAGAATACTATTCCTTTCAGGGTCTTCATCAATCATTATCTCATTAGTCATATATTATTCACTAGATCTATGCACGTTCAGTATCATTAAACATAACAACATGTAAATCATAAGAGTGAAAAACATCATCAACACATAACAATAGGGACACCCTATTTTATGTGGAAACCCATTTGGGGGAAAACCACCTTTGTTGTTGTTCTGTATTCTTCTTATTAGCAAGAAAGTATTCTTACATCTTGCATTAGCACATACTCTTATCAGTATGGAGGCTCCTACCTACTAGAGGCTACCACCTCCTCTAGTTTCTTCAGCTATGATTGGAAGGAAGCTCATACTCCCTGAGATTTACCAGCCACCACTAGGAGGACGCTACTACTCCCCCATTGAAGGCTCCAAACCTCAGTAACTTTGTGGACCATGTTTCAAAATATTTCACATTGATCCACCTGACTTAATCACAAACCTATAGGCCACATTTCATCCAATTTTCAAAATGGATCCACATACGACAATATTATCATTTGAATAACTGAATACCAATAACCTCTCTCTGATCAATAAATTAGCAAACCCAGAACCTTTGCAATAAGTCTCTGATCAACAAAATGTATCATCAAACTCTAGTTTATCAAGTACCAAATACCAATCCATAGTATCTACTACAATCAGTATACTCATTAAGGCATCTTTGAAAATGAATAGTAAAACAACACTCAACAATTCCAAAACCCTCTCTACAACAAATCCACTCTCAACATAATGATATCAATCACAATAACTCAATATTGGTAAACATATAAGACTACTTCTATAACCATTCAAGTAATAACTATATTCAAAAAGCATCTCAATGTGAAAAAATCAATATATAAATCTCTACCCTACATTCTCAACCTCTACAACAACATTTTTCATACAAAACTTTGTCCATAATCAAATCAAAATATATACACATTGTAATTAAAGAGATTGTTATGAAACCAGCTCACAAAAAGATAGAAAAGATAGATCAACGCCTTAGAATTTAGCCTCTTCGAGGGGGAAAACTCCTTTACATTACACAAATGAACAATTCTTGGATGATACAAATGACGAGACCTCCTTTCTATATATAGGAGTCTAAGGGGTCATAATATAATCAAAGCCGACATAACAATAATAATGTAAGGGCACAATAATAACAATAGTGGGCTTCTATGGGGCATAATAATAACAATATGGGGACTACATGGTCACAACAATATAATAAGGGGGTTGTACTAATAACAATAAGGGGTTACACTAGTAGTATAGGGACCTAACATGCCCCTCTCCTTCAAAAGGTGTTGTCCTCAACGCTTGAGTAGTTCTTGATGCTTTTGTATAGGTTCTTGTCCTCCCATGTGGAATCTTCAACGAGTAAGTTCTTCCACTTGATGAGATACTCAGAAATTGATCTATTTCGTAGTTGTCAATTTATCGGTTCTGTGACTGCTTCAGGTTCCAATATGATTTTTCCTTCCTTGTCAAGTTCTCGCAATACTATTTGAACTGGGATCTTTTTGCAACTTTTGAATGAGTTCCCACTCCTTTGGGCATGTGGATATCTGTAAGGCCTGATGTTTGGAGGATCACTTCCTAGAATCAAATGAATAGCATGATCATGTTCACGAATAGGTGGGAGGCCTTTGGGAGTCTCAAATACCTTGGAATGATTGTACAAAACGTTTTGGAGATCTGGAGAAATACATGACTTCGATGTGGGATCCTCTAGTGAACATAAGTGTGAAATTATGCTTCGTTTTTCTTTATTTAGAAGCTTTGTCATGCTGTTGGAGTTGATTAGCTTTCTAGGTTTCCCTTCGATACCCCTCAATTCAACTTCCTTTCCTTCCCAAAAGAAATTCAAGAAAAGTTCTTGATAATTAAAATCTATTGTACCCAAAGATTATAGCCATTGGACGTTTTAAAACGTCAACACCACCCATTGGACTGGAAAGCATTGGGCTATTCAATACATATTCTCCCATGGATAGCTTGATATTATGGCACTTTCCAGAGCAATTTATGGTTCCTCCACTTGCAACCATCACTTGACACTTTGGTGCTAGATATGGGAAGCAATTCAATTCCTTGGCTATCTTACAATGAATAAAATTATGAGTACTGCCCGAATCAATCAACACTATAACCTTTTTCTTCTTGATATGTCCTTTTATCTTGATAGTTTGAGGAGTGGTAATTTATTCCAATGCATTACAAGATATGGTCAAATTCATTTCTTGATGCTCGTGTGATCTTTCAATTCTTGAACATTTTTCTTCTTGATATGTCCTTCTATATTGACAGTTTGAGGAGTGGCAATTCCGGCCAATGCATTACAAGATATGGTCAGATTCATTTCTTCTTTCTCGATGTGATATTTCACTTCTTGAACCTTTTTCTTCTTGATATGTCCTTCTATCTTGAGAGTTTGAGGAGTGGTAATTCTTTCCAATGCTTTACAAGATATGGTCGGATTTCTTCTCTGAGGTGGGTTCGTGGTGTATATCCTCTTCTTTTGATGCTTCTTGATCCTTTTCTTCCTCCTCTTCATAATATATGTAAAATAATTTCTTCTTAGCACACTTATGACCTTTAGTGTATTTGCTATCACGATTGTAACAAAGCCCTTTTTCTCTTTTTTCTTCCAATTGTTGTGGTGTAAACCTTGTAGGTTGTACAAGGTTAGGAGAAAAACCAATTCCATAATTATAGTCGTGAGTGGTGGGATTCCTTGGTTCCATAATTTCGCTTTCAATTTTTCTTACCCACCTGAATGCCTTCTCCAATGAATCAGGTTCCCAAAGACGAACCTCGTGTTGAATGTTACCCTTTAAAGTCCCTAGGTAGACATCAATCATTTTCTTCTCTGGAATATCATTTACCCTTATATTCAATTTTTGGAAGTCCTCAATGTGCTCTGCCATTGAACCCTTTTGTTTGAGATTTATCAGTTGGCTAAAGAAGGCGTTTCTCTTTGTATCCTCATAATGTGCTATCATTTCCTCCATGAAAATTGACCACGTGACAAGTGGTTTACGAGAACAAAGCCCTTTATACCATAAAAATTGATTCAGTTCTAAATAATTAGATGCAATACATACCTTTTGTATCTATGGTACACCATGTGGATCAAAATATTTCTCCATCTGTAGTATCCAATTTACCGGATCCTTGCCATCAAACTTCCTCATCTCACTTTTTCTTGATTTTAGGAGCTCGATCTTGAAACGACTGTAACTTTGTACTTTTGGATCTTTAAGTTCTAAAATTTCGGTCTGTAATAGCCCTCTGAGTCCTCTTTCTAATCCTGCAAGTCTGATCAAGGATTCTCCAATGAAGGGTTATGCCAAATCTCCCATGATGACATGAGTATAGACTGGTTCAGTAGAGCGAACTTGTACAACGTGACACAGGTCACTGTTTCCACCTTAGGTTCTAAAAATGATACCCAGAAAACTATAGTCCGTCCTCTTTCTGTAACTTCTGATGAAAATTCAATCTGATGCTCATAGCCAAAGTTATGATAATTTTCCCAAGATGACCTATTTGGAATGTAATTCGTGGGTCTATAAAACCCTAACTTATTTAGATTATATCTCTGAACATATTGCGAGACAGGATCTGAAATTTGGAGCCGAGGTTCAGACTGGTTTCTTCTCAAATGGGTTTTTTTATTAGCTTCTGAAACTTCATAGTGAAAAATTTATAGCGAAAATTCCATGATTACCTTTTTTAGATGAAATTTTGGAGCTTGCAAAAACCCTAACTTCCTGAGATCGAAAATATAGCGAGACAAGATCTGAAATTTAGACACGAAGTTCAGAGAGATTTCGTCTCAAATGATTTTTTTTTTTTTTTAATCTTCTGAAACATCACCGAAAAAAGGTTATAGCGAAAATTCCACGATGGCTTGTTTGGAGTAGTGAAACCCTATAATCCAAAGCTCTGATACCAAATGTTATGAAACCATATCACAAAAAAGATAGAAAAGATAGATCAACGCCTTAGAATTTAGCCTCTTCGAGGGGGAAACCTCCTTTACATTAACAAATGAACAATTCCTGGATGATACAAATCATGAGACCTCCTTTGTATATATATGAGTCTAAGGGGTCATAATATAATCAAAGCCAACATAACAATAATAATGTAAGGGCACAATAATAACAATAGTGGGCTTCCATGGAGCATAATAATAATAATATGGGGACTACATGGTCACAATAATATAATAAGGGGGTTGTACTAATAACAATAAGAGGTTACACTAGTAGTATAAGGACCTAACAGAGATACATGTATATACACGCTTCTTATGCATAACAACAACATACATATCTCATATCATTATTCTCATGCTTTTCATCAAACCTTGGCAGCATATGATACATCACAATGATTTCATCAAGCTATGGCATTCATCAATCAACCAACAGCAAATACCATATTCAACAACAAGCAACAATATTAATCAAAGCTCATTTACTCAAATAGTATATGCAATTATTCTAAAGAATATTTGTGTATGTACATTTTATTCAAGAACAAAAGAATCATATAAATCTTAGAAAAAATATTAATCATTCAAAACACCAAACCTACATTCAATTTTTTTATCAAGAAAATAACTATACCATTTTCTTAAGTTCTAAAGTAGTATCATATTCTAAAAACAAAGAACTTTGACTCATACTTATCAATTCATTCAGTTTGATAAAGTTGTCACTAACTCTTCAGTGGCATAACCAAACTCTCTGAATAATACAAAGCTTCAAAATAAATACAAGACTTATAAAACTTCCTTGCACTTCAAAAAAATGGCAACATCTTCATTTCTAACATATAACCCTTGCAACAAGGTTATTTAAATGACCTAATGGTAGATTACTCAATCATTATCCATGATTTCCTGTGCCAAAATAGAACAAAATAAATCTATATCTCCTTGATTTCTTGTACCATAACAAACAAATAGCCCAAAATGAGTATCCAAATCTCCACAGGGTGAGCACTAGTGTCAAATGATTGCTCCATGGATATCTCAAGTGCAAACCCACAACCTTAGATCTCCTTGTGTATATATAGTTTCTGAGGCATGACCATGTTGCATTGGCCCATTGATTACCATGGAAAATCCCTTGGAATTTTATTTTGCGCACATACAAGGTCATGTATGCAACTCTTGTTCGTGATACTGGGGTATCTACACTACTTTATCTCATAGAAGTAGTGTATGCATCACAAGCCTCAAATTATCCACTTTAATTCAAATGAAACCTATGACTAAGGTATCAATACTCTTCCTCATTCTCTACAACACCTATACAAGAATTCATATTTCCTACAACACTTCAGCAACTCTTTGTAGCTCCTATGTAGTCAGCCAAGAATCTACTCAGCCACATCAATTTTTCACATTTACCAATAGTGTCATAATTGACAAGATAAAATAAAAGCTGACATGAAGGAAAACATAGTATCCATAGTGCAAACACCACTACAATAACATCTACACTCGTAAACACAAAAGAATACCTTTCAATAAGGATTTCCTCTACATAATGAAGCACCTTTCTTTGATAAAATATAATCATCATCTAGAATTGTGGGATAATTTGTTGCTTAAAATTATGAATTTAGCTCTCATTTAATTATATTTTCCTTATTTAAGAACACTTGCTAGAGCATAAGGAATTAGTTCATCATATTCTTTGTGTAACAAGTATTTTGGTTCACATGCATCTACTTCTGGGAAGTCTCTTTAATATTATCTTATTGTGCTAGGGATATTAAGACCATCAGTGTTCTTTAATGTTCATGTGACATCACTTATAGCCATGACCTTTCCAATTTGAAGGTATGAAGTTTATTTTTAATGTAATTTTATTTAAAATTGGTGATTAATAATGCATTAGAGTCCCACAAAACTTATGTGAAAACTTCATTCTCTTGCAAATTTGTAAAGTTCAATGATTCAATGATGTTATTAAAGAATGAATTCATATTTAAACATTTTTAAGTTAAGTATTTAATGCATATGGGTAAATTCAAAGTAAAATTATTGATACAAGAAGTATAAGTCAAAGCCAATTTACTAGTGGCAAAAGATCCATGTCAAGTGCATGTCTGAATTGAAGGTTTTTCTTTATGTAATAAAGCAATTCAAGTAAATTTTCAAGTTAAATGTAAAAGAGGTTATTGAAAGGTCAATTCAAAAGTTAAACTCAAATTATTGATATGAAGAGTAAACTTGGAAGATGAAGTTAAGATATGAATTAAAGTTATACTCTAAGACATGAAGAAGCCATCTAGATATTGTATAAAAAGGGGTGTATGATAAATGTTTTTTCTTGTTGGCTAACCTAGCATGGGGAGATTTGAATCAGTGACATTTTTGCAAGGAGTACTTTAATAGTACACCCACTCACCGTCAATTCAAAGCCTCATGAGCTTAGTGCATGATCAGTTTTACAAAACACCTAAGTATAAATTTATGGTCAATTCATTATTAAAGAGTTGATGAGAATATAGAGACAAATTAAAGTGAAGTTGAAGTCATGTCATTGGTGTGTCAATTAAGTTTCCATGCCAAGGTCATAAGTGTGTTGTTGGGTCTTGCTTAACTCTAGCAAGAAACATATTTTTTAAGGATGTAAAAGTATAAAGAATATAGCAAGTGTCTTGTTGAATGGTGGAAGCACTCCTACAAGAAAAAAAATTATGCAAGGATTCAAGTGGAAGATTCAGACGAAAATTTATGAAAAAGGATGACAAAAAAATATTATAAAAGAGAGGAAAATATGTAGTCCATGGAGATGGTAGAAATGAAGAATAAGTATAAAAATTATGTGAGAATAAGAATATTACTCCATGAATGAAGTAGATAGATGAAGAACAATGAAGAACCAAATTCCATGAAAGAAGAAGATGCTAGAGAAAAATGAAAGAAAAATGAAGAAATATTATGATGTAAGCAAGAAGGATGAAAGAAGATTAAATCAGATAGAAAGTTACAGCAACAAAGAGAATGTCATGGGCAATGCAGACTAAAGAAGAAAGAAGAACATGAAGTAAGGTAAATAATAGTACTATGTGTTCATAATTGAGATGCAAATGTAGTGAATCCATGAAAATAAAATCTATAAAAAGTTTAATGGTCCCTAATGTATTCAATGTACGGAAAGGAAACATTTGTATTAATGAAAAGGAAATGACTCGAAAGACCTTAATGGAAATTGAATGTTCCTGAGCCAACATAATGCCTGCTAAGGCAGGTCTACCCACATTCAATAGGAAGTGGTGTTGAATAACGATATGTCATGGAGAAACAAGTGGTTCTTAATGACTACTTGTTGTGATACAAGAATTTTGACGGTTGTCTAAAACCACTTGATGTAATGTCCTCTTGATGTTATTGTTCATGATGTGGAAACTAGAGGCCACTTTAGGTTTGTATGGTTAAGGTTAATCCAATAAAACCCAAGTTATGGTTACGGTTAAGCTAGAAAGCATAGGTTTATGAATGATGACGTTGTAGGAAGAGTTAAAAGTATAAATATATTTTGTTGAACCATGTACGAGAAAATATTTCCTAGAAAATTGGCAAATACAACAGGCAGAAACTCATGTATTATGGTGGATGGTTACTTTTTTATGTGGACTTCTATAAACACATATGTATGTTTTGGAGGTATAAGAAAAAATTTCAATATAAATGAAGAAGAAAGAAAAAGGCCAAAGAAGGAAAATGTAGAATATTGAAGATGAAGACAAGACTAACTCAAAGTATATCTAAAGTTGGAGAATTTTGGGACTCCAAATTGACGTTATCCTTACTATCAGTCCACCCATTTTTCACCCCTACAAACACTATTTTTTCCAAAGTATAACCCCACTTTTTTCATTATCAAAAGGAAATTGATGTATAAAAGGACAATGAGGTAAATTATTGTTGTTAATCAATTTTCATTATTTTAATGCATTAGAGGAGCTTAATCTATAGTATTTCCATTAATGATGGTTTATGAAGATAGATCCTATAACTTACTTGGTTTCTTGTAACTCGATTCCATGGTTAACATAATTGTGACCCTTAGGATAGAAATCAATAAATGGGTTCTCTCCTTGACACCATCGAGAAGCTCCCTCTCCTATCAAATCATATCGATGGTAACCAACGGAAGCACATAATGCAATTTAAACCAACATTCAACCATGGATAAATCGAAAGGGGGGAAATGTTAGCCGAATTCATGAATCTGTACAACAGACTTACTAAGTGTGTACATGGTCACATGATTCTAGATAAAAAGAAATCATATTAGTTCTAAAAATATAAATGGATCACTGCAGATTACATATCTATTATTTAGTTCAGATTCATGATAGTTGTCCTTATGAACATGGCAATGTATGATGTAAATTCTATAAGTGACAATAAATTCTTTAGACTTGGTTAAAAATATTATTATTATACATTTATTGTAATCCAATCAAGCTAGGTCACTTGGGAATTTATGCAAATAATGTAATCTAGGGACAGGGTAATGTAAATTTGTTGGTATTTCTCTAAGATGTACTTATGTTCTATTTTTGTGTGATCTAAAGTTTTACATTGGAAATGTTTGTTGGTTGGGAAGGGCCCACCAATCAAGCCATGTTTCCCTCTATGTCATACACTCTTTTTTGATGTGTTTCTAGTTTGGTTTGCTGTGTGATTGGTTTAATTGAATAAAGCATGAGTTTATGTCTCTTTGCATCTAGATACCTTATATATATTTTGGTTATTGGATTAAAACTTTTGTATCTAATATATATATTATATTCATATTGATGGAGTGTTGGAAAAAATGCTTAATACTAACAGGGGAGGGTGGTGTGAATCAATATCAAGGCTAATTTAAACTTTTTTTCTAATTTATATTTATATTTAAACTTGGAAAACATCATGTGAGAAATAAAAAACATATCATGTGCAGTAACCTAAATCAACGCATGAAGACAAACACCATGAGTTGCATACACATGAGACACATAGATTAAAAGTGGAAACCCTTTCGGGAGAAAACCCACCAAAGCTTGTTTTTATTATGATGTAAATATGAGCTCCTACTCTATTACATAGTTCTTTGTGAGAAACCACTCATAGGAAGCACCAACTCCCTTATTTGTTTTGCTAGCACCCATTAGCAGAAAGCACCAACTCCCTTCTTTTGTAGACACATGATCTTCTTACCAGAAGCACCAATCTTTTGGATGTGTTGCAAGCACCAACTTGTAATTTCTTAGATTTATGCAAGCACCAGCTTGCAATTTCTTAGATTTATGCAAGCACTGACTTGCAGGAGGCACCAACCCCCAATATTTCTTCAGACATCCACTCAAATGGAAGCACTAACTCCCTGATTTGCGGGCTTCAACCCACACTCAATAAGAAAACTACTACTCACTGTTCTTGGCACTCACTCTTCCTTGTTTCATCTCTTTGTTCTCATCCACTTGGCCCTCTCTTCTCCTCTACATTCGACCCTTTTTTCTGCTCAACAACCTTTACTCATATTCTTCCCACACATCACTATGATTTATCCTCTCTCTGCTCACACTGCAGTAACAAACATACTCTCACAACTCTCAACCCACATAACAACTCTTGGTCTTCAACATCTCTTTCTAGCGTTTTTCCAAGGCATAAAAGATGTTATAGAAATGAGAGAAAGGCATGGAAGTCATGTTGAGGGACTATCCTAGACTCAGACTAAAATTTATGCTCAATGATGCAGGAGCATCTGACCACATTTAACCAAAATTCAAATTTTGTGCTATGAAAGAGGAAACGTGGACCATCATTGTAAAATGGGGCAAATTCTGTTAAAACAGAGCTAATTTGATGGAATTGATAAGTCTCTAGAAGACTTAATTTAATGTAATTATCTACCATGTAAGCGTATACATATGTTTATGGATTTGATTGAGCGATTGTGGGAGGAAATCATGGATCATAGATGATCCATGACTTTTGTAATTTCTTATATAAAGAGAGTCTGTGTTGTGAGAAAGGGGGAGATGGAATACAATGTAGTCAAAGGAGAACTTGTGCCTAAGGCTGATATACCTTAGATTTTAATCTAGTTCTGTATATATATAATGGAAATATTGTGTCAATTTCGTGTGTCTGTAGTTACAGATATATCTTGTACTGTGAGTTAAATTTCGTGCTATGAGTTTGTTGATCGACCATTGATCACTATAAGGATTGATGGGGATCCAATGTTTATATGGTATCATAGATTGAGTGTTGTATGGAGTATGTGAGTGCTTTAATGAGTATGGTAAAGATAGACTGTGTTTTAAAGCGAATTCCATAAATATACAGAGGATCAACGACGTAGGCATAAAAGAATAGGAACCATCTAATTGTTTAGACCGACGGATATTAATGGAGGAATAGGGATCCAGAGGAGCCATCACAACCGTCTGATGGGCTAAGATCTACAGTCATCGCATGGCACAGAAACATGGGCATTAGTCAGTGGAAGAGTGGTTTTCTTAGGTCGGAATCAGTTTCTCACGTGGCCTCAAAACCGTAAGCAGGATTTGAAAAACAGACCTGATGAAGTTATGAACCATAACTTAATTCAGTTGAAGTCCGGAGGTGATCGAGTCGTCCCTTGAACCTGGGATCAGATGGATATCATGTCGAAACATGCACGAGCGATAATTTGGAAATTGGACACGATGAGAATTTATTCAATAGGCTTAAACCCTCGTTGAGATCTGGCGATCTCGACCGTTGAGATGAACATGTGCGAAGTTTAATGGAATTTTTGGACCCGATGGATTTATCAACGCTGGTTAATTTTATTTGAGATTCAGTTTAAAGTGTTCAAAGTGGGACCGACGTTCATTGGCAGGTTATGTGTTTTCCATTGTTTGGTGATTGGTCGGGTTTTTGTTAAAATCCACCAATTTAAAGGCTTCTGATGTAAGTGTGGGCCCATAACCCACAAGGCCACGTTTTAATTTTATAAAGATGAAGCTAAACTTCCTTTAGGTAGGTTTTCCGTCATCAAAGTGGTATCAGAGAGGGAAAGGTTTCCTGGGAGAAGAAAGAAGATTTTGTCTGCAAAAGAATGAGGGACAATTATGTTGAAGACTGGTGAGTTTGTGGTCTTTAGAAGAAGGTGAGAAGATCGCAGCAACCTAGAGCATGGAGTGCTCCAATGGTTCACAGAAGAGAGAGCCAGAGAGATGTCGAAAGACTAATCCAGGAGAGAAGCTTAGTGAGGTATCGTGTAGTAGAGAAGACTGTCACTGTAGAGGTTTTGTTGCAGCTCACAAAAAGATCCTGAAGGCAGCTCCAAATAGGAGGTGGGTAGATTTGCTAAGGGATGGAGGAGAAGCATATGACCAGGAAGTCATAAATTTTTGTACCTCGGGAGTCTGATGCAGGAGCATCTGACCGCCTGTTGTGGTAAAACACAAGCCCCCCATTTTTGACTTGTTCACCTAAAATGATGGGGACCCTTTCTATAAAAGTTTTGGCTAAACACCTTCTAGGATTTTTATTTAGTTGATTATCCTACACTTTTGTTATTTTTTCATTTTCTTTGGATTCTTGTTTTGATTGATTTGTTGAAATTGATTTTTGGCAAGCTTCCCATTGATACTTGTTTCGCCTCATTTGGTCAATTGGTTTGTAAATGACACTCCATTGAAGTCTAATCATTTATGTCGCCTGAGTTAAAATGCGCAAAATGTAAAATATCCCTTTTCTATAAATAAATTAGTTCAACAATGCATTTATTTTAAATATTAACCCCTAGTTAGTTCTTACTAACATTTTTAATTTTTTTACTTATACAGCCAAATAATGAAGCACTGGCATTTTAGTTATTTACTCCAATATTTCAAATAAATTACTAATCTCAAAAAATCAAAATGTCAAAGTAGCTGTAGTTTAATTTTTATTTTCATTAAAGTGGTTGTAGTTTAAATAGGAAAATTATGCCTTAGATAATTTCATAACTTAACAAAAAATATATATATATATATAATAAATTAATAATGCGATCACTCTATCGCATCGCAAGTTCTCAACGAAACAAATTCAATAAACCCTGGCTCAAGATTTCATGCGATGTGATATGAATTCAAACCATGGCTTTAATGTTATAACATGATCGGAAGATCGCATGGGAAGTGTTTAAACAAAACATCTTTACAAATCCCCGATACCTCCATTCTCCCGATTGCCGATTTCCCAATCATAAAAAGTCAAAAGGCAATAAGCATAAGTATCATAAAATAAAAATTTATTAAGGGAAAATCACATCGGAGCTTTTACATGTAACAATTATAAAATGCTCGAGAATGCCCAATCTCCAATCAATCAAAAGGCATGGGAGTTTTATTATAAGCTTTATGTTTTGGGTTTCAAATATCACTCATACGTATGAGTGAAATGAGTAAAGAGGTAGGATAGTTATAATTAATATTAAAATAAATATTAAATATTAAAATAATTAATTTTAAACATTAATTAATATGTAACATATAATTAATTTAATTAAATTGAAATTTCATTATTATTTAGATTAAGGTTAATTAGTTTATAAATATTTAATTATATTAGTTATTTAGATTACTTAATAGTTAGTTTAGTTTATAATTGATAATTAAATTAGAATTAATTAGAGATTAATTTAGGATTAGATTTTTAATTAAAAATCTGATTTTTAGCCCAGCAACAGAATTTCCAGATTTATGTCAGATTTGACACATCAACTTTGGAAGCTCATCAATTGAGTTTTACTTGGCCAAATGAGGCCCAAGACAGCTCATTGGAAAGATAAAATCAAGGAGAACATTTCTGAGGAGGTTTTACTGATATATTTGATCATTAATTGGGTCAAAAATCATGTAGAAGATCAAGCTACAAATTTCTAAAACAAAATCAATTTTCTGAGTTTTATTTTCTGCATTTTCATTTGTCCAAGTCTCTTCTAATTGCAGATCCACTTGTCAATGATATCCTTGGACAATTAAACCATCCTAGGCATCAATAGAGAGCTTGTATTTTATTTTCAATTATTTATTTAAATTGAATTTGATTGGATTTGTTTTAATGCCAAAAATGATATTTTGATTTTATGGTTGCATCTTAATTCATATTGATTTCTTTTTGCAATTAAAGATTGAAATTTTGAAGTAAATAAAATTGGATTAGGTAGATTTTTCTTCAAGAAACTTTACTCTCAAGAATTCCTTTGCAAATATTATAAATAATAGATTGCAGAATGTAATAAGGGGTTGTTCTCCTCTGCAATTTGGGACTTCTAAAAGCATTTCTGTAATAGGAATTTAGAATTGTAGGAGGCATGAGAGAAAATCTCAGACCTAGGGATTATTGAGGATTTTGCCTTTATATCTTGAATTATGCATGAAGGGCAAAGTTTGCACTATTGTGGTTTTAGTTTTGAAAGTATAAGTTCAAGCAATGTAAAGAGCTGTTGGAGACCAGAGACAAATAAATGGATGCAATAAATTGGCTTTTTTAATACTAATGTTTCAAATATCAGTTTCATTTTTATATTAATAAGAATATGTCATTTTATTCATGTTTGTGCACTTTTGTCAATATGGGTAATTTGTCTCAATGTTGTTATTATGTATCTCTATTCTTATGGATTAAATTCTGATTTCTAAGTAACTACTTACTCAGAAATCTATCTTATAAAACTGATTTATTAAATAGTAATATGTTGTGAACTATTTCTGCATATTATTGTTTAATTATTGGATTTACTGATTTGACAATCAATATCATTTTTGTGAATTTCTTTTCGAGTGTTGTTGATTGATTATTTCAGTTAAGAGGTCTCAATAGGATGTGTTTTGGTGTCCATAATGTCAGTTAATTGATCTACTTCATTAGCTTGATATTCATTATTAACAAGACATATTTAAATCCCAATACTTTAAATATCTTGCTCTTGTTTGGGTTAGATTTATATATAACTAATTAAGATAGGATTAAGATTAGTTTCTTTTGCTTGCATTATAGAATAAGCTTGCATTTAGATTAAGTTCTACATTCTTTTAAGTCTTCTTTTCAAAGAGGCAAAACTTTAGTTGTGGCTTGGCTAAACCCAAATCAACTTAAGGGTTATTCTCTTGCCTGATCAACAAGAAGAAGTGATCTGATATCTTTTTCTATTGGTAATTAAAGATACATCATAAACCAATAGTGATAGGGAGAAAGTAATTGGACCTGGTTAAACCAGTGGAAGCCACCACATCAAACGGAAAAGGAGCCGCTTTAAGGTCTAGACCGGGTGGTTATCCCTCATTATTGTTGCAACGATTTTTAAGGCATCAACATTTTTGGCACTAGAAGGAGGGCCTGAGACTTTCTGTCTATTAGAGCCTTTTCAATTTTAACATTTTATTTAATCACGATGGCTTCTCTTAAACTTCCAATTTGTAGTTGTATCCATGGATGTGAACACCCGAAGTGGTAAAACTCTTGTCACAGGTAAAGTTTAATAGTAAGAGAAATTCTTCTTCTTTTAATCATGTCTTTCAATTTATTCAAAATATTTCAGATTATGATTTTCAAGGAATTGATGATGGCATTTTATGCAGAAATTTTACTCTCACATTCACAACAAAAGCTAGAAACTGCTGTAGAACTCTTCCAGTTGCCTCAATTCATAGCTGGGATCAATTTGTTACAATTTTCATTTGTAAATTTTACGGTTACGATTATGAACATTTATGTGATGAAATTGAATATCTATGAAGGTTTGAAAATGAGTCTATTATTGATTTTAATATTCGATTTCATTTGAATTGTTTAAGATTTAAAGTTGAAGATAAACCTATGGAAGAAGAATCATTAGATTGGTTCGAATATATTTGTTCTCTTCCTCCCATTCCCAATCCATATGAAATTAGTTCAAGCTTTGTTCCATCCCCTTCCAACATAAATGAGAATTCCAATATGGATGTCCAAATATATTGTGATGAAGTGGTTTCACAAAGCTTGGAAAATATTTCTATTCAAATGCAAGAAGACAACAACAACAATTTTTGAGAAAGAGTTGCCTTGGAATCTGAAAATTATTCTACATTAAATTCAGAAAATCAGATAAAAAATCAACAAGTACAAGCAGCAATCAAAGTAAATAATAACATGCAAACTGTTGTACAAATTTCTAAATTTTCCCATGATGAACAAATGCTGAAAATAGAGCAGCAAAGCAACCTTTTTCAAAAAAGCATGAGTATGCAAAGGAATGATCTGCAATCTGAAATTTACAATGAACTTAATGCACAAGAGTTCTCAAACAGAGACAAATTTAAATACATTGCTTTAGGTTCACATTTTTCCCTTTATCCCGATATTTTTAATGATGGTAATTTTCCCCTCTTTGTATTAAAGATATTTCAGAAAATAAAGAGGATGATCTAAATGAGTTACCAATAAGTTTTTATCAAGATAGAGAAACAATTATTAATCATTCTTTTACCATTACTGAACATGGAATTTTTATTCCTCCTTGTTTTGATATATTGGATGAGATTGAAGGTAATTCTAGAGAATATTGTGAAGTCGTTTATGATAATTACTTTGATAGTGAGGATGTTGATTACTATCCTCATGAGAAAATTCAAATAGCATCTGAGAATGAAGGACATTTCCATTTAGAAATTATTCCAACTAATCCTCATTCTAGAGCAACAAATTATCTTCATGATTTCATTATTCGAGAAAACATTCCAATTTATGATTCATATTATGATCAAGCTCTCATTCATACTCATAATCATAATTCTCTTTCTAATTCACAAGTTGGAATTAACAATTATTCAAATTCATAATTCTGGCCAATCCTTGTGAAAAATAAATTATTTCAAAACAATCCCAAATGTGCTGTAACATTAGTTGTACCAATAGTGATTTCATTTTATTTATTTTTTTTCACTTAGTTTGTTTAAATTTAAAATTATTTTCTGATTTTATTTTTCAAATTTCTGGAATTTTACGCTAGCATATTCAGCGCTTTACTATCAAACACTCAATTGATGCATTGCCCTATTGGGAAATTGAAATTTCATATTATAATCATAAACATCAAAAGCTATTAATATTTCAATTTCAATTAATGCTAATGTTTTATCAAAAGCTTCTATCTTCTCAAAGGCAATGTCAACAAGAGAATGTATTTTTACAATCTGGGCAACAATCCCATTCAATTAATAATTTTCCATTATATCTAACAGATTTCCATCAATTTTTCATTAACTCATTTGAAAAATATTTGGAAAGTTTTCTTTCATGGAAGATTGTTAATAATTTAACATTTGTAAATAACACTAACAATTTTTTTCGGGCCTTTGAATTTAAAAGCTCAACTCCACAATTTAGCTTGTTATCTTCTCTTTTCAAACCTTTTCAATCATTAATAGAAATCCATCCAGATTTCTATGGTCCAATTGGTATTCAATTGGAAAGGAAATTTCAAGAGAAAGAGATTTTAATTAAGTTTCTAACAATAGTTGTGTATTTTGTTTTCAAATTTATCTTCCTTAGTTTAGTTAGATTCGTATTTTTATTACTAACATTTGAACTGTACATATCTATAGGAATAAAAATGAAAGAATGGTTACACTGGGCAATCAAGCTGAAGGAAATCAATTATTTATGTTCAGGAAATCTTGAATTCATAAAATTCAATAGAAATAAATATGAAAATATGCTTCCATTTTGAATTGCAACAACAATTTATTACCTTTGCTCATTCTGAATTACTTTGAGAAAAATCTGTATTATTATAGTGACTGTTCAATAATTCCTTTAGTAAATAAATATGATGCGCATTGCACCATCAGATAATAAACTAAAAATAAGAATAGGATAAAGCCACTCATTATGAAAGAATATAATTACATATTCAAATGTGTGCACATAATAGCATGGACACCTTTAAGGTCATTTTAACCAATTTCGAATAACATAAACTTCATGTGATTATAGTGAAAAGTTAGACTGACTAATAGTAATTGAATTGAAATTAAGCTTATAATAAACAGTCATATTTTCCAGAGGATAATGATGTCAATAATCTTTATATAATCAAAACATTCATTATATAAATTTCAAAAGAAAATCTCAGAAGAAAATCTCGAAATGAATAAAAGTGGCTTTGAGGTGATTGGTGCCAAGTGCAAACTCAATTAAATTCAAAGACATTATTCAAAATAGATATTGCTGCAATAAATTTTGGTTTAAAAATGGGAAGCAAGAACTATAAATTTTCTGATGAGGAGAAAATGTTTATTTGTCCAAGTCTCTTCTAATTGTAGATCCATTCGTCAATGATATCCTTGGCCAATTAAACCATCACAGGCTTCAATAGGGAGTTTATATTTGATTTTCAATTATTTATTTAAATTGAATTTGATTGGATTTGTTTTAATGCCAGAAATGATATTTTGATTTTATGGTTGTATCTTAATTCATTTTGATTTCTTTGTGCAGAAAATAGTAGAAGAGATATATAGAAAAGGATCTCAATCAACGAGGATGCTTCAGCAATTAAAGATTGAAATTTTGAAGCAAATAAAATTGGATTAGGCAGATTTTCCTTCAACAAACTTTCCTCTCAAGAATTCCTTTGCAAATATTATAAATAATAGATTCTAAAATGTAATAAGGAGTTGCTCTCCTCTGCAATTTTGGACTTCTAAAAGCATTTCTATAATAGGAATTTAGAATTGTAGGAGGGAGGAGAGAAAATCTTAGATCAGGGATTATTGAGGATTTTGCCTTTATATCTTGAATTATGCATGAAGGGAAAAGTTTGCGCTATTGTGGTTTTAGCTTTCAAAGTAAAAGTTCAGGCAATGTAAAGAGCTATTGGAGACCAGAGACAGAGAAATGGATGCAATAAATTGGTATTTTTAATACTATTGTTTCAAATATCAGTCTCATTTTTATATTAACAGGAATATGTCATTTTATTCATGTTTGTGCACTTTTTTCAATATGGGTAATTTGTCTCAATGTTGTTATTATGTATCTATGTTCTTATGGATTAAATTGCGATTTCTAAGTAACTACCTACTTAGAAATTTGTCTGATAAAACTGATTTATTAAATAGTAATATGTTGTGAACTATTTATGCATATTATTGTTTATTTATTGGATTTACTGATTTGATAATCAATATCATTTTTGTGAATTTCTTCCTGAGTGTTGTTGATTGATTATTTCAATTAAGATGTTTCAATAGGATGTGTTTTGGTGTCCATAATGTTAGTTAATTGAACTATTTCATTAACTTGATATTCATTATAAACAAGATATATTTAAATCCCAATACTTTAAATATCTTGCTCTTGGTTGGGTTAGATCTATATCTACCTAATTACGATAGGATTAAGATTGGTTTCTTTTGCTTGAATTATAGAATAAGCTTGCATTTAGATTAAGTTCTACATTCTTTTAATTCCTCTTCTCAAAGAGATAAAACTTTAGTTGTGGCTTGGCTGAACCCAAATCAGATTAAGGGTCATTCTCTTGCCTGATCAGCAAGAAGAAGTGATCTGATATCTCTGTCTATTAGTAGTTAAAGATACATCATAAACCAATAGCGATAGGGAGAAGGTAACTAGACCTAGTTAAACCAGTTGGAGCCACCACACCAAATGGAAAAGGAGATGCTTTAAGGTCCGGACGGGGTGGTTATCCCCATTGTTGTTGCAACAATTTTCGAGGCATCAACACCACCTTTAACCAAAATCCAAATTTTGATCTATGAAAGAGGAAACATGGACCATCATTGTAAAACGGGGCAAATTCTGTTAAAACAGAGCTAATTTGATGGAATGAATAAGTCTCTAGAGGACTTAATTTAATGTAATTATCTGCCATGTAAGCATATAGAGAGGTTTAGGAATTTGATTAAGCGATTGTGGGAGGAAATCGTGGATCTTAGATGATCCTTTTGTAATTTATTCTGTAAAGAGAGTTTGTGTTGTGAGAAAGGGGGAAATGGAATACAATGTAGTCGAAGAAGAACTTTTGCCTAACGCTAAAATGCCTTAGATTTTCATCTAGTTCTGTATATATATAATGGAAATATTGTGTGAATTTCATGTGTCTGTGGTTACAGATATATCCTGTACTGTGAGTTAAATTCTGTGTTACGATTTTGTTGATCGACCATCGATTACTATAAGGATCGATGGCGATCCAATGTTTATATGGTATCATAGATTGAGTGTTGTATGGATTATGTGAGTACTTTAATGAGTATGACAGAGATAGATTGTGTTTTAAAGTGAATTTCATAAATACACAGAGGATCAATGATGTAGGCAGAAAAGAACGAGAACCATTGGATCGTTTAGATCGAGGGATATTAATGTGGGAAGAGAGATCCGGAGGAGCCATCGCAGTCATTTGATGGGTGAAGATCAATGGTCATTGCGTGGCATAGAAACATGGGCGTCAATCAATGGAAGAGTGGTTTTCATAGGCGGGAAGCGGTTTCTCACATGGTCTCAAAACCGTAAGCAAGATTTGAAAAATAGACCCAATGAAGTTATTAACCATAACTTAATTTAGTTGAAGTTTGGAGGTGATCGAGTCGTCCGTTGAACCTGGGATCAGACGGATATCATGTCAAAATATGTACGAGTGATAATTTGGAAATCAGATGCGATGAGCGTTTATTCATCAGGCTTAAACCCTCGTTGAGATCTAGCGATCTGGACTGTTCGTTGCGGGACTAATAGGACGGTAATAACATGTGAACATGTGTAGAGGTTAATGGAATTTTTAGAGTCGATGGGTTTATCAACGCTGGTTAATTTTATTCGAGATCTGGTCTAAAGCGTTTAGAGTGGGACTGACATTCGTTGGTGGGTTAAGTGTTTTCCGTTGTTTGGTGATTAGTCTGGTTTTTGTTACAATCCACCAATGTAAAGGCTTCCGATGTAAGTGTGGGCCCATAACCCAAAGGGCCATGTATTATTTTATAAAGATGAAGCTAAACTACCTTTAGGCAGTTTTCCCATCATCACTCAAAAAGGGTTTCCTATAGTTTTAACAGGGTTTCTTGTAGCTTTCTTGTATTTTGACAAGAATTACTACATGATGTCCTAGTTCTCATGTAAAGGCATTTTGAAGGTTTTAGAGGTGTCCAAATGGTGGAACAAGGTAGCAGAAGATTGATAAGGATGTGGAAGACCTTGCCAAATTGAAAAAATATTCAAGAACATATCTTGAATAAGGGGAAGAAAGCAAGCTAATGGTCTCAAGAAACAATGATTTTTCTATGCACAAATAGATTTTTGGGCTTGTCCTTACAGAACTTGCAGCCATTATTCTTAAGAGAAAGGAATAAGGGGTGCACAAGAGAGAGGCCACTACGGCCATGGATGAGGCACAATAAGGTCACTAAGTTTCTCAGAGGATGAGTAACACTTTCAACAAGGGGGTATGATGGGCCTCTAAATTAGACATAAATTACGCTCCATGCCTCTAAATTAAACATAAATTAAGGCCTATGATCATCCTTCAACACATTAAGCTTCTATTTTTACATTAGATAATCTATTTTTAACCTTCATATATTCATTAGGAAGGTTTATTAATAATTGCATATTTGTGCCTAATATTATTTTTTTTGTAGAATATTATGAGAATATTGGGCAGATTATTAAGATTTGGAGGAGGAGATAATTTAGGGACTGACTCCCTGCTATAGGAGGATGAATATTAAATAATAAATGAACAAGATATTATGGAATTATGGAACACCAATAATTGAGAAATCTAGGAATGTGTTCCCCTCTATTTAATGCAGATTCCTAGTATTGGAAACCAAATCAACTAATCAAGGGATTTTGGTGGGGAAAACTTTCTCTATTCATGGGGAATGATTCTTAATCATTTTGTATAAGTACCAAGTCAAAATACCTCTAGGGATGGAATTTTATTAGTGTTCTTGTGGAGAGAACTCGTATTTTTGTAGTTCCATTGTATTTTCTTGTAGGGATGTAATTGTATTAATGAAAATAATGAATATTGGTGTCATGTTCAGCTTCTAAATCTTGTTTTCCTCCATAGGTCTCTGAGTTTCCTTGGGCTTGGACATCCCAGGAGCCTCAGAACTCTTTTGTATCATTTTCTTTCCTTCTTTTCATTTCTTATTCACATGCATCTCTTGTTTTTATTTATTTCTATTTCTACATTTACTATTAATGATTTCTTGTTGTAAGATTGGGTTAAAAGGTTGATATATTTTTTTTTGCAAGATCACAAATATAATTTCATCCTAGGAAAATCTTTGGAAGGTCATAGTAATCATTGAGCTACTTGGATTAGTTTTCTTATTCCCAAATCTAGATTTCTAGAACTCCTTTATGGCAAAGAATTGTAAATTATGCCATTTTTAATAGCATGCTAACGACCTTCAATCGATTTGGTTCCACTTGTATTAGATCACAAAAACATTCTAGCTCATAAAAAAATTACCCCATTTGATTTTCACTTGATTAGGTTAGACATTTTATAGATTTATTAGCTCATTAGTTCTCGAATTTCTAAATTTTCGACTAGTAATTTTCTGCTATTTTGTAGCGTGGGTTGTTATGAAACCAGCTCAAAAAAAAGATAGAAAAGAAAGATAAACACCTTAGAACTCAGCCTCTTCGAGGGGTAAACCTCCTTTACATTACACAAATGAACAATTCTTGGATGATACAAATGAAAATACCTCCTTTCTATATATAGGAGTCTAAGGGCTCATAATATAACCAGAGGCTACATAACAATAATAATGTAAGGGCACAATAATAAAAATAGTGGGCTTCTATGGGGCACATTAATAATAATATGGGGACTACATGGGCACAACAATATAATAAGGGGGTTGTACTAATAACAATAAGGGGTTACACCAGTAGTATAGGGACCTAACATGCCCCACTCCTTAAAAAAGTGTTGTCCTCAGTGCTTGAATAGTTCTTAACGCTTTTGTATAAAATTCTTGTCCTCCCATGTGGAATCTTCAGCGGGTAATTTCTTCCACTTAATGAGATACTCTGAAAATGATCAATCTTGTAGCTGTTAAGTTCTTGTTTCTGTGACTGCTCCAGGCTCCAATATGATTTTTCCATCCTCATCAAGTTCTAGCAATATTGTTTGAACTGGGATCTTCTGCAACTTTTGAATGAGTGGCCACACTTTTTCGTCCTTCTCCATTCATCCCTTGCTTCGTTTATCCAATCTAGAAATAACAAAAAACAATGTTTCCACATCCTCATCCTTTCTTGACAGTGCATCTACAACAATATTGTGTTTCCCTTTTTTGTAGATGATTTCAAAGTCATAACCCAACATATTTGTGACCCATTTTTTTTGTTATTCTAAAGATAATCTTTGTTCTAAAAAGTATTTAAGACTATCATGATCTATTTTTACCTTGAAGTATCTTCCAATTTGGTAAGGTCACCATTTCTTAAGTGCATGTAGTATCGCCAAAATTTCCTTCTCATAAATATTTTGCTTGAGATGTAGCCGCAAAAACACCCAATCGCCTACATTAAAAATTCTTTCACTTTTATGTTGATATGCCTATTGTTTCATTCGATTCTGCACCAAAGTGGCGTTATCCTTTAAAATTGGAGAGATTTTTGTTGATGCTTGATGTGATCTTTCACTGCTTGATATTTCTCTTCTTGATATGTCCTATCTTGAGAGTTTGAGGAGTGGTAATTTCTTCCAATGCATTACAAGATATGGTCAGATTCATTTCTTGATGCTCGATGTGATCTTTCACTTCTTGAACATTTTTCTTCTTGATATGTCCTTCTATCTTGATAGTATGAGGAGTGGTAATGCCGGCCACTGCGTTATAAGATATGGTTGTATTCATTTCTTCTTTCTCGATGTTATCTTTGACTTCTTGAAACTTTTCCTTCTTGATATGTCCTTCTATATTGAGAGTTTGAGTGGTAATTCTTTCCAGTTCTTTATAAGACATGGTCAGATTCATTTCTTCTTTCTCTGGGGTTGGTTCCTATTGTATATCCTCTTCTTTTGATGTTTCTTGATCATTTTCTTCCTCCTCTTCATAATCAATGTAAAATAATTTATTCTCAGCACACTTATGACCTTTAATGTATTTTTTATCACAATTGTAACAAAGCCCTTTGGCTCTTTTTTCTTCCAATTTTTGTGGTATCAAACTCATAGGTTGTGGAAGGCCAGGAGAAACAACACTTCCATATTTATAGTTGTGAGGGGTAGAGTTCCTTGTTTCCATAATTTTTCTTTCCACTTTTCTTGCCAACTTGAATGCCTCTCCAATGAATCAGATTCCCAACGATGAACCTCATGTTGAATGTTATTCTATAAAGTCCCTATGGAGACATCAATCCTATCATTCTCTGGAATATCATTTTCCCTTATATTCAATTTTTGAAAGTCCTCGATGTTTTCTTCCATTGAATACTTCTGTTTGAGATTTATCAATTGGCTAAAGAAGGTGTTTCTCCTTGTACCCTCATAATGTGCTAGCATTTCCTTCATGAAAATTTACCATGTAACAAGTGGTTTACGAGAACAAAGCACTTTATACCATAAAAATTGATCCAGTTCTAAATATGAAGATTCAATACATACCTTTTGTAACAGTTGCACCTCATGTAGATCAAAATATTGCTCCATCTATAGTATCCAATTTAACGGATCCCTGGCATCAAACTTCCTCATATCTCCTTTTCTTGATTTTTGGAGCTTGATCTTGGAACAACTGTAACTCTGTACTTTCAGATCTCCAAGTTTTGAAATTACATCCTGTAGTATCACTCTGAGTCCTCTTTCTAACCCCACAAGTTTGATCAAGATTGGATTCTGGAAGGAAGAGTTATGTCAAATCTCCCATGATGACCTGATTATAGACTGGTTCAGTAGAGCGAATGTGTACGAAGTTCCGCCTATCACTATTTCAACCTTAGGATCTAAAACCGATATACAGAAAACTGCAGTCTGTCCTCTTTCTGTAACTTCTTATGAAATTTCAATATGATGCTTGCCTATAAATTTATGACGATTTTACCAAGGTCACTTGTTTGGAATGTAATTCGAGAGTTTGAAAAAACCCTAATTTCTTCAGATCATAACTCTGAAAATATAGTGAAACAAGATATGAAATTTGGACCCAAGGTTCAGAATGATTTATTCTCAAATGGGTTTTGTTTTTAGATTCTAAAACTTTATAGAAAAAATTTATAGTGAAAATGTGACGATGACCTATTTGAGATGGAATTCAGGAGCTTGCAACAACCCTAGCTTCCTCAGATCATATCTCGAAAATTATAGCTAGAAAAGATCTGAAATTCAGATCTAAGGTTCAAAACGATTTCTTGTCAAATGGGTTTTTTTAGCTTATGAAACTTCGTAGTGAAATTTCTATAGAGAAAATTCCATGATGGCTTGTTTGGAGCAGCAAAACCCTAGAATCCAAAGCTCTGATATCAAATGTTATGAAACCAGCTCACAAAAAATATAGAAAAGAAAGATAAACGCCTTAGAATTTAGCCTCAGTGAGGGGGAAACCTCCTTTACATTACACAAATGAACAATTCTTGGATGATACAAATGACAATACCTCCTTTCTGTATATAGGAGTCTAAGGGGTCATAATATAATCAAAGCCGACATAATGATAATAATGTAAGGGCATAATCATAACAATAATGGGCTTCTATGGGGCAAAATTATAACAATATGGGGACTACATGGGCACAAAAATATAATAAGGTGGTTGTCATAATAGCAATAAGGGGTTACACCAGCAGTATAGGGACCTAACATGGGTTAACAGAGGTCTTTTTGAGCGATTCCACTTGGAATGGGGACCTAAGACATCCTAGTCAATAACAAAATTTGTCCCATCCAATTTGGATTTGATTTTCTTGGTAATTCGATGAGTTATAAATTCGTATAGTAAATTTGTAACATCTTATAGTAAAATAGGGGATCTTGTAGGAGAACTAGGGGATCTTATAGGAGAACTGGGAAATCCTATAGCAACCTGTTTTGAGCTCGAATTGAGAAAAATCATCATTGAAACTGAGATTAGGCCCCTAGTTGACCTCCAAGCCATCAAAATCATTGTACCCCTCTTCCTCCACACTTGTCTCCCCTACCAAAGATCAAGGAAAGATTAGCATTTTCATTTATAAAGAAAAAAAATTTAAAAACTAAGTTTTTTTGTATTTACACATGCACACAACAGTTAGTACTCTCTAGATCATATTTCATGCTTAGATTAATTAAAAAATTACATGTGAAAAATAGGGTTCTTTGCAAGCAAAGTGTGTTAATAAGTAGATAGAGGATTTCATGTTACTTTACAAGCATTTTTAAATTCAATCTTTCATTCCTACAAATAGGCAGCATTTCTTTTCTCTCATGACAACAAGGGAAGGAAACACTGTATGTTTCACATATAGTGTTGATGACTCTTAAGTTTGTAATCCCCAGGTTGATAATTAAAGTCAGTAGCCTTGGGGGTTTTACAATTCTTGATGCAATACCGAGGCTCATCAAAAACCAAGAACAAAATTCTCAACACCCAAGGTCCCTGACTATCATAATAACGCTAGTCCACCATCTCTAGTTTATTTCAAATATATCACTTATTTTTATGATACCATGGATCCCATAATATTTTTTCATGTCAAATAGACACTCAACCCCATAGTTGAGAAAGAAAGATAGGAAAATAAAAAATTGAAGACTAGGATTAAGGAATTCAAGGTCTTGGATTGATATGTCAAAAACAAAAATGCCATCTTGAAAAATAAAAATGAGAAGCTACAAGAAGAAAATGCTAATTTTTTGAAGGAAAATAGGAAATTCTTGATTATGGCTAGAAAATTTTATAGGAAGAATTATTATATGGAAAAATACAAAAGGGCCTTACAAAGAAATCTACAAGTAGCAAAGAAGAAAAGTGGAGCTAATGTAAATATTAACTTTGGAAATTAGTAAAGTTACAAGACCATCCCAATTTTGATCAATTTGTTTAGAAGTTCCCAGCATAAATCAGGATTGTATCAATTGTGTCTTTGTTGTGTGAGGGCACACAAGAACATGTTAGGGCTCCAATTTAACACTATCCTTGCTATCATTCGAACCCTTTTTTTCTTCCAAGTATAACCCTCCTTTTTATATTACTGAAAGGAAAGCGACGTGAACAAGGACCATGAGGTAATTTATTGTTGTTCAGTAATTGTGCATTTTTTTAATGCATTGTAGTAGCTAATCTATATTATTTCCATTAATGATGATTTGTTAATATAATCATGAAACTCACATAGGTTACTGTAACTTGATTCCATGGTTAGCATGCTTGTGTACCCTCAAGACAAAATATCAAGACATGGGTTATCTCCTTAACACTGTTGAGAAGCTCTCTCTCCTATGAAATTAGATCGATGGTCACCAAAGGAGGCTTGTGATGAATTCAACCCAATGTTCAATCATGGATAAAGTTAAAGAGGAAAAAATGTTAGCCAAATTTCCAAGTCTCTAAAATAGACTTATCAAGATCATACATGATCACATGATCATTCAAGATTAGAAAATATCATACTAGTTCTAAAATTGTAAAGTGATTCACTCAAGTTACCTAAATGCGTTTTTTTTTCAGATTCATGGTGATGGTCCATATGGAAATCACACTATATGAAGTAAATTATATAAGTTATAGTAGAATCCATAGACCTAGTTAATGATATTATTATTATAGCTTTATTGTAGGTTGATCAAGTTAGATTTTTGAGGCATTTCTACATGTAATCCACAGATTGAGATGTATTTGTGCTATATTTGTGTGTGATCTAAGGTTTTCCATAGGAAATATGCACTGGTTAGGAGGGGAATACCAATCCAACCATGTCTTCCTCTATATCATATAGTCTTCTATGATACGTTTCTAGTTTTGTTTATCATGTGATTGGTTTATTTGAATAGATTTTGTGTTTACATCTCTCTGCATATAGGTCTTCTATATATGCTTGTGTTTTTTTATTAAAACATGTGTATCTATTATATATTATATTCAGATTGATGCAATACACAATAAGCTCACAAGTTAAGAGCTATATCACTTATGCTAACCTTACAATCATTTAAAGAACCATGGTTCATTAGCTTTCAATGAAAGCATTGTATGTTAGTCTTATAATCTTTTGTAGCTCAAATTCATATTTTCTTGCCCTGTTATAAGTTTGGATTTACACTTGTAGAGGTGAAATTGATCACTAAAGGATAAAATTGATGCATTGTAATCTTTCATGGTTATAGGAACACACCATTATCATGGTATGGAAGACTATAATTAGAAAGAAATGGCCCTATATCGACACCAAGTGATCAATATAGTTTAGGACTTGTTGTTTTTGTGTTTGTTCACAAATCATTATGTCACTCACTAGAAGGTTATACATTGCATTGCAACTTCACTTGGGAAACTAGAGTGCTTTCCCAAAGATATTGTGCATAGATTGTGGCCTAGAGAGCAGGCACTTTTTAATAGGTACCCCAAATGGAAGATACCCGGTAGAATTTTCCTTTGAATTTATTTTTCCTCGCTGAAGGATCTACTGGTAAATTTTATTGAAGTTAAGGATGAGAGGCAGTCCATAGAAACCCTAAACCTATATCCAGTTGAAAGGATTAGTATTATGATCTTCTAGGATAATGAATAGATCTATCGAAACCTTTGTAAACTTTAGTAGTCAAATTGCTAAGTAGAGACAAGTCTCTCGTCCCATAACCAAAGAGGTTTCATACATCAATTTAGTTTGATTTGGATTTGACCTTAAAATTACATTATTATTAGTATTAGTACTATTATATTAATTATACACGCACACGCATATATATATATATATATATATATATATATATATATATATATATATATATATATATATATATATATATATATATATATATATATATATATATATATATATATATATATATATATATATATATATATAGAAAGAGAGATATTATTTGGAGTGAAATCCTGGGAAACTCGGGAGTACTTCCCCACTAAATAAGGTAAACCAGGTAAATTATAAGCCTTGATTACGGGGCCTTGCCCCAAGAGAATCGAAGAGATTTGAAACCATGATCAACAACAACTAGCAATAATATCAAAGAAATTCACATCTAGCTCTAACCACTTGAGCTAACACTTGGAGCTATATATATGACTATTATGATATATAAATATATTACAATATTGGTTATATATATAAATATGTTAAATTATAATATATATAGTCATATTAGGATGTCATAATATGTATATAATGTTAACTATAAATAAATATTATACTAATCGATATTTATTTAATTAATAATTAGTTAATTAATAATATCATAATTAATATAATTATAATTCCCTAATGCTATGGGCACCATCTTGAACTCTCCTATAGAGGAAGATATATTCTCTTTGGATGATGTTGAGTTCAGGATTAAGCAACTCACTAATGGGAAAGATAGGGATATTGAATGATACCAAGCTCAAATTCTCAAAATGGGAAGGTCTATCCTCATCATTCATATACACAAATTCCTTAATTTAGAAATGAAATGAGGATTACCTAAGCCTTGGATGCAAAGCCTTATTGTGCCTATCTTTAAAAGTTGGAATAAAATCATTCCCTCTAACTACAGGACCATTATGATTAGCCACATATTGCCAAATTGTATGGGGTAATTTTGGAAAATAAGATTAGCCTTTGGCTTGAAATCCATGGTAAAAGAGCTCAAGGGAAAGCTAGATTTAGAATACATCACTCAACTATATACTATCTTGTTACTCTTATGATCATGGCAAAGGAATTCCACAATAACAAGATTGATCCCTTTTGATGTTTTGTTGACTTTAGAAAACGTTTCAACACCATTCCTCGAGATTAGCTATTGAAGAGGTTATATGAAATAATGGTTCCTTCCGAGTTGAGGGCTATTACGACTAGGCTATATGAGAATATTATAACCAATGTTAATACCACCGAGGGTTGGTCAGAAGAAATTACATGCAATATTAGAGTTAATCAGGGATATCCCTTATCCCATACCCTTTTTTGAATTTACATTAATAAGCTAGAAGAGTGTTTGGAAGTTATAGGATGTGATGGCTCCAAGCTCATTGGGATGATCATTATCTTGTCCTTTATATTGAAAATATCATTATTTTAGCTAGGAGCCAAGATGATCATGAAAATAAGCTTATAATCCTCCAAGATTTCTACTCCAAGATCAGTATGAATGTTAATATCGATGAGACTAAACTTATGATAATTAAATCCAAAAAGATCAACTATGATAATTTCATTTATGATAATAAAAACTTGGATAAAGTTTCTTCATACAAATATCTAAGAATCAACATCCATCATTAGCTCAATTAGAACTATATCATTGAGCAAAGGACAATTGGAGGCTAGAAAGCATATTATGGGTTTGAAAACACTTGTAAGGAAACTGATCTTTTGGCATGGAGTCAAAAAATGTTTCTCTTTAAGACTCTTGTCATCCCTGTTATTTTATATGGATATGAGGTTTAGGGTTGCAGTATCTAAAGAATCATGGAGGAAAATTGAGTTGGTACAAAAGCAATTTATAGCCTACAACCTCAAGATTAAAGGAAATACTCCCTACCCTATGCTCCTAGTTGAAGTTGGCCTTTCCCCCATTGAAATCATGAATATTAATATTTATATATGTATAAGAAGAAGATATACAAAAAGGAAGCCAGAAGATATCCTAAAATTGCTTCTAACTCTAGCCAAAACCCCCACCCCTAGCTCAAGTAAGGCTGGCATAAGAATGCCCAGTCTTGGCCCAACCTTCGAGGGTAAAGGAGGAAATCGTATTAAAGAATAATGATTATGTTAAATATATTATTATTTCAAAATTTAAGGATAATTTGTGGGACAATAAGGAGTTAGAGGGACAAAGGAAGTTAAGAAAGTAATCAACCCCAATCCCAAAAACCATTTTTTTTTCTTAACCAGTGATAAGAAGAAAAATAGCATTCCTAAGATATGAATTAATTCTCATGAGATTCAAAGTGAAATTGAGCATTGGTCTATTTTGAAAACCCCTTGGGATGGGAGAGCTTTTCACTTTTGCAATGCTAAGAGGGTTGAAGATGAAAATCGTTTCTCTTCGATTCCCAACTCTTACTCACATTTGTTCTAATTTTCATAATATTTGCCACAATACCAACCTTCTTAACTATTTAAGTTAGTAAACATACAAGGATTTAGGAATGATTCTCTCCCTTCTTTTTAATCATAGAAATAAAACGTTAAAGAGTCTCAATTAATCTCTTAGTTTCTTAAGTTCCAATAGATCATATTGGTCTTAGTGGATGTTAATCATCATCATCATATTTCAACATTAGTTGATTAAAATTATATATTAAATATGTATGTATTAATAGGTATTATCCTGATGATGAGTCTTGTTATAGGCTCAAAACGTCGATTCATAAATGGCTACTGTGGGATTAGCTCCAAACAATAAAACTCAAGATACCATGCATAACAATCTTTAAATAATCAGGTAATATTGTTAGGATATTCTGACACATAGGAAATAGTTAAGTATAACTTGCTCTAGTGTAGAGTTAGGTAAAGTGTGTTTCTTTACTATTTACTTTTGTAACTTACAATATAATGTTCACGATATGTTCTAGACATAAAGTGATCTGATGGTTCGTTCTCTCCTCGGTATTACCGACACTTGATCCGTGGATTAACATCTGATTGGTCCATGATCTCTATTTAAATAGCATGGAGGGTCATTTGTAAGGTGACCATTCATGAGAGATGCTTATGTAAATTTTCTTTCGTTTTCATTAATAAATTGCCTGAAGTGGCCACGTTGGCTCAGGTCGTGGACTATTTCCCTCTTTGAGGGTTTTAACCACGTCAAGAATATTGGTGTATTGATCTATGATCTGTTTTTGAATGATATCCTTTGGTATTATATCTAAAGAACTTACCTTGTAAATTCCTACACCATATTGGAGGTATTTTAGGGCCACATCCATTAGTGATCCAAATCCGAAGTCAATACAATTGCATCTGACTATCGTTTCCTAGATCTATTGTTTCTAATCGCTTTCGGGCCGAGAGGACTGCTCTATTGTGTTAAAAGCATCTGTTCCAGTGAGAAAACCTTTTCTTTTCACGCGAAAATGTTTTCGGTAGCCATATCCATGTCATTTTTAAGACTTGGAGGTATATAATCTTTATTTGCAGTTTTAGTTATTTATCTCTCTGTTTTTTTTGCGGATCCATACCTTTCATTTCTTTATGCTCTTTGCCCCGCAACTCTGTGCAATCTAGGCAAATCAGAAACATAAAGGAAGGATTTTTCTCATGCATATTCTCGTTTCTGTCATGCCTTAGTGTGATATCGGAAAATCAGAAACATTGAGCAAAATATTTGGTTTTCAGCAAAATCTAACTTGAAGTCGTAATGTTTGGTTTTTCTTGCATGTTCATTTTGGGTTGTGTGGTTTTTTGTTTTATAGGAAAAAAGGGTTTTCTCAAGTAAGCATGCACTCCAAAGCTTTAGTGACTAAAAAAAACAACAAGACAAAAAAAAACCCTTCTTTTTCAAAATTACTTACCTTCTAAACTGGCTCACTTGGTCCAAAGTTACTTTATGAGAATAGAGGTCTTTAGTTAAGTTTTTTTTTGTTGAGTTACTTTTTCAAAAAGCACATGTAACTTATGTTTTAAAGTTACTTTATGTAAAATTGTTCTCACCCATTATAAAATGTGAGTCACTTATAATTCTAAAGTCTCTTTATCGTTTATTTAAGTTACAATTTAGTGGATAGCTCATAAAGTACCATTGTAAAAGGGCCTTTCACTTATTTATAAAAGTGGGTCACATAATTTTTTTTAAAAGTGAGTTAATTATATTAATTTTGGAAAGAGGGAGGATTTTTTTTTTTAAATATAACATTATCATTCACTTCTGCACATTGACATACTTTATCCGTATCTTCAACAAATGTTCTTCAAAAAGCCACAACTTCTTCATCCGGAAGCCATTTTCAGAGCCGTTTTTTTTAATCGGCCTAATTTTTTCGAGATCTTTCCATTGGAACACTTAGTTTCAATATCTATAGCTTTAGTTTTTGTTAAAATGGAAATTCCATGCCAAGTTATTCTTGGCAACACCAACTACTTCTAATGGGTGTCCTACATGGAGGATTTACTTAGAAGTAAATGTCTTTATAGAATAGCCTCAGGTAACGAGTCTAAACCTAAAGATGAAGATAAGCAAGACCAATGGAAAAATAGACAAGATCAAGCACGTGGGTTGATAGGGATGTCTATTTCTCTATACCTTAGATTCCATATCATAGAACTTGATACCCCTGATGAAGCAATGAAACAACTCAATAAAGTTTTTGGAATTAAAAATAAAATTAGAGCCCAACAACTTGAAAATGAGTTGCTTACATTGGACCTCAATATTTCTTCTTCCATTGAATATTTTTTTTCCAAGTTCAAGACCCTTAGACTTCTCTTGGAAGGTGCTAAGGTTAAGAAAGAATATGGTAGCCTTATCTATTCCATTCTTACTGAGTTGTGACCAATCTACTCTGTGTTTGTTTCCACCTTCCATTCTACTAGAGAAGCCTTTATTTCTCAAGGACAAGACTACAAGCCCCCCTCTTTTGATTCCTTTTGTGATTCTTTAATAAGAGAACAAGAAGAACTCTTACATCTTGGTCTTCTTAATCTTGGAAACTCTTCTAAGCAAGCCTTAGCCACCTAGCAGCAACCAAGTTCAAAGAATCCTAAGAAGAAACATCCTAAAAATAATGGTCCTAAACCAACCAAGGGTCCTAAGCACTTTCAGTCTCAAAATGAAAAATCAATTCAACAAAATGATAAAGCAAATAAAAACAAAGCGAAGAAGACTGATAGACATTGCAACTTTTGTAATCGAGATAGCCAATTATAATCCAAATGCTTTAAGAAGATGAAAGCCTTGGAAACAACAATGAAGAATCATAACACCCATTTGGATCACTCTTCAACTTCAACTTCATCTTTAGGAATATCACTTTCTACATGTGGTTGTTAAGCATCTCGGTTTCGTTATGCACTAAATGTATCTTGTTCTTCTTATTCTCATGATTGGCTCATTGATTATTGAGCTTCTTATCACATGGCAAAAAACAAAGCCATGTTTTCTTCTTTAAATGATTGTAACACAAAAAATATATATGTTGGTGATGATAAATCTCTTAGTGTTGTAGGGACTAGAACTATTCATCTAGACAATGGTAAATTTAATGATGTATTATGTGTTCCAACCATATCCTGCAACCTTCTATCTGTATATTAGATAAATTATTTAGGTGAAGGTAAAACCTTTCAATTTTCACCTCACGATGTTGTAATTAAGGACCTAAGAGATCCTAGATAGATTTTAGCTATTGGAATTGTTGATGATTCTACAAGGTTGTATAAACTTAACAACTTTGGGTCATCTACTCTTCCCTCGGTATTTGTTTCTCATAATGATGAAATGAGCAAACTTTGGCATGAGTGATTTGGTCACTTAAACTATCGCTCCCTTCAAAATATATGTAAATAAAATATGGTGATAGCTCTTCCTATGGTATCTTGCAAAGATGGTGTTTGTTCCAGATGTGTACTCAAAAAACATCATCGGGATATTTTTGAAAAATGTGCCTCTTGGCACGCCTCATCCCCTTTAAAACTTGTGCATATTGATTTATGTGGTCCACTTCCAATTGTTTCATTCTCTGGCTACAAGTTAAACTCAAGAGTGAAGTATTTAACATGTTCTTGGCCTTTAAGGCCTTTGTTGAGAAATAATCTAGGCATAAAATTCTTAAACTAAGATATGATAATGACAGAGAATATGTTAGCAACAAACTCATCAACTTTTGCACTGAGCATGGAATTCGTATGCAACATATTGTTCCACATAGTCCACAACAAAATGGTGTAGCTGAAAGGAAGAATCATACCTTAAAGGAAATGGCTAATTTTATGCTTCAATCTAAAAGACTTAGTCTTAATTTTTGGGCAGAAGCAATTAACTATGAAAATTACATATTAAATCACACTCCTACTAAGGTTTTAAAGAATATCACTCCAAAGGTAGCATGGAGCTCAATTAAACCAGATGTAAGTCACTTTCGTGTTTTTGGAAGTGAAGCATGGGCCCATATTCTTGATGAGAAACATAAAGCCTTAGAACCTAAGAGTGAAAAATGTATTTTTGTTGGATATTTTGAAGATGGAAAAGGATATAGACTTCTTCCACCTCAATCCTAAAATGTTATCACTAGAAGAGATGTAAAGTTTTTTGAAAATATATCGGCCTACGAGCCTAGTTCGGTAGATGTGCCACCTCTCTCTATCCCTTATACTTCTGAAAATATTTCTTCTTCAAATGATGACAGTGAGGATTAAAATCCTCCCCCACCTTCTCATGACCCTTCTTCAACTCCTCAGCTTCCAAAACGGGTCTGCACTACTCGGGATGCAACAGGTGCTCTTGCATGTGATCCTACAGATCAATGTCACACACATTCTTAGTTTGATAGAGCCTCTTCTTTACTGGGTCAAGCTTCAGCGAATTATGATCTTGACACCTTTGTAGAAGCTTCAGGCCATCTAGATTGGGATGCAGCTATGAATGAAAATATCATTCATTATTAGAAAACGATACATGGGATCTTGTTCCTCTTCCAAAGGGACAAAAACTTATTAGATACAAATGGGTTTACAGAACCAAGTTTGGACCAGATGGAAAAGTTGATAAACATAAATCTCGTCTTGTTGCTAAGGGTTTTTCACAAGTTGAAGGCATTGGCCATACTGAAAGCTTCTCCCCTGTTGCCAAAATGAACTCTATCTACCTTGGTCTTTCCCTTGCAACCTCTTTCAAATGGAAAGTCCATCATATGGATGTTAAATCTTCCTTCTTGCATGAATAAATCTATATGGAATAACCTCCTGGATTTGTACAAACAGACTCCATCCTTGTATGTTGGCTTAAGAAATCTCTTTATGGTCTCAAGCGATCCCCTTGGGCTTGGTATGCCAAAATGGATAACTTTCTTTTAGATATCGGCTTTTCTAGCTGTCATTCTAACAATACTATCTACACCAAGAAAGTGGGTAAGCCTCTTATCATTCTTGTTCTTTATGTTGATGATCTTATCCTTACTGGTAGTGATCCCAACCTTATGAACCATGTGAAGTACAACCTTAAAAAGTAGTTTGTAATGACAAACTTAGGACACTTACATTATTTCCTTGGTCTTCAAGTCTCACAATCCAAGGAAGGTATTTCCCTTTCCCACTCCAAGTATGCCTGTGATCTTCTATGCCACTTTCATATGGAAGACTGTAATCTAGCCCCTTCTCCCTTTCAATCTGGATCCAAACTTTCAGTCACTTGTACTTCTCTTGAAGTTGATGCTACATTATACCGTCGGCTTGTAGGAAAACTTTTTTATTTGACCCATACCCATCATGGCCTTTCCTTTGTTGTTGGCCTTATTTCTCAGTTTATGCAAAACCACATGAAAGTCATTTGAAAGCAGCTAAAAGAATACTTCGTTATGTTCAAGGTACAGTTCAATTTGGGATTCATTACAGTGCAGAAGCATCTCCTCTATTGGTTGGTTTCACTGATTCCGATTGGGCTGGTGACCTTGATGATCAGAAGTCTACTACAGGTTACGTCTTCATTCTTGGTTCTAGACCTATTACATGGGCTTGCAAGAAACAAAGTGTCATTTCTCTTTCTTCAGCAAAAGTAGAGTATCATGGTATTATAGAAGCTAGTAAGGAAGTCTTCTGGCTTCGTCAGATCCTGTGAGAGTTTGGCTTTCAACAATAGTATCTGGCTACACTTTGGTGTGATAATCAAAGTGCCATTCAACTATGCAAAGTTACAGTCCAACATCAACACAAAAAACACATTGAGCTACACATGAACTTCATCAGAAATCTCACTCATGATCATGTTCTTGAAGTGAAATATTGTTCAACCGATGATCAAGTCACAGACATATTTACAAAGCTCTCACAGAGGCGAAGTTCACTAAACTTCGATTTTTTCTTGGAGTTCAGGAAGTTGTGACTAAGGGGCAATAGGATCTAATGGCTCATTTCTTCTCCTATTGTGTCATATTTATTCATTCTTCAATCCTATCCCAAGTTGTTCTTAAGGAGGGGTGTTAGGATATTCTGACACATAGGAAATAGTTAAGTATAATTTGGTCTATTGTAGAGTTAGGTAAAGTGTGTTTCTTTACTATGTACTTTTGTACCTTACAATCCTACAGTTACAATATTTTCTGGACATGAAGTGATCTGATGGTTCATTCTCTCCTCGATATTACCAACACTTTATCCATGGCTTAACACCCGATTTGTCCATGATATCTATTTAAAGAGCATGGAGGGTCATTTGTAAGGTTTCATGAGAGAAGCTTATGTAAATTGTCTTTCTTTTGCATTAATAATTTTCCTGAAGTGGTTGCGTTGGCTCAAGCCATGGATTGTTTCCCTCTTTGAGGGTTTTATTCATGTCAAGAAGACTGGTGTATTGATCTGTGATCTATTTTTTGTGAGCGGTGTCCTTTGGTGTTCTATTTGAGGAAGTTACCCTGTAAATTCCTAGAAATATATAGTTATTAATTTAAGTAAAGTTGATCTAATTATTTTAAATGTTTTTTTAATAAATAAATAAATAAAAGTAATATTTTTTTTAGTTTTAAAAATGAGTTTATAAGAAAAACATCAACGAAAATTGGAGTTTATTTAAAAATAGCTAGTCCATCTTTATAGAGTCATAAAGTTAGAAAATTCATCAAAACTCTAGCAAAAACTAAAAAAAAGAGAGTCTTAGTTGTAATTGTCGAAGAATACTTCAAATCTATCAATCAATAACATAATAAATAAATAAATGAAATTTATTAATTTAGAAAAATAAATAATATATTTTATTAATGTAAAACAATATAATAAATGCAAAATTTTATTATTAAGAGCATAATTAATACAAATTCAACAATAAATCAATTATTATAATCTTCAACAAAAACTAATAGGAAAAAAATTATTATTAGAAAAAAAATCTTATAATCTCTCTCTCTCTCTCGATATATATATATATATATATGAAATCGTCTTATTATAATAAAAATAATGTTACATCTAAAAGTTTCAATTTTTTGTTTTTATTTTCTAATATTATGAAAATTCTACGAAATCTAATAACAGTAACAATTTTTCTAATTTTTATTTAAGCATTAGCAAGTGTGCATGACCTCTGCTAGGGTTAAGGTTTTCTTCTGATGAATTTTCTAAATCCCGTGGAAACTGCTAATAGGTTTGGGCTTTTGCTTCTTTTCAACATCACAAGGAGGTTTTTTTTTCACATTTCCATCATTGATTCCATGCATGAGTGGACAATTAGGGAGGGGAGAAATCCCATCCTATAATGTTGCAATAACTGGGGATAAATAGCCCAATCCAAAAGAGAAGTAAGGAGTAAAGGTAAAGGAACAGGTGATCCAAGAGGATCTTGTCACCGGTATCCAAAGTGTACCATGCCAAAGAAGAGTACAAGGGAAGATTGGTAGAGCTATAATTATTTTAAACTTCATGAGAAAATAATGTTCAATGTGCTCATGTATTTTTCATTTAAATTGTAAAACTTCATGAGAAAAAAATGTTCAATGTGCTCATGTATTTTTCATTTAAATTGTAAAAAGGAAATTGATTAAATGTGAGAATCCACCTCACAAACCATTTTCCTAATTTCAAGTGGGAGTTGATATTTTCATGGGATTGTTTCCCTTAAAAATGTGGATAAGGTCCAAGTTTGTTGGAGTTGAGATATTTTCTCCTTAAGAATCTCATAAGTTCCTTTGTTTATGGATCAAGAGAGTTATTCTCTCCTTGGAATGTGGATCTAAGGAGATATTCTCTCCTTTTTTTATGGATCCCAACAAAGTTATAAATTCTCTTATGTACTCTTTGAAAAGAGAGATGATTTTGAGAGAGTTTAGAAAGAGCTTGAGAGAGTTTTTTGAGAAGTTTTGAGAGCTTAGAGAGTTCAAGGGGTCTTTTTGAGGAATTATTTGTATGTACAAGTCTTGAAGTCTTTTTTTATAGTAGAAGACATCTCTAGGTTTGGACACACTTTTTATTAGAGCATTATACACATTCCTCTTTGAAGAAAGACAATAAAAGTGATTCGACCTATGGAGGTGAATCTGGAGACGTAGCCCAGTGGAGGGGCTAAAATCCGTTATCAACCTTGATGCTTCATGTTTTTCTTATTCATGGTTTGATCAAGTTATTCTATATGCATTTTAAGTTACACGTTTATGTTCAAATTTACATGTTTATTTGACAAATTGTAACTTAATTTTTACAAGGCTTTATGGACAATTAGAAGGACTTTATTGCATTTTTTATGTCCTCTTAAGTATTTGGATCAACAGGAGAGTAAAATCATATTCTTAGGGCACAGTGGCAACCTTGGCTCAAAGGAAGGTTCCTACTGAAAGCTACTGCAAATTAGAAATATGTGATTCCAAATAACAAGTTGGAAGGTTATCCATAGTATATAAAATATCATGCACCCATCTACAAATTCATACGGTTATGGCCAATGGAAAGGGACCCAGTTAAATAAAATATCATGCACTCATCTACAAATTCATACGGATATGACCAATGGAAAGGGACCTAGTTAAATGGATCTAGAAGAAATAGTAACCAAAGGGTCATATTGAGTTGAAACTGAGAGCTTAGGGTCTTTTCATGGTAATATTCTTGAATCTAGAGGATAGGACCCAAATTTTTTAAAATGGGCCATATTTTTTCAAAAATGTAGGGCTTTACATGAGGTATTAGGAGGAGTCTTATAATCCAAAATAGGAAAATTTCATAGCATTCCTAATCTAGGTATGGTTGTTCTCCCTACCTGCAGATTTTTGGGACCCTGAGATCTTAGATGGAATCATAAATTTCATTGGTATTTTTATGAAAATTTCAGACATGACCAAGCAAGGCTTTTATAACTCTTATGCAAGGATATGCATCCACATGAATATAATGCAACCCCTACCTGAATCCATAGAACTTGAATATCATGATGAGGTATGGCAAAAACCATTGGACTATGAGCAGGTGCAGTTTTGATGTAGGATATGCTTTGAATATGGGCATCATTTTCAGGATTGTCCACTAAATGAATCTAATATGTAGGAGATGATAGAAAAGGAGGATGTGAAGGCTTTTCAAAAAGTGAACAACAAGAGAAAATCCCCCAAAATCCAACCAACTCAAGCAGTGGCCAAGGTAAATCCAAAAAGTAAATGACATGTAGTGATTTCAATGGGAGAAGAGGAATCAAAACTCCTAGATGACTTGATGAATCCAGTTCTAGAAGGTTATCCACTCCTAGTGAAGGTTACACCGAAGAGAAATGCCTAGGAGGACCTGCCAGAAAACCTAGATCAAGAGCAAATATTGATGGGTGAGCAACAATAAATGGAAACTAAGGAAACAAGGGAAAATCTCAACCATGAGAAACAAATCCTTACTCGAATTTTGGTGGAATGGCAACATTTGGAATCAAGATACATCTAGGATAAACTAAAGAACCAATTTTAAGAGATATATAAAAAAATTGTAGATAATAGGAAGAGGAGAACAAGGGAAGGCACAATTGGACCCAGGTACACAAACCTATAATGACTTTGGAAAAGGCCATGTACTAAGGGGTAAGGGGAAAAGAGGAAGGAAAATCACCAATGAATCGATTCAAACAATATGATCTAGGTGGATATTGGTGGCCACTCGTCAATTCCACTGGGACCCCCACCATTGTTTCTTTCAGTTTTTCAGTTTCCTTAATTGTAGCACAGTTTACTATTTTTAGCTATTTTTCGGGTCCTAAACTTCCAGAGCCGATTTGAGGCCCTATACGACATTTTTTTGGCAATCTACCACTAATGATGTTTACATAAAACCGTCTTTTCCATCATAGTCCTCGGAGAGATATTTCCAATAGGGTATCAAACACGTCAAATAGAGATAATTTGACCAAGTCACAACCCCGGGAACTTGGCTATCCAACTAACCCCAACAAGGCCCATAAACTCTTGGTTTTACATCTCCTCAGGTTAGGGTTTTGGTTGTTTAGGTTTTTATCTTATTGTTCAATAATAAAAGTGGCCCTTGAGCCTCATTCTAAGGCAGTTCAGAGGCATGTAGCTGCCACATCTCTTCTCAGGGATAAGCTACCAACGCCTGAGCTAGTTTATTTCCATTTCTGTTACTATGTATATTTTAGTATTTTACATTAATGAAATGAAGTATTATTTCTTCTGCATCTCTATATTTATGGTTATATCTATAATTTTTTGAGTTCCTGTTTAAATATGGATCAATGGTATCAGATCGGTCTGCTCTTTCTCTATTTTTCTTTGCATGTCCCCAACGAGGTCGGGATATAAGGAGTTATGGCTTGAACTAGTTGAACCTTTGCAAGACTAGCCTCACAACCTCCCATGGTAGATGAAAAGAAAGATGAGGGGGCAAGAGATCCTATCAAAATCTTGCTCGAAGAGGCCCTTGAGGAACAAAGGAACGTGATGATGGAGAAATTTTCCCAGATCCTTCAGCGGCTACCCAGGGGTGACACATCTACTTCCAGTTGCTACTTTAGAAGCGCCACACCCTTTAAGGTATAAGTTAACTTTGACATTCCCACATTCAAGGGTCAGATAGATGCAGATGCTGTAGATAAATGGTTAAATTTGCTAAAGGGTATTTTTCTGTTCATGATTTTTCTGGACAGGAAAAGATTACTTTCTCTCTTCTCAAACCTTCCCCCCACGTCAAGGACTAGTGGGAAACCTACTGCGAGTAGAATGATGAAAGTACGACCTCACTATTTTCAGCTGCACCCACTTGGAATTCATTCCAGGATGCCATCACAGAGTAGTACTACCATGTCGGAAGCTATGAGGATAAATACATAAAGTGGACAACGCTATGGAATGGAAGGGACCAAGATGTGCCAGAGTTTACCAATATTTTTCATACCCTTCATACAAAGTTGGGTATCAAAGATACTGAGCACCATTCGGTACTCAAATGTCGCGACTGCTTACACAGGTATATCCAGGACGAGATGGACTTTTGGGACATCTCCTCCCTCGACATGACATACTGATATGTTGTCATGATCAATCATAATTTTAAACAAAATCAGCGAGACGTTGGATCTGCGAATCAAAAGAAATGGAAAGGTGCCCCCAAACTGCATAACAAAGGACAAAGCCAAGGCGGGGTGGCCCAAGACAACTAGCCAAAACCGCAAGAAAGGAACATGGGAAAGTGTTGTGAGTTCCATTAGAGCTCCAGTCACAATAAGAGTGAGTGTCGAGCCAAGAAGTCACTGGTGGCCGAGCTAAAGGCTTCAGAATTAGATGCATGTTCTGACTCCGAGTCAGAACCCGACAAGGGAAATGACAAAGGGAAGTATATTCGATGTGGAGACCAATGCCACTGTTGCCACCATGAAGATCCAGAAGGAGGAACCCAATGATCTAGAGAAGGAGGATTGCCTCTTCCACTCCCAAATGTGCATCAATGGATCCCCGCTATAGTTCATTGTCGAAAATAGGAGCTAAAAGAACCTCATTTTGGTAGAGGTCATGAAGCGGATAGGCTTACAAACCACAACACATCCCCAACCATACACCATCAGGTGGCTTCACCAAGGATGGGATCTTCGTGTGATCTAGTAGTGTCGCCTTCCATACAACATCAAGCCCTTCACGGATGAGGTATTATGTGACATTGCTCCCCTTGATGTTTTTGATGTATTATTAGGCCAACCAGACTTGTGGAAGCAACATGTTGTGTATGAATCAAGGCCTCGTGTTGTGATTGTTACTTTGGGAAATAATTTTTATAGGATATCGGAGGTAGCACCACCTAACGCCATCTCTTTGGTTACTACAAAATAATGCAGTAAGTGTTGAGGCTCAAAATTACTCTTTCCCTAACAACTCTTCTCATTCCTTTTCCTCGTTTTTCCATAAGAAAGATGCATTCTCATCACTAATAACTGGTATATACTGTCTTGAGGATGACATTTAGTGATTTACATCTTATGCTTTTTATGTTTTGTTTCTTGAATAAATTTTTGTTTATTATCTATGGAACATAGCCTATTCTGCAGCTAACCAGCTATTCCGTAGCTACCACCATGCTCTAACAAGTTCCAGGTGTCAAAAGGAGAAACTGGCCACATGGGTAGCTTTGAAATCATCACGACATGGACCCTTTCTCATTCATTCAGCCCAGGTCGACAAAGAAGATGGCATAAGACTACGGTTAATGGATAAGTCAAACACAAAGAGATCGAGGGTAACAGGACTTTGTTTCGTGGTTAATTAATGCATTTCACAGTGATGGGAAGCATTATCCAGAGCAACTACCTGTACCTACAGACTCCAACAACCACCTGTACAAACGAATCCAATAGCTACCATGTCTTGGATTTATTTCTCCAGCAACTGAGGAAGACATTCTGCGTATCTATCTTCTACGTGTTTGGCTCTAGCATGCTTTTCTCCACAAACAATTATATGTTTTTCTTATAAATACCTGTGTAAGGGAGTGAAGAAGTTAGTAATAGTTTTAATGTGAAAGCGAAGTTCTAGACTCTGTAATTTTTGGGCGCTTTGTGTCCCTGTTTAAATATGAGAAGACTGCATTTTTTTATGAATATCTGAAGGAGTTTTCTTAGAGTTTATTGAGCAAGCATAGCCTAATCAGTTGCAGAGGGCCCCTGCACTAAGGAAGGTTTCATTTTTATTTATTTTTCTTCTTCTTGTTAAATGTAAATTCATCATTTTCTTTCTAAAATAGTGTTTATAATCATTTTCTTTCTAAAATAGTGTTTATAGTCATTTTCTTACTAACATTGTTTATAATGAAATTTCTATCATTTTCTTACTAACAGTTTTATAATGAAATTTCTATCATTTTCTTACTAACAATGTTTATGATTTAGAGCAGTTTCCATTAGCTTGATTTCTTTTTAGTTATTATAGTAGTTTAGAAGATAGAACTCAATAGTGTAAGCTTGTTTCTTTAATTAAAAACTAAACTTGTTTCAGGATGAGAGTAGGATTGAAGAATGATAAGGATACATTGTTGGATAGTTTACTTCATCCATTGTTTTGCTAGTTTAAATTCTTAATTAAACTGATCAGTGTAATTTATTGTCTTTTCCATTTCATTTTTAGTTTAAAATACTAACTCATGGTGTTAATGAATGTTTATTAAAAACCCTTCAAGTTGATAATTTATCCTTAACTAAGTGGTTGAACATTTCATCTATGCAATGAGTTATTTCTGCATCTTTGTATTTGCTTTCTCTTAGATTAATGAAGTGCAGAATTACTTGAATATCATCCCAAGGAGACTTTCTTCCAAAATTGAGAGGCAGAGTAACCAAGTATTTCATTTAGTTTTATTTTTGTAATTAGTTAGACATCAATTGCAAATTTCACTTTCAGTTTTAATTCATGATTTGGAAATAATGGTAAAATAAGAATAGAAACTTTGTTTTCATTTCTTTCTTAGCTCTGTTTTCATTTTTAGATTTTGAGCGCTCTTTAAGAAAGTTAGATTTAGTTTTGATAATTTACATTGTAAATCATTAGGAATTAAGAGACCAAAAACCCCCAAAACAACATAAAACATAAAAACAAGGAAGTAAGAAGGGTTAGCTAGCACAAATAGTGAACTACACTTCATCAGTTTACGATACCCGGATTCATAATTTATGTAGAGAAATTTAGGACACTAAATTGACGAGACAGTAAACTCATTTCCAAAATCGGGAAATTTCTTTTCTTGATGATATGGCCTCAAGGAAAGAAGACAGTGGCCACAACCTCAAGACAGGGCCCCTTAGCATGACAACTATAGATGGACAAGCTTGTGGAGGAGTACGAGGACATCTTCACCTCCCTCACAGGGGTTCCTCTACACTTCCAAGTCAAGCACTCAATCGATCTAACCCTAGGTGCATCGCTGCCCAATGGACAAATCTATCGGTGCCCCATTCTAGAGAATGACGAAATCAAGAGGCAAATTCATGAGTTGCTACAAAAAGGTCACATCCGTCTGAGTTCATCACCCTGTGGGAGCCTGTTATAGACATATTTCGGCACTGCAACCCCAATCATACATGCCCATAAACCAAGGGCTCCTAAGTCCCTAAAATTGTTGTTTCATATCCTAAAGGAACAAGGTCGGCTGATAACATCATCTCCCAGAAGTTCTCCATGAAAAACCGCTCAGAACTGGTCAAAACTGGACCATCTCACCTAATCCATGGTCAAAGTTCAATGCATCCCACCTAATGCACACGGGAGGTGTGATGCATACTGAAAATCCCTTCTATGGGGTGTGATGGGCAAGAGTGGACAAATGGCAGAGACAGTTTGCGAGGTGGATGATCATGGAATCTTCTAGAAACTTCTCCTGTGACACTTGCCTCTCTAAATTCACCCAGGGATGAGTAAGAGATTATTAATCTCCAAGTGGAATCAAGAACTATCAGAGAGAACACATTTATCAAAATCCCAGAAGCTGACTCACCCCCCTGCAATCATCTATATATGGATCCCTCATCCCAGAGATCCAGAGGTTAGAATTTTGTATATTGTGAGGAAGCGCTATTGGTTTCTTGTTGGAATATCATAGTGTTGGGTGATCTAAGCTTTTCATGAGGTGAAAGAAGGGCTTTCATGTTGGAGGATGATGCTGGGTCAGAACAATTGGTTGTAATCCTCTTTGTTATTCTTGATATTAATAAAGCTATTCAAGTTTTCCTCCACATTCTTGTATGTTTGATGATATGCATTTGTGTGGTCAATATATATCTGGTCCTATATTGTTTATGATTGTAGATCTCTCTTCTTCGATAGTATTATGCTGCTTTGATTCCACATGTGCTCTTTGAAGCTCGGTAGATGAAGGAAAAGCAGCAAGGATCTGTCAGAAGGGAGAGGAATCAAACAAGGAACCAAGCGTAAGACTGAGGTTGGTATCCTTCATTCCACTCTTATCTACTTCTCATAAAGGAAAACGAAAGTAGTTTTAGTTTGTTTGTTTCTAAGATAGCTACCAGTCTTAGTGGGACTAGTAGCTCCGAGTGGACAGTAGATTTCCCGATAACAAAATGGCGACTCCATTGGGGAATGAATAGATTGTTTGTTTGTTTTATAAACTTATAGACGGAGCCTGAAGTCAAGCCAGCTAGCCTTCGAACTCCATTTTCTATGCAAGTCCAAAGTAGATCAATGCTGCTTCACTCTATCTTTGGGTTTTTTTATAAACTGAACAATCGATTTGTAAACTTTCTAATTGCCCTAGTGGTGGCTCTAGTAACCTCATTAGATTAACCCCTGTGATTTCTATTTACTGTACATCACTTGCCCGGCCTAAATCCCTGAACTGAGCTGCAAACTATGGCCCAGAACCCAGTTGAAGTCTCATCCCTGGACCGTTGCACCTTTTACTCTTGGGAATCTAGATGCATCACATTTCCCGTGTGCAGTAGGTGCATTGCATCACACTTTCCCTGTGTTGCAAGTGCGCTGATCAGACAAGACCTCTTCTGCCCTCAGATTTTGGTTTCTGTGTTCACTCTCTTCAGCTCTATTCAGGAGTTTTTCTGTCTATGATCAGTATACCACTATGGAAACCCCCTTCCTTTCCATCATTCCGCCTCCATTGTGCAAAGAACTATGAATGTTTTTATGTATTTTCCGCCATTTTCAGTTCTCTTTTACAAAGTAGTAGCATAGTCGATTTGTCGTCTTTTGATTTGAAAGTGTCGCAAGTGTCGTTTTTAGTCAAAGAAAAGAATTCTATTGTTCTTGATGGTTGATTATATAGTTACTCTTGTATTTGATTTGAATTAGTAGTTTTTCAAGTGTTGAAAGTAGTTTTCAATTCAAAATAGTAAAGTGTCGTCATTATCTTCCTTTCCTTTTTGAAGAGAAATTTGTTAGTACTGTCGCTTTGAAAAGATAATTCATATTTGTACTTAGCATTCTTCTTGTCATTCACACATTAAGAAAGTTGAAAACAAATACATGCATGTGCATTTGCATTTAGACTGCTTGTTGGTATGATTTAGGATAGTGCATCTAGTGTGTGCTCTTTGCTCTATGTTGAAAGAATATCATCTCTCTTTCTTTAGTAGCTAGGATTTTCATTGCAAAAAAAAGATTTAATGATTGTTTATCATCTTAGATTGCATTTTAGGAATTGTACATCTACATCATGTGGTGAACCTGAAAGGAAAATTTCTTAAGAAAGATCAACTGTAAAATAAATTTAATGAACCTAAAAACGCTTTGGAACCTAACGCACAACATCTAGAAGTCTAGGCTAGAGACGTATTCCAACATCGTAAAGCCTGGTAACTATCGCTTTCACTGTTGGTTGGGTGATTCCTCCTCTTTGAGATGACAAGTGCCAGTACGGACTTGTGCACCCATGTACCGTTGAGTATATATTGGGAGACCACAATAGGATATATCCTTTATCCATAGGAAGCCGTGTCTGCCGCCCTATCGATCGCAATGCATTGAACATAGCATTCGGGAAGATTGACTACCGTACCATAAAAAGTATTTTGTAGTTTTGCAATTGGTTTGGTAATCCCTCTGTCTAGATTTCCAGAGTAGTCTCTTTCATTCCTTTTCAGATTCCTTAAAGGAAAAGGTCCATCTAAGCACTTGTCACTTCAAGCTCATTAAAAATCGAAGGCGACTAGAGTCATCTTTTGTTTTTTCTCGACTCTTAAAAATTGAAAAAACAAGTTGTGTCAAAGCGTCTAAAATTTATTTTAATCGGAATAATATCACCATTCCCGCGTTGGTCTTAGGTTGAGGAAAATGGAGTCCACCAACCAAGGATTTCCCCTTGGAGGAAATCCTAGTCCTTTCTCCTCTTGGGGAGATGTTGGTGCACCTCATATGGCCACATTGTCACTTCCAGGATTGACGATTGGCTTGCTAATATGGCTCTTCTCGACCTCCGTCGTTCAGAACACCGTGATTCCTGAGCAATCAAGTCAGCAACTGGATGATACTAAAGTTACCCCCAAACCTTCTACTTCATCTGATTCTCCCTCTCCTCCTTCCTCTTCGCTTGATAAAGCTGGTAAGGCCAAAAATCAAGTAACTAAGAAGGAGAAGAAGGGGAAGGAGAAGAAAGAGAAGAAGAAGAAGGAGCCAAAGACGAAAAGGGGTAACCAGGCATCGTCTAGTGAAAATCCACACACTGCACCATCCAAACCTAAATCTCCATGTGTCATTTGCAAAGGAGACCACTATCATCAAGATTTTCCTTGCATCCCTCAGATCTTAAGAGACTGGTCTCCTCGTTTGCACAACCCAGTGTCATCAACCTCTGAAGACCATGTTGAAAGTACACCATCAACTAGTGAAAACGAAGCATTTGGAAAAACAAGGAAATCTAAATTTCCTTGTAAATTATGTGAAGGCGATCACACCGTCCATTGTTGTCCCTTCCTAGATGAAGCTAAAAGAGTTTTGGATAACCGTCCGGCTTCGCCGCTACGGCTTCCTCCTATATACATGAAACTCTTGCCGAGTCCATCACTTGTTGAAAATCTGACTGACACGCCATTGTGGTCGGTCAAGCATCTATCATTGAAGATAAACCCGTTGAATGCATACCAGAAGAAAGTCAAAAGGTTGAGGTGGCAGTCGACCCGGTCTTGTCTTCGGAAGGTCTATCTTCAGATGACACAATCACCAAAGAGAACGAGAATGACACCGTTTAAATTCTTTTCGTAAATAAAGACTCCGATGAACATGGGGGCAATCTACCCATTCCTTTATCGCAGGAAGGAATTTCGTCAGAGTCATATCCGGCCGTCTATTCGGTCCCACCTCCAAGCAACCTGGTGGTCTCCTTCGATTGGAATCTACTAGGCATACCCTGTCTACTGGCTAGTATACCATTCCGCATCATTGCACAAGTATACAGAATGGTCATGGCTAGTACCATCATAGATGAAGGGGCTTCTATGAGTATCCCTTCCTCGACTGCTTGGAAAGCGCTTGGTTCACCATCGCTTCTGCCTGAGATGAAAAATCTGACAGGCTTCAAAAAAGGAACCAGTCGACCGTTAGGGATCCTTCCCAATGTGCCCATAATGTTGAGAGGGAAAACCGTTAATATGAACGTAATGGTAGTCCAAGGACCTCTAGATTATAATCTACTCCTTGGGCGCAACTATATTTATAGCATGGGAGCCATTGTCTCCTCACTCTTTAGAGTAATGTGTTTTCTGCATGAAGGCTCCCCAGATCACACATAGCTAATAGTCAAATGCCATCCCTAAATGGTCTTTTCATGCAAGGAATGTCTCATCAATCTCCAGTCCGTCCACCTGATGAGTGCGAGTGATTCGGGAGGACATGACTAAAACCAAGGGGTCTTTCACCTTGGCCTGCTCTGGCAGGGAAACTCTAGTTATAGAGTAGGTTCCCGCAAAGGAAAATGACTGGTCAGGTACCCGTCCGCATAGGAAGAGGGGATTAGACCGGATAAGATACCTCTGTTAAAAGGTAGGCCTTTCCTGACAGAATAAACATTTTGTCTGCAAATTGAGGGGTAACCTAGAAACCCTACTTCGCTATACCTGGGGGCATGCAAACCTCTTATGAGAAAGTGAGAAACGACCAACTAACGTTAACTCTATGATTCCACTGACTTCAACCACCTAGGTCGGGTGAGTGGTCAAATCGACCATTCATCTTTGCAGGGGCCACCATGGCACCGACAAAGTAAAGGAAAAAGTTTTCTACCTAACCTTGTTAGTGATATTGGTAGTTAAGTAGAGGGGCGTAGTTGGTCGTTCCTAGCTTGCATGCGAGAGGCACCAGAGCATAGATTCGAATGGTCCAAGCTCCCTAAAAATTGAACCTATTGATGAGACATCCTTATTATACAATTGGCACGAGCAGTTTTTATGTAGAGTTCAAACTCGTTAAAAATTAAACATAATCAATGAGCAAACGTTCCCCCAGAGTTTAAGCTCATTAAATAATGAACCAATTTCCGATAAATAGCCATTGTGAATGCATTATCATCAGCTTTTGAGCCCTGGTTGTGTTCTCATCATCACCTCCACTCTATTTTAGCCGATCAATCACCTCCATTTGATTGTTTTCCCCTTTTTGAGGAACATCTGTGAAGAGTGATCCTGTTAGCCATCCTTGTGACATTGCCATGACTGGAAAATTCCAAACCTTACCTGGAACTAGTTGCTACCTAAAATTATCACTCGTTCCTCAAAAACGAGTCTCCTTTAAGCTCTTTTCACCTTACTCGTAAAATATGAAAATATTTCCGAGCGATTGGCCTCTCCAGCTCGTTAAAGCGACCGAAAGTGCTATCCCTCCTCTAGATTTTAATCTTTTTGGACCTGAGGGATTATTACACAAAAAGATCGAGTGCTTGTTTTGTTCAGCTTGTTAAAATTACTGAAAATTCATCCCTTTCATATTATTTTATACTTTTTTAGACTTAAGGGATTATATGACGAAAAAGGATTATTGGAGTTTCCTTTACGTCCCTTTCAGACTCTCTAAAATTGAAAAGGATCGAGTTATCTTTGTCGTTAAACTCGTTAAAACCGAATAGCAACAAACTTGTCCATACAGACAAGAACGAGTTTCACCATCGCTAGGCTCGTTAAAATATAGTGATGGGTTTGCCCAAAGGGCAAATTATAGAACACGCATATGTTATCCTCCTCAAGCTTGACAAAAATAAAGAGGTACTGGTCAGCAATGACTGGGGAAAAATTGGGAAGAAAACTTGAAGAAACTTTATTGGTAGCAAGTCCCTCTTGAACATGACACTTTCACTCCGCATCCGAGTTGGGTTGGGTTGTTCCGTTCACTGGTCATATCACCATTGGTCCATCAAACCATCCATATTTTGGGTTAATGCTACCAATCCATGTCAGCGTCGCCGGTATGTTCAAGAGAAGTCACTCAGAGAATTCACCTGTGTCTCATCTACTGCAATACATTCACGCTCCATTCTTTCATGACCACCACCCTGAACCCTGTATCATCAGATCGTTTTCACCTCCAAAATGATGTACTCTGTCCCGTGTCATAGATGTGGGATTCATTAAGGCCCTCATACGGCGGGTCGCTTCTTGTCGACATCAGCTCATTATCCAAGAATTCGACTTAGGAACAACCCTTTCAGTACTTTGAAGCTTGCATCCCTCAATGGCAGGTTTCTCACTTCCGGTGATAGGTTTACATCATTGGCCTTCGACCGAAATATTTTGTGTGGTGTTCGACGCCAAGTCCCTTTTCACACCACGCGAATTGTGCTGTAGTACCTTGAGGGTAATCATCATTATCGTTGATTCCTCACGTGCATGTTAACAACTTACATCATTGGCTGGTAATCAGGCGAGGTCTTTCCATGTTCGACTCCAGAACATCTTTCGCATGGATCGACTTGTACTCCGAGTGAAGATTGAACGAGTTTGAAGACCCTGGATCTAGTTTCATCCATCCGAGCTGTGATATATTCAGGAAAATAAAGACATCAAATGTACATTGTTGCTGCACAGATGATCATTTGAATCAAAGGATGATGACTCTATCAGAATCATCTGTCTCCCACACAGACAGTCGTCTGCCTTTTGTACATGAAAATGAATTTATAAAGCTGAGCATGGGAATGCCCGCCTCAGCTAGATCATGAAAAATATTATGAAGATAATGTATTGTATTGTATCTTATTACAGGTCACCTTCTAGCTTGAAAAAACTTCAGATCCTCATGATAAAGCATTTCACCTGACATCCAAAGATTAATGACCTCATGCTTTAGGGGGCAACTGTTATAGACATTTTTGGGCACTGCAATCCCAATCATACATGTCCATAAAACAAGGGCTCCTAAGTCCCTAAAAGTGTTGTTTCATATGCTAAAGGAACAAGGTCAGCTGATTACATTATCTCCCAGAAGTTCTCCATGAAAAACTGCTCAGAACTGGTCAAAACTGGACCATCTCACTTGCTCCATGGTTAAAGTGCGATGCATCCCACCTAATGCACATGGGAGGTGCGATGCATACTAAAAAGCCATTCTATGGGGCACGATGGGCGAGAGTGGACAAATGGCAGAGACAGTTTGCGAGGTGGATGATCATGGAATCTTCCAGAAACTTCTCCTGTGACACTTGCCTCTCTGAATTCACCCAGGGACGAGTAAGAGATCATTAATCTCCAAGTGGAATCAAGAACTATCAGAGAGAGGACACTAATCAAAATCCCAAAAGCTGACTCACCCCCCTGCAATCATCTATATATGGATCCCTCATCCCAGAGATCCAGAGGCTCGAATTTTGTATCTTGTAAGGAAGCGTTGTTGTTTTCTTGTTCGAATATCATAGTGTTGGGTGATCTAAGCTTTTCATGAGGTGAAAGAAGGGCTTTCATGCTGGAGGATGATGTTGGGTTAGAATAATTGGTTGTAATTCTCTTTTCTATTCTTGATATTAATAGAGTTATTCAAGTTTTCCTCCACATTCTTGTATGTTTGATGATATATGCATTTGTGTGGTCAATATATATCTGGTCCTATATTGTTTATGATTGTAGATATCTGTTCTTCAATAGTATTATGCTCCTTTGATTCCATGGGTTCTCTTTGAAGCTGGGTAGACGAAGGAAAAGTGGCAAGGATCTGTCAGAAGGGAGCGGAATCAAGCAAGGAACCGAGCGTAAGACTGAGGTTGGTGGCCTTCATTCCACTCTTATCTACTTCTCATAAAGGAAAACGAAAGTAGTTTTAGTTTGTTTGTTTTTAAGATAGCTACTAGTCTTAGTGGGACTAGCAGCTCCGAGTGGACACTAGATTTCCTGATAACAGAGCCTGATTGTTTTGGTACAGAATAAAGATGGTACTTGGAGACTCTGTATTGACTATGAGGTGCTGAACAAGATCATTTTCCGGAATAGATACTTGATCCCATGGATTGATGACCTTTTGGACCAACTAAAGGGGGGAGGGGGGGGGGAATATTTTAGCAAGATCGACTTGAAGTCAGGATATCACCAGGTACCAATCGAACCCTATGATGTGGGAAGAATGCCTTCAAAGCCAAGGAGGGCCTTTTCGAATGGTTGGTTATTCCTTTTGGGTTGATGAATTCTCTTGCAACCTTCATGAGGCTGATGGATGACATCTTGTGGCCATTCACCAACTCATTTGTAGCAATATACTTGAATGAAATCCTGATCTTCAGCTAGAGTTGGGAAGAGCACCTCCACCACATCTGACAGGTTCTCCAAACACTGTAATAACACAAGCTATGTGCCAATTTGGAGAAATGCACTTTTGGCATGACCTAGCTAAAAGTATCTAGGATATATTATTGATGAAAGAGGGGTGCATGTGGATCCAGCCAAGATCCAAGTCATTCAGGATTGGCCATCTCCAACCACTCTAACAGAGCTCCGCAGCGTTCTGGGTCTTGCTAATTTCTACCACAGGTTCGTGTTGGGGTTTTCTAATCTCACTTGGCCCTTTAGTCAAGTCACCAAGGGAGGAGCGAAAGAAAAATTCTTTTTATCTGAATCTCAACAGAAGGCATTCATAGAGTTGAAACATCACCTCTACTCGGCACCAGTGCTTGCATTACCAGACTTGCAACAACCATTTGAGATCGAGATAGATGCATCTAACTATGCTATTGGGGAAGTCCTTACTCAACACGGGCATTTAGTCGCATATCACTGTGAGACACTTTCAGACATAGTCCAGAAGTATCCCACTTATGAAAAAGAGATGTATTATATTGTGCAGGTCTGCTGACAATGGAAGGAAATGGTCATCCACATAGACCACCCGCCCCTACAGTTCATACAGATGCAAGGGAAGTTGTAGAATGATTTCCATCAGAATTGGTCCACATACCTGCAACAGTTCCATTTGAATTTCAGGTATAAGAAGGGCAGCACCAATAATGTTGCAGATTGCCTTAGTTGACCATTGAGCATGGTGTTAACCATTGTGCTCAACTCTTATGGGCACGAGACTTCTGATTGGCCAATTCTCTACAAATGTGACCCAGAATTCAGCCACACATACCGACACTCTTGGAGGGTCAACATGTTCCAGATTTTCACCTCTAGGATGCTCTGTTATGCCACCTAGGGCACCTTTTTGTTCCTTCAAGCGAGCGTGCCAAGATGATTTTGGAAGAACACTACAGTCAGGCTGCTGGGCATTTCGTGGTTAAGAACATGGTGGCAGTACTACAAAAGTATTTATATTCGCCAATTCTTCGATAGGATGTTGGGAAGTACATCACATCCTACACTACCAACGCCATTGCCAAATCGACCATCAAGAAGCAAGGCCTCTGTATTTCGTTGCCTGCCCATAGTTGACCTTGGGAATCCATCTCCATGGATTTCATGTCAGGACTTTCTTCTACTAAGCATGGGAATGACTGTGTTTTTGTGGTCGTCGAGAGGTTCTCGAAGATGGCCATTATGGCGGCCTACAAGAAGAATATCACAGCAGAAGCCACTGCTAAACTCTTTTTTGAGCGATTGTGGGTACACTTTGGGATCCCACATTCTATCATCTTAGATCGGGACAGTAGGTTCCTCAGTAAATTTTGGTCCAGTCTCTGGTCAATGATGGGCACCAAGCTCGCTAAGTCCACAACCTTCCATTCCCAAATTGATGGCCAGACAGAGGTTGTCAGCAGGATGTTCGTACACATTTTGCGAATGTACAACTCAAAGCATCCACGCACATGGGATGAGAGCCTCCTCGATGTTCAACATAGCTATAACCAGGCTCTCCACAGCTCGACTGGCCACAACCCTTTTCAGGTGGGCTTGGGATTCCAACCACTATGTCCCATTGATGTGGCCATTCCATTTGCAGCTACTCAGGAAAATTTAGATCATGTCTAGTCCAAAACAGATAAGGAAAATAGCTTCATTGAGCACATCCAACATATCTGCCAGCAGATCCATGACATTCTCAAGAAATCAAATGCCAAGTATAGGCAGCGGCATGATCAACATCGGGTGCCACACAAGTTTCAAGTGGGCGAAAAGGTTTGGTTGCATTTGCAAAAGGAGCTCCTTACTCGAGCCTATCAGAAACTCAGACCACTCCGATATGGTCATTATATCATTACCAATGCTATGGGAGACAATGAATTTGAGCCCAACATTCCCCCATTCCTTGGCCTGCACCCAGTGTTCAATGTGGACCGCCTTCGGCCATACTTTCCACCATTACTAGACATATCGACATTGCAGAACACCTCACACCAACAGAGTTAAATGCAGATTGCATGGAACAAGATGCAACTGATCGGGTCGTGGACATGCAGATCAAGCACACTCGCTAGCAGAAGATCCAACTGTATCGAGTTGTCAAAGTAGGCCAACTCCTTCACCAGGACAAGTGGATCACTAGGGACCAAGTTCAGTAGTAGTTTCCTCATCTCATGGAGGAACTCAATGCAATGGGGACCATTGCTTCCTAACGGGGGAGGAATGATCCATATGGATATTGGTGGCCACCTGCCAATTCCACTTGGACCCCCACCATTATTTCTTTTAGTTTTTTTAGTTTCCTTAATTGTAGCACAGTTTACTATTTTTAGCAGTTTTTCGAGTCCTAAACTTTCGGAGTTTTTTGAGGCCCTAAACGACGTTTTTTTGGAAATATACCGCCATTCTAATAAAATCATCTTTTTCGTCGTAGTCCTCAGAGATATCTTTCCAATGGGGTATCAGGCATGTAAAACGGAGATAATATTACCAAGTCACGACCCTAGGAAGTTGGTTGTCCAACTAACCCCAATGGGGCCCATAAACTCTTGGTGTTACATCTCCACGGGTTAGGGTTTTAGTTTTTTAGGGTTTTCTCTTATTGTTCAATAATAAAAAGGCCCTTGAGCCTCATTGTAAGGTATTTCAAAGGCATGCAGCCGCCACATCTCTTCTTAGGGATAAGCTACCATTGCCTGAGCTAGTTTATTTCCATTTCTGCTACTAGGAATATTTCAGTATTTTACATTAATGAAATGAAGTATTATTTCTGCTACATCTCTGTATTTATGGTTATATCTGTAATTTGTTGCATTCCTGTTTAAATCTGTATCAAAATAGGTGACCATATTATTAATATTGGGTAAGTGAACACACTTTTGAAGGTTTACCCCTCTCTAAAAGCCTTTATTCAATGAAGATCATTACATGGAACATAAGAGGCATCAATAGTTGAGGTAAGTGGAGGAATCTCAAGGAATGAATCAGTAAGGAACATCTATAAATTGTGATATTGCAGGAGACCAAAATCCCATGTGAAAAGGTAAGAGACATTGCAGGTCGTTGTTGGAAAGGATGTGAGTCTATGGCGTTGATTGCTAATGGGAGCATTGGAGGTATTACAATCATTTTAAAAACCCTTGATGTCTCCTTTTCAAGATAGATTGCCTATCCAAGGGTTCTCTCAAGAATATTCATGATTATTGGAACCAAGGAGGTTGTGGTTTGATGGTAAATTATGTTCCTCATCTCTATACATAAAAGGTTCCCTTTTATCAAAGATTTGTTTAATAAGACAGTTGAACCCTGACGAACCCCGGTGATTTTAACCTTATAAAATAATTGGAATAAATAAGGGAGGGTTAAGAATATTGGATCCAAAATCTCATCAATTTGGTGAATAGATCTAGGAATTACATGTGGGAAATTTGGATACAATTAATGTGACCTTCACGCGGAATAACCATAGGGGGGTGAACAACAAATAGAGAGATGTGTATATTGATCCATGGTATAATAATCTATGATGAATAGAGACATTTTCATGGAAGTTTTGATTTTACATTGTTTAGGGTCTAATCATTGGCCTACTAAATTAGAATTGGACTTGAAAATTGCCCCTAGAAACTTCCCATTTCATTTTGAGAGTTTTTGGTTGCAGGACCCAAATTTTTTAACAAAATGCCAGACTTGGTGCGAGGATATTGATGTCTAAGGATGGAATCTAATGCATTCTTTTCATCTCAAACTAAAATAATTAAAAAATAAATTCAAGGAAGGGAAGCGCAAAGAGTTTGGTCATATCTTAATAGATAAATAGGAATTGGAAGCACATATACAACAAGTACAAAAATGAATCATTAAAGACATAAGATCCCATGACCTCATCTTGGAAGAAGGCCAATTAGTTAAAAAAATTGAATAGAGAAAGAAGAAAGAGGAGACTCTATGGAGATAGAAATCATGAGAGCATTGGCTAAGGGAAGGGGAGCATGACTCAAAATTATTCTGTAAGACTATGATAAAGCACCATGATCATAATAGGATCTTCTCTCTCGATTCTAAAGAAGGATAATTCCTTCAACAACACAAAGAAATTGAAAATCAACTGATCTCTTATTTTCTTGATATGTTTACAGAGCCAGTTCCAAATAGGTGAGAATCTATTCAATGAACAACTACTCATGTTCCTCCCCTGATTAATCAAGATAAAAATGAGGATTTAATGAGGGAAATCAATTTATGAAATATGGAATAGAAATTTATGGCTATGCCTCATAATAAAGCACTAGGTTTTGATGAATTCATGGTGGATTTATTTCGAGCATGCTAAAAAATTATCGGACTTGAAGTCCAGTCTCTAGTTGAAGAATCTCATCAATCTTAAAAGGTATGATCAGGCCTCAATGCTACTTTCATTGCCTTAATCCTAAAATATAGTAAATCGAAGAACCCTATTGGTTTAGTCCTATTAGTTTGTGTAATGATATTTATAAAATCATTTATTCAATTATTTTCAATCATTTTAAACCCTTGTTAAATAGTATTATATCCCTAGAACATACATGGTTTATTGAGGGATGTTAAATTCTTGATGGTATCGTGACTTCTTATGAGGTTATACATTCCTCAGAGAAGTTAAAAAAACTTGATATCTTGACTAATATGGACCTTTCTAAAGCATATGACAGACTTATCCAAGAGTATATTCATAATGAGCTTTATGCATTTGGATTCATTCAGCAATGAGTTTCTTGGATAAAATCATTAATCTCTTTCGCCTTCTATTCCATTCTTCTAAACTATTCTCCCACTATGACTTTGAATCCATCCCATGGTTTGTGTCAAGATGATCCAATCTCCCCTTTTCTTTTCATTTTGGCAACAAAAGGTCTAGGGAGGTAACTCAAAGAAACCAACCAATGGGTATTATTAAAGGACTTTGTCCTTTTGGTGAGGAATTTCCTATTACACACCAATAATTTGTATATGATATATTACTCTTTTTTTGCAAGCCTCTTTGCGAGAAGTTAGGACCTTAAAATCCATTATTGTTAAATCTACAAATTCTTATAGCACCTTGATTAGTGGATTTAAGTCTAATTTGTTCTTCTTTAGTACCAACCCTATGGTTCAGGCCCATCTTTCTCACATTCTTCAGTTTTGGATTAACAATCTCCCGAAAAATTACTTGGGAGTCTCTCTTGTAGAAAATTCGATAAGAATAACATGTTGGTAGGGTATCCTTCAAAAGATTTATAATAAAATTGATAGTTGGGCCTTTAGATTCCTTAATATGGAAATTTATTTAGACTTTCTCAAGTAAGTCCTTCAAGCTATTCTAATGTATCAATTGTTAGCGCTAGCTTCTCCTAAAGCCATATGCAACTCTATCACTACTTTGTTGAAAATTTTCTTATGGATTGGAGTGAATAATGTCAAGAAATGGTCACTAGTAGCTTAGTAGAAGTTTTTCATTCCCAAATCAGTAGATGGTCTAGGTCTATGGGACCCAAAGATTTTGAACAGTTCCCTTGTAGTGAAATTTTGGCGGTGATGGTTCCAAGGAGGAATGGATATTTGGAAGCAAATATGTAATAGAAAATATGGGCCGTCTTATTCCCAATTATGGAAACTACGAGCCAATATCTTTCCTCTAGGATCCTTGATATGGAACCTCACACAAGCTAATTCAAATCTAATCTAGCAATATTCCTTCGGGAGATAAGTAATGGGTGCACTACTTGCATTTGGCAAGACTTCTAAAAACAACTACCAAGCCTAAGTGAGAGGGAATATCTAAGAGAATTTCAATCCTTTATTATAGAACAAAGATGCTCAAAGATAGTTGATTTTTAGAAACTGGGTACATATGAAACTCAGTTAAAACTTGTAAAAATAAAAAATATTGGTTAAATTATCCCCCATGGCTTAATGGTCTACCCTTTCCTAAGGGTTGTAGAATTAGAAAATATCCTATAATCGAGAAATGAATAATATGCATTGGGGTTATCAAATGAGAGGTATTTTCACTCTAAATGAATCATATTCCTTAATTGTTGGTCATCAAACGTTTCTCTAGGAGGTTCTCTAGAGTAAAACTTAGACAAATACATTGTGGCCTAAGGTTGCTCGGTTTCTTTAATTGGTGGGACTAAGGAATATTTTGACATGGGATCACATTCAAAGAAAAGGATTCCAAGGGTTTTCTTTCTTCCATATTTTTTGACAACAAGAAGAAACAATGGAACATATTTTAAACAACGACTTATTTTTTTATTAAATTTGTAAGAATATTCTAGAGATATTTTTTCATTCTAATCAGTCCATCACAATTTTATAGAAACCATGGAACAATTGTGAACCAACGTATTCTCCAGCCCTATGGTAAACAAAGTGTGGATGCTTGCTATTGGATTTTTTATGTGGGTTGTATGGAAGGGCTGAAATAGATGAACCTTTAAAAAAAATAAGCGATTGAAGATAAAGTTAGGAACATCAGTAGACTAAAGATTTGGGAAACCATTATGGCTAAGACTTGGCATCAAGATGACTAGAACGCTCAACCTCATGAAGCATCTATTCCAATAAACCTTGATCTTTATCCCTCATTTCTATTCACTCCATTTATGAAGCCACCCTCTCCTCATAGTTTATCACCCAGTTCTTATTCTCCTCCTCCTCCTCCTCCTAATGGTTTTATGAAGCTCAAATTTGATGGATCTTAGAAACGTAATCCTAGAGTGGCTAGGTATGGAGGTCTAGTATGGGACCAAGAGCATAATGTATTACAGATTTCTACGGTTGGTTGTGGTATAATAAGAAACACAGATTTTCTAGCCTTAGACATGGACTTAATGGTGGTGGTTTTGGCAGGTTATTATAAGCTTCAAATGGATGGATATCCTCAACTAGTTATTAAGACAACTGAAAAATTAATTCAAAATTATCTAGTAGAAAAACTCTCCAAAATTTGGAGGCTCATCAACCTGATTCCTTGAATTAGAATGATTCTTTTACCCGCAATTATGTTACCACTTCTCATGAGTGCCATTATTGCATCAAGGATGTTGCAACTCCTGGGCTACCAACTATACTTATCAACCCGGGGTTTGTACAAACTTGGAGGTGACAGTGCTATATGCATAAGTAAAAGTGAAGGTCCTGCCTGTTGTCACTATTCATCTGGCGAGAGACTCAGAGGGTTCCAATCCAGACTTCTATAGACTCAGAAGAAGCTTGATGCTTTGATGGAAGAAGAGAAAAACTATTCTAAGAGAGCTACTCGACTGCAGTAATGAAGAAAACAACATGTAATGCTAAATCACACCATATCCTAATTAACCATTTAAACAACTATGCTAAGAAGAATTACTAAATAAACACTAAACAAATGCTGCTATGTAAGTTATAGAAGTAAAGAGAATCAAACCATACTAATGTGTAAGCAAGGAAACTAAACTAAATCTGTTTTCACTTTTTTTTGGTTTTTTGGTAAAATCAAGCATGAAATTTAATTGCTCTTGTGGATGTGACAGGTGGATGGAAGGTGGTTAAGGATGGCTAGAAGGTCTACAGAGTGTTTCGATGGTGTGGAAGGGTCCTAGGAGGCATTTTGTGAAAGGAAATGCCACTGATATAGGATATCAGACCGAGAACGAACTCATTGTATAAATATTTATTTATTAATACAAAAGTGTAATTTCTGAGTTTGTGTGGTGTGTATTGAGTAATTGAATTATGAACTGTGGGTGGATTAGAGTAATTTTGCATAACATAAGTGTGCAGCGAATTCAAAGAGAATCCAAGAGAGAGGACAGTGCTCAGAGGAGTATTGTGATGATCAGACAGTGTTGGAGTCTAATTAAATAACCAAATCAAAGCTCAAGAGTGGCAGTGTTTAAATAATACGTAGAACAAAGTTTATGAAGGAGTCAAGCGGAAGAGAAAATGAAGATTGAAATCAGTGAAAGGAAGAAGTAATGAAGCAGTAGTGTGCAGGAACTGTTGGATCAGTTAGATCAATGAACAAGATCAATGGAAGATGAGCGGCGTAGATCGTATCGCAGGAGATTAAGTTAATAGATGGATGGATTACATCAAGTCAGATGTCAACAGAAGGGTGGAAGACATGTAGAATGATGGAGTAGTCTTCGTAGGTGGTAAGAAGTATCTTGTGCACCCTAAGAGCTGTAAGAAGTATTCCTAAATTTCACGTGATTAGCCTAAGTGGGTGACACATAGCACGATAAAACCATTTTTCTCACGCGCTCTCGATCAGATACTAGTCATGCTAGAATTCACGTGAGATTTTATGATAGTCGTTGGATCATGTGGGATTGATCAACAGTGGAGATCAGCCAAGCTAGTTGGCGAGCGGGTGACACGATAGTTGTTGGATCAAGCGAGACAGATCGACATTGGAGATTTGGACTGCTTAAATTCAAATGTTGAAATGAATACTTCAGTTATGCGACACGCAGTTGAGGGTGATTGGTTAGGTTTGTTGTGGATTGGACGGTAAGGAAATCCACAGGTATAATATGATGGAGATATGATTTATTAGCTTCTGCTTAAGCATTTCAATGTGTCTAGGGGAATTTTAATGAAAAAGGACAAAAAAACTAGTGAGGGTGAGGGTGGACCAAGAGATGGTTTAGGTGGATGAGGTGGAAGATGGATGTTGGTGATGAAGTCTAGACCTCCTCCTGAAGTACCTGCAATGCCTAAAACGCATGTGTCTTCCACAAACTATGCAACAAAATACATTCTCATAAACTAGAAAAGAATGAAACATTTGCCCATATTATGTATGAAGGAATTCCTGAAGGAAATGAGATTATGAGTGAGATATTATTATAGAAATAGAGTGATGGAAAAAGATGACATTGAAATGAACCAAGTACTGAATTAAGACAACAAACTCCAAATCTCATGCAAGAACTAGAAATCTAGAAATCTATGTTTTTGGGGTTGTTGAAGGGTCTCTTCCTCAAGTCATGGTCCCATAGGGAGGAGGTGAGGCCGAGACACCTGTTGACAACCTTATGGTGTTATTTTTCTCCTTTCTGACCTGCTAATTGAAAGAAGGCACAAATAGAATCAAACCAAAACACAACCAATATACTCTACACTTCTGTAATGGAAATGCAGCTACTTAAGCAAATGAACAATTAAACCATATCTATGCTAGAATACATGTACAATAAAGAGGAGCCTTGGCTGCTAGGGTTGGGCCCTAACCCAAGAGCTTGAGCCCTCTGAGTTAACTCAGTGTTAGCTGAACATAAAACTCATTCTTATTATCAAAACCATGGATTACATAAAAAATTGTCACAATTCTTGCAGCTCGAAAATATAGTATAGTTTTACAATCAAAATCCAAATCCTAGTAAGGTCCTAGGCCTCTCTACTTATACATCTGAAGTCTCCCACAAATTCCTTAAAATTAGGGAGGCTTGGCTCCCAAACTCGAGACAAAATGGTGCTTTGACTTTCACTTGCTCAGCTGCCTTCTAGTCCTCATGATTTGGCTGTTTGCACTCCAAGTTGATGGAGGAATATTCGAATGGGGGGTAGTAAATGAGGAGGATTTACCTCTTATAATTTCTCTCCCTTGTCCTATTCGAGTTTTGACCAAGGTCTTTGCCAAAATTCCTTGATTTTATCCTTTAATCATGCATTAAATGCACATTAGACCACAAAGAAAAATATCCAACTCTAACTCATCTCATAAACAAAATATAATCAAAAGTATGCAATAAGTTGTGAGAATAGTTGGTTTGACTAATCTAGGAGGTGAATTAAGGCCCATATAATTACCCAATGATGAGGCTCATCATCACCCCCTTACTGAAAGTGTTGCTCATCCTCTGACCAACTTCTTCAATGTCCATGTCCTTCATGGTCCTGGTAGCCTCTCTGACATCCCATGCCTCTGTTGTGGTCTCTTATTCATGTTCATAGAAGCCTACCTTCCTTTCTACTTCTTCCCACTTCCCTTTTTCCTCTTCTTCTTTTCTCCCTTATAGCATCCCTAGGAGGAGTGGTGGATTGTGTTTTAGGCCTATCCAATTGACCTTCAACCTTTGCATTATTTGATAATACATAGCTATCATTTTGAGTGCCTCTCTCAACCTTTGATGGGAGTGATAATATCTTATGTTCAAGTTGTGTGGCAGTGTGTTCCATATCCTTAAGCAGGCATGTATACTATCATCTCCTAGCATCCTAAACATGTCTTTAAAATGTGAAATTGCTTACTCTTGGGCAACAAGATATCTAGGTGCTAGCTGAGGATCATTTTCAATTAGATTATGGGTGCTTATTAGGGCCATGAGATTTGATTGTTCAGCTCTGATGAAAAGAGGTTCATTTTTCTCTCTCACCAATATTATTTTCATCTTTGCAGCCCTTGACTCCTCATGGTTCATCCATAATGCCAAAGCCATTAATTGTAGATCTCCTAGCTCGGCATTAGGATCCCAAACATTCATCTCTATGAGGGCCATGCTGTGCAAGTAAAACTCAACCATTTTGGCCCTATCCTCTAGTGTACTTGGATGAAAAAGATTAATAAACTACCCGTAGGAAATGGCATGGTGCCCCTTTGTGCTAGTGTTTGAATTTAAATTGCAGCCATTATTCTCTGAGGTAAAGAGCATAGGATTTAGCTAGCATCTTACACTGGATGGCCTCCAAGAAGAGGATGGCCATACATGCTAGTTGGTTTTCCCTTTCCTGCAGTTGTACTCTCAGCCATGCATTTTCCCTCTCAAGCTGATCTCTAATTATTGCTTCTCTTTCCCTTAAGCCACTTAGCTCTTTGCCCATTTCCTTGAGCTTCTCTTCCACGTGCCCAATGTCTTCCACCCCTTTTTGAGGTATCACCCTGCCTCCTTCAATAATTTGGTAGTAGGATTCTAGGTTAGGTTTGGGACTTGGTTCCTTTATCTCAAGGCATTCCTCTTTTGTTTATTGCTGCTCCCCTACCTTGCTTTCCAATTTCTTTGTTTCCTGTAGTTTTTTCTGTGGATCCTATAGGATGGCCTCCGCCTTACCCTTTAAGGAAGTTGATCTGATACTAGGCCTCCTTACATAGGTGATTGGTGACTTAGGGGAAGGAATTTTGTCTCTTGGTGTAGGGGAATCTTCAATCTCAAGAGGGATTTTTGTTGATATTTGTGGCTTCCCTTGTTTGATTCTTGTGCTCTTTCTTGTTCTGAAATATAAAGGGGTTTGCCTCCTCTTTTTCCCTTTTTTATTGACTGGGGTGCTGAGAGCAGTGAGGGAAGTTGTTGCCTCCCTCTCGGGGGCCTCTGGAGACACCCTAGGTGACTCCTCCTTGTGTTCTTCCTCTTCTATTTCAATGCCTTCTTCCTCTCTATTTTTCTTATCTTCTTCCTCTTGTTGTTCTTTCTCATCTCCATCAGTTTTTTCCTTCGTTTCCTCCTCTATTTTAGCATCATCCTCCTTCACTTCTCCTCCTTCTTCTTCTACTTCATCATGTTCCTCTATATTAGTTTCTTCTTCATCCATTTCATCCCCATCTAGCTCTATATTTTCTTCTTCTTTTTTTGTGTCCTCCTCACTAACAGAATGACTAACATCATAGGTGAGGGTTTTGATGTCATCCTCTGCTGGTAAGCCTATGAAGACTGACCATGTTATATGGATCTTTAGGTTTCGGAGGGCATCCTCAATGAGGATCCTAATCAACCCATGGTGAGCCAATTCTTGGGAATTCCCTTCATTTACTTTGTTGTTGAAGTCTATGAGTGATTGCATCAAGAAATAGGGTATGCTGAGTCTTTGGTGAACTAGTGTTTCTACCCCAATTCTTAATTCTTCAAGCATCCTAAAATGGTAGCCATAAAAAAAATTGTATCTACCCTCACATGAAATATATTCAATGAGTTGGTAACCTACCTCACTCCACGGGAATGGAAGATTGTCCCTACTTACTCCATTTTTATCCTTTGTGGGTGCTTCACCTTCTAAAAAGAATTTACTTTTTTCCACCTGACTGTCTGCTTTGTCTTCTTTTGGGAATTCCTAGGTTAAGTATGGTGACCCTACTGATGAGCTCTAGGGTGAGATATATAGTGAGCCCTCTAACTATAACAGTGGCATGGATTCTGCTATGTGGAGTGAGGGAATGATAAAATTCTTTAGCCACTTCATCATCATACCTTGTGAACTTTTCGAAAAAACTCATCCATTGGTGTCTTATAAAGATTTCAAGCACTTAGGGGTGTTGTTGTATCCTCATAGTGTTTGTGGCTTCTCTCCTATTAAACCATCCTATCATCTTCCTTGTGAGGCTTGAGGATGAAATGAGAGGTTTGACACAAGAATTTAAATTCAAGAGAAAATAGAGTTTCCTGTGTATGTAATTCACCTCCCACAGTTGTTATATCCACTAGATGTTAAAGCATTTCCAGTTCATTTGCTTGTAAATGGGGATGGATTTTTAGATCCTACGTCTTTAGAATGGTGGTAGTGGAAAATTCTCATGATATTCCCTCTTGAACCCCTCTCTTCCTATCCTGTAGACTGCCTCTGTGTATCATGTGGACTACTCCTGTAGATTGTTCCTGTAGGAATTCTTGCACATGCTCTTGTAGAAATTCTCTTGCAGAACGATGGATCCTTGCTTCCGGTGGGTGGCAATAGTTATTAGAGCGACTTGAGTGAGGGAGTTTTGAGGAGGTGGAATGCATGAATGCATGCAAACAATTTTTTGTTTCCCTTTATGGCTTTTCAAGGTGAGGTGGTGTGTTGGCAAAAGAGGTACGTTGCCATTTTTGTACCATTGGTCCCCATTACCACCTCATCATTCTGACTCCTCATAATCAACTCCCACCTTGTAGATCCATAGTTAACCACTTCCTGTCCTACTCCTCCTCAGTCTTTGAGTTGACTGCAGCCACGTGTGAGAGGACACTCAGTTTTGTATGTGATTACTGAACGAAGGTGGCCAAGTTAACTAGCCACCTTTTCACTTAAAAACCAACTACCTTGTAACCCTTACAACCTTTGATCAAATGATGCATATGAGTGAGTGAGCAGGATACTTACCTATGGTCTCAATGCCATACTGCAGTTGTTGAAGATCAGAGGTGTTACGTTGTTTATTTGCTGCATGGTAATTTTTCTTCCTCCTTTACTATCTGCTGATGGTTTCTTGGCTTTTGCAAGTGTCTGTGACTGAAGATCTAATGCTAATGCTGTTGCAGAGCTCCTGGATCATCCTAGTGAAGACCTGTAGCTGATGATTGATATTCTATGGGATAGGCTACTACAAGATTTCCTATGGGATGTCTTGTGGCTGCTTCTCCCTTAGAATTTCTTAATCATGTTGCTGTCTAGGGCTGTGAGGATGCTGCAATGAATGGACTGAGGGAGTAGGAGTGTGTGTGGAGCAAGGGACATTCAGGTAATTCTCTTACTCTCCTCTGTTTTCCCTTTTTTCTTTTCTTTTTTCATAACTAGCAGAAATTGATCTCTTTTTGTTTTGAATGGTGAGTGCAAGGATGATGGTAATGGATGATGTGAGGGGTTAGATCATGTCTAGAATGAATTTTGGGGTCCTAACAAACCTACCATTCTCCCTCAGATTGCTTCTTGTAGGTTTTCCAGGCCATTGTAGTTACTACAGGATCATCCCGTAGGTTTTCGTGGGATCATGTAGGAATACAAGGGATCTTGTAGAAAACACAGTCTTCGCCTAAATTGAAGCAATGAAGTAAAAAATACAATGGAATTGATGGGGGGATGCATGGTAAGGAGTGGAGGAGATTAATATAGGTGAGGTAGGGTTCCCTTTGGATATTTTCTTTGCTCCTTGATTGTCTTTCTCACCCACCTGCAAATAACAATTATGTATTTTTTTTTTTTTAGAAAAACACTTAGGTTGCCTCAGAGAGGTTTTCACCATAGATGTTTTCCCTAGGCACCTCAAGGAAGGTTTTCACCTAGGGATCTTCTTATTCTTTTTTCCTTTTTTTTTTATCATTGGGCAGCCTCACGAGGTTTTCAACCCAACAATGGGACTCGGGCGCCTCATGGAGGTTTTCACCTGAATCCTTATTCTTTTTTCTCTTTTTCAGTGACCTGATGAGGGAGGAGCTGGAACTTGCTCCACCATCATCACTATCTTATTGATATTGTCAATCAATTCTTGTTTTGATAAATGCCTCTTGTACATTTTCAATCAGTGTCCATTAACAAGCAATGGAATAGCTTCTTCATCTATAGTTCTGATTTGCACTGAACCATTATCATGGCATCTTTCCACCACATAAGTTCTGAGCCATCTTGTCCTTAGCTTTCCATTGAAGTCTTTATACCTAGAATCATATGGCAATGCCCAATCACCCTCTTGAAATTGCTTCTCCTTAATATGTCTATCATTCCAGATCTTCCTCTAAAGCTGAATTATCTCTGTATGTAGGAGGGCCTACATTCCAAATTCATCCAATCCATTCAAATGGAACAATCATTCTTTCTGTGCATGAATGAGATCCAAATCTATTTGGGCTACCATACGCAATGTGTTATATTCAAACTCAATGTACAACAAAGGATTTTTTCCATAGACCAGCTCATAGGGTGTAATCCATTGGTGGTCTTCCATGTTGTATTATAGGCCCAGGTGGCCTCAACTAATCTCTCTACCCAATCCTTCCTGTTGTTGCTCACTACCTTGGTTAAGATGCTCTCCATTGCCCTGTTGGTCACCTCCACTTTCCCATTAGCTTATGGATGATAAGGAATGGAGGTCCTATGCTTGATTTTGTGATAGTTGAGAAGTTCTTCAACCATGTTGGAGGTAAATTGGCTACCTTGGTCTGTGACTAGATCTCTAGGGTACCCAAATTTGTAGCATACATTCTCCCTTAGGAACTCATCCACCTTGTCTTCCGTTGCTACCTTAATCACCATGGTTTCAGCCCACTTAGTCAAATAATCAGTACAAACAATAATGTATTGTTTTTTCTTTGAAGGAGGGTTGATAGGCCAAATGAAGTTCATGCCCCACTTGTCAAATGGCTCGAAAGTCACTTGAGGTTGTAGGGGGATTTCATCTCTTGGAGTAGGCTTTCCCATCCTTTGGCACTGATCACACTGACTAATGTACTTTTTCACATCCTAATGAAGAGTGGGCCAATAATAACCCGCATGTAACACTTTGAATGTTGTCTTCTTTGATGCAAAGTGAACTCCACAAGGCCCATCATGACAGGTCAAAAGGATTTCAAAAAATTCCTCTTCCCTTAGATACCTTCTCAATATTTGATCCGGGCCAAGTTTGAAAAGATTTCCCCTAATCCAGGTGAAGGGGGCACTTTTCTTGACTATATTGCTCTTTTCTTTGGAGGGCAAGTTTGGTGGGAACTGTGCTGATACCAAATAGTTTGCTATATCAGCAATCGATGGGGAGAGAACTGAAATAGCAAATAAATGATCGTCTGGTAACTATTCATCCACCATTCCTTCTTCACCTATAGGAAAATGCATCCTAGCTAGAAAGTCTGCAACAACATTTTCCTTACCAGGCTTATCAACAATAGTTAGATCAAACTGTTTTGATCTTAAACTTATAGCATTCACATCTGGTTTGTTCATTAATTATTTGATTGCAGCGTGTTCAGTATGGACAAATGTTTGGTAGCCTCTAATGTAATGCCTAAATTTGTTTAATGAATGCACAATAGCCAGGAGTTCCTTTTCGGTCATAGTATAATTTAGCTAAGCCTCTGACAGGTTCTTACTGATAAAATAGATGGCATAGGGAAATTTCTCCTCTACCAAACCTCAGGCTGCTCCTATGGCTTTGTGTGAGGCATCATCATGAATATGAAAAGGGAGGGCCCAGTTTGGGCCTCAAAGAATTGGTGTAGTGGTTAACTTACCCTTTAAAATGTCTAAGGCCTCTTGACAAATTTTTGACCATATAAACTCAGAATATTTGGCCAGGAACCCAAATAAAGGAGAGGCTAGATTGTTGAAGTCCTTTATGAACCTTTGGTAGTATCCAGCTAACCCCAAGAAACTCCTGACATCCCTCTACTTTTGCTGAGGTGGGACCCTTTGGATGATTGTTATTTTTTCGGGTCCACCTGCAGTCCTTACTGAGATATTGAATGACCTAGCATGGTCCCTTCAGTCATTAAGAATTCACATTTTCCCGGACTGAGAGACAGGTTAATTTCAATTCATTTGTGCAATACTTTGCCTAGGTTAGTCAAGGCTTCTTGAAAATCACAGCCATAAGTTGTAAAATCATCCATATAAATTACCATTGCATCATGTACTAATTAGGAAAAAATTCTCAAGACTTCTCTCTGGAAAGTGGCAGGAGCATTGCATAGGCCAAAAGGAAGGACCCTATAGGCAAAATTACCCTAAGGACAGGTGAATGTGGTCTTATCCTAGTCTTCTGGGTATATTTGGATTTGGTTGTACCCACTGAATCCATATAGGAAAGAAAAAAACTTCTTCCCTACTAGGCCATCTAGCACTTGGTCAATGAAGGGTAGGGGAAAATGATCCTTCTTTGTGGCTTCCTTCAACTCCCTGTAATCATCACAAATCCTCCATTTACCATTTTCTTGGGAACTAACACTAAAGGAGAGACCCACTCACTATCAGAGATAGGGTAAATGAATCTTGCATCTAGTAGTTTTTGAAGTTCTTCTTTGCCTATATCTTTAAGATTTGGATTCATCCTCCTTTATGGTTGTCGGACTGGCTTGCAACCTTATTTGATGTATATGTGGTGAGTACACACTGAGGGGTGTACTCCCTTAACTTCCTTGTAACTCCAAGGGAAGGATTCTAGGTTTTCTCTCAACATGTTGCATAGATTTTCCTCTTTGAGAGAAAAAAGAGATGGATTAATTTTCAAAGTTTAATCTGGGTCGAATTCTATGTTTTTGACATGAAGTGGGTTGGAATCGTCCAAGCATAAGTCAATTGGATGATTGTTTTTGGTTTCCCTTACTTCTTCTTCTAATGGTAATGAACTACGAGTTGGACTTTGGAGTAGGTGTTTAATTAAGTCATCCTCATCTTATTGTCCTCCTCCTATGGTTGCTTCCAAAGCATAAAGTTGGGTGGAATAAACTTCATCTTCTTTCTCCTCCTCCAACCATAAAGGTAAATCATGCTCTAGAGAAGGTTGAGCAGGAGGGTATAGGACTAACTGTTTGGACATATGCCTGTTCTTGATGGTAATATTCCTAGATCTCCAGGTAATGTAAGAATTGGTTGTGGCCAACCATGGCCTCCCAACGATGAGAGAGTAACCATTAAGCTTATCCCTAGGGTGGAGAACTAGAAAATCTGCAGGGTACTCCCAGGAGTCAATGGAGACCATCACATCCTCCACAATTCCCTTAGGGGTGACTGTGGAACGGTCTGCAAGTTGTAGAACTATTGTGGTCTTCCTCAATGACCCTTGGACGTTGAGCTTGAGCATGGTTTCCTTGGTCATCACATTAATGGCAGCCCCAAGATCAATAAGAGTGTGTGGGACGATGGTGCTATTGATGTGCACATCTACTATAGGGCTTCTAGGGTCGAAATATTTCAGACATATTACCTGCCCCAGCATTAACTTGAATAGCTTCCCAATGACATTAATGGTAGGGGCATCCCTTTTTCTTCTTCTTGGATTCTTGAAGCATTTCTCCTTAATCAACTTATTGTAAATGGGAACATCTTTTATTGCCTAGAGAAGGGGGATCTTTACACATAGATTTTTCAATTCTCCCAGAAGTTTAGTTTCTTATGGGGTATGTTGGAGTGGTTGGGCTAATCTCTTAGGAAAAGGTGGATTTACTTTAACTTTTCTTTCCTCTATTTCTTCCTCAACCTCCCTATGTGTAGAGGGAGGTTGGTTATCTGGGAGAATTCTCCTAGATCTTAGGTTGATCTCTTGGATTTCTATAGCATAAGCTGGGTATGATGTCTCTCCACTATATACTTGTTTAGCCTGCCTATTTTTTAGGTTGGGATTTGGCTGGGCAGGCATCCGGGGTTTCTTGGGTGGAGCAGAGTGTAGGAGTTGTGGTTGGGTAGGTGGTGGAGGCAATAGAGTTGGATCATTGTTGTATTGGGGCCTCCTCACCTAGAGTGGGGTATTCCACTAAGGTTGTGGTGGAACATTAGGTTGAAATGATTGGCTGGCTGGTTGGGAATGATACAGAAATGCATAGGACTAAGGAGGGCGTGTAGACCAGGAAGGATGACCAGGGGTTCCCCAAGAAGGTATAGGTGTGGTTTGGTTGGGGTTGTAATATGCATGGGATGACCCTTGCATACCCTACTGGTATGGTCTAGGCCTAGGAGGTCTCCTTTGGTTGGTGTCACAAAGTTACTCAGTGACCCCTTCATCTCCTTGATATATAGCTTTGAGTTTGGGTAAATAATGGCACTTGTCTATGGAGTGTTTTTCTCCACAGACTGAGCAAATCTCAATGCAGTTCAATAGACATTCGTTCCCAGGATGCCTCTTGGTACATCTAGGGAAAAAGATGGCCAAGGATCTAATTGATTCCTCTTGCTTCCTTTTGATGTTTGTGGTGTCCAATTTCAAGGCAAGGGTTTGTAACATCTCACTTTTGAAATCTTCCAGCATATTTCCAATTTCACCCTTAATGGATGAGTTGGAAGATGATGTATTGGCCATAGGTTGACTACTCCTACCCTTTTTCCTAGCTTCCCTAGAATGGTTTCTAAAGACCGTCTTGATATCCTCATAGGGTACTTGGTAGACATCTCCTCCTACTAACAAATGTAAGGTATCCAGAAGATCTTCCCTTACTCCTTTGAGCAGGACCAAATTTAGTGACTCTGGGTCAAGTGTGCACCTAACCCTTTTGTAACTGAGCAAGAATCTTTCTTCATAGCCTTCTCAGGATTCATCTTGGCCCATGGTCATCCTGTAAATCTATTCTTTCGTAACATTTGACCTACAGTAGTCCCAATATTTGTTGTTAAAATCATGTTGCATCGGAGCCCAAGTTGTGATGCTATCTCCAAGTAAACCCATGAATGAGCACAATGTTGCATCCTTGAGGGTAGATGGAAACAGTTTTAATTTTTTCTCATCATCTATACAGTAATAGGTTCGGCATATAACAAAAATCTCAAATAGGAAAGTGTCAGGGTCATCTGTGGTCAGGCCATGGAAATGAGGTAGAGAAGAGGGGCTTATATTCTTCATCTTATTGTCCCCGTTGGTTTGCCTGATGGGGAAGGCACCCTCAACTCTCTCTCTATTCCCTCTATCATTTTGCTTTTCAGCCATTGGTTCAGTAGGATTGGGTTCTTCTTCTTCTTCTTCCCCTGTAGGTTCTTCCAAGATGTTAGGTTTCTAAAGGTTCCTCCAGTTCATAGCCACCGAAGAAGAGAGAAGGTTGGCTGTTGGATGGAGTGGGGGTATTTGGCAAGAATTTCCCTAAATTTTCCCTATTCCTAAGAGGCATGAAAGGAAATGTTTTTGGGATGGTTTTTGTAAGATATTTTTTGTTGGAAAGTACTTTGTAGAAATGAAATTACTAATTGAATGAAAACTACTGACAGAAAGAAAAGTTACTTGCTGAATTGAAATTCTACTTGTAGGATGGAAAGGAAAGAAGATAATGACAGCTGAAAGAAAGGAAGCTACTAGATTACTTTTGTAGAAATAAACTAATGGCAAAAGATTGAAGACTAGAAATAGAAGAAAAGAAAGCAGTAGTCACATTCTACTCAGACACCTCCCCGGAAATAGCACCAAAAAGTGATGAGCACTAGTATTGCAGCAAGGATGCTGCAACTCATGGGCTACCAACTTATCAATCCAGGGCTCGTACAAATTTGGAGGTGACAGTGCTATATGCACAAGTAAAAGTGAAGGTCTTACCTATTGTCACTGTTCATCTGGCGAGAGACACCAAGGATTCCAAGCCAAAATTCTATAGAGTCGGAAGAAGCTTGATTCTTTTATGGTAGAAGAGAAAATCTATTCTAAGAGAGCTACTCTACTGCAATAATGAAGAAAGCAACATGTAGTGCTAAATCACACCATATCCTAATTAACCATTTAAATAACTATGCTAAGTAGAATTGCTAAAGAAACACTAACCTAATGGTGCTATCTAAGTTATAGAAGTATAGAGCATCAAACCATACTAATGTGTAAGCAAGGAAACTAAACTAAATAGGTTTTCACTTTTTTTAGTTTTTTTTGGTAAAGTCAAGCATGCAATTTAATTGTTCTTGTGGATGTGACAGGTGGATGGAAGGTGGGTGAGGATGCTAGAACGTCTATGGAGTGTTTGGATGGTGTGGAAGGGTCATAGGAGGCCTTTGTGAAAGGAAAGGCCACTAATATAGAAGATCAGGCCGAGAACGAGCTAGTTGTGTAAATATTTATTTATTAATATAGAAGTGTGATTTTGAGTTTGTGTGGTGTGTATTGAGTAATATAGTTATGAACTATGGGTGGATTAGAGAAATTCTGCAAAACATAAGTGTGCAGGGAATTCAAAGAGAATTCGAGAGAGAGGAGTATTGCGATGATCAGAGAGTGTTGGAGTTTGATTGAATAACCAAATCGAAGCTCAGGAGTGGTATTATTTAAATAATACGCAGAACAAATATTAGGAAGGACTCAAGCGAAAGAGCAATTGAAGATTGAAATAAATGAAAGGAAGAAGTAATGAAGCAGCAATGTGCAGGAGTTGTTTGATCAGTCAGATCAACGAACAGGATTAACATATTATGAGCGACAGAGATATTATCACAGGAGATTAAGTTAATAGGTGGATGGATCACATCAAGTCATGTGTCGACGGAAGCGTGGAAAACGTGCAGAATGATGGAGTGGTCTTCATAGGTGGTAAGTAGTACCTCATGCGCCCTAAGAGCTGTAAGTGGTATTCCTAAATTTCACACGATTAGCCTAAGTGGGTGACACATAGCACGGGAAAATAACTTTTCTCACTTGCTCTCGATCGGATATCGGTCTTGCAAGAATTCACGCGAGATTGCGCGATAGCCATTAGATCATGTGGGATTGATCAATGGTGGAGATCAACCAACCTCGTTAGTGAGCGAGTGACACGATAGCCATTGGATCAAGCGAGACAGGTCGACTGTGGATATTTAGCGTGCCTAAAGTCAAACGTTGAAATGAATATGTCAACTATGCGACACGTGGTTGATGGTGATCGGTCAGGTTTGTTGTGAATTGGATGGTAAGGAAATCCACAAGTATAATCTGATGGAGATATGATTTATTAGCTTCCACTTAAGCATTTCAATGTATCTAGGTGAATTTCAATGAAAAAGGACAAAAAAACAGGTGACGGTGAGGGTGGACCAAGAGATGGTTGAGGTGGATGAGGTGGAAGATGGATGCAGGTGATGAAGTCTAGACCTCCCCCTGAAGTACCTGCAATGCTTAAAATGCATGTGTCTTCCATGAACTATGCAACAAGATACATTCTCATAAACTAGAAAAGCATGAATCAGTTGCCCATGTTATGCATGAAGAAAGTGTTGAACGAAATGAGAATATGAGTGAGATTTTATTATAGAAAGAGAGTGATGGAAAAATATTACAATGAAATGAACCAAGTACTGAATCGAGAAAACAAACTCCAAAGCTCATGCAAGAACTAGTAATCTAGAAATCTGTGTTTTTGGGGTTGTTGAAGGGTCTCTTCCTCAAGTCATGGTCCCAGAGGGAGGAGGTGAGGCCGAGACACCTCCTGACAACCTTATGGCGATATTTTTCTCCTTTATAACCTGAAAATTGAAAGAAGGCACAAATGGAAGAAAACTAAAACACAACCAATATACTCTACACTGTTGTAATGGAAATGCAACTACTTAAGCAAATGAATGATTAAACCATGAATCTATGCTAGCATACATGTACAATAAATAGGAGCCTTGGCTGATAGGGTTGGTTCCTAACCCAAGAACTTCAACCCTTTGAGTTAACTCAGTGTTGGCTCAACACAAAACTCATTCTTATTATCAAAACCATGGGTTACATCAAAAACTGTCACAAGTATTGGAGCTTGAAAATAGAGTAGAGTTTTACAATCAAAAATCTGAATCCTACTGAGGTCCTAGGCCTCTCTACTTATAAATCTGAAGTCTCCAACGACTTCCTTATAATTAGGGAGGCTCGGCTCCCAAACTCAAGATAAAATGGTGCTTTGACTTTCACTTGCTCGGTTGCCTTCTAGTCCTCATGATTTGGCTCTTTGCACTTCGAGCTGATGGAGGAATATTCAAATCAGGGCTAGTAAATGAGGAGGATTTACCTCCTATAATTCCTCTCCTTTGTCCCATTCAAGTTTTGACCAAGGTCTTTTCCAAAATAATCCTTAATTAAATGTACATTAGACCACAAAGAAAAATATCCAACTCTAACTCATCTCATAAACAAAATATAATCAAAAGTATGCAGTAAGTTGTGAGAATAGTTGGTTTGACTAAGCTAGGAGGTGAATTAAGGCCCATATAATTACCCAATGTTGAGGCTCATCAACTTCTCATACATAGAGAACTAGAGATAGAGATGCATATTTCTTTGCCAACATGGGATGCGGTCGAAGAGGAATGTGTTTTGATGTAGGTTGACCTCCGAAAACCCAGTTAGACTAGCACAATAACCTGTATCACATTTAAAAAAATGAAAAAACTTACTCAATGGGAAGGGGGTTTCCTACAAGGAGAATGGCTCCTTGATGGGAGTGTTACTTGAGGAGAATAGTGGGTTTGGGGGCCATGCCTTCCACCCCATGGAGATGATTTCATTAAATGAAAGGGCTGATGTGACCACCCCCATGCATGCATAATCATGTGATTAGATGCTAAGAAAGTTTCCATGGGATGTAGTGTATAAGGATTCAAGGTGGGTCGGCACATTCGACTGTAGTGCAGAACCGAGGGAAAATAACTCAAATCCCCAACAAAGGAGATATGGGTTGGAGCAAGAGAAAGCATTGCAAGGTTTGTGAGTAAGTAGATACCAACAATATATGAAAATTGTTTTCTTTCCATCCCCGAAGTGACTTTAGGGGGTATAGCTATCATATCGGCTTTGTTATTAAGATATTTGGGTGAGATTTTTATGATGGAACTAGGGGACAGAGGATTCTGCAAAACAACAAGGATGGTTGGTCATTATTCTAGAGAATATTATGGTTCTTAGGCACTCTTCAAGCAATTGTCACATAGATATTGTTTCTAGTAATTCAACCTTTATGAATAGAGGATACTGCCACTTGGGTAACTATGAACTCCTCTCGTTATTTTTCCAAATTGTTCATATGCATTTTTCTTGTCTTTTGGTGTTGCTTAAGGTATTCTTGTATGGTTCAGTGGCTTGGAGATAATCTTGTATCTTTCTCTCAATTACAATAGTGGCGAGGTGTCCCTTCATTGTGGAATTTTTCTTCGCCGGTAATTATACCTTGCATAAACTAGTGTTGCATCTTCAACTATTTCTTAATGCACCTATTCTTGAACTGGCTTCTAAGTTTCCTGTGCTCCCAAATCTCTTCCTTGACATCATCTCTGACTTTTCTTTGCCTCTACATTATACCCTCTACCACTATAAATACCTGTGTAGACCTTCAGTGCATAAGCTTGTTGGTAAATATGCAATTCCAAAGTATGTGAAGTCAACGTGGAGGGGTGGTCATGACCCCTAGGGTCAAAATTGAGTTGAGCAGTAGGCCCAAGAGACCATTGAAACTTATTGTTCGTTCGCCCCCCTAGAAACTTGTAATGAAATCCATCAATTGGAAACCCTTGCTGCTAGAGATGGATGAGCTTTCTTAGAATCTGAGATAATGGATGAATTTTTTTAACTAGGTTCCTAACCTAGTCATACCAAGGACGGAGGAAGAAATATCTCAATGCTATATCATTATACTGGAAAGTGAAGACCCTATTGGGTAGCATCTTAATGGAAAAATAAGAAGAAATATGCAATATCTTTGCAAGTTTAGAAGGTATAAAACATGTTTAGATAATTCAGTGGGTGTGTTTAGAAAAAATGGATGCTAGGTTGGCTCATATCAAGCACCACCTCTAGTGTGATCTTACTCCCTCAAGTACTCTAGGCTCCAATGCCAAAGATCGGGCACCTTTCACCTCCTCAAACTCTTGACTTCCTTAATATTAGTTTATAGTCATTTGCTTTACAACTCAAACTCTTGACTTCCTGAATATTAACTTGTACTCATTTGCTTCATAGTTTGGTAGTAGAGACTTTAGTCATGTTAAATTTGTTAAAACTCTTAGAATTTTGGACAAAATATTCTATTGGTAAGTAGTCAAATTAATTAGTTTTTTGGGCAACCACCTACTAAAAAACAGGTTTAAGCTAGTTGGTTATCTAATGAACTTGATTAGCATGATTTTGTGAGGCGATACAATATTAACTTTAAAAAAAAAAAACAAAAACAAAAAATGATTTGTCTACTACGTTTACTACATTCTTGGTATCATAACCCAAGATTGGAAATGGAATTTTTCTTTTTCCTTCTTTTTTTCGGCGGAAGTTAATTCATCTTTTTGAATTATTACTAATGTCAATTGTAGATAAAATATTGACATCATTTCTTTGGAACAATTCCATTACCAATAGTTCTACCATATTGGTCGTTTCCTTATCATTATCTAATTGATGTTTCCTTATCACTATCTGATTGATCTAACTTGTTGATGTTTCCTTATCACTATCTGATTGATCTAACTCGTGGATTCATTTTTCCCACTCATTATAGAAGTCACAATTATGGCTGAGTCTTTTTCCTTTTTATTTGAAGTATGAATCTCTTCCTCTGAAGGAGTAATTGGTTCCCTATGATGTTGCATTAGGGTTAAAAGAGTTGATTAGGTGATAAATGTTGTTTGTTGCTAAGGGTTACCCTACTTTTGCCTTGAAGTATTCTTGAATCCCCATCCATTACTTGTTTGTTTTGTAACATAAAGGGAAAGGGGAATACATTTTGAAAATGTCCAACAATTAACAAACCCTGCAATGAAAAATAATATTTTCATAAACCGGCTACGACCAGAAAACATTACCCTCACTTGAATACAATTTGATCCTGCAACCCTTTACTAAAATCCTATAATGTTAAAAAAAGAATATACAATTTAAAATGATTTTATAACATGAGTGGTTTATATATATATATACTTTTTCATTTATTTACACTTTTTAAAATGCCTTTGTAACATTAAATGGCTTATTATAGGATATATATTGTTAAAAGAATTAACACAATAAATTATTTATAGATAAAGAGTCAACGTAATCCCAATACAAATTTATTGCCTTTTTCCTCTCCCTAAAACTCCCTTGCAGCAGAATTTTTCTTTCAAAACTCAAGAAGTTAACTAAAAAAAAACCAATTTTGTGGCTTTTAAGATTTCCGTTAACCAGTTTGAATCTCATACCATATGGTGAATTCCCTGATTCTGTAATAAGCTTAGAGCTCTAGTGAGTTTTCTAACATTTATTGATAATGGCTTTAATCTAAATTTGTGTTTATGCTGGGTTTTGTGAAAAAAAAATTATGGGGAAATTGTATTTGTTCAGAAGTAAAATTTTAAAGGTTGATTACCACTTATGGATTAATTTTCTATATGTTTCCAAAATAAATTTAAAGAAATAATTTACTCAAATTTTATAATTATGCCGACAGGTGTTCTCCCTATCAGAATTGGCAAGTTAATAATTTTCTTAATTAATCTTTTTGATCAGATGGCCTGAATTGAAAGATGCTAGTATATTCTTGTAGTTGTCACTAAATCAGTGAATGAAATTTGCTACAGTAAATTTCTTACATGTCTAGAACACATACTTAGACCATACTTAAATTAATTTTCTACAAAGAATGATTAAAAATTTATTGTGCCTCTTTTTGATAACCACATGTGTAGGATTAAGAAAAAATGAAATATAAAAATTAGTGTCGAATACCCGTCTTTCACAGTGCCTTTGAAAGTGGTCTCTTTGCATTCTGAAACGTATGCATGGTTGAAGCATAAGGACATTTTTTGATCCATTACGATGACAGTTGAAGGATTTATGCATGACAATCATCCATAACCATGACATTGAGGTATGTAGGCATAAATACGGGTAATAAGGACATGTTTCATGCATTAGAGTGACAGTTGAAGCATTTGTGCTCGACAATCATGAATAACCACGACAATGAGGTATTTAGGTATCGATCGATGAAACATTTCTTTGATTCAGTTAAATACAATCAAAATATGAAACGTTTTGCCTATTCATATTCTTCTCCACCAGGGGTTTTTAGTTTCTTGTTACATTACAAAAGTTTGAAGCTCATAATATGGCCCATTCGATATATTATAATCAAACTCTACGTGGATGCATGCATTTCTTTGTTAGCACTTAAGGTTGTTGGAATTGTTGAAGGATAACTGGAATGTTGGCTCCTCTCAGCTTCTATCTGGTAAAAATGGTGGTAAATCTCATTGCGTTTTTAATTTTTTCCAAGTTCTTGCAGCTGTCTCTGATAATTTGGTGTAGTTTGTGTCTGATTGAATTATTCCATACTATTTTTTCAAGTTTCAACATTACAGAAACTCTTTCTTAGTGATTTTCAAACACTCCGTGGATGCATGCATTTCTTTGTTAGAACTTAAGGTTGTGGGAATTGTTGAAGGATAACTGGAATGCTGGCTTCTTTTGGCTTCTATTTGGTAAAAAAGATGGCAAATCTCATTTCATTTTTAATTGTTTCGAAGCTCTCACGGTTGTCTCTAATAATTTGGTGTACTTCCTGTTTGATTGAATTATTCCCTACTATTTTTTAGGTTTTAGCATTGGAGAAACTCTTTCTCAATGATTGTGTTTTTGATTGTTTCCATGCTCTCACGGCTGTCTCTGATAATTTGGTGTAGTTCGTGTGTGATTCAATTATTCCTTACTATTTTTTCAGGTTTCAAAGGCGTTTAGAAATCAATCTTTCAGGTATGTATAGTTTTTGTTTCCGTGATATTTTTCCACTTTAATTCAAATTATAGCCTTGTCACGTTTCCCAAGGTTTAACCTCGTCGCAATCGACATATCACTCAAGCTCAATGTCATACTCCTTCCTCTTCCATGCGTCGATATGATATCTTTACGGACCCAATAGGGATATCCCGTTACAAAACCTTTGGTTACATATGTTTTTAACATATAAATATCTTATTGATGCATATTTCCTTATAAACCATTTACAAAGGAAAATGCCTGCATAAACATACCTTTCTTCCCTTCCGTACAACCTTGTCATCTTTCCCAAGGTTTGACCTCATCACAATCGGCCATCGGTCCTTCCATGGCCATACGTATATATATGTATCTTCATCACCCCTTCTGCTCCGATATGCGATATCAGAGCAGAAACATATGTTTTAGCATTAAACCACTTTAACGCAAATATATGGATTACACGGGAAAACTGCTCCAGAATCATATATATAGCGAATCTCAAATTTTATAGATTCACAACTATATGCCCATCGGTTCCGGGTCTCCAAGCCTTTCCATTGTGCACTCTAATCTACGATTCCTCCGATTGCAATTTACGATCAGATCTTGACCGTCGATCCGGTCCGTGATCTGATGCTTGAGATTAAGTCACGCGATCGCATATCGCTCAAGCTCAATGCCATACTCCTTTCGCTTCCATATGTTGATCCGATATCTTTACGGACCCGATAGGGATATAAACCATTTCCTATAATATTTCAAGTCCATCAGTTGATTCCTACTGTGTTTTTCGCCATTTGTTTGTGTAATTGGGATTACCACTTGCAGGAGTTAAATTGTATGATGAGCCCGCTGGTGCAATATTTCACCTTCCCAATTCAATCTGTGATCCGACAGTGCAGATTAACTCATGCGATCACATATCGCTCAACTCAATGCCAGACTCCTTCCGCTTCCATACGTCGATCCAATATCTTTATGGACCCCATAGAGATATAAACCATTCCATATAATATTTCAAGCCCGGCACTTGGTTTCGACTGTGCTTTTCAGCGTTTCTTAGTGTAATTGGGTTTTCCACTTGGGGGAGTTAAATTGTATAATGACCCCGCCGATGTGATATTTCACCTTCCCAATTCAATCTTAGTCTTTGATCTTCCTAGATCTAACAGTTCCTAAGCATCAATCTTCGCTCCTCTGCTCGTCCCTTTTACTTAGAATTTATGCTAAGTCTTCATTTTTGCTTTTCTTTGAAGGTTTCGTCTCATTGTTATTTTGTTGTGCACTCTTCCTCCTGAGCTTTCATTGGTCCTTCTAATGGATTCAACACCCCATCTCGATCCTCCTCTTTATGTATTCTCTGTGTGATTGCTGCACTTCACCTACACACAGCTATATATATATATATATATATATATATATATATATATATATATACAGAATGACATAGTTCACTCATCTTGCACCATTCGATGCTTGCACTTATTCAATTTGGGATTAAATCTATAGATATATATATAGATCAATACATAATTACAAAGTAAGTGTAAGAAATGCAATTTCTCTGTGACAGTTTAAAAGTATTTCGTCATTACTTATGTTTCTTGCATTTATACACAAATTATTAGTTTGGAAATCATAAGGTTCAACAGTCTCAATTGTTGGTTCACATATCAGCTCTTCAAACTGAACTTCATCTCGTTCTTGCACAACAACTCGTTCCTGTGTTGTCACAGTTTCAAATATCAATGTATTATCAAATTCTTTCTGCTGCAATAAATCACTACTTCTCTCATTTAACAACATTCTCCATCCTCCTTTACTTAAGAGTTTTTTTATCTTCTGAAAGATACTTCTCCATACTTCTAGCAACTTGAAAAGATTGGTCATCCTCTATAAAGCACTCCTCTGTTACTGTTCCTTCTCCCAAGGTTAAATCGTTTGCATAGGTTCCTTCCTTCTTAACACCTTTCAGCAGATGTCCTTCCTTCTTAGTAACTGTCTCAAAAGCTTCCATTGTTATTTACACTATGTCTATCATCATGGTGGATCCTTTACTATGTTTTCAGTTAACATAGTCTCAACAAAATGGAAAATTGTGTGTGGTAAATTATGTATTTATGTTACTTTTAATTTTATTCAACATTAAATTGTTTTGTTGATGTCAAATGCCTTTTTTTTTTACTGTTAGGTGATTTCATTGTTTCAACATGGATTTGACTATTTGGAGTTATCTTCCATTCGAAGTTCTTGAACTTGTCTTGCTGTGGCTCCCTTTATCGGTTGTGATAAAGTTTGGCACTGTATGCAAAAAAAGGAAGAATGATTTGCAAAACCCTTCTTTCTTTTTATGTTGCAAGAATGTCTCCACGAACCAATTTGGATTTCTCGTTCATTTCCTCAATAGTGAAGAGAATTGTTTTGTTGCCCAATACCTTAATCAGAATGGCCACATATATCAATTTCATTTGGGATTCATAGATTCAAGATACAGAGTAGAGTGTGTTGTTGGACCAATGGTGGTTTTATCCTTACCAACAGAATGCTCCCAAACACACAACTATTTTGTAATGAATCCATTTACAAAGGCATTTAAAAACATAGGGTCGACACGAATTGGAGACTCGAGGTTCTTTTCATTATTGGAAAATGTAAGTAGCAGAAAATATGACTGGGTTATTCTAAAACATATATATGATGGGATGCAGTCTGAATTTTATGTTTGTAGTAGTCTTCATAGGGTATGGCAAAGGGCTATTGTTCCATTTGGTGGCACTTCACCCCGCCAAGAATGTCGTTTTTTATAAAAGTAAATAGTTTTGGTTGTATCTTGACAAGGAGTATGAAGATTATCCTCGATATGGGTATACAATCTACTGGTTTGACGTAATAAAAAATGAGTGGGGTTTTTCATTTGTTCCAATCCCTGACATACGTTGTATGTCGTTAGCAATATACATGAAACAGTTGATATGCCTTGTCAATGATGGGTCCAGTTTTGTATGGTCAATTGAAGAATTGGATCATTTCCAATTTGGTCAACCATGTTTTGAACGAAGAATTGAGTACTTTGAAGATGATTGGGGTTTTAGGTGGAATTTGTTGGAAGAAATGTCTACAGATATAAATAGTAAATATCCTGGCTATCTTCCATTCTGAACAGTTCATGGTCTGGTTCTTATGTGCAACTGCAGTGAAGTTCCTTTCCTATTATATGACATGGTAACTCACATCTATTTTCCAATAGATATTGATAATTCAACTAATGAGAAGATGTCTCGGTTTTGGTACCCAGCACAAGTGGAATGCAATGATCTAATTGAGTATGGAGATGTTTTTGCAATTGCTTCTCGTATGGATTATGTTGATGACATTCCACCATTGGATATGGTGATGGATTCTTAGGATATTAGTATTCTTAGGAGTTCTTATAAATATTTCCATTTTATATACTCTCTGTGGTTGTGGAAAATATTTGCATTTTTTCCTCTATACATACTATGTGCCTTTATGGTAAAACTTTAAAATTAATTTTGTATCGATCTTTGTGATGTAAAATATTTAATATTGTTTCTGCTAAATTTTTCTTATTTACATGTAGATGTTTCTCAATGTTATGCTTTTTCCTTTGTTTGTATAATTATAATTTCTATGAATTATGTTATACATTATATTTATAATGGTTTTTGTCATTGATTATCAAATAGTTTTATATGTTTATGTTCATTTTAATATTTATATTTATATTTATATTTTGATAGTATATATAGTTCCAAATTTTTAGATTCTTGTGTTGCAATAATATGGGTTCCATTTTCATTATAATATGGTACATGAAAATTTAGACTTCTTTTTTTGTTTGAGTCATTTGGAAGAATTCATTTGTTTTCTTTTGCCATTTTGAATTTTTTTTTTTTTTTTTTAGGCATTTGGAAAAAGCCTTATACATTTTCATAAGTTTATATTGTTGGAAAAAAAATACGATATACACTTTTTATGTTCCATGTTTATGATTGCATAATAAATAATTATTATTCATTGTAGACATGTCATCTGAAGGCACAAGCATGCGTGCAAGAAAAATAACTTTGTCGTCACAATCACGTGAAAGGTCTAATGAAAGTCATTGTTTGTAGTATCAACAAAATAAGAATGCAATAAATGAGTGTAGGAGCGCTGCATATAAGATAAAAATGAGTGAAGCCACTCTTCAAAATGATTCTATAGTTCCTTGTAAGTATCGTAGTATGGACGATATAATGGAAAGAACATTTCCTGTTGATAGTTCATTATTAGGATATGCTCCTCCTCAGCATAGTCTTGTTGTTCGATGCTCTTCTGAAAATGTTCATAACATTGGGGAAACATCTTGCAATCGGGAAGAACTCCATATCAATATTGTGCATGCAAATCTCCACCCTAACCCTTCCGTCTGTCCAATTGCATGTTCTGATGGCCAAAGGTTGAAAATAAGCAATGGTCGAGGTAACGATGACATTTTGTGTGATGATTTGAATGATAGTTTACTTGGTCATTTGTTTGATAATTTGGATTCAGTTGCTTGAAACAAAAGACCTTCAAATCCTGCTTCTCAAAGTAATGTGGTCCCACCAAGAGAATAAGTCATCCCTGGTAGCATTTCACATGGCACACTAGAGGTAACACAACTATTTTTTGGTTTTCACTACAATAGTGGGTGTTCAACTACATTCCAGAATAATGTAAATTTACAAAATATTTTTCGGCGAAGATCACATGAAATATCATTTGTCGACGCATTTCGAACCAACGAGTGTGGTTCATCGTCAGGACAAGTTGAAGAAACAGATCCAGCTTAGCATGTTAAATAGACCGAGCAGAGCCTCCAACGGCTAATTTGACCAACCGCTAATATTGACTATTGGATCGGGATCAAAACTTTTTTTATTAATAAAAAGGAGATAAGTTATATAGGGGACCAATCCCTTAATAAATAAATAATTTAAACTAGTGATAATAGTTAGTTACAAGTTATTAATAAATAGTTAAAAATTAAAAATTATAGGTTAATTATTATTTAAAAGGAAATTAGTTGTAAAGGACCTCTCCTATGAATAAATTAAATGTGAATACAAGTTAAAAAAAATAAATAAATAAATAAAATAAAATAAAATAAAAATAAAAATAAATAAATAAATAAAAATAAAAATAAATAAATAAATAATAATAATAATAGTAATAATACTAATACTAATAATAATAATAATAATAAAATAAAAATAAAATAAATAAATAAGTAAAAAATAATAAATAAATAAATAAATAAAAATAAAAATAAAATAAGAATAAAAATAAAAATAAAAATAATAAAAATAATAATAATAATAAATAAAAATAAAATAAATAACAATAAAAATAAATAATAAATAAATAAATAAAAACAAAAGGATAAGAAAAATATAAAATTAGAAACTTAACATATAAGAAAAAAAAAAAAAGGAAAAGGAGGAAGGAGGCGGAAAAATGACTAAGAAAGGAGTGCTGGGACCCAACACCTACTGATTTTCCAGCCATCTTCTCTATTGAGATTGTTAGGCCTCTTTTCAATCTCAAGCGCTTCCCTAAATTTCCGATGATGGAAGTGCGAAACCTTAGCAATAACACTAGCCTCCTCAATACAAACATGATGATTGGTTTTCTCAGCATGCTCAGCTAAAGCAGAAGACTTACTTCGCCTATGTTTAAGGTCCACTGAATGCTCACTAATCCTTTGATTAATGGAGCGGCCAGTCTCCCCAATATGGGGGTCCCACAGGAACAAGGGATCAAATACACACCTTTCATATCTTTAGGGTCGATAGGATCCTTCACTGGTCTAAGGGACGCACGAATGGTGTTCAAGGGCCTAAAGGTCACAGGCACATTATGCCTCCTGAGAATCCTTCCAATCTTATGAGTAGTCCCCTGAACATACGGAGGATGGAGCCCCCTTAAGGCCCATTGTCAACACCATTGGAGGTCCAACCTACCTTCTTGCTAAGTTCCTTGCGTTAAAGCTTAAGCCCTTGGTTGGTCGTACGGAGTCCTTCGTAAAAGACTCTGCTTCATTTATTGAGGAGCTCAAGGACATCAAGCTTGACCCTGGGGACATTCTTGTTAGTTTTGATGTTGTTTCCCTGTTCACTTGCATCCCTATTAATGAGGCCATGGATGTGATCAACCGTCTAACAGATCCTGACACTGCTAAGTTAGTTGAGATCTGTCTCACTTCCACCTTTTTCTGTTTTGAGGGAGAGTTCTACGAGCAAACCTGCGGGGTTGCCATGGGCTCACCCCTTTCCCCTGTTGTTGCTAATATTTTTATGGAAGATTTTGAGTCCAAGGCTCTAAACTCTTCCCGACTCTTGCCTAAGCTTTGGAAAAGATTTGTGGATGATACCATTGTTATCTGGTCGCTCAGCCAAGAAGAATTAGATCTCTTCTTCGATCATCTCAATAATCAATCCTCTGCCATTAAGTTCACTAAAGAGCGAGAAGTTGATGGTTGCCTTCCATTCATCGATATTCTTATTTCTAAGAATAGTGATGGTTCCCTCGCCCACCAGGTTTTTCGGAAGAAAACCCATACTGAGCAGTATCTTCATGCCAGTTCCCACCATTTCCCGGCCCAAAAGATGGGTGTTCTCAATACCCTTGCTACTAGAGCCCTAAGGATCTCGGATAAACAAATCTTTGAGAAGGAGAAATCCCATCTCCTTGATGTCTCTTTCGAGAATGGTTATAGTAGATACATGGGTCAGAAGGCTTTCCTTAAAGCTTCCAAGAATTCTCTGTCTAAAAGGGAACCAAAGGAATGGGTTCCAGGTGTCCATATTACGTATGTTCAGGGGACTACTGATAAGATTGGAAGGATTTTCAGGAGGCATAATGTCCCTATGACCTTTAGGACCTTGAACACCATTCGTGCGTCCCTTAGACCAGTGAAGGATCCTATCGACCCTAAAGATATGAAAGGTGTGTATTTAATCCCTTGTTCCTGTGGGACCCCCTATATTGGGGAGAATGGTCGCTCCATTAATCAAAGTATTAGTGAGCATTCAGCGGACCTTAAACATAGGCGAACTAAGTCTTCCGCTTTAGCTGAGCATGCTGAGAAAACCAATCATCATGTTTGTATTGAGGAGGCTAGTGTTATTGCTAAGGTTTCGCACTTCCATCATCGGAAATTTAGGGAAGCACTTGAGATTGAAAAGAGGCCTAACAATCTCAATAGAGAAGATGGCTAGAAAATCAATAGGTGTTGGGTCCCAGCACTCCTTTCTTAGTCATTTTTCTGCCTCCTTCCTCCTTTTCCTCTTTTTTTTTTTTTTTTTCTTTTCTTGTATGTTAAGTTTCTAATTTTATATTTTTCTTATCCTTTTGTTTTTATTTATTTATTTATTATTTATTTTTATTGTTATTTATTTTATTTTATTTATTATTATTATTATTATTATTATTATTATTATTATTATTATTATTATTATTATTATTATTATTATTATTATTTTTATTATTATTATTATTATTTTTATTTTTATTTTATTTTTATTTATTTTATTTATTTTTTTTACTTATTTATTTATTTATTTTATTTCTATTTTATTATTATTATTATTATTATTATTATTATTATTATTTTTTTTTTTTATTTATTTATTTATTTATTTATTTATTTATTTTTATTTTTTTAACTTGTATTCACATTTAATTTATTCATAGGAGAGGTCCTTTACAACTAATTTCCTTTTGAATAATAATTAACCTATAATTTTTAATTTTTAACTATTTATTAATAACTTGTAACTAACTATTATCACTAATTTAAATTATTTATTTATTAAGGGATTGGTCCCCTGTATAACTTATCTCCTTTTTATTAATAAAAAAGAGTTTTGATCCTGGTCCAATAGTCAATATTAGCGGTTGGTCAAATTAGCCGTTGGAGGCTCTGCTCGGTCTATTTAACATGCTAAGCTGGATCTGTTTCTTCAACTTGTCCTGACGATGAACCACACTGGTTGGTTCGAAACACGTCGACAAATGATATTTCATGTGATCTTCGTCGAAAAATCTTTTGTAAACTTGATATGGATCACAGAAGCCTCAACTCTATAATGTAAATTTTCAGTGTTTTTGATTGCTTTTCATTTTTTAAATTTTTAATTGGTCGGACAATGGATTTTATGACGTCCTTTATTTTCTTTGAACAAGATAGAATTCATTCCAAGAGAGGCATAGAAACATCTACTGATGTTAGAAGTGAAGAGGAAGTAGATGTTACATCTACTGATGTTAGAAGTGAAGAGGAACTATCTCATAGCATTCATCCACATCGCCAAGCAAATGTAAATTTTGAGTGGATTTGATATTTTTCTCTTTTTCTCATTTACAGTTGCCTTGAAATTTTGTTTTGTATCATTTCATGGAGAAACCATGATGTCATCTCCTTAGGTTGGCCAATTGGAATCTAAACGAGAAAATTGTAAAACTATTGTAGATGTATTTGATTTATTTTCAATTTTTGAATCTTTTTTTTTTGACATTTAGTTTTATAACGTATTTTATTTTTTTGAAATAGCAAACAATTCCTTTGAATAGAGGCAAAGAAACTACATGCAAAAATGTTCTGTCCACTGTTCTTAAAATCCAGGAGCAACCATCCCATAACCCTCATCCACATGAAGACAAAAATGTAAATTTTCAATGCATTTGATTCTTTTTCATTTTGTTTATTTATAATTAGTTGCAAACTAAATTTTTAAGTCTTTTATGACAAAGAGACCTTTACATCCTCTTAGATTCACGAAATGCACACCATAAATTTGGAAACACATTCTCATAGATGCATTCCACGTGCTTTGAATTTGCGAAGGTAATCTCATGTTCTTGAAGATGAAGTAAATATTAGAAGAAATTTTACTCCTAGAAATGGTTTTCAACATGGTTCAGTGAGTAGAGATCATATTCATTTTGATGAAAACATGATTGCAGTGCATAAAAGGTTTTGACCAAAGATAGATAGCTTGTCAGTTGTCCATATGTGCCACATTTTCCAAGAATCATATCCCGGAAACCTATTTGTAGACAATGTAAGAGTGAAAGAGGAGCCCATCATTTTTCTCGGTATAATAACATGGATCCTAGTGAGAAACCTCATATTTTAAGAGTTCTTACTCAATTTGAAGAAATTATAATAGCACGTGTGAATCCCATTTTGCAAGTGACACATGCTTGGGGTGGAAAATATAAGTATAGTGGTCATACAATTAGCTTTCCTCAAGATATTTCCACAATTGTATGATGGCTTCCCCGACGTGTTCAAGATATTGACTTTTTAATTGTGAGGAGACATGGTGCTAAGTCTAAATATTATGAATGTTATGTAAAAATATCTTGAGTGATGGATGCATTGCTTTTCAAAATCCATCATGATCAATACTATCGAGATGTTGTAATTTATTATGATTCAGTGAATGCTCTGCCCGAAGGATCAACAGATGTCTCCTCTAGGTTTAAATTTGTTGATTGTCATATTGAAGAATCTGAGATCAATGAAACTAATAATGACGAGTCTCATGCTGAGCATTTTCCCTCTCATCGTTCTTCCTTTGTTGCCTGCCTACCAAATGAACACAGAGAAGTGGAATAAATTAGAGCATTTCTTGATAATTTTCATTCTTCACATGTTCAAGACATGGATTGGCCCACTATTGGAACCTCTCCAGTGAATGAATATAATATAGAGGGGTTGTTCGATATGGCATTCCCAACATTGTTCCCCACTGGTGATGCTGATTGGTTGCAACCACGTATTTGTAGTGTTGAAGTTCATGAGTATGCATTGCATCTTCTTAGGTACTATGATTATAGATTTGGAAGCCATCCTCGGTTTCAATATTACCTATTAAACATGATAACGTGGCATCAGAGCCAAGCAACTGTAACAGTTTTTGTAAAGACACATTGACATGATAACTCACCTACAACAGTCGAGGAGTTACATCAGAAACTCTCTGATTTACCGGATAATAAGTTGGATGAGCATCTTATGTGGTTTGGTTCTTCTCTGAGAAGTACAAGGGTATACTGGACTAAGTGTCAATCTAAATTGACGAACATGATTACTTAGTTAGGATGTCCATATTTATTTTTTACTTTGAGTGCAACTGACACAAAGTGGCTAGAGTTGCATAACCTCATCCCCATACATTCACATTCTCGTTCTTCAAATGAGCATCGTATGAAAATTGAGAATGTTATCCAGTAACCTCATATTGTCGTGGCATTTATGCACCACAGATTCAATATTTTTCAAGAGGAAGTTATCCAAAAATATCTTAAAGCTAAAGACTTTTGGTACAGGTTTGTGTTGATTTTTTTTCTATACTTTTTCAACTTTTATTGTCATTCTATTTATATTGTTTGTAGTAACTATATGTTCATTTATTTCAGATATGAGTGGCAACATGGAGGTTTAGCACATATTCATGGTTTCCTATGGTTAGAAGGTGCTCCTGACATGGAAATACTTGATTGGTCAAATAGTTTTGATGTACAACTTGCAAAGATGTTCTTCGACAAATATATAATTGCAAGGAATCCACGTGACATACATCATCTCAACATAATGTTTCCATGAATCCTCAATGATGACCCTTGCCTATTGAATATTGGTCAAATTTTCTCTTGTAATCCTCATAATGATTATGAAGAATTGTTAAACCGTGTCCAAAGGCACACAATGTGTACCGTGGATTCTTGTTTGCACAAAAAGGGCACTATTCTAACATGTCGGTACAATGCTCCATGGGATCTTTTTGGTGAATCAATATTGTTCATAGATGATCAAGGAAGAAAAAAATATGAGCCAACAAGAAATGATGACAAGTTTAATGTACATAGCATTGACCTCCTAATAATGTGGCATGCAAATGTTGATTGCCAGCCAATGCTTTCTCGCTATGCTGTGTTGAAATACATTGCTAAGTATGCATCGAAAGCAGAAAAAAGGTCTGAAAGTTATCATCATATGTTAACTAGAATTTCAAATTCTATTGGCCCTGAGGATGGTGCTTTGTGCGCATATAGAAAGTTTCTTGCAAAAACAATTGTTGACCATGACATTGGAGCACAAGAAACATGCCATATGTTGCTTAAGCTGTCTCTTGTTGTTTGTAGTCAGAAATTTTTTTCCTTAAATGTTGGAAGAAAGCCTTTTAGGAAAATATCAAGGGATGGATTGCAAATATTCATCTGAGAATAATTTCGTTCAACATTATTAGAAGAGACCTTTTTTCCTTAAACATCTATCTTTGATAGAAACAACAAGAACTTGGACATTTGATAGCAAGTGTAAAAAAGATCCATGGAAGCCTAGAGATGTTCACGCCGTTGTTCGGGTTTGGCCATGGTTTTATTGTATTCTTGGTGAGGCTTCAGAGGAATTTGAAACCTTTTGCTGGTCAGAATTTCTATTGTACTAGCCATTTCGTGACATTTCTGTAGAAATTGGCCTTACCGCTGAAGTTATTATTGAAAGTTGGAGGAATTTTCAATATCAATCATGGCATGATGATCGACACCCATCAACTAAAGACAATATTGAAGATGAAGAACATGGTGATTTTTCTAACCACGAAATGAATGTTGAAGATGATTTTCAAGAATGCTAGATTTTATCTCATTTGGTTCCACCAAACGATGTGAATGCTTATGATCTTCACACCCTTGGTTGAAGGGACTTTGATATATCCTTTGATTGGGAAAGTAGAACTATTTATGACGATATTGTAGATGAAGCTACTAATTTTATAAGAAATGCAAAATCAGCAGGTGATATTGTTGACCTTTCAAACAGAACATTTGCATCTCCAGATTCTTTGTCGGAGAAACAATGACTTGCCTTTGAGATTGTGTTAAGGAACTTTGCTGAATGTGAAATTTTTGAACCTCTTTTTATGATTATTCAGGGCACTACATGCACTGGGACGTCTTTCCTTATCCATTGTATTTTTGAAGCTATTTCTAATTTGTCAAGTGATAGAAGAAGCTCTTTGCTTCTTCTTGCGCCAACAGTAATAACCGCTTTTAATATACATGCAAAAACAATACACTCAGCTCTAAAAATCCCAATTAAAGATATGCAACCACTAAAGGGGAAGTCACTTGCAGTATTCCAAGAAGAAATGTGACATGTTAGATATATATTGATTGATGAAATGAGCTTTCTGGGATCAAGTTTGTTTATGCAAATACATGCTCGGTTACAAGAAGAATTTCCAGAGAAAAAGAATTGTCCTTTTGGTGGGAGATCCATCATCCTTGTGGGTGACCTTGGCCAACTGCCTCCTGTCAGAGATAAGCCGTTGTATGTAGGTAATATAGCAGGGAAAGTCTTGTGGAAAAATTCAACATTGTTGTCACTCACAATCTTTTGCCAACAATGGAATAATGAGAAACAATCTTGTTTTCATAGAGTCCTCAATAACATAAGAAACGTAGAACCTATTCTTGAAGATTGGGACTTTCTTATGTCTCGGGCTGATATGAGGTTGCATCCTACAGAAAGATATTTATTTAATGCAGCAGTTCACATGTTTCCAACAAATAATTGTGTCCTTGCATAATAGGCATATGTTAAAATCATTAAATTCTCCAATTGCACGATGTGTTGCTAAATATTCATGGAATTCAGAAATCAGTGGTGTTGATGATGATCAATTGGACCGTAAAGTTTTTTTTGTGTCATGGACAGCATGTTATGTTGACATGTAATTTATGCGTTGAAGCTGGCTTGGTGAATGGTGCACTTGGTTTTGTTAAGGATATATTCTATGCACCTACCTCTAAGCCACCTCGACTTCCAATGTTCACACCTGTTGTTTTTTATAAGTATGTTGGTGTTCCATTTGATGCAAGAAATCCAAACATTGTCTCTATCACCCTAGTGATAAGAAGAAATCGAAAACAAATTCCTTTGAAGATGGCATGGGCTCTTACAATCCACATGTCATAGGGATTGACTTTAGAACGAGCATCATTTGATATTGGGAATAAAGAGCGGCAAGGCCTTATCTTCACAGCCATATCAAGAGTGAAATCAATAGATGGTTTAAGCATTGCACCGCCTTTTTCTTTCCAACGTTATGCCAAGATGAAATATAGCGCATATGTTACAATTAGAAAGAAGGAAGAGGAGCGATTGAAGTCCATATCACTATGAAATACAACTAATAACATTGTGGCCTTCTTTATAGTTTTGAACTTGAATTTTGTAGTGGATAATTTGATGTAGACAAAAAAATATATATATGTTAAGACTCAATGTTCTTTCTGTGGTTGCAATGATATAAATATTCTTATCTAAGCCGGGTAATTTATAAACAATGCGATCTTTGATTATTCCTAAAAGAAAAATAATCATATAGATGGCTTACTTATCAAATAGAAAGATGCATTCATATAATGATTGCTTTGTTTAAGAAATTAAACAAAGTAATTATAAAAACATTATTGCATTCATCAAAATATATATATTGCTGACAAATATCCTTTGAAATATAACAATTCTGAATCTTCAGAAATGATATGATAAAGACTTATTTGAGAAAAAAATACATATATCAACAATAGCGATTATTAAAGAAGTGTTCATTCACATAAGGAAATAAGACAAAAACTGTGATAGAAGTACCACATGAATTTTAATCTTTCCGATGTGAGCAACACTTCAATTCCACTTTCCTATTTGAGAAAACCTCCAGAAGATGCAAAAGTGCAAGTCTTGAAAAAGATTCTTCATTTGCAATGTGGTTCTTATATTGGTTTTGGTTTAGATCACAATCGAACTAATCTATTCTGACTCTTCTATAGGAAATATTAATATTGCCACAAGCATCTTAAACAACAGAGTAACATTTACTTCATTTTCAAGAACATGAGATTCACTTCGCAAATTTGAAGCATGTGGAATGGATCTATGAAAATGTCTTTATCCTACAACTCAAAAATATATAAATATTCTTATCTAAGCTGGGTAATTTATAAACAATGCGATCTTTGATTATTCCTAAAAGACAAATAATCATATAGATGGCTTACTTATCAAATAGAAAGATGCATTCATATAATGGTTACTTTGTTTAAGAAATTAAACAAAGTAATTATAAAAACATTATCACATTCATCAATATATATATCTATATATATATATATATATATATATATATATATATATATATATATATATATATATCGCTGACATATATCCTTTGAAATATAACAATTTTCAATCTTCAAAAATGATATGATAAATAATTATTTGAGAAAAAATACATATATCAACAATAGCAATTTTTATAGAAGTGTTCATTCACATAAGGAAATAAGACAAAAACAGTGATAGAACTACCACATGCATTTGAATCCTTCGGGTGTGAACAACACTTCGATTCCCCTTTACTATTTGAGAAAACCTCCAGAAGATGCCAAATTGCAAGTCTTCAAAAAGCTTCTTGATAAAAATGTGAAACCTTGATGCACTTTTTGATTAAAAAATTGTTTAGAAGTACAGTAGTGCAACTTCCCAAGTCAAAATTTTATATAAATTGAGGGCCCTTTCTAAACACATGAAACACATGAAAGGGTCTTAAATAATAAAAATAAAAAATACTATCAACAAAAATCTCTATAAGATGTTCAAACTGTGACATGAAAATCTGGGATTTGGTATAAAATTAGCAATGCGATGGCGGTTGAACTAATTTATTGAATCGACTTCTTCTCTTGTGCTTGCAGCTCACAAATTGCTGGCATTGGCAGGATTTCCAGAGGCTAACTCATCCTAGAATGTAGCTGGGCTTTATAGGTGGCATCAAAGAGTTCAGGAACCATGCAGTTGACCACGTCAGACAGGCATTTCATGTCCATCTTCTGGCTATGACGCTTGAATACATGAAACCAGAATGCATCCCATGTCAAGTTTTGAACTTCTCCGATCTGTTTTTCTCTATTTGCCAGCTCTTGTCTCTAATGGTGTTCTAGTGCCTTTGCTTTCGGGAGTTTACCTGGAGAGCAATTGGAGATCAAATTAGACATATGTAAATTGTTATTTACTAATTTGATTACACCGTTCATTATAGCTTTGGTTCTAGAAGTTTCTATTTCGGGTTTCATTAGCTGAGATTCCCATTCCAAAAATAGGATTTCCTTGTGTGATTCTTGTATTTTTGGCAGATTTGCAGCCATTCCTTCCTCTGAATTTTGCCAAGAGAGAAAGTTTGTTATTTTTTCATCTACTTTCTCCAGTTCCAATCTTCTATCAACTGCGTTCTCAATCAATGATGCAAAGATGTTGCAGAAGGGGTCGACCAATGATAAATTGTTGGAAAGGATGTTCAATTGTTGGGACAAGGCTTTGGTTATCTCCAAGGCTTCTTTTTTGAATTCAGTAACCTGTGGATAACCCTTTTATTTTTCTATCTGTAATTGTACTTGTGCAATTTGATCATCCTTGGCCTTCTTTCCTCACTCAATCGCTATCTGAAGGCTGCTTAGTTCTTGAGACAACTTCTATTGTTTCTGGAGAGCCAACTTATCAATATTATGTTTCTCCAGATTCAACTATTCTTTAAGTTGCTCATTTTGTTGCCTTGTTCTACTAGATGTTGTTCTAGTTTATTAATCTTTTGTTGTTCTTCTATCGATTGCATCTCAAGATGAGTAATCCTTTGATCTTTATCCCTGATTAGTTGACTGACCTCTGAGGCTTCATCTGTTGTTGTTGTTGTATAAGCCCCTGCATACTGAGATAATTTAGTTAAATCCTCAAAAGGATTGACTTCTGACTTCCATACCACATTCATCATTTCAGCCTGAGTTAAAAGAGGTACTTGATTGGATTTTCTCTTTTCCCTTTGGCTTTTAACAACAGCCTTGTGCTTTGGACTGTAGAATACATCAAGGGGTGGTATTTCTTCTATTTTTAGTACAATCCCTTCTGTGGGTTTTTCGGGAATGATTTCTATATCCTGCTGCATTTTGGGTAGGGCACTTATCCCTTCAATCGAACACTAATAACCTCAGACTGTTGTGTTGTGGGAGGTTTTAGTGTAGTGAGGTTTTGGGAGTCCTTTTTCTTTGTCCTCTACCTTTCAGGGCTCTTCTGCTTTCAGGAATGTTATGGGTATTTTTTCCTTCACTTTGGCCTTCTTGTTGCAGCATAGGGGTGGTATTTAATAAGTCCATTAGTAGAGTTTGCAACCTCATTGTTCTGAACTTTAGAAATGCTTCTACTCCCTCTACTCCCAATTTTATTTTTGCAAATTGTTTTACTTGAGAAAATAACTCAACTGAGGTGAAAAAATCATCATAATCATCTTTCTCATGTTCAAACATGGCAATTTTGACATGAGAGGTGAAGTTATAGGCTATTGCTTTTGGATCATATTGCCTCTTTGGAATGATTGCTAACTTTAGCGCTTTTATTTTCTATGCTTCTTTCTCTACATGTTTGAAGTCATGCAGTGTGAAAGTACCACATCGAAGGGGGAATGGAGGCCACATTTTCTTTTTGGAGTCCTTTAGGTTTTTGGACATCCCTTATTCTGTGATTTGATAAGCTATTTCCATGGGAAATAGTTTATCAGGAATGTATAAGGGGAGAACATGTGGAGCAATAGTGCTTCCAAAAAGTATAATGTAGGTGAACGTTTCCTCACCAAACCAATTACCAATTGATGTTAGTTCGACACTGGCTTCATCGGATAACCGAGGAGCATGTTTATTGAATATAGCATAATGAATAGGTAAGACAAAACCATGACAAATTCTATAAAGATGGTTTTTATAATGGGTTTTCACAATTCCTTATGATAGATGTGAATGGGGGTTGGCTCTTGTGGAGTCCATTTCCAACCTAGAATGGGGTAATCAAAATTGAAACAAATAGTGTCGATAATGTAAGCACTGATATAAAACGAGGGTATTACCCGGGTATTCATCAACCTGTTTCTTCTATAATCAAGGATATGGTTGGCCATTTTATCAGACAAAATGGTTTCCCAATCCATGATATATGATTTAACCATTGCCTCCATTAAAGGAACCATTTCAATTGAAAACCTAGCAGAATCAGAGACTCTAAAGAGTCTACATATCATAGCCCTAGCATAGTAGTAAGGAGATGCTGAGGAGTCAACGGAATACATACCCAATGATTTATGCTTGTGTTTGTTTAGGTAATGCCTCCACTACTTGATAAGATCCGATTCCATGTCATTTTATTTGGCAAAGGCTTCGATAAATGCCTTGTTGTAATGCTTCTCCAGTTCCACCAAATGGTACATCTTTTTGATATCTTCTACTCTAAACGACCTGAACATCCTTCCATCAGCTGTAAAAAATGCTCTATCATTTATGCTGATGCTCTCAATTACCCATATAACTAAGTCATTGTAGGGTATTCTATGATTTGTCAATGGAATCAGTTGTTCCCTTTTCTTCTTCAATTACTTCTGGATCTTCAGCTTCCAATAAATTGTATGCTTTCCCATGATACTTTGCATAGGCTGGCACAGGTAGTATCACATATCAACCCTTCTTTACTAGTTCCTCTTTGGTTAAGAATGGAATCTTTACTTTCTTTGATTTCTTCCACATTTCTCATGAATTGATGAATTCAAACTTACTCTACAAAAGAAACAGATGACCATAACATAGGACAAAATCTATTCCAAGATAATGCACAATACACAATATCAACAACAATTAAGTGCAATAAGTGATGTGAATTCGATATATTATGTGACGACGGACGAATTCCTCGAAGGATTCAATCATAACTACTTTATTAATGATTTCAGCAACTACCAATCGTGATCATTAAATGCCATAATGATATGTCACATCACACATATTCATAACGGTTCTTTAAAGTAAATATTGTGAGTTTCCCGATCAGCAATTAGCAATAATCACATATCGCATATCGATAGGCCCAACTTCATGCTTTACCCATTTCCTATGTATAGCTCTGATTGCAATAAAGAGTGAGATGTCATAGGGAAGCAGGATAATCCTTAAGAAATCAATAAATCATTATTTTCTCATTTACTAATCATTTATGCTCTTAAAGCCCACAAGCATTCGTTTAACCATACTATTTCCACCTTATTGAAAAGCGCGCCTTTATTTATGATGATGAAATTGCATCGGCAGATCTCAAATGAGCATTGGTTAAATGTGTTTTGGGACCTTACCAATGCGCGATTATGATCACCTTGTCACATCGGTGGAGTTGTATGACCCCATGGAATGTTTCCTTAAGAAATTTGCGATATGTGATTTCCGATTGTGTTATCGCATCGGGGAATGCCAAAGGAAATGTTAAGTCCATCTTTTAGCCAAAGGACGTGTGCGATGTGATATGTTTCATTTATAGTTTATCTTATGACAAGGTAAAGTTTCACTTTTACATTGGATCGGACTTCATCATAAGGATTTTCATGTATCATGTGGATTCTTTACAAAATGCAATTGTTATTGAAATTATCCTAAAAGAAAAAAGACTTATTATTTAGAACTATTGATTTTAGCTAAGTTTATTAAAAAAGGGACCCATTTCTTGTTAAAATTTTTATATAAAAATTTTGAAATGGGGAGGGTTGTTGCATAGCATAATAGGTTTCTAATATTTCTCCCTTGGGTTTATTAATTCCCAATGGTTTATAATATCAAATTATTGGTTTTATTCGTTCTTCAACTTTTTAATATCAATAATTCCTTGGGTTTATAATCCCTTGAGGTTTTCTTGTTAATCCCTTGGGTTTATTATTCGTTTGGGTTTATTATATCAATCCCTTGGGTTCATTATTCCCTTGGGTTTATAATATGAATCACTTGGGTTTATTATTCCCGATTCAAACATGGTTTATATAATGTTGACCATGGCCCAACTTGGAATTGTGATAGTAATTGTCTCAATATGTAAATCAATGATGGTCAATCATGTTTATTTTAATGTTTATAATATTAGTCCCTTGGATTTAATATTATTCTTTTGGGTTCATAATCCCTTGGGGTCTTATTATTAATTGATTCATTTTATGAATCCTTTGGGTTTCTCATATTAATCCCAAGGGTTTATTATTCCCTTAGGTTTATAATATCGATCATGGTAAACCATGGTTGATTCTTGCATTCTGACAATGATTGTCTCACCATCAAACTAAATCATGTTTATTTTGATGTTTGTAGTATATACATTTGGGTTTGCCATTGTTGAGTTTATAGTATTAGGCCCTTCCGTTTAATATTATTCCATTGGGTTCATAATCCCTTGGGGTTTTGGTACTAATCCCTTGGGTTTATTGTTCATTAGGGTTTTAGTATTAATCCCTTGGTTTTATTGTTCATTTGGGTTTATAATATCAATCCCTTGGGTTCATTATTCTGTTTGGTTTATAATATCAATCATTGTAAAACATTGCCAATCATAGCCAATCATGGTCAATCATGGTTGAATGTCGCATTGTGACAAGAATTGTCTCACCATCAAAATAAACCATGTTTATTTTAGTGTTTGTAGTATTTATATTTGGGTTTACCACTATTGGGTTTATAATATTAGTCCCATGGTTCAATGTTGTTGAGTCTATAGTATTAGACCCTTCAGTTTAATATTATTCCATTGGGTTCATACTCCCTTGGGGTTTTAGTATTAATCCCTTGGTTTTATTGTTCATTGGGGTTTTAGTATTAATCCCTTGGGTTTATTGTTCATTTGGGTTTATAATATCAATCCCTTGGGTTCATTATTGCGTTTGGTTTATAATATCAATCATTGTAAATCATTTTCAATCATAAGCCAAACATGGTCAATCATGGTTGAATGTCGCATTGTGACAAGAATTGTCTCACCATCAAAATAAAGCATGTTCATTTTAGTGTTTGTAGTATTTATATTTGGCTTTACCAATGTTGGTTTTATAATATTAGTCCCTTGGTTGAATGTCGCATTTTGACAAAGATTGACTCATCGTTAAAATAAACTATGTTCATTTTAGTATTTGTAGTGTTTATATTTGGGTTTAACAATGTTGGGTTTATAATATTAGCCCCATGGGTTTAATATTATTTCCCTGGGTTCATAAACCCTTGGGGTTTTAGTATTGATCCCTTTCTCTATTATTCCTTTAGGTTTATAATATCAATCCCTTGGGTTTATTATTCCCTTTAGTTTATAATATCAATCATGATAAACCATTGTTAGGGTCCCACCCTAACCCCCTTATTTATGTAATGGGATCGAGTCATAGTCAAGAGTCAATAAAGCCCATATTAATAATTGTAAGTTGTTAACCCGCAATTAATGACGGGAGCACAGTTAGTTGCAAATGGGCCGTAGTATTAGATAGATGGTATTAATAAAACCCATGGTATTGATCCATGGTATTGCATGTATGAGTCATATATAAAGGATAGAGACTCCATGCGAGGAGCATCGTGTCTTATTTTGTATCGAGCTCTGCTCTATTGGAGGTTGCCCCCTCGAAGAGGCCAGTGAACATTTCTTTCTGAATAATAAAATATTTGTTGTTGTCTCTCACTATTCTATGTTATGGTTATCTTTCTTCGCATATTCTGTATTTGGGTATCTTTTTGCAGGTTAAGAGCATAACAAGTGGTATCAGAGCACTTTCCAGGGCCAGTGGGAGCTCCATTTTTTAGCAAATTTTTTTTTTGGCTAGAGACGTGTTCTGGCGTCTTTAAACCACGGGATCTATCGTTGAGCACATAAACCTGCGGATTTGGGCAGGCATGCACGCAGGAAATACAAGAGGTGGTCACGCTTGTTGGACTCCATTATAACCCCTGTGGGTACCCCTTCGAGTAGTAGCGCATTAGACAGAACCGCGTATGGACTGTCTTCCAAGTACCTTCTGGGTATATCAGAAGGCCCTTAGCTCCTCTGCAACCTCTCCATAGATAAATCGTCAGCTATCTTGCTGCTACAGTACACCGAGAACAGCACTCGGAGAGATTACTCGCCCGTACGATAAGGTAGTCGGGTTGTACGGCTAAGGGTACGGTTGATCCTCCTTAGTTAGAGCCCTGAAACATTAGGCTGAGTACTACTGTCAGACCCTTATGTCTATTGCGATCTGTAGCACCTGACACTCCTCGAGACCATAGTTCCCTTTTCTATCTAGGGATCACACATCATCTCTGCCAGATCAGCATGCAAAGAGGTGCAACAGCAGCAGACATCAGTCCTGCAATTCCAGACCAGCCATTCCGATCTATTAGATCCATCAGATCCGCAGCAGCAGTATGTTCCGCTGCCCAGAGATATCCGATCCGCCATTCAGATCTCTCACATCCACCAGATCTGAGTAGTTGTGTGGGGTTCCTATACCGGGGTGTAATTTTCGCAGGACTTTTGGCCACATTGACATTTTGAGGATTTGGCGACTGCAATATTCAACCTCCTTTTCTCCCGGGGTGCTTATTGGTGATCTAGACCATCAAGATCAGGATGACGAGCTGAGCACGATGGTACCATTCAATTCTTAGTGAAAAATGTTTTTTAGGCGGTCCCAATTTTCAAGAACATCAGGTCGGTGGATGGTAGAAACTAGAGCTCAAGCTATGGCTAATGAAAGGATGGAAAAACTTGAAGAATCCTTGCAATCCCTCCGAATTCAGCTTGATCGACTACATAGCATGATCCCGAGCATAATCCTGAAGGGCAAGGAGGAAGCCCACGAGGAGGAGTATAATGGCAATGGACACAGTGAGGGTGATTCTAGCCACTCTCCTCACGTCTGGCGCACCCACCAACAATCCCGTCAGCGACCTCCCAAGTTGGATATGCATAAAATTGACGGTTCTCACCCGACAGCATGGATAGCACAAATGGAGCAGTATTTCAATCTGAATAACATCTTAGATGATGAGACTCAGCTTATGGTGGGGAGCATGTACTTGGACAATGAAAGGTGGCAATGGTGGGAATGGCATCAACGTTGCAATGGACCTTTTCAGGCTTGGACCAAATTCAAAAAAGCTCTTACAGACCGCTTTGACCAGGAATCTTCTTTCTTGGGTCGTCTTACTAAGCTCTGATAGACTGGCACAGTGGATGAATATATTACAGCCTTTGAAGCCTTAGCCTTCCGCACTTGGGGTCTCTCAGATGTGTTCTACACAGAATGTTTTATCAGCGGTCTTAAAGAAGCCATAAAAGCCCAAGTCCTACTGCACCACCCTCCCACATGGACGGAGGCTTGCAAGGTAGCTCGTAACGTGGAACGTGCATTAGCAGCCCAGTATAGTCGCCCAACTTTCTCCGCTAAAGGTCGCCCCCCACAGGCTCCCAACACGACTCAAACACTTAGGGTCCAAAAGGTGTCACTTGTAGAAATGGCCGAAAGAAGAAAGCAAGGATTATGTTACTACTGTGATGAAAAATACTCCCTAGGTCATAAATGCAAGGAGCCCAAATTTTTTCAAATTGATGCCACTAACTACAGCTCATCAGAGGAAGATCCACCACTTGAGGAACATGAGGCGCTAGATGAAGACAACCAAAAGGACAATGTCTCTGACGAACCAGTTATTTCGCTACATGCTTTGGTAGGGATTTCTTCACCTCAAACTCTCAAAATCAGAGGTTTTATTAAACATCGCCCAGTAGTAGTCTTGATTGATAGTGGAAGTACACATAATTTCATCCATCAAAAAGTCGCGGAAGTAGTGCATTGTTTTGTACGATCAATTTCTAACTTCCAAGTCCAAATTGCGGATGGGGGCACAATGAAATGTGAAGGCCGCTGTGAAGATGTCAAACTTCAAATGGGGGATTATCAGTTGAAAACCCACATGTTTTCCATACACATGGGAGGATGCGACATTGTCCTCAGCGTTAAATGGCTCCGCACTCTTGGGCCAATCACAATGGATTTCCAGGAGTTATATATGAGTTTTAAGCAGAACAACTTCACACATACCCTCCGTGGCTTACAAGCGGGAGCTCCCTCTATCATCAGCTCGCATAGGATGGAAAATTTGCTAAAAAGGGGCCATCATGGGGTTATAGCTCAATTTAATGCCATCTAGGCAGTCGAAACCAAGTCTCTGCCGATTCATCCTGAGATGCAACAGATTTTAAATAACCACCTGTCGGTCTTTGACAAGCCTCATGAGCTTCCACCCTCGAGAGGGGAACATGATCATAGCGTCACCTTGGTTCCAGGGGCCCAGCACCCAAAAGTGCGCCCATACAGATATCCGTTCACTCAAAAGAATGAAATAGAAAAAATAATCAAGGAACTTTTGGAAGCAGGTATCATTCGTCCCAGCATTAGTCCTTATTCATCACCGGTGGTCATGGTGCTCAAGAAAGATGGGGAGTGGTGGATGTGTCCAGACTTCAGGGCTCTCAATAAGTTGACAGTCAAAGATAAATTTCCCATTCCGGTGGTTAACGATTTGCTGGATGAACTCAATGGGGCTCAATTCTTCACTAAGCTGGATCTTCGCTCGGGCTACCACCAAATTCGCATGAAGGAAGTTGACATTCCAAAGACTGCTTTTAGAACTCGTGAAGGCCATTATGAGTTCCTGGTCATGCCATTCGATCTTTGTAATGCCCCCTCTACTTTCAGAGCCTTATGAACCACATTCTCAAACCATATCTCAGGAAATTTTTCCTTGTCTTCTTCGATGACATCCTCATCTATAGTTGCACTTGGGCCGCACATCTTCAGCATGTAGATCTACTCTTGCAATTGCTCCGCAAGCATAAACTATTTGTCAAGATGTCCAAGTGTTCGTTAGGCATGGAAGAAATTGAGTATTTGGGCCACATTGTGCGGCGTGAAGGTGTCAAGGTGGACCCCAAAAAGATCCAGGCAATGCAGGATTGGCCTCAACCTAAGACCTTGAAGAGCTTGAGAGGATTTTTGGGTCTCACAGGCTATTATCATAAATTTGTCCGCAACTATGGTCGCATAGCGAAGCCCCTCACTCAACTCCTGAAGAAAAATTCATTCTTCTAGAATGAGGAAGCACAACAGGCATTTACAGCTCTCAAAAATGCCATGTGTTCCACTCCAGTCTTAGCACTACCTGACTTCACCAAATCTTTTATCATTGAATGTGATGCTTCGAGTACAGCTATTGGGGTGGTCTTGATGCAGGAAGGGTGACCTTTGGCCTTGACAAGCCAACAACTAAGTGGGAAGAATCTGGGCCAATCTACCTACGAGAAGGAAATGATGGCCATCTTACATGCAGTAGAGACCTGGCAACCTTACTTATTGGGGCGACGTTTCCAAATCCGTACAGATCATCACAGTCTTAAATATTTTTTGGAGCAACTCCTATCCTCCCCACAACAAAATGAATGGATCGCCAAAATGTTGGGATATGATTATGAGATTATTTACAAGAAAGGGAAAGACAATAGTGTAGCAGATGCATTATCTCACAAATTTGAGGAGGAAAGTACTCTGCTAGCAATTTCCCTCCCCATTCTAGAATGGATTGAAGAGGCTCGTAGGGAATGGTTTTCACATCCCGGGCTCTCCCAACTCATTTCTCAATTGTAGGTAGATCCAAATTCCACCAAGGGCTACTCGTGGCAGGATGAGATTCTTCGCTACAGGGACAGAGTCGTAATAGCACCAACATCCACCCTAAAAAGTCACATTTTGGCAGAATTGCACTCATCCCCCATTGCAGGACATTCAGGCTTTCAGAAGACGTATGCTCGCACAAGAAGATCATTTTTTTGGACAGGCATGAAAAAGCACATCCTTACTTTCGTAGCAGAATGCGATGTCTGTCAACGCCAGAAAGGGGAGACCGTCAACACACCAGGCACATTACAACCGTTGCCCATCTCGACATCAATTTGGACAGAGGTTTCTATGGATTTCATTACAGGTCTTCGAAAGTCAGGAAACAAGTCAGTCATCATGGTGGTTGTGGACAAACTTTCGAAGTATGCTCATTTCTGCGCCCTACCCCACCCGTTTACACCAACTTTGGTTGCTCAATCTTTCATGGATCAGATCTTCAAATTACATGGCATGCCCACTTCTATTGTGTCCGATTGCGACCCGATCTTCACCAGTAATTTTTGGCAGGAACTCTTCAGGATACAAGGCACTCAACTAAAACTCAGTACTTCCTATCATCTGCAAACGGATGGTCAAACTGAAGTGGTCAACAAATGTCTAGAAACCTACCTTAGGTGTTTCACTTCAGAAAAGCAACATCTTTGGGTACAGTGGTTACCTCTGGCTAAATGGTGGTATAACGACAACTATCATGCCACCACCAAAATGACTCCCTATGAAGCAGTATATGGTCAACTCCCTCCTTCCCCTACTTCTTATATCAAGGGGTGCTCAAAAGTACAAGCAGTGGATCAACTCCTACAACACCACGCAACCATGCTCGCCCATCTTAGAGAGAATCTTTATCAAGCTCAAAACCGCACGAAGCAACAGGTAGACCAACATTGCTCAGAGCACTAATTTCAAGAAGGGGATCATGTCTTTTTGAGGCTGCAACCATATAAGCAAACATCACTCGAAGACAAGGGTTGTCAGAAACTATCCCCAAAATTCTACAGACCATATCAAGTACTTCAGTGCATTGGAGAAGTGGCTTACAAGTTGGCTTTGCCACCTACTGCAAAAATCCATATAGTTTTCCATGTCTCATGCCTCAAGGATTGGGAACAATTGCAGAATTCAAACCAGTCTACCTGAATTAGACGAAGAAGGGTCAATCTGACTCCAACCTGAACAGGTCCTAGACACACCAGACAGGCACCTGCGGGGCCGCATGATTAGGGAAGTCCTCATCAAGTGGAAAGACACCTCTCCGGAAGATGCAACTTGGGAACCAGTCGCTATTCTTCAGCAGTTTCTACAGCTTCAGCCTTAAGGACAAGGCTAGTCTTAAGGGGGAGGGCATGTTAGGGTCCCACCCTAACCCCCTTATTTATGTAATGGGATCAAGTCATAGTCAAGAGTCAATAAAGCCCATATTAATAATTGTAAGTGATTAACCCGCAATTAATGACGGGACCACAATTAGTTGCAAATGGGCCGTAGTATTAGATAGATGGTATTAATAAAACCCATGGTATTGATATGTGGTATTGCATGTATGAGTCATATATAAAGGATAGAGACTCCCTGCGAGGAGCATCGTGTCTTATTTTGTATCGAGCTCTGTTCTATTGGAGGTTGCCCCCTCGAAGAGGCCAGTGAACATTGCTTTCTGAATAATAAAATATTTGTCTCTCACTATTCTATGTTCTGGGTATCTTTCTTCGCATATTCTGTATTTGGGTATCTTTTTGCAGGTTAAGAGCATAACAACCATTGTCAATCATAGCCAACCATGGTTCAATGTCACATTGCGACAACGATTGTCTCACCATGAAAATAAATAATAATCCCTTGGGTTTATCATTCCTTTGGGTTTATTATATTAATCCCTCGGGTTTATTATTCCGTTGGGTTTATAATCCCTTGGGATTTTAGTATTAATCCCTTGGGTTTATTGTTCATTGGGGTTTTAGTATTAATCCCTTGGGTTTATTGTTCATTTGGGTTAATAATATCAATCCCTTGGGTTCATTATTCCGTTTGGTTTATAATATCAATCATTGTAAACCATTTCTAATCATAGCCAAACATGGTCAATCATGGTTGAATGTCGCATTGTGACAAGAATTGTCTCACCATAAAAATAAACCATGTTTATTTAGTGTGTGTAGTATTTATATTTGGGTTTACCAATATTGGGTTTGCAATATTATTCCCATTCTTCAATGTTGTTGGGTCTATAAAATTAGGCCCTACGGTTTAATATTATTCCATTAGGTTCATAATCCCTTGGGATTTTAGTATTAATCCCTTGGGTTTATTGTTCATTAGGGTTTTAGTATTAATCCCTTGGGTTTATTGTTCATTTGGGTTTATAATATCAATCCCTTGGGTTCATTATTGTGTTTGGTTTATAATATCAATCATTGTAAACCATTGTCAATCATAGCCAAACATGGTCAATCATGGTTGAATGTTGCATCGTGACAAGAATTGTCTCACCATCAAAATAAACCATGTTTATTTGAGTGTTTGTAGTATTTATATTTGGCTTTACCAATGTTGGTTTTATAATATTAGTCCCATGCTTCATTGTTGTTGGGTCTATAGTATTAGGCCCTTTGGTTTAATATTATTCCATTGGGTTCATAATCCCTTGGGTTTATTGTTCATTGGGTTTTAGTATTAATCCCTTCGGTTTATTGTTCATTTGGGTTTATAATATCATTACCTTGGGTTCATTATTCCATTTGGTTTATAATATCAATCATTGTAAACCATTGGCAATCATATCCAAAGATGGTCAATCATGGTTGAATGTCGCACTGTGACAAGAATTGTCTCACCATCAAAATAAGCCATGTTTATTTCAGTGTGTGTAGTATTTATATTTGGGTTGACCAATGTTGGATTTATAATATTAGTCCCATGCTTAAATGTTGTTGGGTCTATAATAATAGGCCATTCGGTTTAATATTATTCCATTGGGTTCATAATCCCTTGGGATTTTAGTATTAATCCTTTGGGTTTATTGTTCATTGGGGTTTTAGTATTAATACCTTGGGTTTATTGTTCATTTGGGTTTATAATATCAATCCCTTGGGTTCATTATTGCATTTGGTTTATAATATCAATCATTGTAAACCATTGTCAATCATATCCAAACATGGTCAATCATGGTTGAATGTCGCATTGTGACAAGAATTGTCTCACCATCAAAATAAACCATGTTTATTTTAGTGTTTGTAGTATTTATATTTGGGTTTACCAATGTTGGGTTTATAATATTAGTCCCATGCTTCAATGTTGTTGGGTTTATAGTATTAGGCCCTTTATTTAATATTATTCCATTGGGTTCATAATCCCTTGGGCTTTTAGTATTAATCCCTTGGGTTTATTGTTCATTGGGGTTTTAGTATTAATCCCTTGGGTTTATTGTTCATTTGGGTTTATAATATCAATCCCTTGGGTTCATTATTGTGTTTGGTTTATAATATCAATAATTGTAAACCATTTTCAATCATAGCCAAACATGGTCAATCATGGTTGAATGTCGCATTGTGACAAGAATTATCTCACCATCAAAATAAACCATGTTTATTTTAGTGTTTGTAGTATTTATATTTGGGTTTACCAATGTTGCTTTTATAATATTAGTCCCATGGGTTTAATATTATTTCCTTGGGTTCATAAACCCTTGGGGTTTTAGTATTGATCCCTTTGTTTATTATTCATTTAGGTTTATAATATCAATCCCTTGGATTTATTATTCCCTGTTACAAGTCAATTTGGGCACATCAACCCAAGCTCCCAGACCTGTATAATTAGGGTTCATCAATCCCTAATTCAGTTGTTTCCATTCCCTAATGAGGTCAACCTACATCATGCTTGCCTCCCAAGATTTTCCATGACACTATTCATCCAAAAAATTCCCCTAAGGAGATCAATGTAGGGGGATCTTTATCAGGCTGCATTGCAATGCAAGAATTGCATTATCTGGGTGCACTGTAGCACAGTTGGCCTTTGTTTCACCTATGTTGAGCGAGATTCATCGAATTTTCGAAATGGATCCATTAGATTCCTCATCCAATGGATGCTTCTGGAAGTTTCCAGATGGATTGGGCTCGTTTTTGGATGAGGAAGAGGATGAATGAACCTTAATCCATTATCCCTTCCTCCATGGAACCACTTCCCAATTTTGGCAAAGCATTCATGAGGGCCATTAATGGCTTAACCTCCTCCATTCAGCTATAAATTGACCAAGCATTCAAAGGTTGGTCTAGGTTGAAATTTCTTGAGCTAAGGAAATGTTGTTTGAATGAGATTAGTAAGAGTATTGTAATGATGTCGAATTGTTGCTTCATGAGGAGAGAAGGGTTTGAAGCTGGAAGGATGACACTGAATCAAGCATGAATCTTCATGGGTTATAATCTTTCCTACTATTAATAAATAATTCTAAGCTTTTTCCATTCATGTGTTTATATGATGATATTGTATTCTGGATTCTATGATATGGTTAGTTAATAGATCATTATGGTATGCTTTGATGGGTTTCTGTCTCAGCTTGTGTGTAGGTACTTTCCAAGCGATTTCAATACGGAAAGGAGTGGAAAAATCAGTCAAAGAGAGAGCGATCAAGTGAAAGTTATAGGTTGGTTCCTTTTCTTCCTTCTCTTATGTGTTAATTATAGGAAAAGAAACGAATTACTTTTTCTATTGTTTCTAGACTAGCTACTAGGTCTAGAGGGTTAGGCATTTGTAGAAACACTAAATTTTCCCAAAACAAAATGGTGACTCTGCTGGGGAGTGAGCCTATCCCTTATAGTAGCTTATCAATCTCTTAAAACAGTTTGACATACTGTACCTTCTTTCATTTATTGAATTCAAGTCCAATTCACTGAAAATTGAGTCAATTTTGAGCATAAAATTGTCTTACTATAATCAACGCACCTCTGTGAGTGACATAGTGCACTGCAGTGCATCCTCTACATAGACTCAGTGTGATTCATCACACTATCTCTAACTGTGGCCTTCGTTGATCCCTTTAGGGGCAGTTTTCCCATCTAGGAACTGAACACTTTTGTCAATTTTCAATTGTTTGAATTGCTTGTCGGATGTAAATGAGGTCTTGTCTCTGAAAACAATCCTTTTTTCCTTATTTTGACCTGATTTAGACTAGATTGTTGGATTTTTCTATGTATTTGCTTTATCATTTGTAATCCATTGTCATAAAGTAGTTTCAATTGATTGTTTCGTCAAAAACGAAGTGTTGTAAAGTCTTCCTTCATATATAATTGATTGATCTATTTGTGCATTTGATTCATATTTTCGTTTAAAGTGTCGAAAATCTTCATTTCTTTAAAAGTTGAAAGTGTCATTTAGTCTTCCTTTCCCTTTAAGAGAAATTGTCATAAATCGAAATTTTTTTGTGAAAATAGATTTTGAATCGTTTATGCATTAGTTTTTCTTATTGCATCATTCACATTAAGAGAAATTGAAAAGAAAAAGAAATACATGCAATTACATTTTAGAGTTTGAGTTTGTGTATTCAAAAGGAATGGTTTAGGGAATTGCATTAGTTTGTTCTCTTTGTTGGTTGTTCAAAAAGTACATGTATGCTCTATCCCTCATAGCTAGGATTTTCATTGTTGAAAACAAATGGAAAGAGTACCTCTCATTCTAGTTGCATTCTTAGGAATTTCGAAAAACATCTCGTGGTGAACCCTCAAAGGAAAATTTTAAGCAAGATCAACCTAAAATTTAGATCAATTAACCTAATAACGCCTTGGAACTTAACGAAAACATCTAGAGGTCTAGGCTAGAGATGTGCTCTGGCGTCTTAAAACATAGTGGCTGTCATTTCCATTGAGGTTGGGTGATTCCTCCTTTCTGATTCGATAATTACTAGTACGGACTTGTGCTCCCTGTAACATCGAGTATATAGTGGGAGAATCCAATAGGTTGAAATACTTTATCCCTAGGAAGCCGAGTTTTCCGCCTTACCGATCACAATGCACCAAACACAGAATTCAGGAAGACTAATTGTTGTACGGTAAATCCTTGGTAATTTCTCTTTCATTTACCACCAAGGTGTATATTGCAATTTTGTGATTAGTTTGGTAAAACCTCTTGTCTAGAATCTCCAAAGCAGTCACTTTCATTCTTTTTCGACTCCTTAAAAGAAAAGGTTCATCTTAGCACTTGTCCTTTCAGACTCATTAAACATCAAAAGTGACTAGACTCATCTTTTGTTTTTTCTTGACTCTTTAAAAATAAAAAATCAAAGTTATGTTCTAGTGTCGTAAAAGTTAATTGACCACAAATAACATCCTTATTCCTTATTTGAGTTTAGGTTGATAAGAACAATCAGCAATTCTGGAGGAAGATCAACCTCCACTCTGTTGTTCGAGGAGAGTTACGAGCAAACCGCCCTTGCCATTGAAAGCGACTCTCATCCAGTCAAGGCAGACTCGTCAAACTGAGTCTGGTAATTCAAGAATTTCTGGTACTTCATCTAAATTACCAAAGCCACCTATCACGACTAGTACTAAGCCTCAAGTTACTCCAACTATTTCTGGTACATCTGTTACACAAGAAGAAGTTACTCAACTACCTGAGGCCACTATAACGGAAACAAGTGAAAAAGTAACTGAAGTTGATCCACAACTTGAAGTTAATCAACCAGAAATTACTTCAGAACTTGAACCAGTTCAATTGGAATTTGATCCAGAACCTATAACAGTTGAAACCGAAGACATTCCTGAACCTGAAGTTGCTCACAAACCTTCCCTTGAAACTGAAGTTATTTTACAAGAACATCTGGACTTTCACCTTGAACATTCTGAAGTTGTTACTGAAATACCTCAGTCATTTTTAGTTCCTGAAACTCCATCTTTAACACCAGAAGTATTTTTCGAACCTGGCAATGAAATCCTTCCACTTGGATTAATTTCTATAGAGGAAGAAGTTGAAGAAGATTCTACCCCTGGGACTCCAAATCATTTTGGACCTGGTTTGTATCTTTATTCTCAATCTCTTCCTCATTGTGATGCTGCCTCTGAAATCCCACTTGATTCATTAGGTCAACTTTTGGGTAAGTTAACCATGGAAGAACAACCGAAAACATCCCAGACTACTTCATATGATGAAGCTGCGCAGAATCCTTTGTTTCTACTTCTTCGATGTTTACTACCACACCTGAGTCACATTTATGTGGACAGTCGTCTGTCCCAGCTGGTTACCAGTCTATGTCTGGAATCCACTCAAAGGTTTCTTCTTGTACATGGTCATCACCCATGTCGTCATCAGGAATTTTACCTAGTTCTTCTTATCAAGTACAACAATTTGAGCTTTCTTACCAGTATCAAGCTGGGAAATTCGGTGAACAAAGACCTATATATCCTCTTAGCACTGGATTGCCACCATATGGTCAACAATATGCCTATTCACCGCATCCTCCCTATCAAGGAGGACAACCCTATGGTTATATCCCATCGTATTCAGGTCAACCTGAAATGAGAGTCTATCAGTGGCAGCCAACTATGCCACCACAACCAGGGCTTGTGTATCCAACACAACCTATGCAAACTAGGCCGGTTATATCGACCCAACCTGTTGTAACTATGGAACCACAGATACAAGCTCAAACTGTTGTATCTTAACCTGTGCAAGTTATTTCCACTACCTCACAACCACAAGTTTTGAGTCAGCAAACCCAAACTTCTCAGGTTGTTATGCAAAAGTTGCTTGTTTCTAGGGTATAATTACCTCAGGTTAGTGTGCCATTATCTGGAGTGACTCAAGTTGCTACAGGTTTAGTTTATCCTCAGCTTGGTCAAATTGGCATTGGGGGGAAATATCAAACTTCACAAATGATACCCCAACAACCTTGGCATCCATAGTATCCACAACCTCCTTTTCAGAATGTTCAACCTTAGTATGGGCCTGCTTTCTAAGCTAAACTTGGGCAAGGACAATATCAAGTGTATCAGGGTCCTGTGTATCAAGCTCAACCTAGTTACGAACAAAAGCAAGGTCAACCTGGTTTTAATCCATATACCGGATATGTCACACATCCCTATCAAGGATATCCGTCTTATGCGGGTATGCAAAGGCCTATGGCACAGGCAATTCCATCTTATCCCAAATATGCTCAACCTGATTTGAATCAGCAGTTGCCATTTGTGGCAACTGTAGAATTACCAGATTTGAACCGGCTTACCAACGATCCAATTTTGTATGCACCATGGTGGCCAGTAATTCCTCATAAGTTTCCTTTTGATATTTCGAAGTTTAATGGAAATCCTGGAGAAGACCCGTCAAATCACATTATGACTTATCATTTATGGTGTTCTTCGAACTCCTTGAATGATGATTTGGTAAGACTCCATCTTTTCCAAAGAACGCTCATTAGTTCAGTTGCTAAGTGGTATATTGAATTGCCGAGAGATTCTTTTAATAATTTCACCCATTTGGCCACTACCTTTTTGACCCACTTCCAGTTACTCATCAGATATGAAACTAGAACGAAACTTTTGACCAACTTTAAACAAACGACTTCTACTCACATATCAGATCATATTCATGAGTGGAATCGTCGTCATTGAATGTTTAAAACCTATGTTCCTGATTAGCTTTTAGCTGAGTGTTTCATTAAGTCCTTATTGCCATCTATCACTAAGGATGTGGCTAAAAGTGGAGTTGTTACAAAATATCAGGTGATTTCTCGTACCTAATATTTGGATTTAATTTACATGCAATCTGGCATGCTCTATGACAAAATTCCACATGCACCATGCCTAAATAAATCCATTCCACCTCCATCATTGAATAGGGACTCTCATGCTGGAGATGGTGTGATTGGTTCCTTGACCACGCAAACGGCAAGTAGACAATCTGGTCAATCACTTGCCACGAATCAAACTGTAAATGCATCTCAGATTCCTAGTTCTGATATTAATGTCATGTCATCTGACAAAGGCAAGAATCAAAAGCAACTAGGAAGAAAGAAGAAAGGGAAAAATAAGAAGAAAACTGAAAACCCTCCTCAAGAGAAATCATATGATTCCTCTAATCTGGGAAAGAAACCTCGTTATCCATGTTTGATATGTAATGACGAGCACTTTACAAGAGATTGTCCTCACTGCTCAAAAGTTTCTAAGCTATTAAAAACTTCTACCACATCCACTGTGTTGACAGATCCGTTTCCAAAACCAGATACCAATATGGTTGCAACTGAAAATGCTTCCACATCCCAAGTATTAATGTTATCCATCACAAAACCTAAAGATGAGATTTTGGTTCAGACACGTAGTAAATATTATGGTAATCCACCATCGTCGTCAAATAATCAAGCCACTGATCAACCTGGTTCTTTGACTTCGACCGCATCGGAAAATATTCCACTACCCATTGCACCAGAGTTAACAATAAAGCCACCTAAGGGAGTTGTGCATAAATAAATGCTTAACCCTTGGGCTTGACCTGCTCAAAATTATAACATAGTATAAGATCTTGCTCAGTCTCCTTCTGCTATGTCGACGCTTGAGATATTACAAAATTTCCCCTCCCAGAAGTACGCTTTACTGTCGGAAATAGGTGAAGTAGATCCAACAGATTCTAATCTTGTGGTTTTTAATCACTCTGGATATACACCACAGTTACCAGCACAATTATCTTTTCTAATTCATGTTAAAGCTCTCAACAAAATATTCATCGAACTATCATAGATGAGGGAGCTTCTACCTGTATTATGTCAATGAGTTGTTGGAAAACACTGGGGTCACGTATGTTGTCAAGATCACCAACCACATTTAAGGCTTTTGATGGAAGAACTTATACTTCATGTGGGATTTTAAATAATTTGCAAGTAGAACTAGGGGGAAAAATGGTAACTGTTGAGATTGAGGTGGTTGATGGACCCCTTGATTACAACATTTTACTTGGACAACCATGGGTTTATGCTATGGCCACTGTTGTTTCCATGTACTTTCTTACGATTACATTTCCTCATAAAGGTGGAATAACAGCTATCGACCAAACCTCATTTTTTTGCCTCTAGTTCTCAAGTTATGGGAAGCATTTCATTTGTTAACAGACCCCTGTTTTCACTTCAATCTGTTGGTGTAGGTATTTTCAAAGATCCCTCCCTAATGGGTACTTTCACACTTCCTCCATCATTTGGAATGTCAAAAGTTGCGAGAGTCGAGACACATAACATGTTATTCTCTACTTCATTTGATTTAAAGAGGATCACCAATAGTATTGAAGATGAGAGTTTTAGTGAGGTTATGCCGCTAAGTCCTATTGAACTCACATAACAATCAACTTTTCTTACTTGTGCAGCATTTCCAGATCCACATTCGTCAATTGTATGGGTAGATCGCTCACTTGAATACGATACTTCTTCTAATTCTTTTGCTTGTATATATTCTACAGATGAGGAAATCATCCAATCAATGATGATAGGAGAAGAACCATGGGAAGAATATCGTCATCATTCCCATCTTCAAAATTCAAGTGAAGGTTGTTCAGATGAGCTAGTACACCCATCAACTGTAGATTATTTTCAAATTCTATTAGAATAGATTCAGTAGATTCTGAGTGTAATTTGTCTAACATAGAAGAAACCATTTCTATAGATATTTCAACCAAGCCTAACATTGTAGAAAACATTCATGTCGGCAAAAATTGTTCTCCTTTGGAACTCGATATTTATCGTGCTCTCTTTCATGAATTTAGAGATGTATTTGCATGGTCTTACAAGGAGATGCCAAGCATTGATTCAAGCATTGTTGAACATCAAATCAAAATGTACCCTGATGTCAAACCAGTATGACAGCGGCTTCAACCTATACATCCAAAGAAATCTACTGCCATTAAGACAGATGTTGAAATTTTTTTTCGTGTTAGCTTCATTTACCCTGTACCTCTTACCGATTGGGTATCAAATATTGTTCCAATGATGAAAAAACAAGGAATAATCCGAGTGTGTGTCAATTACTGGGATGTAAATAAAGCATGTCCAAAAGACAATTATCCTACACCCTTCATCGACTAGATTATTGACAAATGTGCTAGATGTGAAATCTTTTCATTCATGGATGGATTTTGCGGCTACAGTCAAATCAATATCCACCTAGACAATCAGTCAAAAACTGCATTTATTTGTTGTAGAGCTATAAAAAGGGTCTCTTTCACCTCTAATTACCTCACATTAATATGTCAATCCGGGAGCGTTTTGTTATTTCAAAGAGTGTCTCAGTCTGAGGCTATCATTTGCCAGAGTAATGCTAGTAGTACAGTGTTCAGAAATAAAAGAGTAAATGGATGCTTGTCTACAACTAAACTACTTCAAAAGAGTAAATCACACACACAGAAGACTAGGCAACTTATCAGTCAAGGGTTCGGTAGCGATAACCCATCCCTTTGGAAACTGATGAAAAGGAAATTAGAGAACAGACTGTGGATATGGGAGCCAGACAGTAAATTCCAAGGCTCACTACAGCCTTAGATCGTCTCCCACACCAAAATAACAAATGCCAGCAAATGGAACGGCAGATAAGAAAATGGAACAGCAAATCTGTAATGGAACAGCAATTCTTAAATGGAACAGCAGCTATGAAATAAAACAACAACTAAGTCTCGCGAGCAGTAACAAACTTAATCTACCAAATCAAATGCATTAATCATAATCAAACAACAATCTTTCACTCTTAAGGCAGATCGAACAACGCACACCAATGGAACAACACTGATTACTGATAATTTATGGAATAGTGCTTGAAAACCATATACGTACACAACACCTTAAAGAATAATCTGATCCAAATATCAATCTTAGTTAGAGGGAATATGACTGCATTTCAAAATAGAACAGCATCGTTCATTAATTCAACAATCGTAAAGCAATAACTCCCAAGATAAATTCTGTAACGTGAATGAACAGATGCACAGCACAAAAGCTCTGTAATGGAATAGTAACAATATTCTGTTAAGACTAGTAATATTCAATCAACTTTGAAAGGAACAGTAATATGATGCAGAATCAATACAATAGTTCTGTCTATGGAAATCTTAATGAATTAAACATAACAGAGCATGTGATGTAAACTTATAAAGCATATCAAATTACCAACTAATGACGATAACTAAACCACGCAGAAGCCAAATCATAATAATACAGGAGCAAGTGTCCTCCAGGGTCGGGCCCTTAGCCTCCAGGGGTGCACCACTTTAGGTTAATCCAGACTCAGAGATGAAGTAATCACCAAGTTTGTATTAACGCATGAAGTAAGACTACAGTAAACCAGTTCTTATCGAGACTCGATGATCAAAGTTTTGATCTTAACAGAAATTACATAAAAGCATAATCATGTCTCCTTCCCTGAGCTAACAATGTTGTCCCTTTTATAAGGATGACGGCAGAGATGTCTAAGTATAAAAATAGATAAAACAACGATCCCTCAGGACTAAGGATCCTGAGGGATTCGCCGAACCGTTAATCCTTAATCATCTCTTTTCTCCCCTGCGCTGAGCTGGTGCCTCCACCTCCTTTTCAGGGCCGATTTGCTTTGATCTGCTTAGCCTTGTTTGCATTCGATCTCCCATCAAAGGGACATCAATTATCTCGTCCTTGTCCTCTCCTTTGGAACGACAAATTCTCGTTTGCACTCTTCCCTACATAAGGACATGACAATTGTCAATGTTTTAGTCTTGCATATAAAACTCACATGTTTTGTTATAATTCTTTATTGTTTTCCAAGTTCATGATGCAAAAAGGTTTGCAAGGTCTTCTGAAAAGATACTAAAATGATCATCAAAAACATACCTTTTTAGTATTCCACACACCCCCCTGCTTACCCTGTTTCATGCCCTCATGAAAATGTTGTAGTTGACATGCAAGGCGGTGAGAGAATAGGCTGGAGATGGAATCTCATGCGGAGACCTACAGCCATGATGAGTAACTACATAGTCAAAGAAATGGCCCGTTTGACCCTCAGGCATCTCATACAGGGCTTGGTATCTGGGTGCAGGGTGCCAAATAATTGGACTCCGGAACCTATATCCTAACGAGGATGGCCCTGCTCTCAAAATGCTTTTGCCATAAAGTGCAAATGATTGGCAACTAATTTAATTTTCATACTTAAATGGTTCCCTGAGCTGGATATTCGGATTAGAGATTTGATACCGAAATTTAGCTGCATCAATGGCAAGGTCTTTGATAGAAAGAAAGTATTATAATCCCTGTCGAATGAGTGCCTCATGTTTCAATGACACCCGGAGTCTTCATGAGGTTTCTATGTGCTTTCCACAACTGTACTGGGTTCCTAGGCTCATCCCTTACCCACAAATCTAAGCTGTTTTCTTGCCTCTGGAAAGTATTATAGGCTTTGAGCCATTTAATCTGATTAACCCCAAATGAGATGAATGCCTGCAATTGGATGTCTCCAACAAAGGGGCCAGGGTTCAGCTCAGTCTCCTCGTCTAGTACAAGGTTATGTAAATAGAACTCACGTAGCAGTCTCTGGAATTTTACCCCGTAGTGTTTACAATAGTCTATAAAATCATTGACAGTGTTAATTTGTATGGGAGCACCTGCTTTAACAGCGTTTATTTTTAATTGCAAATACCGTTCCAGTAAAAACAGGGCATAATTTTTGGCAGGGGCCCTACATGCTAAGACATCATTGTATAAAGAACACAAGGTATGCATCTGCTTGATAAAAATATCTAGCCTATGAGTTACCTTTGCAACTTTCTCTTGTTCCTTCTGCCAACCTTCAAAAGCCTGGCTTTCAGATTGATTGACATTCCTAAGTTGTTGTTGTAGCTCTTCATACTTTTCGTGAGGGACCGTTTTCTCTCTAAGATTTTCTGCTTCTTGCTAAGCTTGCTTCAACCCCTTGCGCAAGGTTACTGTTTTTGGATCTCTTCTCCATGCAACAGTGGAGGCTAGGAGTTTTACCTGAACTTTCTTATTGTGTTGCTTTGAGTTCAGAACCCTTATCACTCCTGAAAGTGGTGCCTCCGTCTGAATTTCCTTATCACAAGCCATCATATCATCCATTTCTATTTTAATGTGAATATCAATCTGTTGTTGTTCCTTTTCAAATGGAATAGCAGTATGTTCCTCAGCATCATTTGGAACAACAGTTGGGTTTTCGACAGGGTTTTGAACAGCAGGACGAATTCTGATCCTCTGCCTCTTTGCCTTGCGGGGTTTTGCTGGAGTGGTCACATTTTTCTTTCCTGAAGTCCTTTTTACCCTCTGCCTTACTTTCAGGATCCTAATCTGTTGGTGGAGCTAGGCTATTATGCTCAATAATCTCTGTTGTTCATTTCGCAATTCTTTAATTTCAAAAATTTCGTTAGAAGGAACAACAGGTCATTCACTGTGGCCTGGACTGTGACTAGTCCCTGGATCTTCCTTCTGGGGTGTTTCTTCATTGTTCTGCTCTGGCTGTTCTGGGGTAGGAACCCTAACTAGTTATGTCAATTCTTGCGCAACTTCTTTTTCTGCCCTTGCTTCCTGCAGAATTTCTTCTGGTGTCTTCTGGTTAGGAACGGATTGTTCCTGTTCAGTATCTCCTATTGTTTCTTTATCATGAACAGGCAGATTTTCTTCTTCTACCTCCTTTGCATGTGGTTTTTCAGATGAACTTTCCTCCTAGGGTTTGTCATGGAGGTTTGACGGACTGGAAGGTTGGCCATATTCACCCATATTGGCCAAGACTGCAGCCAATTCGTCTTCTCCCACTGGGTCCTGCAATGGGCTACCTTCCTGCTATTCCATTTCCTCCTCCTGCTCAGATTGCTCGGCTTCTGTTTCAGAATGCTCAGCTCCTTCCTCATTTTCCTCTTCGGATTGCTCGGCCTCCTCTTTCTCTTCTCCTTCAGATTTCTCGGCCTCTTCTTCTGGCCATTAGGGTTGCTCATGTTCAATTTCTACTGGTCGGCTGGTGTTTTCTTGGAGCTTTTCCAGCCTCCCTCATATTCGTGCTAACCAGACCGATTTCCTGCATTTTTCTAGTTGTTCGGGTATACCGGTGGCATTCTTACGCTTTGCCGATTCCTTGCGTTTTTCTTGACACTCGGATGTACTAGTGACATGTTTTTGTTTTGTTAATTCTCTGCATTTTTCTGGACGCTCAGGTGTACTAGTAGCATGCTTACGTTTTGGGGATGGTGCTATCAACCCCCTATCTATCATTGTAATTAGCTCTTCCCAGCTGCTCTGCTGCTGGGTGAGGCTATGACTAACAATTAACCGAATTAACCCATGATGACTAACAACTGACTCTACATGTTGTGTCTTTTTTAAGCTCCGTGCAACGTCATGAAGTAACGAATTCAAAAGTGCAGGTAAATTTACAGAGCATTTCTTCTTTAGAACAGCTAAGAGTTTAAGATGTCGTGGTCTTACCACGTCTTTTCTACCCTCGCAGGTGATGTAGCTTTGCACGGTCCTTGTCAATTCTGCTCATGGCTCTCCTAACGTTGCTGGCAGAACTCCCTTTCCTTTAATTGCCAGGCTCTGGCCTTCGTCCTAGAAGATTTCTATAATCTTCTGTAATCTCTCCTTTTCTAACGTCCATACAGGTCCGGTGGCTGGTAGTCCCGAGACTTCTGCTATTATGTCATCGGTGAATGCTATATGTCTCCCCCTCACTGTGGAGTAATCCTCTTGCAAATTCTGCAGGAATTCAATTGCCACGGTCTCATTAGACTCTTGCAAGCGGTTGAGATAAGTCAGCCACCCTGCTCTTGCTAGGATTTCCCGGGCAGCAGTGGAGACTGTCAACACCTGCGGTTCCCTCCAGATCGTTCTTCCTCCCATGGTTTCACTGTGAATTCTCAATGGAACAACAGTTGTTCGTGCTGTTGAAACACAAAGAGGGTAATAGACGCAAGACTTGTTTGAAAAAACAGAGTATACAACAGAAATGGCTTATGAACAGCAATTCGTGTAGGAAAAATAAAAATAGTATGTCGTTGAGCCATGCCATACCCTAGTACACAATTTTCCTGAATAGTAAGCTGACATGTAATCCAGGTAATAATGAGGTTAACCTTGCCCCCTGCAATGTGATAGGTTGTCCCAGCCGTCAAATAAAGGAGCAGCGCTCATTCTGAAACAAAGTCATAAAGGAACAACGTATAAAAATATGCCATGTTTAGAAAAACAGCAAATTACCGAAATTGAGGCGTAGAGTTGGATCGCGTATTACGTAAGAGGCTGTTGTGATATGATGCGAGGATGAGAGGAGAGGACATCTATCGTACTTTCTAAATCTCCTACGGTCATTGTCAATTACTCTGCCATGATTGGTGATAATAGATTTGCAAGCGCTATATAATTCGAGAAATTATATATGATTAATTACTATAGTGTAAGAAACAAAAGGGTGTTAATAACTCACCTATTGGTGTAAATAATGTGACTTCGATACCATTAACAGTGCTCTGCTGCCGGCAGGTGTCCATAACCTTGGCAGAGTTGTTTATTTCACCCATGGAACCATGATCCTTTGTGTATACTTAGGGAATGTTGTGTAATGTCAAAATGTAGGCCATTATGCTGGCTTGGTGACCAGTTAAGCATAATTCCATTCACGAGGAAGGAGCGAAAAGTGGGCAGGTCGGCTCATGATGAGACCTCCTGTTCCAAGGGTTGTTTATTTGATATACCTTTTGGACCATATCCCTGGTGTGGTGGCCATAGTGGGAATGCCACTTCGCTTTCGTCCTCATGATCATGGTAGGTTGGCTCTTGATGAGACCCCCTATCCTACATTTGACAACTTATAATTCATGTTTACTTTTTTCTTTCTTTTTCACAAAGTACCTTCCCTTTTTATACACAAGGGGTGGTTCAACACTCCTTAAGAGTAGGAATGGTGGAAGAAGTCTTAACATCTCAATAGGAAGATATAAACCCTTTGCTCTTGTTCCTAAATAATAATCAAGGAGGAAAAAAAAGGGTTGTCATGATGAAGATGAACAATCATAGTAGAATTAGTAGAACAATGACAGCAAAAGATGGTAAATAAGTGTGTCCTTCATTTTTTCCTCTTACCAATGCAGAGCCTTATAAAGATAGTGATTTATGATTAGCTGATTTCGGTATGTTGAGGTTTTGTATCCATTGCATAAATGCATAGTTGTATTCTAAAAGACTTGAAAGAACAGGAGCAATAAGCATCCTTAATTTAGATCAACAAAAGGGACAAGTTGTTTCATAAGGAGAGAAAAAGCATGCAAGCGGTTTTCTTTTGGAAAAAGGGCCAACAAGAAACCTCAAATAGCAGAAAATGCAAATGTCGTTCCTTTGAAAAAGGAACAGCAGAACATTCCAATGTTGTTCCTTTGAAAGGGGAACATCAACATAAAAAATATGTTGTTCCTTTGGAAAAGGAACAACAAACACATGGAAATGTCGTTCTTTTTGAAAAAGGAATAGGAGGAACCAAAAAAAATGTTGTCCCTTTGAAAAGGGAATAGCAAAAGACACAAGAATGCTATTATTTTGGAAAAGGAACAGCAGAAATGAAAAATGTTGTTCCTTTGGAAAAAGGAACAGCAAACACACAAAGATGTGGTTCCTTTGGAAAAGGAACAACGAAAATCGAACATGTTGTTCCTTTGGAAAAGGAACAGCAAAACACACAGATATGTCGTTCCTTTGAAAAAGCAACAACAAAAATCGAAATGTGAACAGCAGAATAGGCAAATGTCGTTCCTTTGGAAAAGGAACAGCACAAAATCAAGAATGTTGTTCCTTTGGAAAAGGAACATCAAAAACACACAAATTCCATTCCTTTGGAAAAGGAATGGCAAAAATCGAAAATGTTGTTCCTTTGGAAAAGGAACAGCAAAACACACAAGAATAAAGAAAAAGATCCTAATTACAACAAAATGATGGCTGATCCAACGGAGTTTGCTCTTTTTTGAAAAAGGAACAGCCGGAAGAAAATGTTGTTCTTTTGAAAAAAAGGAACAACAAAACATTAACTCAAAAAATATGTAGAAAAAAATGATTCAAAAGAAAAGAAAAAAAAAAAAAGAACTTATGTACAAAAAAGAAATGAATTCCTTAATGAATTACAGGTGAGGAAGACTTCTCTTCCTCCCCCAAAATCTCCATATCAGAGTCTCGGTGTAGCTGTTGGCAAAAGGACTCCCGAGTGAGTGGTTTGTGATAGAGGCGAACTCGGTGGCCATTTTCCTTGAAGGCATATCCAGAACCATCAATAGTGGTTAGTGTAAGGGTTCCATTGTCATGTACCTTCTGGATTTCGTATGGTCCCAACCAACGAGTCTGGAGTTTCCCAGGGAAGTCCTGAAACCTGGAGTCGTACAACAGAGCCCAGTCTCCCTCCTGGAAGACTTTGTTTTTAATGAGAGCATCATGCCATTTAGCTCACTGCTGTTGGATCAGGGCAGTATTTTGAAGTGCAGATAGCCTAATTTCATCCAACTCATTGATCTACTGCAATCGATTAATCTGTGCCTCGCTTAGATCTAAGCCAACTTCCTGTGTTGTCTGTAATGTTTGGATTTCGAATTCTATAGGGAAAATGGGTTGTTTTCCAAACACTAATTGATAAGGTGAGTAACCAGTGGTGCTTCTCCATTTTGTTCTGTAAGCCCAGAGTGCTTCAGGTAGTCTGGCAGCCCAATCACATCTCTAGGATGCAATGGTTTTCGTTAAAATTTCTTCTATTATTTTATTGCTGCTTTCTACCTGTCCATTCGCCTATGGGTGGTATGTAGTAGTGATTTTATGCTGGACGTGATAATTGTTGAGTGTTGCAACTAATCTGTTCCTAGCAAACTGTGGTCCACCGTCTGTAATTATTTCTCTTGGAAGTCCATAACGTACAAATAGATGGAACATGAACTGTATGACAAAGTCCTCTGTAGCTCTAGGCAATGCTTCTGCTTCAACCCACTTGGTGACATATTCTGTTGCCACCGAAATATATGTTTTCTGGTTTGATGATGGGTTGATAGGTCCAACGAAATCAAGAGCCCATCGCTCGAATGGTTCAATGACTAACTGTGGTTTCAGAAGCATCTCATCAGATTGGCCAGGACGTCCTGCTCGCTGGCAGCTGTCACAGGCTTGGACAAATTTCTATGCATATTTGAAAATCGTGGGCCAGTGATACCCTGTCTGCAACACCTTATCTCCAGTTCTGCGCTCAATGAAATGTCCACCACATTGTCCATCATGACAGGCTTTTAAAATGTCAAATATTTTATCTTCTCGAACACATCTCCTGATATGCATGTCTGCCCCTGTGTGAAACAAATAGCCCCCGATCCATGAGAATCGAGCACTCTTCTGAACAATCCGCTTCTGCTCATTAGGGGTTAGGTGTTTTGGTAATTTACCTACTGCGAGGTAATTGGCAACATCAGCATACCAGGGTGTTTGAACAGCAACAGCGAACATATGCTCGTCTGGAAATTGATCTTCAACTGCTGCTGCATCGATTGGCTTTGGCATTCTTGAGAGAAAATTAGCTATAGGGTTTTCTTTGCCAGGTCGATCCTTGATTGTGATATCAAATTCCTGCAATAGAATCAACCATCTAGTTATTCTGCAACTTGTGACGGGCTTATTTTCTAAATATTTTATGGCAGAATGATTTGTATACAAGATAACAGGATATCCAGTAATGTAATGTCTAAACTTATTGACAGCATGTATTACAGCTAGGAATTCTTTTTCAGTGACAGTGTAATTTAATTCAGCAGGGGATAAATTTTTGTTGATGTAATAAATAGCATATGGTTTTTTATCCTCTTCCTGCCCAAGGACTAATCCAATGGCTGTGTCTGAGGCATCAGATGATATCTGGAATGGCAAATCCCAATTTGGTCCTCGAAGGACTGGGGCTGTGGATACAAGCTTCTTCAGATCCTTGAAAGCACGTTCAAATTTTTCTGTCCAAAAAAAATCAATGTTACCAGTTAGTGCATATAGAGGTACAACAATGTGCGAATAATGTTCTATAAATTGCCTATAATAACCAGAAAATCCAAAAAAACTACGTACCTCTGTTTGAGTAGTAGGAGTGGGAATAAGCAAAAGTATTTGGATTTGAATGGGTCTACCTGAATGCCAGCTGCTGAAACATAGTGTCCTAGGATAAGTCCTTCAATCATCATCATATAACATTTTTCATGGCTTAAGCAAAGCCTGGTAGCAATGCAGCATTGTAGGACTTTTGCTAGGGTGTCCAATGCTGGATCAAAATCATCTCCATATGGTGTAAAGTCATCCATGTATACTTCAAGTCCATCATTTATTAAATCTGCAAAAATACTAAGGATAGCCCTTTGGAATGTGGTAGGAGCATTGCATAAGCCAAAAGGTAGAACTCGATAGGAAAATGTTCCCCAAGGACAAGTAAAAGTAGTTTTGTCTTGGTCTTTAGGGACAATCTGAATCTAATTGTATCCACTGAAGCCATCCAGGAAAGAAAATAATTTCTTTCCTGCTAAAGTATCTAATACTTGGTCTATGAATGGGAGAGGAAAGTGGTCTTTTTGTGTTGCTTTATTTAGCTCCCTGTAATCCACACAGATTCTCCATTTCCCATTCTTTTTTGGTACCATCACAAGCGGAGAGACACATTTACTATCAGAGATAGGATAAATAAAATTGACATCTAAAAGTTTTTGAAGTTCAGCTTTTACCACATCTTTTAGATGAGTATTAAGTCTCCTTTGAGGTTGATGAACAGGTCTGGCATCCTTTTCTATATAAATGTGGTGTGTACATAATTGGGGGTCAATTCCTTTCATATCAGGGTAATCCCATGCAAATGCTTCTTTATATTTTGTTAGCAACTGGATGAGCTTCATTTCTTGTTCAGGTGTGAGGTTGGCATTAATATTTAAGGTTTTTCCCGGTTCAATTTCCACAATTTTACTATTTGCAATAGAAGTAACAGGTATTATTTGATCATGCATATCTTTCAGAGGATCTTCTTCTAATTCGTTATCAAATGTTGCTTCTATCATGTGACACTGTGTGCAGGATCTAGTTTGACTAATAAAATTATTAATGGCATCATCTTCTGTTTGGTCTTTAAAATCAAGTGCCCCTTGTATAGTTAATGGAGATCTAATGTTATCAGTAAGGTATGATACAGGGTGCTTATTAGTTTTGATTATTGTGACACTTGGCTGCGCTGGAGGATATAGAACTAAATTCTTGATATTTGGTCCTTTGGTTATGGTTATATTTCCTTGCCGGCAGCCAATGTAAGCATTGGCAGTAGCAAGCCAAGGTCTACCTAAAATCAGTGGTTGTCCATCAAGTCGGGTTTTGGGATTTATTATCGGGAAATCGGTTGGATATTGCCAGGAATCAATAGAGACCATGACATCATGTAGAGTACCCTCCAGCCTAACCACAGATCGGTCAGCTAATTCTAGCAAGGTAGAGGTGGGTTCTACCGATGTAATGCCTAGCTTTTGGCAAGTAGTGGTTGTTATAGACATTTTTGTGCACTACAACCCCAAACATGAAATGTCCATAAACCAAGGGCTCCTAAGTCCCTAAGAGTGTTGTTCTAACCCCTAAAGGAACAAGGTCAACAGATTACAGCTTCTCCCAGAAGTTCTCCATGAAAAACTGCTCAGAATTGGTTAAAACAGGATCATTTCAGCTGCTCCACTGGCCAATTGCATTGCATCTCACCTAAATACACTGTGTGGGTGTGTTGCATTTCAAAAATCCCTTCTATGGGGTGCAATGGGCGAGAAATGAAAAATGGCAATGTCATTCCGCGAGGTGGAGAGGCAATGGAAGCTTCCAGAAACTTCTCATGTGACACTTGCCTCACTGAATTCGACCAAGGATGAGTAAGAGATCATCAATCTCCAAGTGGAAGCAAGAACTATCAGAGGGAAGACACTAATCAAATCATGAGCTGACTCATCTCCATTACAGATATCTATATATGGATCCCTCATCCCAGAGATCCAGAGGCTGGAATTTTTCATATTGTAAGGAATTGTTGTTGGTTTCTTGAGACAAAAATCAGATTTTTGGGTGATCTAAGCTTTGTATGAGGTGAAGAGGGGCTTATTTTGCTGAGAGGTTGATGATGGGTCAGAACAACTGGTTGTAACTCCTCTTGGCTCTTTCTTGTTTATCAATAGAAGCTATTCTAGTTTTCCTCCATACTCTTGTGTCACTGATATTTGTTGCATTTGTATGGTCAATTTACATCTGATCCTAGATTTTTTATGATTATAGATCCATGTCTTTGTATAGTGCTATGCTACTGTGATCTTACAGGTACTTTGTGAAGCTGGGCATGCAAGGGAGCAGGTAGCGAAAGACTATCAAAGAAGAGAGGAATCAAATCAGGAGATTAGCTCAAGACAGAGGTTGGTCTTCTTGTTCTTCTCTATTTATAATTCATAAAGGAAAAACGAAAGCAGCTTTACTCTGTTTGTTTCTAAGGCAGCTGTCACACCTTAGTGGGATAGAGCAGTTCTATATAGACACTTTTCCCTGTAACAAATATATAGACCTATATAGACCTTAGTGGGATAGAGCAGTTCTATACTTCAGTCCATCTACTGGATTTGTTTATGATTTAAACAACTGATTCACAAACTCTCTGATTGCCCTTGTGATAACTCTTAGATCCTCCTTAGATCTACCCCTGATTGTTGCATTACTAATTACCTTTTGCTCGGCCAAAACCCATGAGCTGAACTGCAAACTGTGACCCGGAACCCAAACAGTGTCTCGTTTCTGGCCCAGCACAAGTACTATTCAGAGAATCTGAACCTCAGCGCACTTCCTGAGTGGAGAAGGTGTGCTACATTTCAAATTCCCTCTGTTGCAGGTGCGCTGATCAGACTACGGTTTGTGCAGTGTTGGTTTCTGTGATTCATTCTTTCCAGTTTTATTCCTGAATTTTGCTGCCTGTGATCAGTACATGTCTGTTTGAAACCCCTTTTCCTTGCTATTATTCTGCCTCCTTTGTACAAAAGAACTGTAAATGTTTTTGTGTGCTTGTTGAATCATTTTCAGTTCTCCTTTGCAAAAGTAGCATAATCGTACTGTCGTCCTTTGATTTGAAACTGTCGCAAGTGTCGATTTCAATCGTAGGAAAGAGTTTGATTGCTGTTCATGGTCGATTATCCTGTTACTATTGTTTTTGGTCTGAATTTGTAATTTTCTAGTGTAAAGAACAAGTATTCATTTCAAAATCGTAAGGTGTTGTGATTGTCTCTATTTTTTATTTCGAAAAGAAACTTGTTGATATTTGTCGCTTGAAAAGAAATTCATATTTGTGCATCAACTTTCTTTTTATCATTCATATACTAATAAATTCAAAAACAAATACATGCATGTGCATTTGCATATAGACAGTCTGATTGGTTTGATTTAGGAAAGTGCATTTAGAGTGAGCTCTTTGCTCTTTGTGAAAATATTCTGTCTTTCTTTCCTTAGTAGCTAGGATTTTCATTGCACAAAGAAGATAAAAATATTTTTTATCATCTTAGATTGCATTTTGGGAATTACATCTACATCTCGCAGTGAACCTGAAAGGAAAACTTCATAAACAAGATCAACTATAAAATAAATTCAATGAATCTAACAACGCTTTGGAACTTAACACACAACATTTAGAATTCTGGGCTAGAGACGTATTCCGGCGTCGTAAAGCCTGGTAACTGTTGTTCTCACTGATGGTTGGGTGATTCCTCCAATTTGAGACGATAAGTGCTAGTACAGACTTGTGCTCCCACGTACCGTCGAGTATAGTTTGGGAGACCCCAATAGGCTTAATCCTTTATCCATAGGAAGCCGTGTCTGCCGCCCTATCGATCACAATGCACTGAACACAGCATTCAGGAAGATTGACTACCGTACTGTAAAAAGTATTCTGCAGTTTTGCGATTGGTTTGGTAATCCCTCTACCTAGATTTCTAGAGCAGTCCCTTTCATTCCTTTTCAGACTCTTTAACAGAAAAGGTCCATCTCAGCACTTGTCACTTCAGGCTCATTAAAAATCGAAGGAGACTAGAGTCATCTTTTGTTTTTTCTCGACTCTTAAAAATTGAAAAAACAAGTTGTGTCAAAGCGTCTAAAATTTGTTTAATTCGGAAACATACTTCCCCTTTATTTTTAGTTGATCGAGTAATCTGCAATCGTGGAAGAAATTCAATTGAAACCCCGTCGTTCGCGGAGGCTTACGAGTCAACCGTCTTTGTCTCCGGAATCGAATCTAGTACGGACAAAGCGAACTCGTTTAACCGGTTCCAAATCTCCTGTTAAAGTTAGAACAAGTGTTCCAACAACATCAGAGACTCCGGTTACTCCAAACATTTCTGGAATCCCTGCCTCTACAGAAGAAGTTCAGCAGCCACATAAGGACAGTAGTACTGATCCTAGTCTGAGGGTAAGCACTTGTGTTACTGAACCAGTTCCATTTACAACCGGTTCGGAGAGTCTTGCTCCTCAAACATCTGTCGCTACCGATTCCGTACCTTCTTCGGCACCAGAAATATTCTACGGACCTGATGGTCTACCCCTTCCACCTGGTCTGATTGCCATAGAAGAGATTGTGGAAGATCCTCCAGTTAGTACTCCATCGCAATTTGGAGTCGGGATCACTCTGTATCCTTCTTCATCAGAAGTTAGTCTACTGCCAGCGGAAGCTCTTGTAGAATCGCTAGGTAATCTTTTGGATAGACTAGAAATGTCTGAACAACCGTCAACATCTAGGACTGTGTTGTCTGACACAGAGACGACAGAACTCCCTGCTATCACTCCAACAATGTTCGCCAGTATACCATCTGTCCCAAATAGCTCTCAACCGCTAGAAGGAGCCCACTCAGGGACCATTTCGACAGTATGGTCTGTTCCTGTTTGTTCATCCATAATAGTATCCGGAAACTCTTATGTTGAGTCTCAACAAATTGATCCATTTGGAGGTCAATTTGGGCAGTCTAGCCCTCAAGGGCAAACCATTCTCTTGAGTTCTGGATTACCATCATATGGGGGGCAGTATACCCTTTCATTATCCCCTCCGGGACGATATCCATACGGTAGTTCACAACAACATTCGAGTTATACTGGAATTACCTCAAGCAGTTGGGTACCGATACTACCTCAACAACCAAGAGTTGTATATTCGATGCAAAAATGCTTACCTATGTCAAATATACCAACTACGCCAGCTATTGTGACAGTGTCGCAAGTTCAAGCGTTGCCTGTTGTATGTGAACCTCAGGTCTCTCAGGTTGTAATGCAACAGCCCCTTGACCCTGCAACTCAACCACAATTGCCGACTGGTGGAATGACACAGGTTCAGATGGGTACAATTACCCCTCATCTTGGTCAATCTGTTAGTATCGGGCAACATCACATGGCTTCACAACCATGGCTAGTACAATACCAACAACCGCAATTCCAACAAGTATACCAAGGTTCTGAGCAACAAATCTTTGCAAATAGTGGACAGCCGTATATTCAAAACGGTCTAAATCAACCATTTTACAATGGTCATGCCCACCAACCTTACCAAAGTTACCAGCATCAAATGCATTATGTCGGTATGCAAAGACCAACTGCTCAGGCAATCCCATCTTATCCTGGGTATGCTTCGCCTAACCTGAATCAACATTTACCCTTTGTGGTGACTTTAGAGTTACCTGATTTAAATCGTTTAACAAATGATCCAATCACTGACGCCCCTTAGTGGCCAACGATTCCGCATAAACTTCCATCAGATATTCCTAAATTTAATGGAAATCCAGGTGAAGATCCATCGAATCATGTGATGACCTTTCATCTGTGGTGTTCATCAAACACCCTAAATGATGATTCGATTAGGCTTCGCCTTTTTCAGAGGACGTTAACTGGTTCAGCAGCAAAATGGTACATCGAATTGCCTAGAGCTTCATTCGACAACTTCAGTACCTTAGCCACAACCTTTTTAACCCATTTTCAATTACCAATAAGGTATGAAATGGGAACAGAACTCCTTACCAACTTCAAACAGACAACGGCCACTCACATATCTGATCATATACATGAGTGGCGACGTCGTCGTAGAATGGTAAAAACATATGTTCCCGATCAGCTCTTAGTTGAATGGTTTATCAAGTCATTACTACCTTCCATCACGGAAGATGTGGCAAAAGGGGGAGTCGTAACAGAAGAGCAAGTTATCGCTCGTGCGCAATATTTGGACTTGATTTACACTCAGTCCGACACACTCTACGATAAAATACATGACGCCCCTAGACCGGAATTCTCAGTTCCTCCTCCTCCTAAATCAAACAATGACTCTCATGCTGGCGATGGCATGATTGGCGCAACAGACACGAAATCGACAAAGGCTACATCCAAAAAGGCCTGTAAGATTTCAGGTCAAAATGCAAAAGATGAACTTCTTGCCTCGGAAGTAAACGCCGTATCGACAGATAAAGGCAAAGCAACCAATCAACTAGGGGGCAAGAAGAAAGGCAAAGGGAAGAAGAAGAAGCAGGAAGAATCATCACCTGAAAAATCTTCTGCAAACCCTCCTGGAAATAGGAAACCAAAAAGTCCATGCTTTATATGTGATGAGGATCATTGGACCACAGATTGTCCACACAGAGCTGAGCTTAAAAAATTCTTCAAGAATTCAAAAACCTTCGCAGTGTTAACTGATCCGTTTCCAAATCCAGGAACAAATATGGTTGAAAGTGGAAATGCTTCCCCGTCTCAAGTGCTAATGTTGTCGGTTTCAAAACAGCAAAATGATGCTTTGATATCGACAAGGAACAAAGATTATAGGAATCCACAGCTGTCGAACAACAAGGATAAAGATCAACCTAGTAGTTCGACAACAACTTCGACAGAATTTTTGCCGCCCATCATTTCTGAATTGACAATAAAACTGCCAAAGGGAGTAGTACACAAGTCGACGTTTAATCCCCGCGCTAGAGTGGCATAGCATTATAATATAGTGGAAGATTTGGCCCAATCGCCATCCGCTATGTCGACTCTTGAAGTACTACAAAATTGCCCATCCCAAAAGCAGGCTTTATTATCAGCCATTGGTGGGATAGACCCAAAGGATTCCAATCTTGTATCCTTCGATCATAAAGGATACGATCATCAATTACCAGCTCAACTAGATTTCCTTGTTCAAGTGAAAGCCCTCAACAAAACTGTTCATCGAACAATTATTGATGAGGGGGCATCTACATGCATTATGTCGATGAGTTGCTGGAAAACTTTAGGATCTCCAACCTTGTCATGGTCTTCGACGACATTAAAAGCATTCGACGGAAGGACATATACCCCATATGGTATTTTAAGTAACTTGAAGGTTGAACTAGGAGGAAAAATAGTAGAAATAGATGTTGAAGTAATCGATGGAAATCTCGATTACAACATCCTACTAGGAAGACCATGGATATATGCTATGGCTGTCGTTGTGTCGACCTATTTTAGGAAGATTGCATTTCCCTTCCAAGGAGGGATTACAATCGTCGATCAACAAAACTTCCTCCCCAATGGTTCTCAAGTTACGGGAAGCATTCCTATGATCCATGGAAGCCCCCATTCACTTCAAAATATCGGAGTAGGCCTACTAAAAGATCCTATATTAATGGGAACTTTCACCCTTCCACCTCCAATCAATCTGGCAGAAGTAGCGTCAGTAGGAACTTGCAATATGATATCTTCTAAAAAGATCTCAGAAAACGATATCGACATGGATCATGCAATGATTTTGCCTCCAAGCCCAACGGAAATATTGTAGCAATCAATGTTCCTAGCATGGGAGGCAAACCCAAATCAACGCTCATCAAGCATTTGGATAGACAGGTCTGAGGAATATGGTACCCCTTTAGATCCTTGGTCGCGAGTGCATGTCACCGACGAAGGAATTGTTCAATCAATGATGATAGGAGAGGCACCATGGGGAGATTACCACCATCACTCCCATCTTCTGGATTACCACGAAGATTATTCTAGCAACCTTAATCATCCATCGGTTTTTGATTTTCTATCAAATACTGTGAATACGGTGGATTTTGAGGATGGTTCTTATCTCGTGTCGACCTCGTTAAAAAATGAAACAAGGAGTCATGAGGATAGTTCTTTTACTGTGTCAACCTCATTAAAAAATGGAACAAATCCCCTTTCCAAATCTCAAAGGTAAACCTTCATTCCAACCACCAAGTTGAATGCAATGAAGCTTGGGGGGCATGCACCTCGATTTGCGTTATTATGCTGGGGGCAATGCAAACTTATCATGAGCAGTGTTACTATAGGGTTCAAGCTCGTTAAAAAATAAACCCGCCACGAGCATTGTTACTGCAGGGTTCAAGCTCGTTAAAAAATAAACCCGCATCGAGCAGTTTTAGCGCATAGTTCAAGCTCGTTAAAAAATAAACATAAGCCATGAGAAAATGTTTCCCCCCCGCGTTTAAGCTCACTAAGAAAAGAACTATTTCCTGGTAAATCATCATCGTGAATGTAGTACTTCAGCCTTTAAAATCCTTGGTCGTGTTCTCACCATCATCTCCACTCTGTATTGGCCGATCATTCACCTCCATTTGATTGTTTACCCCTTTTGAGGAATAGATGCGAAGAGTGATCTCACTAGCCATCCTTGTAACATTGTCGTGATTGGAAAATTCCAAACCTTACCTAGAATCAGCTGCTACCCATTTTATCACTCGTTCCTCAAAAGACGAGTCTCCTTTAAGCTCTTTTCAACTGACTCGTAAAATATGAAAAGATTGCCGAGCCATTGGCCTTTCCAGCTCGTTAAAGGGACCGGAAGTGCTATCCCTCCTCTAAATTTTAATCTTTTTGGACCTGAGGGATTATTACACAAAAAGATCGAGCGCTTGTTTTGTTCGGCTCGTTAAAAGGATCGAAAAAATCATCCCTTCTCTATTGTTTTATACTTTTTCGGACTTAAGGGATTATATGACGAAAAAGGAATTTTGGAGTTACCTTTACATTCCTTTTCAAACTCTCTAAAATTGAAAAGGACCGAGTTATCTTTGTCGTTAAACTCGTTAAAATTTTAATAGCGACAAACTTGTCTATAGAGGAGAACGAGTTTCACTATCACTAGGCTCGTTAAAACATAGCAATGGGTTTGCCCGAAGGGAAAATTATAGAACAAGCATATGTTATCCTCCTCAAGCTTGATAAAAATAAAGAGGTGCTGGTCAGCAATGACTGGGGAAAATTGGGAAGAAAACTTAAAGAAACTTTGTTGGTAGTAAGTCGCTCTTGAACATGACACTTTCGCTCCGCATCCAAGTCGGGTTGGGTTGTTTCATTCACCGGTCACATCACCATGGTCCCATCACACCATCCACATTTGGGGTAATGCTACCAATCCATCATGTCAGTGTCGCCGATATGTTCAAGAGAAGTCATTTAGAGAATTCACCTGTGTCTCACCCACTACAATACATTTATACTCCATTCTTTCATGACCACCACCCTGAACCTTATATCACCAGATCGTTTTCACCTCCATTAAAATTATTTGCTATGTTCTGTGTCATTGATGTGGGATTCATTAAGGCCCTCCTATGACGGATCACTTCTTGTCGACATCAGCTCATTATCCAAGAAGTTGATCTAGGAACACCCCATTCAGTACTTTGAAGTTTGCATGCCTCAATGGCAAGTTTCTCACTCCCGACGACAGGTTTACATCAATGACCTTCGACCGAGAGATTTTTCGTGGTGTTCGATGCCAAGTCCTTTATTCACACCACGTGAATTGTACTGTAGTACCTTGAGGGTCATTATCATTATCGGTGATTCCTCTCGCGCTTGTTAACAGCTTACATCATTGGCTGGTAATCAAGCGATGTCTTTCCATGTTCGACTTCAGAACATTTCTCACATGGATAGACTTGTACTTCGAGTGAAGATCGAATGAGATTGAAGACCCCGGATCTAGTTTCATCCATCCGGGCTGTGATATACATTCAGGAAATAAAAACATCAAATGTACATCATGGCTGCACAGATAATCATCCAATCAAAGGGATGATGGCTCTATCAGAATCATCAGTCTTCACTCAGACGATTGTCTGTCCTATGTACATGAAAATGAATTTATAAAGCTGAGCATGGGAATGCCCGCCTCAACTAGATCATGAAAATATTATGAAGATAATGTATTGTATTGTATTTTATTACAAGTCTCCTCCCAGCTTTGAAAGAACTTCGGATCCTCATAATAAAGCATTTCACCCGACATCAAAAGATTAACGACCTCATGCTTTAGGGGGCAATTGTTATAGACATTTTTGGGCACTACAACCCCAAACATGAAATTTCCATAAACCAAGGGCTCCTAAGTCCCTAAAATTGTTGTTCTAACCCCTAAAGGAACAAGGTCAACAGATTACAGCTTCTCCCAGAAGTTCTCCATGAAAAATTGCTCAGAATTGGTCAAAACAGGATCATTTCAGCTGCTCCACTGGCCAAGTGCATTGCATATCACCTAAATACACTATGTGGGTGCGTTGCATTTCAAAAATCCCTTCTATTGGGTGCGATGGGCGAGAAATGACAAATGGCAGTGTCATTCCGCGAGGTGGAGAGGCAATGGAAGCTTCCAGACACTTCTCCTGTGACACTTGCCTCACTGAATTCGACCAAGGATGAGTAAGAGATCATCAATCTCCAAGTGGAAGCAAGAACTATCAGAGGGAAGACACTAATCAAATCATGAGCTGACTCATCTCCATTGCAGATATCTATATATGGATCCCTCATCCTAGAGATCCAAAGGCTGGAATTTTGCATATTGTAAGGAATTGTTGTTGGTTTCTTGAGACAAACATCAAATTGTTGGGTGATCTAAGCTTTGTATGAGGTGAAGAGGGGCTTATTTTGCTGAGAGGTTGATGCTGGGTCACAACAACTGGTTGTAACTCCTCTTGGCTCTTTCTTGTTTATCAATAAAAGCTATTCTAGTTTTCCTCCATACTCTTGTGTCACTGATATTTGTTGCATTTGTATGGTCAATTTACATCTGATCCTAGATTGTTTATGATTATAGATCCATGTCTTTGTATAGTGCTATGCTACTGTGATCTTACAGGTACTTTGTGAAGCTGGGCGTGCAAGGGAGCAGGTAGCGAAAGACTATCAAAGAAGAGAGGAATCAAATCAGGAGATTAGCGCAAGATAGAGGTTGGTCTTCTTTTTCTTCTCTATTTATAATTCATAAAGGAAAAACGAAAGTAGCTTTACTCTGTTTGTTTCTAAGGCAACTGTCACACCTTAGTGGGATAGAGCAGTTCTATATAGACACTTTTCCCTATAACAGTGGTTGTTAAGATATTAATTGCAGCTCCTAGATCAACTAAGGCATTAGACAGGGTCTGACCATAAATTTGAACAGTTACAATTGGATTTCCTGGGTATTCATATTTAATGGGTGTTTCTTTCCCTAATAGTAAATTAGATAAAGTGCCGACTACTTGGACTCTTGGATTATTTGTTATATTCCTCCTTGGTTTCTTTATGCACAATTCTTTGATAGTTTTTGCATATATGGGGATGTCTTGAATGGCTTGGAGGAATGGAATTTTTATGTACAGGTTTTGTAATTCTCCCAGAATGTCAAAGTCAGGATATTGTATAGGTCGAGGTATGACTAATCGTTCTGGGAATGAAGGAGAGGATGTGGTTGCTTGATTATGAGTTTGCTATTTATTCACATCCTCTTGTTGTGACAGATGTTCTCTGGGTAACTGATCTTCAATCTGAATTGTCTTATCTCCCTCGGTTTCAATAATACGGCCAGATCTTAACTAAAGATCATTGCACTCCCTTAGATCAGCTCCTATTTCTGGTGTTTCTATAATTTGGAGAGAATGGACCAGTCTCTTATTTGGATTGGGGTTAGGTTGGGCTGGGAGTTGCGGTCTCAGATTAGACTGGGGATTTTGTTGTAAGGCTGGCAGTGTAGGTTGAGGGAGTGGAATAGTTCCTACTAGCTGATGCATCGGTCTCTGCCAGTTTGTCTGCCAGGCTGAACTTTGTGAAGTAGGGGGAGTCCATTGTGGAGGATATGGGTTACCTTGCCAATATGGTGGAGTATAAGGGAAATTCGGCCAACCAGATTGGCTTGCCTGATTCAGCCACGGGTTTGAAGAAGGAAACGACTGTGGTGACCAGTTTGGAAACGGAGGTTGGGATTGACTTTGCCACATATTATATTGTTGAGCATTATATTGTGGAGGCTGAAAAGAAGAAGTTGGGTCTAAAAACATACCAGATTGTCTCGGCTGCCACTGACGGCGCTGGTTGATCAAATACACTGATTCTAGTTCTTCTTCCGCTTCTTTATATACCGCCTTCAATCCAGGAAGTGAGGGGTATCTCTCTGTAAGGTGATCCTTTGTACAGATGGTGCATGTTTGGACTGTATCCAGTGGACACTCTTTGTGACTATGCTTTTTCCTGCATCGGGGGCAGAAGATCGCCAAATTATTTTCTGCCTCCATTTGCTTCTGTTTAGCCTGCATAATATCAAGTTGTGTAGTTAGTGTCCCCAGAATATCAGTTTTAAAATTTTCCAATAAATTTCCAATTTCTACCCATGTTACTTCTTCTGTTGAAATTTTATTATCTCTTACAAACCGATCATGTTCTGCCGGTTTTACTCTTGTGCTGCCTCTTGAGCTCCTGATACATAAATCAATAATGTCAGCAAAATTCACTTGATAAATATCCCCTTTTCCCATGATGTTTAATGTTTTGATCCATTGTTCCTTCATGCCCCTTATCAATGAAGTTTTTAACACATTATCAGGTAAAGGTAGTGATGCATAAGGAGATCTTTGTAGATTGTACTAGAAACGTTCCACATACTCCTCTAATGTTTCATTCGGTCTAGCTATCATCTGGAATATTTCATCCTTTAGTTCTCTAGACCTGCAATAATCTTGATATTTTTTTAGCAAAGATTCTTTCATTTGATCCCAGTTATTTATAACCCCGCCACCTAATCCAATAAACCATATTAAAGCAGCCCCTTTTAATGTAGAGGGAAATAGTTTCAGTTTCTGGGGGTCGGTGGTGTAATCATATCCCCTGCACAACACATCAAATAAAAATAAAAATGCATCCAGGTCTTCCGATGTGAGACCATGAAATGTAGGCATATGTTGAAGAGGGATTGCTTTCATAGGCGCATTTGTTGCAGAATCCACTATAGGGTATTGTAACGTAGAGGTTTGAGTGTTTAGCTAATTTTGAGCCATAGGGTCAAATATATGCCAATAACCTTCTGGGATATCTAGGAGGGTATTCCTAGGTTGAGAGGGAATGGCTTTGACAAGAATAGTTTTAATAGCACTTCCTCTATCTGGGATAATGAGAATGTCTGATGTTTGAGGAGATTGGGTTCCTTCAACAATTATTTTTGCAGCACTCCCCTTGTCTAGGCTATTTAATGGCTAATTTGTTCCAATAGGAGATCTTGGTTCCTCGGTTTCACCTATTTCTCCTTCTCCTTCACAAAGATTGCTGAAATTCCCTTCCTGCAATAGTTCTGGAGTAGAATTTTCAATTTCTTGAAAGTTCTGCTCTTCAGTTTGACTATGCACCTCAGCAAAGGCTACAGATGGTGATCCTGTGGCCTGAAGGGAACTAGTAGGCTGTTTAGAAATGATTTTCCTGGGTCCTACTGATGGCTGAGATTCTGCTTTCTTGTAGATTTCGTCTATGAAGGTCGTTCGACCAAGGGTCACTGGCCCCTTAACTTTTTCTGGCTTGGGTGGAGATTTGGTATTTTTTCTGGTTTTTTCTGCTTAGTCATGCACTCAAACGAACTACTAAATTTTATTCAAACAAAGCAACAACAAATCTGTTAGGAAAGCGGACAGAGGAGCAGGGCTTTTACATGCTCCGTATGTAGGTTCTTACCTTCCATTTTTAAAATCCAACTATTCCCTAGCAGGTTCGTACACTACTCTGAAAAAAGGACAAATGGATACACTCTTTCCCTAACAATGGCACCTAAATGTAGAGCTATAAAAATGGTCTCTTTCACCTCTAATTACCTCACATTAATATGTCAATCCAGGAGCGTTTTGTTATTTCAAAGAGTGTCTCAATCTGAGGCTATCATTTGCCAGAGTAATGCTAGTAGTACATTGTTCAGAAATACAAGAGTAAACGGATGCTTGTCTACAACTAAACTACTTCAAAAGAGTAAATCACACACTCAGAAGAGTAGGCAACTTATCAGTCAAGGGTTCAGTAGCGATAACCCATCCCTTTGGAAACTGATGAAAAGTAAATTAGAGAACAGATCGTGGATCTGGGAGCCAGACAGTAAATGCCAAGGCTCACTACAGCCTTAGATCGTCTCCCACACCAAGATAACAAATTCTAGCAAATGGAACGGAAGATAAGAAAATGGAACAGCAAATCTGTAATGGAACAACAATTCTTAAATGGAACAGCAGCTATGAAATAAAACAGCAAGTCTCGCGAGCAGTAACAAACTTAATCTACCAAATCAAATGCATTAATCATAATCAAACAACAACCTTTCACTCTTAAGGCAGATCGAACAGCACACACCAATGGAACAGCACTGATTACTGATAAGTTATGGAACAGCGCTTGAAAACCATATACGCACACAGCACGCTTAAAGAGTAATCTGATCCAAATATCAATCTTAGTTAGAGGGAATATGACTGCATTTCAAAATAGAACAGCATCGTTCATCAATTCAACAGTCGTAAAGAACATAACTCCCAAGATAAATTCTGTAACGTGAATGAACAGATGCACAGCACAAAAGCTTTGTAATGGAATAGTAACAGTATTCTGTTAAGACTAGTAATATTCAATCAACTCTGAAAGGAACAGTAATATGATGCAGAGTCAATACAATAGTTATGTTTGTGGAAATCTTAATGAATTAAACATAACAGAGCATGTGATGTAAACTTATAAAGCATATCAGATTACCAACTAATGACGATAAGAAAACCACGTAGAAGCCAAATCGTAATAATACAGGAGCAAGTGTCCTCCAGGGTCGGGCGCTTAGCCTCCAGGGGTACACCACTTTAGGTTAATCCAGACTCAGAGATGAAGTAATCACCAAGTTTGTATTAATGCATGAGGTAAGATTACAGTAAACCAGTTCTTATTGAGACTCGATGATCAAAGTTTTGATTTTAACATAAACTACATAAAATCATAATCATGTCTCCTTCCTTGAGCTAACAATGATGTCCCTTTTATAACGGTGATGGCTGAGATGTCTAAGTATAAAAATAGATAAAACAGCGATCCCTCAGGACCAAGGATCCTGAGGGATTCGCCGAACCGTTAATCCTTAATCATCTCTTTTCTCCCCTGCATCGAGCTAGTGTCTCCACCTCCTTTTCAGGGCCGATTCGCTTTGATCTATTTAGCCTTGTTTGCATTCAGTCTCCCATCAAAGGGACAACAGTTATCTCATCCTTGTCCTTTCCTTTGGAATGGAAATTTCTCATTTGCACTCTTCCCTACATAAGGAAATGACAATTGTCAGTGTTTTAGTCTTGCATATAAAACTCACATGTTTTGTTATAGTTCTTTATCGTTTCCAAGTTCATGATGCAAAAAGGTTTGCAAGTTCTACTGAAAAGATACTAAAATGATCATAAAAAATATACCTTTTTAGTACTCCACATTTGTCCCTGGGGCTACATTTTAGAGGGTATTGAATTATGCCTTCCATGACATTAAGAACATTGTGCAACCATATCTTGATGACTTGCCTGCTCATTCACGAAAATGGATTGATCACCCACGGCATCTTGGAGCAATATTCTTACAGTGACGACACTACAAAATAAGGCTCAATCCACACAAATGTGTGTTTTGCGTTGGCTCTGATTGATTTCTTGGATTCATAGTCTCAAAAGACAAAATTTGACTCAATCCAACTAAGGTTCACGCAATACTTGACTTGCCTCCACCTTCGAATTTATTAGAGTTACAAAAGCTTCAAGGGAAGGAAAACGTTTTGAGGAGGTTCATTCCAAACTATGCTGAAATGGCTAAAGGTTTTACTGGTATGTTGAAGAAAGAGGTACCCTTTCATTGGGATCAGTTGCGCAAGCTTCCTTTAGTGCTCTTAAATATTCCCTAATTAGAGCATCATTAATGTATGCCCCAAACTATCAACAATAATATTACCTGTATCTCGCCGCCGCAGATACAACCATTGGAATGGTTTTGGTCCAAGAAGAGGATGGAATAGAACATCATGTATATTATTTTAGCCATAATCTCAGATACAGAAAGAAAATATTCTTATGTGGAAAAGTTAGCTTTGGAAGCCGTTCAAGCTATGTAGAGGTTTCATCACTATATTCTCCTGCGTAAAACTACAATTATATCTGATTGCAACCCTATGAAATACATTTTGTCATGTCAATTGCTTGGGGGGGAATATTCAAAGTGGATAGTTATATTGCGTGAATTTTATTTGGAATTCATTAAGTCTAAGTCAAAGAAATCTCTTGTATTTTCTGAACTACTTTCCGATCTTCCCTCATCCTAAAACGATTCAACATCAGAAACATCAATTGTGGATGAGTCTCTATTTCTCATTTCCTCAAGTGATCCATGGTATGGAGATACACTGATCTATCTCTAGATCCAAGCTTTCTATCTCGATTCCTCTCACTCTCAACAATGATGTATCCAATACCAAGCCAAAAATTATCTAATCATTGGTGACACGCTTTATCGTCGTGGTATCGATACGATTTTACGTAGGTGCCTCACTCATGAGGAGGCCGAGAAAGCTTTGAATGAATGTAATAAAGGTGCTTGTGGTGGAGATTTGTCCGGATATGCAACAACACAGAGAATTCTTCGTGCTGGATACTTTTGGCCAACAATATTCAAAGATTGTATAATTGCTATCAGAAGTTGTCATGCATGTCAAATATTTGATCGGAAAGCTAGACTACCACCTGCACCTTTGCATCTAGTAGTTTTTGTTGGACCATTCGCAAAATGGGGTATTGATTTCATGACATGTAACCCCACCTCGACCAAGGGGCATGGGTATATTATAGTCACTGCTGACTATTTTACCAAATGGGTTGAGGCGATACCTACATTAAATAACAATGGTGAAACAGCTGCATTGTTTTTATTCAGCCACATGGTTGCCAGGTTTGGTGTACCACAGGCCATAGTTACAGATCATAGGTCGCATTTTTGCAATCACATGATGGTTGAGTTAGCTGCCAAATTAGGATTGTCACATGATAGTTCTACTCCATATTATCTGCAAGCTAATGGACAAGTTGAAGCTATCAACAAAGTCCTTAAGCGCATGTTACAATGAATGATTGGAGTTCACAAAAGAAATTGGCATGTAATCTTGTATTCGGCTTTGTGGGCATATCGGACCTCGATGAGAAATGCTACCAGATTCACACCCTTTCAGTTGGTGTATGGATTGGAAGCAGTCTTGTCGATTCAATGTGATATTTCGTCACATAAACTCGCAATTGACCTGCTACCTAACACTTCTAAGGAAGAAGCACGTTTCTTGGAATTAATCCATCTAGATGAAACCCGTGGTGATGCCGCATTTGCTAAGGGAGCACACAAGAAACAAGTAAAGGCGCAATATGATCAAAATGTCAAGCCTCAAGTCTTCTCAGAAGGTGACCTAGTCTTGCTTTACGATCAGGGGTCAGATAAAATTGGTGTAGGAAAATTCGAACCACTTTGGATGGGCCCTTATATTGTTAAGCGTTTTTTGACGAAAGGTGCCTATGAGTTAGTATATTATGATGGAATTCCATTGTCTAAGCCTAGAAATGGGTTGTATTTAAAATGTTACTATGTCAATTAAGTATGGTAAAACTCATGTAAATATGCTTGGATTGCATGTCTGAGTGTTTTTCTTTTAGGGTTTTTATTTGGTTAAGTAATACACTTCACATTTGTTACAGATGTCGAACTTTTCAGAACCATTTGTTGGTTATGCCGATGGTGCTAATTGTAGTACGAAAAACTTATCTTCTGCAACATGGGCCATTTTCACTCCAGGCAGCGAGTTAATGAGATTTAGAGGGATTTGTATTGGTCAATTGACAAACAATATTGCTGAGTATAGTGCATTGATTGAACTTCTCTCTGATGCCATTTCACTTGGCATTCGCTGAATCATCATTATGCTGGACTCACAGCTCGTTGTTCTACAAGTTATTGGTGTTCATACTGTTTGAAACCAAGAAATTTACCATTTGTTCCTTAGAGTTCGTATTTTGGAAAGGTATTTCAAGTTTATTCAATATCAACATATTTCCAGAAGTCTAAACACACTAACTGACTCTCTAGCAAATTATGTGTTAAATAGACATTTGCAACATATGTAAAGTAAATATTTTCAATTAGCATCATCAGTTGAATAGGATTGCATCACTCAACCATAATAAAACCCTGAAAGTAAAATATTGTAAAAGGCTTTTACAAACAGTTTGTGTCCAAGACAAAAATTGGTCATCTGACCCAAAAACTGAAATGTATGTAGAAAAAGCATCTTAGTAAACTAGTGGTGCTCATGATAGCAAGTCACTACCTGTGCTATCATGTGCAAAAGTCTCATCCAATGACCCGTCACACCGATGGTGTGGCATTGCAACCGCATAGGTATCTCCTCGATCCAGACATCTGGAATACCCAGGGTTAATCCCTCTATGTGATCTTGTAATTTAGCCAGAGTCTCAACCAAATCTAAGTCTTGGAGAACCACTCTCCCTACAGGTCTCTATGCTGGTCCAGCTACATCTCATGGGTCTCCCACAGGTTGAACAAGTCTGATATCTGTATACATAAAAAAAAATGATTTTGTTAAGTCTTGGAGTTAATTAAAAACACAAAAAATGAATCTAAAACACTTGGTCAAACAATTTACCAATAGCACCCCACATTGCTCCAACTAGTAGTGGTAAATCTGGATCGCCACGAAAATCCATTCCTAAATATGGATATTCTGTGAAAGTCATCTCCTATCGATTGAACCATTAAAAAAATGTAGGGGTAAATATGATCAAAGAATGGGCACCGTGCCTAGCCATAAGATCTATCCATCTCTACATCCGTGGGTCTCTTGGTCCATATACACCCAGTGAAATGAGTTGTGGCTGCAAGAGAGGTATTCTTTCCAAGGAAAAAGAAATCATGAATGATCCATAGCTAAAATTCTTGATCTTTCTTTTTTTCACCTTGCTTAGTTGCTCTTTCACAAATGAAAAGATAGCCCCGCACCAGTTGAACACTTTTGGCTCTAAACATTCTAAGGCATACTGCATGTATGATTTGTTGGCCAAATAAAGTGTAGAATTGCCAGCTAATCTAGCAATGGTAAAAAGGATCATCCTTAACGATAAATCACTAACATCTTTGATAAGTATCCTTCCGTATCTGCTAGGCTGGGCACCTGGCCTATAGAACCGTCGCACATAATCTTTCAACGGTCTACCCCCATGAGCAAGACCTATTAGTGAAATGCGGGCACCTCGCCTCAAAAATCCAGTTAGGAGATATATATCATCGATGGTAAAAGGGACCTCTTTGTCTTGAATGTGAAAAGACTGATCAGTCAGATCCCATGATTAAACAAGGAACCATAGAAGATCAATTTGCTACTGCATGTCAGATAACTGGAAATACATGAGTAACCCATAATTTCTTAAGGCCTTGATTGTTCCCAGATTACTCAAGGCTATGATATCTTGTCCTTCATGATTTCGTTCTCTCCATATGATTACCATTTCAGATTCCTGAATTAGAAAAGAATCCCTAGGGACCTCAAAACCCTAAAATGTTCTTGACTAAAATAGGAGATAAAAAGAATGAAATGAAAGAGAACAGAGTTAGTTCTCACCTAGTCCAAGCAACACAAGGAATGATCCCTTCAATCCTCTGCAATCAACTAGCGAGCTTGGGGAAAACGCTACTCTAGAAATCAGAAGGTAAAAATGAGATGGTGAAAATGAATGGTAAGAACCGATTTTTATGTTTATTTCTTGCACATTAATCGAGTAAACATTGGTTTTCATTTATTTAATCCATGAAAATGTATTGTTTAATCTTTTGATGGAATCTTGAGCATGATTAACAACTGGCAAGCAATTATGACATGCTTACGTGTAAATTGAACATCTTTGACCACAAAGCAAACTTTTATCACTTTTTCAAGCTTTGTTGAAAACAAAAAAGGAACCCCCTTGGAGTCCTCTTTAAGCTTTTTTCAGACGTTCTAAACATGAAAATATTGTTGAGCACTTGTTGTTTCTAGCTCGTTAATGGATTAGAATTGATATCTACTCAGTATAGTTTTACTGCTCCTTCGAGCTAAGATGGATTAACTACGAAAAAGGTACTCGTTGGTCAAACATGATCAATAGGTTCTCCCTTGTATTGTTTTATGCTTTTTCAGACTTGAGAGAAAAATGTATGAAAATGAACTTGTGGAGTTTCCTTTTTTTCCTTTTTCAGACTCTCTAAATGTGAAAAGAACCAAGTTATCTTTGTCATTAAACTCATTAAAAACATTAAATAGTGACAAACTTGTCCATCTAGACAAGACCGAGTTTCACCTTCGCTAGACTCGTTAAAACATCAAATAGTGATGGATTCACTCGAAGGGTGAGATTATACAACAACCATATGTTATCCTCCTCAAGCTTGATAAAAATAAAGAGGTATTGGTCAGAAATGACTCGGGAAAATGGGAAAAAGCTGGGAACACTTTATGGTAGCAGGTCGCTCTTGAACATGACACTTTCACCTCATCAACATGACTATGTGGGTTGGGTCATTCAACTTGATGGTTATCACACCATTGGTCTATCATACCATCCATTGCTTTGTTTTTGGTCAATGCTACCAATTCACTTCAGTGTCGCCAATATGTTCAAGAGAAGTCATTCAGTTCAAAACTTCATCATTTACAATATAGCAAACCTTCATTTCATGTCCTCCATTCCTGAACCTTGTGTCGTCAGTCGATGTTTCATCTCCAAAACCATTTACCTCGTTTCGTGTCGTTGATGTGGGATACATCAAGGCCCTCCTGTGATAAGTCACTTCTTGTTGACATCAGCACATCATCCAAGAAGTTGACTTAGAAACACCCCTTCAGTACCTTGAGGCTTGCATACATCAATGGTAGGTTTCTCACTTTTGGTGATAGGTTGACATCACAGGCCTTCAACCGAAAGACTTCGTATGGTGTTCAACATCAAGTCATTTATTCACACCATGCAGAATGCACTGCAGTACCTTGAGGATCATTATCATTATTGGTGATCCCTCTCATGTCTGTTAATAGATTACATCATTGGCTAGTAATTAGATGATTTCTCTCGATGTTTGACTTCAATCATCTATTCACATGGTTAGACTTGTACATTGAGTGAAATATTGGATGAGATTGAAGACCCCGAATCTAGTTTCATCCATCCAAGCTGCGATATATTTTCAGGAATACTATATCAAATGTACAAATGGACTTACATTCATTGTCATCCATTCATGGGTCTATATCTATAGACAACTATATTTGTACATGTAATGAAAGTTTATAAGCTGAACATGGGTATGCCTTCCCTCGGCTAATTTATGAGAAAAATCAAAGTATCATGATATATGTATTATAACTCCTGCAGGTCTCCTTCTGTTTCGAAACCTTCTCTCCAAGTGGTAAAGCATCTCACTCGACATGTTTATTTTCGACTTCATGGTTTAGGGGGCAACTGTTACAGGTCAATTTGGGCACATCAACCCCAGCTTCTAGATCTGTATAATTAGGGTTCATCAATCCCTAATTCAGTTGTTTTCATTCCCTAATGAGGTCAACCTACATCATGCTTTCCTCCCAAGAGTTTCCATGACACTATTCATCCAACACATGCCCCTAAGGAGATTAGCGCAAGTGGCCCTTTATCAAGCTATATTGCAATGGAGGAATTGCACTGTCTGGGTGCACTGCAGCGCAGTTGGCCTTTGTTTCACCTACGTTGAGAGAGATTCATCAAATTTTTGAAATGAATCCATTATATTTCTCATCCAATGGATGCCTCTAGAAGTTTACAGTTGGATTGAGCTCGCTTTTGGATGAGGAAGAGGATGAATGAACCGTAATCCATTATCCCTTCCTCCATGGAACCACTTCCCAATTTCAACAAAGCATTCATGAGGGCCACTAATGGCTTAACCTCCTCCATTCAACTATAAATTAACCAAGCATTCATAGGCTGGTCTAGGTTGGAATTTCTTGAGCTAAGTAAATGTTGTTTGAATGAGATTAGTAAGAGTATTGTAATGATGTCAAATTGTTGGTTCATGAGGAGAGAATGGTTTGAAGCTGGAAGGATGACACTAAATCAAGCATGAATCTTCATGGGTTGTAATATTTCCTTCTATTAATAAAGAATTCTAAGCTTTTTCCATTCATGTGTTTATATGATGTATATCGTATTCTGGATTCTATGATATGTTTAGTTAACAGATCATTATTGTATGCTTTGATGGGTTTCTGTCTCGGCTTGTGTGCAGGTACTTTCCAAGCGAGTTAAGTACGGAAAGGAGCGGTGAAATCGGTCAAAGGAGAGAGGGATCAAGCAAAAGTTACAGGTTGGTTCCTTTTCTTCCTTCTCTTATCTGTTAATTATAGGAAAAGTAGTGAATTACTTTGTCTATTGTTTCTAGACTAGCTACTATGTCTAGAGGGTTAGGCGTTTGTAGAAACACTAAATTTTCCCAAAACATTCCCTTTGGTTTATAATATCGATCATGGTAAACAATTGTCAATCATAGCCAACCATGGTTAAATGTCACATTGTGACAATGATTGTCTTACCATGAAAATAAATAATAATCCATTTGGTTTATTGTATCAATCCCTTTGGTTTATTATTCTCTTGGGTTTATAATCCCTTGGGATTTTAGTATTAATCCCTTGGGTTTATTGTTCATTGGGGTTTTATTATTAATCCCTTGGGTTTATTGTTCATTTGGGTTTATAGTATCAATCCCTTGGGTTCATTATTCTGTTTGGTTTATAATATGAATCATTGTAAACCATTGCCAATCATAGCCAAACATGGTCAATCATGGTTGAATGTCGCATTGTGACAAGAATTGTCTCACCATCAAAATAAACCATGTTTATTTTAGTGTTTGTAGTATGTATATTTGGGTTTACCAATGTTCGGTTTATAATATTAGCCCCATGCTTCAATGTTGTTGGATCTATATTATTAGGCCCTTCGGTTTAATATTATTCCATTGGGTTTATAATCCCTTGGGCTTTTAGTATTAATCCCCTGGGTTTATTGTTCATTGGGGTTTTAGTATTAACCCCTTGGGTTTATTGTTCATTTGGGTTTATAATATCAATCCCTTTGGTTCATTATTGCACTTGGTTTATAATATCAATCATTGTAAACCATTCCAATCATAGCCAAGCATGGCCAATCATGGTTGAATGTTGCATTGTGACAAGAATTATCTCACCATCAAAATAAACCATGTTTATTTTTAGTGTTTGTAGTATTTATATTTGGTTTTACCAATGTTGGTTTATAATATTATTCCCTTGGTTGAATGTCGCATTTTGACAAAGATTAACTCACCATGAAAATAAACCATGTTTATTTTAGTGTTTGTAGTGTTTCTAATTGGGTTTAACAATGTTGAGTTTATAATATTAGTCCCATGGGTTTAATATTATTTCCTTGGGTTCATAAACCCTTGGGGTTTTAGTATTGATCCCTTTCTTTATTATTCCTTTAGGTTATAATATCAATACCTTGGGTTTATTATTCCCTTAGGTTTATAATATCGATCATGGTCAACCATTGTCAAGCATGATTGAATGTCATATCCTCACAACGATTCTCTCACCTTGAAAATAAACCATGTTTATTTTAGTCTTTCTAATATTTATATTAGAGTTGACCAATATTAGGTTTATAATATTAGTCCCTTTTTGCATGCCTTGCAGACCCGCCAGACCTATATAACATAATATATATCTCTTTCGGATTCGGCCAGCAATTGGCATTATATATATATATATATATATATATATATATATATATATATATATAGATATATATATATATATATAAAGTGTTATACGATGATTGCGGACCCGCCGAGGCTTTAAAATATAATACATATATGCTTTAAGTCTGGCCTTTTTATTATAATCTTTTATAACATAAATTCATATAAAAGAGCGTAAACCACAATATATATGAATATCAATAAAAGTCTTTGGAACCCGCAATAAGATGGATGCGCTGAGTCATATAAAATAATCACATGAACTATCGGGTTTGGAACTCAATCGCTCATCGCAATTGGCGCTTTCATATATATATATATATATATGTGTGTGTGTGTGTGTGTGTGTGTGTGTGTGTGTTGTCTTACGGACCCACTGCAATTATAAAACAATAATACATATCGTTTCGGGTCTGTCATTGCAAATCACGATCAGCGGAACCCATATGCATGCATATAAAGGGTTTTCAATACAGCGGACCAGCCGAACTTTTAAACACATTGTATATATTATTTTGGGTCTGGCCCACCCATATCGTAATCGGAGGCATTGTATAAACATAATATAGGCGGTATACATTGTTTCAGACCCGCTATCATTATAAAATATGGAATATATATAATCGAGTCTGGTGTTAGTGTAAATATGTTGTCTTACGAATGCACCACAATTATAAAATAATAATACATATCGTTTCAGGTCCCTCATCGCAAATCGCGATCGGCAAAACCCATATGCATGCATATAAAGGGCTTTCAATACAGTGGACCCGCCAAACTTTTAAACACGCTATATATATTATTTCGGGTCTAGCCCACCCATATCACAATCGGCGGAATCGTATACACTTAATATAAGTAGTATACATTGTTTCGGACCTGCCATCATTATAAAATATGGCATATATATTATCCAGTCTCGTGTTAATGTTTTAAGACTTGTTCCTTTGTTTTCCTTTGTAAAATCTAATATATTTCTCCATTTCTTTTATATTTTCATTTCCGATATACTTGCTTTATCTTTTCTTCAAAATATTTCTCGAATGATTTTGAATGAAACAATAAATATATTATTATTATAATAATAATTATATTTGTATAATAATATAATATTATTATAATATTATAATCATCTATTATTATTATTATTGTTGTTAATTTTTTTAATAATTTTATATTATTAGATTTTTTAAATAATATAATGATAATATAATATTATTATGAGCTATTCTTATTATTAATTAATATATATTAAGAGTTTATATAATTATTATAATATTCATATAATATTTATACAGCAATATATAAAAGTAATCTAGTTGTTAATAGTTATTAATAATCCTAAATACTAATAATAATTAACCCTATGTATACAAACCCTAAGATAAATATTAAAAATACTAAAGCCTAAGAATAATAATAGTATTATTAATAATAATTAATAATACTAATATTATTATGAGTTTATACTATTATAATAATATTAATATAATAATCATAAATATATAATTATATAAGAATATACTTGTTATTATTTGTATAGTTATTAATTATCATAAATAATAAATAATTGGTCTTTATTGATCTTATTATAATAATACTGATTATATTTTTATTATAATAATAATTATATGTGTATATTGTTATAATAATATAATATTATAATCGAATATTATTAATAACTATATGAATATTAACAAGAAGATTATTTCTATATGTTATTATATAAATATTATAATAATACAATGGTAATTATATTTGTATATTATTGTAATTATATAATAATAATATAATATTATTATAAGCCATCACACATCAATAGTTTGTGGATGACAACATGTTGATTGGACACTCTTTAGTTCAAGAAGCATTAATATTTAAATCCTTGTTTGATGAATATTCAAAAGCATTAGGAGCCAGCATCAACATTGCAAAATCCCAAATTTTCTTTTTTCACACTCCCCCCTCCACCCAATCCTCTATAACTAGCATCCTCGGATTCTCTAAAGCCTCCCTACCCTCAAAGTATTTAGGCACCGTGTTGACCGATTTAGCTCTTAAACATGTCTCTTGGTATCTGCTCGTCGAAAAGCTTGAAGCCTGCCTTTCTTCTTAGACCTTCAGAGCTTTTAATATGGAAAGTAATTTGGTGCTGGTTAAGGTCGTTTTACAATCGATGCCTCTATATATTTTCTTTGTTTTAGTGGCACCAAAATGGATGCTTAAGAGAATTAAAAATTTACAATGTAACTTTCTATGGGGTTCCTCAGGCCAGAATAAAAAATGAGCATTGGTCAAATGGACGATAGTTTGCCTTCCTAATAAATATGGAGGTGTGGGTCTCCGAGATCCTAAACATAGTAATGCTATTATGGGAGTAAGGATATGGTGGAAATGACTCTCAGCTCCACACACACTATGGGCTACACTTTGGACTGCTAAATATGCAAATAACAGACCGCCAGACGATTTAATCAGACTTTTTCACACTGAAAATGGCTCCTTAATATGGAATGCAGCAAGATAGCACAATGACATGATACAGAAGCATAGTTTCTGGGAAATTAGAAATGATAGTAATGCTTGTTTCTGGGTTGACTCATGGCAACAAAGACCAGAGATAAGCAATTTGTTCAAACCTCTACATACATATTATTGGGCTCTGCAACAGAATGAAAAAGTCAATTAGCACTGGATTCCAGCCCTTAATCAGGGATACAGACAATGGCTAAAAGCAGCACAAATAATCAGACAATGAACGGAGAAAATTCACAATGAGATTGACATAGAACTCATGAATAGAAAAAATAGATCCTTAGACAAGAAGGATATTTTGAGATGGGGGTATACACCACGTGGGATTTTTACCACAAAGGAAGTGTACAACCTTTTGATTGGCAATCAGGATGTAAAAGACCCTATGTGGGACAAAATCTAGTCTCCGGTTATTTGGCCCAAGATCTCGACGTTTCTCTAGCTGCTATGTCAAAAAAGGATACTCACCTGGGACAATCTAAGGAAAAAAAGCTTCCATGGGCCCTCAAGATGCCCCAATTGCAACCAACAGGAAGAGACAATACAACATCTTATGGACACATGCCACCTTGCCAATAAACTATGGGAAAAAATTGACTTTAGATGTCAAAAAAGGGGTAGAGTAACAAGGGATATTACAAACACCATCCGTAATTGGATAATCGATCCTTACAAGAGCAGGTTGCTAAACTCCCTATGGAAAATTATTCCAGGCCTACTCATCTGGACTTTATGGAAAGAAAGAAACAGACGCATTTTTAAGAATCAATGCACTCCTCTAGAAAACATATGGAGTAATTTCTACAACAACCTTCAGGAAACCTTGGCTCTTCAAAAATGGCATAAAGAGGACTTTCCTACCCTACCTCAGGAGAAGAACATATGGGAGAATTGGCATCTCTGGATTACCCAAACTCATGAGCACTCTAGCAACCCCTCTCAAAATTCCAAAGCTCCAAGTAAATGGAAACCTCCTTCCCAAGGAATGATACAATTAAATTTTGATGGAGCCTCCAAAGGCAACCCAGGCATGGCAAGCTATGGAGGCATCTTCAGGGATCATGGAGGCAAACCACTCTTGCTCTTCTTTGGATCAATAGGTTGGGACACAAACAATTCAGCTGAACTAGAAGGACTGTGGCAGGGACTGTGCTTAGCTCAGCAGCATGGTTTTTTTCCTCTTGTAATTGAAGGAGACTCACAAATCCTTATCAACATCACCAATCAACTACTCCAAGGAACACCTGCCCACAAAGTAGCTAGCAGCTGGAGATTAGCGGCTCGTTTAGAGCTCATAGAAAAATGGCTCTTAACCAATAGAGCAATCACATTCCAACATGTCAAAAGGGAAGGTAATAAAGTAGCGGATCTCCTGGCAAATTTGGGGGTGGATAGTGAATGAGTTCTAAATGCTGGCTCGCTTGACATCTTAAATGATAGCCCTCATTTACAGGACTGCATTGATCTAGTGCAGAAAGATGCAAAACTCCTGGATACGGGTGTTTAATAGCGCTGGTACAGCACAGCAAATCTGGGTTGGCAAGTGGCGCGGCCACATGGCCAACCACGCTTCCACTCAGAAGCTCACCACCGAAGTTAATGACATTTTAATGCCTTGTGCGGGCCGAGGAAACCTCATTTTGATCCATAAGATGGCAATTTCGGACCACCCTCCCTCTATTCCACCTCCTTTGAACTGCAATTGTCTCCCTGCTATTGCAGAGCCGAGCTCGTGCACGACAACAGGGAGACGTTGCCAGATTCTTTCTTATATTGAAATGGTTGAAGGTGCTCACTTTTCGCATAATCTTCTTTGCTGCTTTCGAACTGCTACTTCGACCCTGAATCCTGCTTTTGAACCTTGATTTCCCGATTCTCCTGCCCCCACTTTCCATTCTATCCCTCGTTCTAAGCCTCCTAGTCCTCATCAGCCTAATTCCGACTAGGCGAATATGCCTCATCTGCGTCACAGGATGCGTTGTAGAATATGCAATAGCAGAGGAAGAGCAATTCGCCCCCTCTCGCTGTCCTTCTCTGACTCTACCCCTTTGGATTCCTCCTCCCCCTCGACGATGGCTCATTCCGCGAGTCATTATCCTGCCACCTGCAGCAGTAGGGGGCGTGCTGGACGTGCTCAGATGGTCAGCTCTAGACGTGCTAAAGAGGATCCTCGGTCGCCTGCTACCTTTGTCCCGACGCTGAAACCCAACAACTCCACCCAATTCCAATTTTGTTGCACAATGGAATGCCCTTGCGTAATTGCTACCATTTCCATTACTTTCAGAGAAGAGACTCAAAGCTTTGACGTCCCAGCTCACAACACCAGCAGAAGGAAAACTCATAGTAGCCGCTCTGGGACATGCAGAACCCATGATGAAGTTCCGGACCAAATAGGCACAGCTCAGGGACACAATATTCTAGGCGGCTTCACGAATATGGAAGCTATGACGAGAGATCAATAGCATGAAGAAGATGACATGGAGGCATACAGGTGTCTAATTGTGGAGGAACCTCCGCCACCTAATGACACCTAGCTGGCAAAAGTTTACTTCAGGTTTTGAGCTCCCGGTCACCAAACTTAGGGGTCTTCTCTACTGTTTCTTTTTGTAATTGTTGTCTTTTTTGATGTTTTGTTCAAAAAACTATTCCACCATGGTTTTACAGGTTGGTTCCCCTGCGTGAGTAGCACACTTGTCTAGTTTTAGACTGGTTTCCCTGATGTGGGCAATCATTTCCAGTTATTGTTTGTTAAACATGGGCTAATTTGAGACAGGATCTGCAGGGCCGGTGCCTCGATGTACTATTTTTTGTTACATTAATAGAATTAGTCAAATTCAGAAAAATATATAGATATATTTAATATTATTATAATATTATAATCAAATATTAATATTAATATTATATTTTATTTTTTTTTATTTTTTTTTTTCCCTAGGTGGAAAAACCTATCAACTCAGGTGTCAAAACCAACAGTGAGGACAGCCATCTCTGGCTGCTATCCGCGAATGTCAGTTTGACTCATCACAGATAGATAGGAAAACCACGCCACCTGAAATAACCCGCTGGTGGTCCGTAAGGGAGCAGGCTCATCACTCCTGCCAGATGCCTCTGGGTCTTGGGCCGTTAACCTGTTTCCTTACGTCCGAGGAAGACGAGCTCTTAGCCAAGCAGAAGCAGTTTTACGGCATACTCCAGGCCGAATATTATATTTTATTATTATAATAATAGTACAATATAATTGTTATTATTTTCTTTATAATTTTATATTATTAGATTATTTAAATAATATAATAATAATCTAATATTATTATGAGCTATTCTTACTATTAATTAATATATATTAGTAGTTTATATAATTATTATAACATTAATATAATATTTTTACAGTAATATATATATATATATATAATCTGGTTGTTAATATATTGGAGTAGTCATTAATAATTCTATATAGTTATGAATGATCCTAAATACACATAATAATTATTAATGTGGTTGATATAAGTCTGTCGGCGTATATCAACCACATCGGAAAATGTGGTTGATATATATGCTTCATATATGCCTATCGGCGTATATCAATCATATTTACCTTCGTAAATATCACTGTGCTAGTATAGAAATTTTTAATCTAGAAAATTGTTTAAATTATACAAAAGTTATATTTGAATAATTTTTCAAATATATTTTTGATTAATAAAATTGTCTAAAATTTAATAGAGTTTTTTTTAGTGCGATTTTTTAGACTTTTCGGCACCGCAATCTTGTGGAAAAAAATTGAGCTGAAATTTTGATTTGTGTTATTTAAACTTGTTTTTTGATTGTACATATAGATTCAACAACCTAAAAAACTTATAAAGCATTTCTATTCTGCAGAAATTACCATCAAATTTGTGATTTCAATCAATTCTTGTTTGATTTTATATAAATTAAATCAGAAAACTCAAAAAAAAAACTTCCAAAACATCTCACTAAAAAATTTAAAAATTCTATTTTTTAAATTTTCTTTATTTACATAAATATTAAAAATAAAAATATGAAATGACATGATACATTTAATTCTAAAATTAATATAACAATCATCACCTTTTGACTTTCCTTTTTCTAAATATTATACAAAATTCATAAAATTTATATTTTTTTAATTAATTTGTACACATCATATAAAATTTATTTAAATCAAAATAAATTAAATTTACACTCTCCCCTGTCTGTGCTAAAATATAATAATAACATGTAATGATACATGTGACAATGTACGTGACATAATGACGTATTAACAGTTATTTTTTATCTTAAAAGTATGATGGCATTTAAATGGTACATAATGACCTTTCAAAAATAATATAGGATTTAAATTATATATATATATATATATATATAAAATAAAACAAGTGTTATATAGTGGTTAATATTTGTTTAATTTAAATATAGTTAATTGGATCATAAATAGTTGATGAAGTGTGAGATGATTAATTAAAGTCTTCATTAAAAAAATAGAAATGAAAATGAAAATATTGTGTTAAAATGTTGTTTTTTGGTTAGCATCCTGCATTATTGGTGAGTTATAATGAAGTTTTATAACTTTATTTTCATTGCAGTGTTTGGTTTAAATTGATATAGATAAACTTAGCTTCAACTCAATAAGAAACTTGTTTTGCAAAATGGGAATATGAAACAAAACATTTATTGTTATCACTCAAATGTGTCTCTTTCTTTTGAATAGTAAAATTGAGTTGATATGACTGTGCTAGTATAGAAATTTTTAATCTAGAAAATTGTTTAAATTATACAAAAGTTATATTTGAATAATTTTTCAAATATATTTTTGATTAATAAAATTGTCTAAAATTTAATAGAGTTTTTTTTAGTGCGATTTTTTAGACTTTTCGGCACCGCAATCTTGTGGAAAAAAATTGAGATGAAATTTTGATTTGTGTTATTTAAACTTGTTTTTTGATTGTACATATAGATTCAACAACCTAAAAAACTTATAAAGCATTTCTATTCTGCAGAAATTACCATCAAATTTGTGATTTCAATCAATTCTTGTTTGATTTTATATAAATTAAATCAGAAAACTCAAAAAAAAACTTCCAAAACATCTCACTAAAAAATTTAAAAATTCTATTTTTTAAATTTTCTTTATTTACATAAATATTAAAAATAAAAATATGAAATGACATGATACATTTAATTCTAAAATTAATATAACAATCATCACCTTTTGACTTTCCTTTTTCTAAATATTATACAAAATTCATAAAATTTATATTTTTTTAATTAATTTGTACACATCATATAAAATTTATTTAAATCAAAATAAATTAAATTTACACTCTCCCCTGTCTGTGCTAAAATATAATAATAACATGTAATGATACATGTGACAATGTACGTGACATAATGACGTATTAACAGTTATTTTTTATCTTAAAAGTATGATGGCATTTAAATGGTACATAATGACCTTTCAAAAATAATATAGGATTTAAATTATATATATATATATATATCTAAAATAAAACAAGTGTTATATAGTGGTTAATATTTGTTTAATTTAAATATAGTTAATTGGATCATAAATAGTTGATGAAGTGTGAGATGATTAATTAAAGTCTTCATTAAAAAAATAGAAATGAAAATGAAAATATTGTGTTAAAATGTTGTTTTTTGGTTAGCATCCTGCATTATTGGTGAGTTATAATGAAGTTTTATAACTTTATTTTCATTGCAGTGTTTGGTTTAAATTGATATAGATAAACTTAGCTTCAACTCAATAAGAAACTTGTTTTGCAAAATGGGAATATGAAACAAAACATTTATTGTTATCACTCAAATGTGTCTCTTTCTTTTGAATAGTAAAATTGAGTTGAGATAATCTAATTTTTGATTTAGTATTAAATCAATTTTTAAATTAAATTGTAAAGACATGTCAGTTAATATTTATGAATAATTTGTAATAACAATTGTTTTACCATTAATTTAACAAAATTATAACTAGCATGGTTATATAAATCAAATCAATAATAATTATAAATCAATATCATAACACTTAGTCTCTGATCAAAATACTTACATTTGGTATAGTGAAAATAAAAGTAAAAAACATGTAAAATATCCCTTTTCAAAAATATTCTAAATATTATATGTTTGTCTATGATTTTTGGTTTAGTACTAAATTGATTGAATTTGACAGTGGTTTTGAATAAAACCAGGAATAAAGTTGCAATAGATTAAACGACTTTAACAAAATTCACACATTAACTTTTTGCATGGTAACTGAGACCAATCTTGCGTGTTTGATTCGAGGAAAGAAGGTAAAACAACTTTAACAAACCAATTGAAACAAATGAGAAATTGAAAACTAACCTCTCAATAAACTCGAACAGTCTTCAATGACTAAATAGAATATGGAACTTCAAAGGCTCAAAACAGAATATCGAACTTCAAAGTGGGACCCTGACATTATCCCAGTTGAAGTTTTGATTCGAGGAAAGAAGATAAAACAACTTTAACAAACGAATTGAAACAGATGAGAAATTGAAAACTAACCTCTCAATAAACTCCAAAGAGTCTTCAACAGCTCTAAACAGAATCGAGTTTCAAATCCTTTGACGTGCGAGAACAGTAGACATTAATCACCGAACACACAAAAGGAATTAAAAAAAAAAAAACTTCTTGAATTCAAGAAGATAAATTTGTTGAAGTTTTTATATATTTGTAGACAAAAATTATAAAAACTATATTTAAATAAAACAATTTCAATAAGTTAGGAAAAATTTGCTCATGAGATCCTAAAAATTAGTAACTAAACATCAATAAAACTTTCTTAATAAAATAAAAATAGGAAAGAAATGAACACAAAGTTCTAAAAACTAATAACTAATTATCATAATATTAATTATAAAAGCTACGGGTAAGCAAGAAACAAAATTATGATTAATGTATTTGGTCTTGAAAATAGAAGAAAAAACAGAAAAATTATATATATAAATTAAAAAAATATTAGGAAAATATTTTTAAATTGTTTTTTCCTCTTTAAAATTTTCCATCTTAAAAAAAACCATAGAAAAAAGTGAAAAAAATATAAATCAAATTAAAAATAATAAAACTAAAAAAAATTACTAGAAAAGAAAAAATTAAATTATCTTTTTCTCTTTAAAATTTGTCTATCTTAAATAGAAAATATGGAGAAAAAATTATAATTCATGAAAATAGAAATAATAGAAAAGAAATAATAAGGCCTCAACCAATCATTTTACAAATAAATATATTTAAATAATAATAAAAATAAAAAATAAAAAATTGAATCTCCAATATTAAATTATGGATAAGTGGCATAAATTTTTGGTCAAAGACAAATTGAATACCTAGTATTATAACCGAAAGTTCCAATTATAATAACATAAAAGTTAAAAGAGCTTAATATTCGAGTAAAATAAGATTCTTACAATTTTCATAATGTTGAAGTTGAAGTTTTAGAAATAAATGGTGTTTCTGAGTTTAGACTTTTGTGCTCCATATTAATAATACCAAAATCTTTAGGAAAAAATCACATATGAGTAAACAATTTTTCATAATGTTGAAGTTGAAGGTTTAGAAATAAATGGTTCTATGATCCATATTAATAATACCAAAATCTTTAGGAAAAAATCACATAGGAGTAATATCATCGACGTGTTTCTAACTAACTAGTGTGGTTCATCTTCAGGACAATATGATGAATCAGATCCAAGCAATGAAACAAATAGATAAAGAGAGCAGCGGATTAGCCGCTAGAAAAAATCAGCTAGTTTAACTAAAATAATTATTTTTTATTTTTATTTTTGTTTTTGTTTTTGTTTTTGTTTTTATTTTTATTTTTACTTTTTAGGTTTTTATCAAAATAAAAAATTATTTTAATTAATATTTTTTGAATTAAATTATATTTTTATTTATATAATAAATCAATTTAAGATACAGTGTTATAATAATAATTAGAATTCCACATATAATAATAATTAGAATTCCATATATATATATATATAATAATATTTTTTTTTTTTTAAATTTGAATTTTAAATAACATCAAATTAAATAATATTAATCCTATGTAATTTTTCCGCAAATATTAGATTTTGTTATTATAAATGGGGTTGTTTCTTTTGGAATTATATAAAAAAAATTATAATTTAAATATTTTTCCAAAATATATTATATATTTATTATAAATGTTATATTTAATAAATTAAAATTTAAAATTTTGATAAAAATAATGATGATAGTTAACATTTTTTCTAAATATAAAAATATGTAAAATTTAAAAATATTATATATTTTAATTAATTTTTATTTATCTAAGGGATATTTTTTGATATCTCATATCTATATCTATATATATATATATTCTTTTACATAAAATAAAATTAACTTAAAAGATTACGCTTTAACCTGACCTGTCTACTTGCAAATATAATAGTATATAAAAAATAATTTTTTATTTGAACAACATCAATCTATTCGGTTTCAATGATGTATGCAACAATATATATACAATAATATCATATTCGAGTTTTTTTTTTTTATATCTTTTATTACGTTTAAATGGTGTAGGTAACAATTTATAGGTTATAAAAACAATATAGTAATTAAGAAATAAAAATTTAGAGTTAGTGTTCACATGAAAAGCTTAGATAATATTTGAGTTTAGGGCTTTCTAAAATGTATTATAATATTTGATTTAATTTTGGACTTAAATTATGTTGCTGTAATGAAATTATATAAAAAAGTGAATGTGTTTTTATATTTATTATTAAATATTTTAAAATTTTATACGTTTAAATTTTTATTTTTAAAATCTTTTTAGAAAGGTATTTATTATCTTCATTGATGGCATAACTTCTTTCACTCATTTATAAATAGATCACTCATCTAAGAGATTTCGGCTGAAAAACACTAAGTTGTAAGGAGATGTTGGTGCTTTGAGATTAGAATTGAGTGCAAATATTGTCATAGTGTTGGAGTGTCTTGCTTTTCATGAGGTTGATGAAGGATTGAATTGGAAGGATGACATTAGATGGAACTTGCATTGGTTGTAATCTTTCCTCTTATCAATAAAGTTTTCAAGATTTTTTTCCTTATGTTTGTGTTATATGTTTATACATTCATATGTATATCATGTTCTCGATTCCATGTTATTTATAAGCAATAGATCATTATGCTTTGATAGGTTTTTGTTTCTGTAATTGTGCAGGTACTTCTCAAGTGACTTAAGTACGGGAAGGAGCAACGGAATCGGTCAAGGGAGATAAGGAACAAGCAGAAGTTACAAGTAGGTTCTATGTTCTTTTATTTTATCTGTTGTTAAGTTAAGATTACTTGTCTGTTTTTTCTAGATCAGCTACTAGATCTAGAGGGTCACGTGTTTGTCCAAGAACATTAAATATTCCCGAAACAAATTGGCGACTCCACTGGGGACCAGCTTATCCATTTTAGTAGCTTATCAGCCTCTTAGGATTTTCCTACATACTATACTTGTGTTCGTTTATTGATTTCAGTCCTCTTTCATTGAAAATTGAGTCGAAACTGTTCCAAAATTGCCTTTAGAATTGCTTACTGGTATCAACGCACTATCCCTAACGGTTTCCTACGCTGCAGTGCACTTCCTGCATAGGTATAGAGCGATTCAGCGCATTGTCTTTAACTGTAGCTTGCGTTGATCTCTTGAGGATCAGTTTCCCATCTAGGAACTGAAAGTTTTTGCCAATTTTCTCCTATTTGAATTAGTTGCTGAATGACCATGATGTTCTGTCTCTGAAAATCAGTCTTCATCTCCTTAATTTTGCCCTACTTAGACTAGGATTGGTGAATGTTTTTTATGTATTTGATTTATCATTTGCAATCCATTGTCGAAAGATAGTTTTTGATCGATTGTTTTGTTGATAGAAAAGTGTCATAAAATCGTCATTTTCTTCAAAAACTGAAGTGTCGTAAAATCTTCCTTCATAAATAATTGATTAATTTATTTGTGCATTTGATTTGTATTTTCATTCAAAGTGTCGAAAATCTTCATTTGTTTAAAATTGAAAGTGTCGTAGAATCCTCCTTTCCGTTTTAAAAGAAATTGTCATAAATCGCCATTTTTTATGAAAAAGTTCTGAACCATTTGTGCATTAGTTTTTCTTACTACATTATTCACATTAAGAGAAACTGAAAAGAAATACATGCAATTTGCATTTTAGAGCTTGAGTTTGTGTGCTAAAAGGAATGATTTAGGGAATTGCATTAGTTTCTGCTCTTTGTTGTTTGTTCAAAAAAGTACTTCTATGCTCTATCCCTCATAGCTAAGATTTTCATTGTTAAAATTAAACAAAAAGAGTGCTTATCATTCTAGTTGCGTTCTTAGGAATTTCAAAACACATCTCGCGGTGAACCTTCAAAGGCAAATTTCTAAGCAAGATCAAATTAAAATAAACATCAATTAATCTAACAACGCTTTGGAACTTAACAAAAAACATCTAGAGGTCTAGGATAGAGACATGTTTTAGTGTCTTTAAACCTAGTGGCTATCGTTTTCACTGTAGGTTGGGTGATTCCTCAACCTAGTGGCTATCGTTTTCACTGTAGGTTGGGTGATTCCTCCTCTTTGATCTGATAAGTGCTAGTATGGACTTATGCTCCCTGTACCATCAAATATATAGTGGGAGACCCCAATAAGTTGAAATCCTTTCTCCCTAGGAAGTCGAGTCTACCACCTTACCGATCGCAATGCACCAAACACAGCATTCGGGAAGATTGACTATCATACATAAAGTCCTTGGTAGTTTCTCTTTCATTTATCACCAAGGTGTATATTGCAGTTTTGTGATTTGTCTAGTAAACCCTCTTATCTAGAATCTTTAGAGTAGTCACTTTCGTTTCTTTTCAATTCTTTAAAAGTAAAAGGATCATCTGAGCACCTATCCTTTCAGGCTCATTAAAAATCAAAGGCGACTAGAGTCATCTTTTGTTTTTTCTCGACTCTTTAAAACTGAAAAAGAAAAGTTGTGTTCCAGTGTCGTAAAAATTAATTGACCACGAATAACATCCTTATTCTTTAGTTGAGTTTAAGTTGATAAAGTTAATCAACAATCACGTAGGAAAATCAACCCAAACCCCATCGTTCACAGAGAACACCGAGCCAACCACCTTTTCCTCTTGAGCGACACCAATTCGGACAAAGATGTTTCATTTAACTGAGTCTAGTACATCAAGAACTCCTAGTTCTTCATCTGGGTTACCTGAAACATTTGTTTCAGTAACTACAAAGACTCCAGTTAATCCAATTATTTCTGGTACATCCGTTCCTGAAGAGGAAGTCTCACATTTATTAAGGACATTAGCACTGATCCTAGTGTAACAGTAACCGAGGTTGTATAACAAGAAGTTGATACTCAACTTGAAACTGCTCAATCGGAAAGTGCTTCTGAACTTGAAACGACTCAACAAGGAGTTGGTCCAGAATCTATCCCAGTTCAAATAGAAGTTACATTTAAATCAGAAGTTTTTCAGGAACCTCCCTTTGAAACTGTTGTTCATTTACCTAAACATCTGGACTTTGAATTTCAACATTCAGAAGTTGTTACCCCTCCAACATCAATCACTGTTGAAACTGCACTCTCATCAACACCAGAAATCTTTTACGGGCCTGACGGTCAACCTCTTCCACCAGATTTGATTGCCATAGAGGAGGAAATAGTAGAGGATTCCAAACCTGGAACCCCATTTCACTTTGGAACTGGGATTAATCTTTATCCTACTTCTCCTAATTACTTTCCTTCATCTAATCTTGCTTCCTTGCAAGTTTCCGTCGAATCATTAGGACAACTTTTGGGCCAGTTAACTATGGTTGAACAACCATCAACATCCAAGACTGTATCATTTGATGTAGTTGTAGTAAAAAAAAAATTGTGTAACTCCTTCGATGTTTTCTACCACACCTAAGTCACACCTATATGGTGAATTGTCCATCCTAATTGGTTACCAATTATTGTCTAGAACCCACTCAGGGGTTGCTTCAGCACCATGGTTATCACCCATGTACTCATCTGGAATTTTATCTGGTTTTTCTCAAATGGGAACCCAGTAGTTTGATTCTGCACATCAGTATCAGGTTGGGCAATCTAGTCATCAGAGACATGTATATCCATTAAATACTGGATTGCCACCATATGGAAAGCAACATGTTTATTTACCGTATCCTTCCTATTCTGGAGGACAACCATATGGTAATTTCCCACAAGATTCAAGTCAACCTGGGATTAGAGTTTGTTAATGGAAACAGTAATGCCAACTCAACCGAGACTTGTGTATCCAACACAACCAATGCAAATTTTGTCAAATATTCTACTACACCTATTGTTACTACTGTGTCACAATCACAAGCACAAATTGTTGTATCTCAACCGGTGCAAATTGATCCTTATTCCTTCCAACCACAAGTTTCAAGTCAAGAGGTTCAAGTTTCTCGAGTTGTTTTACAACAGCCACTTGTTTCTGGAACCCAACAACAACCTCAAGTTAGTATACCTTCATCTTGATTGACTCAGGTTTACACTGGTATAGTTAATCCACAAATTGGTAAATCTTTCATTACTGGACAACAACAGTTGTCTCCACAACTATGGTTGCCACAATTCCAATTCCAATAGTTCCAACCTTAGTTTGGACTTGGTTCCCAAGCTCAACCTGGTTTTGGTCAATATCAAGCTTACCAAGGACCTGGGCAACAAGGGTTTGCAGGTTATGGACAACCACAATTCCAATCTGGTTATCAACAACCACCTTATACTGGTTTTGTCCAACAACCTTACCAAGGTTACCAAATGCAGATGCCTTACGATGGTCTACAAAGACCTATTGCAAAAGCCATTCCATCATATCCTGGGTATGCTCAACCTGACCTGAATCAATAGTTGCCATTCATAGCAACTTTAGAATTACCAAATTTAAATCGGCCCACCAACAATCCAATCACATATGCACCTTGGTGGTTGGTAATTCTACACAAGTTACCATCTCATATTCCAAATTTTAACGAAAATCCTAGAGAAGACCCATCGAATCATGTTATGACATTTCATTTATGGTGTTCATCCAATACCTTAAATGATGATTCGATCAGACTTCATCTTTTCCCAATAAAGCTTACTAGTCCAGCTGCTAAATGGTATATTGAATTACCAAGAGCTTCTTTTAATAAATTCACCACTTTGGACACAACCTTTTTGACCAAATTCCAGTTACCTACCAGGTACGAGACAGGAACGGAACTCTTGACCAACTTTAAACAGACTACCTCTACTCATATATTAGATCATATTCATAAGTGGCAGCGTCGTCGTCGAATGGTTAAAACATATGTTCCTGATCAAATTTTAGCTTAGTGGTCCATAAAATCCTTGTTGCCATCAATCACTAAGGATGTGGCCAAAGGTGGAGTTGTCACAGAAGAGCAAGTTATCGCTTGTGCCCAATACTTGAATTTTATATACACACAACATGGCACGCTCTATGATAAAATCCCGCATGCACCTAGACCAGATTACACTATTCCACCACCCCCACAATCGAGTAAGGACTCTCATGCCGGCGATGGTGTGATCAGTTCTTCAAGCACACAGGCAATAGGAAGGCCATCTGGTCAAAATCTTGCTATTTCCAATCAAGCTGCAAATGCATCATAAAACACTCTTGCCTTAGATATTAATGTTGTGTCATCTGACAAAGGCAAAAATTCAAAGCAACCAGGAGGTAAGAAAAAAGGGAAGAATAACAAAAAGAAACAGGAAAATTCCATTCCTAAGAAATCATCTGATTCCCCTACCACGGCCAGGAAACCTCATTATCCATGTCTGATATGTAATGACGAGCATTATGCAAGAGATTATCCACATTGCTTTAAGGTCTCTAAACTTCTAAAGACTTCAAACACATCAGCAATGTTGACAGATCTGTTTCCAACCCCGAAGACACATTTGGTTGCCACTGATAATGCTTCCACATCCCAAGTACTCATGTTATCCATTGCAAACCCGCAAAACAATGTTTTGGTGTCAACAAGGAACAAAAATTATGGAAATCCATCGTCGTCAAATAACTAGACTACTGATCAACCTAGTACTTTGACCTTGACTTCATTAGAAGTTTTTCCACCAATTGTACCTGAATTAACGATAAAGCCACCAAAGGAAGTCATGCACAAGTCAACTTTCAATCCTTGTGCTTGAGCAGCTCAAACCTACAATATAGTGGAAGATCAGGCTCAATCACCTTTCGCTATGTCGACACTTGAGGTGTTGCAAAACTTTCCCTCCTAGAAACAGGCTTTATTGTCAGTAATAGGTGGAATAGATCCTACGGATTCAAATATTTTGGTTTTTAAGCATGTGGGATATTCACCACAGTTACCGACGCAATTAGCTTTCCTAATACAAGTAAAATCTCTCAATTAAAAAGTTCACCGAACTATTATTGACGAGGGGGCATCTACTTGTATTATGTCCATGAACTCCTGGAAAACTCTTGTTTCACCGCCCTTGCCACGATCACTAACTACATTAAAAGCATTCGATGGAATAACATACACCCCGTATGGGATTTTGAGTAACCTACAAATTTAACTAGGGGTCAAAACAGTAAATGTTGAGGTCGAGGTAGTTGACGAACTCCTTGATTACGAAATTTTACTAGGAAGGCCTTGGGTATATGCTATGGCTATTGTCGTTTCCATGTACTTTCGTAAGATTGCATTTCCTTTCAAAGGTGGAATCACAGTCATTGATCAACTAGCTTTCTTTGCCAATAGTTCATAGGCTACGTGAAGCATTCCATTGATACATGGAAACCCACCATCACTTCAAAATGTTGGAGTAGGTCTCCTTAAAGTTCCTTCCCTGATGGGAACTTTTACCCTCCCATCACCATCTAGTTTCGTGGAAGTGGCAAGAGTGGAGACTTGCAACATGATTTCTTCTACATCATCTGATTTTCCAAATATTTCTAACTATTTTGAAACTGGTGGTCATAGTGAGGCGATGCTGCTAAGCCCCATTGAATCATCATAGCAATCAATCTTTCGGGTCTGTGCGGAAAACCCTAATCCGCACTCAACAATTGTCTGGGTAGATAGATCATTAGAATATGGTACCTCTTCGAATCCTTTTTCACATATACATTCTGCGGATGAAGGAATCGTCCAATCAATGATGATAGGAGAGACGTCGTGGGAATATTATCATCATTGTTCCCATATTCTAGATGACAATGAAGATTATTCAAATGAACCAAATCACCCAACGATCGTTGATTTTTTGTTGAATTCTGTAAATACTGTAGATTCTGAGCGTAATTTGTCCAATATAGAAGAAATAATTTCTATTAACATTTCGACCAAGCCAAACATTGTAGAAAACATTCATGTCGGTAAATCTTGTTCTCCATTGGAACTTGATAATTATTGTGCTCTTTTTCACGAGTTTCGAGATGTCTTTGCATGGTATTATGAGGAGATGTCAGGCATTGACTCAAGTATTGTTAAACATGAGATTAAAATGTACCCTGATGTCAAACCAGTATGACAACGGCTTTGACCTATTCATCCTAAGAAAATTGATGCCATTAAAGTAGAGGTTGAAAAAATTTTGCATGTTGGCTTCATTTTCCCTATACCTCTTACTGATTGGGTATCTAATATTGTTCCAGTGATGACAAAACAGGGGACAATTTGAGTGTGTGTCGATTATAGAGATGTAAACCAAGCATGTTCAAAGGATAATTATCGTACATCTTTTATCAACTAGATTATTGACGAATGTGCCGGATGTGAAATATTTTCATTCATGGATGGATTTTCTGGCTACAATCAAATCAATATCCGCCCACAAGACCAATAAAAAATTTCTCTTATATGTACATGGGGCACATTCACTTATCGAAAGTTACCTTTTGGTTTTAAGAATGCAGGGTCTACATTTTAGAGGGTGATGAATTATGCCTTCCATGACATCAAACACATTTTTCAACCTTATCTTGATGATTTCCATGCTCATTCATGAAAACAGGTTAATCACCCGCAACATTTGAGAGCAATATTTTTATGATGTCGACACTAAAAGATAAGACTCAATCCACACAAATGTGGGTTTTGTGTTGGATCTGGTCGATTGCTTGGATTCTTAGTTTCGAAAGATGAAATTCGACTCAATCCCATAAAAGTTTAGGAAATCCTTGACATGCCTCCACCTTCAAATTTCTTACAGATATAGAGACTTCAAGGGAAGGAAAACTTTCTGAGGAGATTCATTCCAAACTATGTTGAATTAGCTAAAGGTTATACATGTCTATTGAAAAAATGGGTACCCTTCCGTTGGGACCAAGTTGCACAAGCTTCTTTTGATGCTCTCAAAGATTCTCTGATTAGAGCATCATTAATGTATGCTCCAAACTATCAAAGAGACTTTTACATGTATCTTGCCACTGCAGATACAACCATTGGTATGGTTTTAGTTCAAGAAGAAGGTGGAACTGAACATCCTATTTATTATTTGAGTCGTAATCTCAATGGTATAGAAAATAAATATTCATATGTTGAAAAGTTAGCCTTGGCAGCCGTTCAAGTCGTACAGAGATTTCGTCATTACATCCTCCTTCGCAAAACTACCATTGTATCAGATTGCAACCCTATGACATACATCTTGTCATGTCAATTGCTGGGGGGCAAGTATTCTAAATGGGTATTGATCTTGTAGGAGTTTGATTTGGAATTCATCAAATCTAAGTCAAAGAAATCTCTTGTCTTTGCTGAGTTACTTTGCGACCTTCCCTCATCCTCCAATGATTTAACATTAGAAGCATCAATCATGGATGAGTCTCTGTTTCTGATTTCGTCAAGTGATCCATGGTATGGAGATATATTTCTCTACCTCCAAACCCAAGCTTTTCGACCTAATACCTCTCGCTCTAAACAACAACGTACTTGATACGAAGCCAAAGATTATCTGATCATTAGTTATAAACTTTATCATTGTGATGTCGATGTGATCTTACGTAGGTGCCTTACTTATGAGGAGGCAAAAAGATCTTTTAATTAGTTTCATTCAGGTGCTTTTGGGGGGAATTTATCTGGTTACACAATTGAATAGAAAATTATATGAGCTGGTTACTTCTGGCCATCCATATTCAAAGATTGCATTCTTTCTATTAGAAGTTGCCATACTTGCCAAATTTTTTATTGTAAAACCATATTACCACCTGCAACACTACATCTAGTCATTGTTGTTTTCCCATTCACAAAATGGGGATTGATTTTATGACATGTAACCCCACCTCAGCCGGGGGCATGGGTATATTATAGTCATTTTTTACTATTTTACCAATCTTCCGAGGCGATGCCTACATTGAACAATAGTGGTGAAATGACTGCTCTATCTTTTTTAATCATGTGGTTGCCCAGTTTGGTGTACCACAAGCTATAGTTACAGATCATGGGTCGCATTTCCGCAACCACATGATGGTCGAATTAACTGTCAAATTAAGACTGTCACATGATAGTTCTACTCCATACTACCCGCAAGCTAACAGACAAGTTGAGGCTATCAACAAAGTCCTTAAGCGCATGTTGCAAAGAATGATTGGAGTCCATAAATGGAATTGGCATTTAATCATGTACTCAGCTTTGTGGGCATGTCAAAACCTTGTGAAAAATGCAACCAGATTTACGCTTTTTCAGTTGGTGTATGGTTTGGAAGCAATCTTACCGATCCAGTGTGAAATCTTGTCTCTCAAACTCGTGATTGACCTGCGACCTGATACTTCTGAAGAATAGGCACGTTTTTTGGAATTAATCCATCTAGATGAAACCCGTTGTGATGTCGCACTAGCTAACGAAGTGCATAAAAAATGCATCAAGGCGCAATATGACAAAAATGTTAAGCCTCGTGTATTCTCAAAAGGTGACCTGGTCTTGCTTTACGATCAGGATGTTGATAAACTTGGAGCAGGAAAATTTGAACCATTATGGATGGGCCCTTATATTTTTAAATGTGTGTTGACAAAAGGTGCCTACAAGTTAGTGGACTATGATGGGATTCCATTGTCGCAGCCCTGAAACAGGTTGTACCTTAAACATTACTATGCCTAGTTCAGTGTAGTAAAACTCATTGTATATATGCTTTGATTGCATTTTTGTGTGTTAGTTTTCTTTTAGATTTTTTATTTGGTCAGGTAATCCACTTCACATTTGTTGTAGATGTCGAACTTTTTGGAACCATTTGTTGGGTATGCTGATGGAGCTAGTCAGAGTACGCAGAATTTATCTTCTATAGCATGGGCCATTTTCACTCCTAGCAGAAAGTTAGTGAGCTTCAGAGGGATATGTATTGGACGATCGACAAACAATATCGTTCAGTATAGTACATTGATTGAACTCCTCTCTGATGCCATTTCACTTGGCATACGCCGAATCATCATTAGGCTAGACTCACAACTTTTTGTACTATAGCTTACTAGCATCTATACCATCTGAAACCCAGCAATCCATTGCATGTTCCTTAAAGTTTGTATTTTGGAAAGGTATTCTGAATTTATTCAATATCAACATATTTCCAGAAATTTAAACACATTAACTGACTCTCTAGTGAATCATGTGTTAAATAAACATTTGCGACATATGTAAAGTAAACATTTTCAACATCATTTGAATGGGATTGTATCATTTAACCATAATAAAACTCTGAAATTCAAATAGATAGCTATAGATAAGCTTTTACAAATAGTTTTTGTCGAAGACAAAAATCGATCATCTGATCCAAAAAACTCAAAGATATATGCAGATACATATCCCAATAGACTAGTGCTGTTGATGATAACAGGTCACAGCCTATGCTATCATATGCAGGAGTCTCATCCAACGATTCAACATGCCAATGGTATGGTGCTAAAATCACATAGGTAACTCCTCAATTTGGAAATCCGCAATATCAAGGGTCAAACCCTCTATGTGATCCTATAGCTCGGCCATGGTCTCTGCTAAATCGAAGTCTCTGAGAACTGCTCTTCCAACAGCTCCTTGTACTGGCACATCTGCCTCCTATTGGCATACCACAGGTCGAATGAATCCAACATCTGAATAAATATAAAGGTTTTTTTAGCCTTGGTAACAATTCAAAAACACAAAAAAAAGTAAAACCTTCAAAAAGAAAAAACATTGTGGTCAAACAATTTACCAATATCACTCCACCGCGCCTCAGCTGACAACACTAGATCTGGATCACCACAGAAATCCATCCCGGAACATGGATATTCTTAGAAAGCCATCTCCTGACAGTCGAACCACTCGAAGAAAGCAAAGGAAAATGAGATCAGTGACTGGCCAACATGTCTAGCCATAAGATCCACCCACCTTTGCATCCATGGGTCTCTAGTTCCAGGAGCTCCCAGTGAGATGTGTTGTGGCTACATGAGTGGGATTCTCTCCAAGGCAAAGGAAATCAAGATAGACCCATAAAAAAAAAAAAAAAAATGTCTTTCCATTCTTTACCTTGGTCAGTTTTTCTCTCATAGATGGAAGAATTGCCTCACACCAATTGAATACCTTTAGCTCCAAGCACTCTAAATCATACTGCATATAAGACCTACTTTCCAAATGTAAAGTTGCGCTGCTAGCCAGTTTGGCGAGAGTAAAAAGGATTGTTCTGAATGGTAGATCACTAACATCTCAGATATTGATCTTTCCATCTTTGTTGGGTTGAGATCCTTCCCGACAGAACTGTCGAATATAATCTCTCAGTAATTCACCTCCTTGGGTGAATCCTGATAAGGAGATGGGAGCACCCTGCCTTGACAGTCTCGTCAGAAAGTAATTATCCTCGATGGCCAAGGGGATCAATTTGCCCCTAATGTGGAAAACTTGATCGGTAGAGTCCCAAGAATGAACAAGATACTGTAGCAGTTCAATTTGTTGTTGCATGCTGGATAAGAGAAAATACTTCAGCAACCCACAATTTCTTAGGGCATCAACTATTCCCGTTAGAAAATTATATATTACGGAGCAATGGAACACATAAAATATTGCAGAAATATAAACACAGAAAACGCATAAAACAAGAGAGACACAGATATACGTGGTTCACCCAGTTTGGGCTATGTCCACCTTGAACAGCCAGTCCTTCCTTTCCATTATCCAAAAAAATGAAGAGACACAACCTACAGCAGATCTGTTGTAATATCCTCTGTTTTCTCTCACAGTCTCACCTCTCTGTTTCTCACTCAAAGAATACACATCTATTACACAGCCTCAAATATAATGCCCTCATACAAAGAGAGGGGTTGCAGTCTAGGGAAAAAACCCCTAAACTAAACATAATTTCTATCGTCAGATCATCTTCCTAATGAACGGTCTAGATTGACTAGAAATTACTATACTTTTACAAGGCAATTTTACATCTGTTTTTAGCTTCGGGGGCACTGCCCCCGAAACCCTGCTGGGGGACCATTGGCCCCCAGACCATATCAACATAAAACCAAAAAATATTTTTTTTTACTCTACTTCAGTCACCAAATGACTCAATAGGGGTCAGGTCTTTAGAAATCAACTCGGGCATTTCATTCTGCAGCAAAATTCGAATTTTTTTTTTCAAGTCAATCAAAACGGACATTCTGATGATATTGTTGTACCTGCACCACTTGAATCTCCCTTTGGATGTCCTTTAGGCTTGGCTTTTCTTGTCATGCTTGCATTGGTTCTTGCAGGTCCCTGTCTGTTGTCATGGTCCTGGCTAGCAGGTTCTTCATTACCCAGTAAAGCTAGACTATCTGTCTAAAAAATGTTTGTTGGCCTCTGGTGTGTCCAGAGTCTATGAGCCGGGGATCCCATTCCTCCGTTGGAGGTGGTTCTGTCACTGCCTTGGCGTTTAGCTCTACCTCCCATGTTGAAATTATGGCTTTAACCCATGTTGGAGTTCCTCCATTGTATGCATGCATTAGGTTCTGCATGAGTTCTTCTCCAATTTTCCTTCCCCTCTTTCGCTGGGTCTTGCTAGTCAAAGCCATCGACGACTTATTTTTCTTTTATGTCTATTTGCAGGCATGGTGGACCCCTTTTATTCCCAACATCACTTTTGACTTCACTAATTTGTTTTCCTTCTGAAATTCTTCCAGCCTCCACCCCTCTCTAACTCTTTCCTGCTCCCCGTATTGGAGCGCCGGAGTCAGAGTGGCAAGAGAGTTAGATAAACCTGTAAGAGTAGCATAAGTATAAGCATTATAACCAGACCATATTTCATTCGTGGCCTTCAACCATACCATGTAAAAGACCTTTACAAAATTGCAAATTCGAATTTGCAGGAGATGACCTGAGTAACCCCAGTCCCTTCCCATCTTTCCTTCATCCTCACTGTGCGCAACAGTAAGAGATATTTCTCCCTCCACTTAATTCCCCCCTTGGAGAAGTCGTCCGACTGGGTTCCAGGCTGGGGTCCAATGAAACCTAGGTTTGTAGACAAGCAATGTTTGGGACAATCAGAACAAGAAATGCAAGAGTTTGACTCGGTTCTAGCAAGAATTACAAGCCCACTGAAATCGGGAGTCTTCAGTTCCTCCCTCCTCCCCTTGAGTATATCAAAACTACCCTGCAGTTTGACTAAACTAGAATGGCTAAGAGAAATGTAAAGAACATACCCATAGCTCCCGCCGATTGGTCTTATGGGCCTGTACCAAACCATATTGCCACTTCCACCAGATTGTATTCGTAGTGGCATAATTACCAACCGCACTAGGGTTCTAGTCCCCCACCTCCCTATTATTTCCCCTCTACTTCTTCAAATTACCCAAGAGCCAAGATGTGACCAATTGGCCGAGCTTATCAAAATTGAGGTACCCCAACACCCCTTTTCTACCCCCTGGGTCTGCATGTCTCCCACTAACTAGACTAAGAGAGACTGGGTGGACAATTATGCATTACACTTCCCATACCCCCCTCGCACCCCTTGCTGGTTCTGGAGTCTACTAGACAAGTGCAGGCCCTTAGGGTAGCCTTGGCTCCTTCTATATCCCAGTATGTAGGTTTCCACAGTGGTCATTGCCAATTTCACTACCCAAGAGCCAAAAATCACTCCTAACCCTCCATGGATCCCCTTATTCCCCCACAACCTTCCATATATTGCAGAAAGTAAAAAACCAGACATCAACAACAGAAGACTGAACCAGATTTCTCTTGAAACATTCGAAACCACCACCATTCAATGCCAGACCAACCTCCATTATTGCAACATTGATTTCATATCTAGACTAAGGTAGGCTTGACTTACATACCAGTCTCTTTCCAAGTCATTGAAGGCAATTTCTAGGTGCAGATGAAAATCCCTTCTCCCGCAGGCCTGGTTCTCCCCTCAACATCCAGTCTCATCGTCTGCTGCTTGTTTCCTCCTCCAGCCTTGCATGCATGCAATGACCACCTTCACCACCTTTCCACCTTGAATACTTTACAACCTACGCTTTTGTATTCCCGAGGCATCCACCACATGCCTATCTCTCCCAATACCTCCTACCACGCTCGTGTGGGGTCCTTGGCTAGGCCGCCTACGTATCCTGTCCACTTGCCCTTCTATCATGTCAATGATCCAATTCTAGATCCCCTCTCTCATAACACCCTGATCGGGGGATGGGGAAAGTGATATTGAAGATCAACAATATGAAAATTTGAAGCAACATTGATAAGAAAATTCTTCATTATTATTTCATAGCCCAATGAATTACATACTGTTGTTGTTTTCTTTTCAAATGAAACAATGGTTCTTTAGTTTCAATTTGCAGTATGTATGAGTTGTTTCAGTGTGTTCAAATGACAGGTTGCAAGTTACAAGTATGCAACATATGGTTTCAATTTAAGGGTTGCAGGTGGCAAGTGTTTGATTGTTTTATGGCAATGAACCCATACCCAACATAATTTCAAGGCACCTGGTCTACAAGTTCTCTACATGCCACAGGGGAAGTAGTCCCTAGTTGGAGCTGATGTTGTAACTCAAATCAACCCACAATTTTTTTTTTGATATTCACCTAAAATTTGCCAACTTTCTTGGGTATTATCATTCCCCTTGGAAAAGGTATTTCTTTCTCTTGATTACAATACTACTCATATTTTACAAAAAGTCATTAGGCTCATTCCTAGTCTCCATTTAGTAGTCAAACTAAGTTGAAAGTCCAAGCAACATCAATATAATCTAGCACTGAACTTATCAGGCCAAGGGACAAGGGAGAGTATACCATGCTCTATGAGTCGAAATTCTATCCCAACCATGGCATATATAAATACCAATGGATTAATTTACTTGCCTAATGTGGGATAATTCCCACCAAAAGAAAATTAAAATACTGGTGCCGAGATTCCAATCTCCAGGTCATCCATCAAGTGTGTTCATCGAACAACCAACACATCATAAGCCAAGTCAAGTCAACGTCCAACACAAGTGCCGATCCAAGGAGGGAGCAGACATCATCACACAACACGCCAGAGATATTTTGAGTCGTAAGAATTACACAATCACGAGATGATCATATGGAAAGCAGCCACAAGTCAAATCTCAAAGGGAAAATTCTCATGTGTTAAGAACAACTCCACATGTTATGATTTTAAAAACTAGTGCTAAATTGAGTCTCCGAGCGCCAGTTAATGACCACGAAGAGCGCTATACACCAAATTTGAAATTTCGATCTCTATGGGTATCAAATTCCAACCATCAGGCATGCTTGCAAATAGTTGAATATGCCAACTATAGTTCCCAAGTTACATTTGGTTGAATACTTTTAATACTAGCGCTCATGCATCACTAAAGTATTAGATGCTTGTGTGGTACTTTCCATAAATTCTTGTGTTATGTGCATTTATTTTGTTTGTAAAATTGTAGACCCCTCGAAAAGGTTTCTATTTGTGAAAGAGTTGGATAGAGAAGGCGTGATTTCCATCACTAGCCTTGAAGATTACAAATGGAATATATATTCAATGTTGTGTATGGGTGTTACTAGATCAACAGTCACAATTTAAGTGTAGACCCTCTAGGTTTTCCGAATTTTAATCGAAAGGGGGGCCTCAGCAAATTCTGGTAGTCTGAAACCACTTTGGGTACATGGAAATTCTGTGGGAATTGCATGCCCCCCCCTTCATTGAAACAGAATACCACTCAAATCCCCTCTACATTCTACTTATGGTTTCTAGCAATATCATAGTCAAAATGTCAATGGGTCAAACAAGTGTTGAATATATTGGAAGTATAGGTGGATGTCTTTGCATACATGGATTTCTAGTTTGTTTGGGCGATGGATTATTTTCGGTTCTTTGGCTTTGGATTGATCAATTAAATGTGATGGTTTCAGTTTCCATCATATAATCTACACGTCTAAATTCTATCAATCCTTTCGAGTTTTAGTTTGAAAATAATTTTGGGTCTTACACTTATAATTTCGAAGGTGATATACTCAAGTCAAGAAATGTTATAGTCGATGTTTTGTTTAATCCCCATGACTTGAGCTATCAATTATAGAATATATAGGGATGAGCTTTCGATTCAAGAATGGATTAAAGGGACAAATCATGGTTTTAAAAAGGAAAGATGATTTTGAGTTGTTCATTATAATTTTGCTTGGAGTAATGGATATTCCATGTCTAAGTTCATCAGATGTCATTTTTTTCTGAATTGTTCTTAGAGGGAATATAACATTTAATATCAAACCATGTTGAGACACTTCCAGAAATGGTCATGAGAAACATAGAAAAAGCAAATAAGGATGAACAACAATCCAATATTCAAGCTAAAGAAAAGGTGATAAAAAATGGAGATCAATTAGGGCCAAGTAGCCATGAAAATTCAAACCATTTACCATGGATATCAGGTTCAAAGGTCTTAGCCTTTGAGAAAACTCCGAGATATTATGAAGATTAAAGGACAATTTCATAGTGAGAAAGACTCGGTCAATATAAAATATGGAAAAGAAGGTTCTAAATTTGATTTTGTATTATGATCGTGACTTAATTGTTTATTCAGAGAAGTCCAAGCCCACTGGTGCTAGAAGTCCAAGCCCGCTAGTGCTTGAACCATACTTTCTCCCAAGAAAGGATATAGTTCTCTTCAAAAGAACAAAGCATAGAATTGTAGAAGGTAATTTTTTAGAGAGAAGTAGCTCATCACTTAGATTGCACTTTCATCAGAATTTTGGTCTCTCAATTGGTTCAGAAATACACAGTATGAAGGATAGGTTGGTTGGAGTGCCCAAGAAGATTTCTACTGGTGTTAAGAGGATTTATAAGATGCATACTAGTGGCAGTCTATTGTTCCATGCTATCAATGTCTTTCTATGTTACCAAAAGTACGTTTGATAAATTATATGAATGTAGACACTCCATCCCAAATGGTCTAATGAGAGCCACAAATGTCATGATTGATGGTAAGGTTGTTGTTGTATATGGATATGGAGATGTTGGAAAGGGTTGTGCTACAACCCTAAAGGTTGTTGAAGCTCTATTTGTTGTTACATAAATTGACTCTCTCTGCCCTACAATATATTATGGAAAGTCTTCTTGTCCTGACTCTTGAGAATGTAATTAGCATTGCTAATATTTCTGTCACTATCACTCAACAAGGATATCATCATGGTGAATCACATCAGGAAAACAAAGAACAATGCAATTGTTTGCAACATTGGTAATTTTGACAATAAAATTAACATATCTAGGCAAGTAAATGAGGTGGAAACTAAGACACTGCCAATGAGATAAGCTAAAGACTGTTAATCTTATGGAAAACTCATAGGTTAGGGTATCAAAATTATTTGAGATCTACAACATTATCTTCTAATTTATTTTTAATAAATCCATTCCATATTTTGAGCGAGAGAATCACCATTTGATTGAATCTAGTTCCATATTTTAGGGTATTTACTCAACATATGAAAATGATAAGAAGTATCAAGGACGTCATTAAAGAACCTTTCCATAAAACAAATAGAAGACAAAATATGAAAAGTGGTTGATAACAACTATGAGTATTTCTAATACAAGGAGATCAAATCCAAATTTCAAGAAATTAGACCCAGATTTCAAGCAACAGATAGGGAAACATATGGAAATCAATAAGTAGCCGACAGAGTATTCCTAGCATCAGATCAACAAATCGAGGGTCAATTTGATATTTCCAAGTCAAAAAACAAACAACCGGTATTTCAATTTTAGATTCAAACACTGATGGTTGAGCATGTTAGGATGAATTAACACAAAAAGATTAGCTGGAGGATGAAGTATCTCATGAAAATATGGCAGAGAGAAATGAGTCAACAATCTGATCAAGAAAGTCATTGCACAAAATCAATGGACTTAGTTTTGAGGAGATAAATCAGTGATCAAATTTTACTTTCAAAGTTAAGTACGAATTCAAGGAGAATATCCATGCATTCAGTGGTACAAATGGCAATCAAATGGTTAACATATGGCAGCAAGATTTCATATCTTAGGCGTCGAATTTACTAGATCCACAATTGCAGCATAGATTTATCATTGAAGGAAACTTCACAACATTCAAAGCAAATATTAGGCATAATATGCCATAGTTGATAATTTATTCCAAACTTCTAGGGAAAGACTTTCTTCAATTCCATATTTCTTGCAACAAAGTGAACTTTTTATTTATTTTTAATTTCTTGTTAGGATTTTATCCATGAAATCTTGTAATAGCTTTAGGATTGTAGACTTCTATATATGCTTTCATTTTTATTGTGGAAGGTGTTAGAAAATTATATGTTACGGAGCAATGGAACACATAAAATATTACAGAAATATAATCACAGAAAACGCATAAAACGAGAGAGACACAGATATACGTGGTTCACCGAGTTTGGGCTATGTCCACCCCGAACAACCAGTCCTTCCTTTCTATTATCCAGCAAAATGAATAGACACAACCTACAGCAGATCTGCTATAATATCCTCTGTTTTCTCTCACAATCTCACTTCTCTGCTACTCGCTTAGAGAATACACATTTATTACACAGACTCAATACAATGCCCTCATACAAAGAGAGGGGTTTCCTTCTAGGGCAAAAAACCCTAAACTAAACGTAAGTTCTATCGTCAAATCATCCACCTAATGAACGACCTAGATTGACTAGAAATTACTATACTTTTACAAGGCAATTTTACATTTGTTTTTAGCTTCGAGGGCGCAGCGCCGCTGAAACCCCCGCCAGGGGACCGCTGGCCCTCAGGCCCCCCAGCCGGGGGAGATCGGCCCCCCTGGACCCCCGCAGGGGGGACAAGTCCCCCCCACACCCCCTCACGTGGAGGGGTGTACAAACTTCTTGGGGTATACATCCGGCTGAAACAAAGACCTCTAAACAATCATGCTCCATACTCAACAATCTCCCACTTGGAGAATGATTGTAGCAACTCCACCATTGCTTCATTTGCTGGACAATGACTCCTCTTTGGACCTAGTTGTTTCTCATCTTCATCATCATCCTTGAAGACCAATTGAAACTGAGCATATTCTCAGTTTCTCCCTGGTTACAACTTTTGTTAGCATATCTGTAGGATTCTGGCTAGTGTGTATCCTTTCCAGCTTCAACTCTCCATCTTCCAACACTGATCATATGAAATGGTAGTTGAGCTGTATGTGTTTAGTCCTGGAATGAAATGCTAAGTTCTTTGCAAGATGAATGGCACTTTGGCTATCACTGTATAACGTGCCCATATCATGCTCCTTACCCAATTCACCCATAAACCTTTGTAACCAAATCATTTCTTTACTAGCCTCTGTAGCAGCAACATACTCTGCTTCTGTTGTTGAAAGTGCAACAACACTTTGGATTTTAGAAACCCAACTGACAGTTGTTCCACCAGCAGTAAATACATATCCTGTAGTGCTCCTCCTGTTATCTCTGTCACCTGCCATATCTGCATCAACATATCCTGTAGAGAAATGTTTGAACCACCAAAGCATAATGCTTGATTTGTGGTACCTTTCAAATATCTAAGAATCCATTTCACTGCCATCCAATGTTCCTTTCCTGGATTGTTCATGTACCTGCTTACAACTCCCACTGCATGTGCAATATTAGGCCTTGTGCAGACCATTGCATACATTAAGCTTCCAACTGCTAATGCATATGGAACTTTAGACATATAATCCATGTCTTCTTGGGTCTTTGGGCACATTTTCTTACTAAGTTTGAAATGGCTAGCAAAAGGTGTACTAACTCGTTTTGCATTGTGCATATTAAATCTTTTCAACACCTTTTGTATGTACTCATTCTGAGACAATTTTAATTTGCGATTTTTCTTGTCTCTAGTTATTCTCATACCAAGGATTTGTTTTTCAACTCCCAAATCCTTCATTGCAAATGAATTTTCCAATTTTCTTTTGAGCACATTTATTTCTTGCATGTTAGATCCTGCAACAAGCATGTCATCTACATACAATAACAATATAATATAGCTGCCATCATTTTGCTTTTCCAAATAAACACAATGATCAGAGTGACATCTAGTATAACCTTGTTCAGACATAAACTTGTCAAATTTTAGATACCTCTACCTTGGAGCCTATTTTAAGCCATACAAGCTCTTCTTCAACCTGCACACTAGTTTCTCCTTCCCTTTTACCTCATATCCTTGTGGCTGTTGCATATATATCTCTTCCTCCAAATCCCCATGGAGAAAGGTTGTATTTACATCTAACTGCTCGAGATGCAAATCTTCAACTGCTACTAGACTTAAAATAGTTCTGATTGAAGTTATTTTAACAACAGGAGAAAATATTTCATCAAAATCAATACCTTTCTTCTGTTTAAACCCCTTCACCACAAGTCTAGCTTTGTACCTTTGTTTTCTTCCATCTTCTTCCTTCAGCGTATAAACCCATTTATTCTTCAATGTAGTTTTTCCTATAGGCAACTTGACTAAGTCGCAAGTCTGGTTATGCATTAAGGAATCCATCTCTTCTTCCATGGCTACCCCCCACTTCTTCCTGCTTTCAACTTGCATTACCTCTTCATAACATTCGGGTTCACCAGAATCAGTCAACAATAAATAATATAATGAAGGAGAGTATCGTTCAGGGGGTATACTTATCCTGGTATATCTTCTAACACCACTTTTAGGTGTTTGGGGTGCCTATTTCTATTGTGGTGGTTGCTATTGTTGTGGTTGTTGATTATTATTATTTTTAGGCACCTTTACTTTTTCAGTGATTTCATCAAGAACTGTGTATTCTTTGTTTTCTTTTTCCTGTTTCTTTTCCTGCAACTGATTCTTATACAAGACCTTTTCTTTGAATATTACATCTCTGCTCCTAATCATTTTGTGATTTTCATAATCATATAAGCGATAACCAAAATCATTAACACCATATCCAATAAAGGTACATTTCTTTGACTTTGCCTCAAGCTTTGTTCGATTTTCTTTGTTAATATGGACAAAGGCCTCACAACCAAAAGGCTTTAAAAAGGAGTAGTTTACCTTTTTACCTATCCATGATTCCTCTAGAACACCACCATCCAAGGAACTTGAAGGCCCTCTGTTTATTAGATAAATAGTAGTATATACAGCATCTACCCAAAATTGTAAAGGCAATCCAGCATGCAATCTCATGCACCTTGCACGCTCCATGATTGTTATGTTCATCCTTTCTGACACATCATTTTCTTGTGGTGTTCTTGGAACTGTATTTTCTCTGTGAATTCCATGCTATGAATAGTACCTATCAAACTCTTTGCTGCAATATTCACCTCCATTGTCTGATCTGAGACACTTCAATTTCCTTCCTATCTCAATCTCAACCAAAGTTTCCATTTCTTGAAAGTATCCAATACATCAGATTTATTCTTAATACAATAAATCCAAGTTTTTCTAGTTGCATCATCAATAAAAGTAACATAATAACGAGAGCCACTGAGAGATGATCCCTGAGCAGATCCCCATACATCTATATGCAAAAGCTCTAATTTTTTGCTCTTCTTTTCTTTTCCAACTCTGAGAAATCTGACTCTCTTCTGTTTTCCATAAATGCAATTCTCACAGAAGTCCAAATCAACATTCTTCAAACCCGGCAAAAAATTCCTTGAGTGAAGAATATTCATCCCCTTTTCACTCATGTGTCCGAGCCTATGATGCCATAATGTTGTGTCTGCTCCTTTGGAAGTTAAAGCATTAACAGAGTTAGAAATACCATTGCATAAATACAATGTACCAACCTTTTCGCCTTTTGCTATTACCAGGGCTCCTTTGGTGACCTTCCAAGATTTATCTGTGAATGTTGTCACACAACCTTCACCGCCTAACTGCCCTATTGAAATTAGATTTTTCTTTAGATCTAGAACATGCCTTACCTCCTTTAGTAGCCATTGGTTTCCATTCTATTTTTTTACAAGAATCTTACCCATTCCAACAATTTTACAGGGTTTATCATCACCCAAACGAACTTGTCCAAAATCTCCTTGAACATAATCATGAAAGTATTTCTTATCAGGTGTGGCACGGAATGAGGCCCCTAAATCTACCACCCAGGAATCAGTGATATTTTCGAAAGAAAGAATCAAAGCATCCTGTAACACTCATCTATCACATTTGCTTCATGATTGTTTTCTTGATGTGCATCTCCTTCTTTTCCTTTCCGAGATCTACAATCTTTCTTTAGGTGTCCTTTCTTTCCGCATTTCCAGCACACTATCTCCGATCTGGACTTGGATCTGCCTTTCCTTGATTTACTGCGATATCCTGAGCTCTTTCCTCTTTCCATTTTTCTTCCCCTAGACTCTGCACTCAAAGCATTACCCAATGTCTCACTGGAGCTTTTCCGTCGCATTTCCTTGCTAAGGATAGCACCGACAACATCATCAAACTTTAAAGTACTAGATCCAGAAACAGAGTTACTAATGGCAATTACTAAACCATTCCAACTTTTTGGCAATGAGCACAAGAATAACAGAGCTCTAACTTCATCATCAAAGTTTACCCTTGCAGAATATAACTGACTTGTAACAGTACTAAAATCATTTAAATGGTCTGCAACAGATCCACCTTCCGACATTTTCATATTAAATAACCATTTCATAAGAAATACCTTGTTTGAGGCCGAGGGTTTTTCATAGTTTATCCAATGCCTTAATCAAACCCTCTGTAGTTGGTTCCTTCAAAATGTTGAAGGTGATCGACACTACGAGGCACAACCATACTGTTCCAACTGCCTTTCTATCGAGGAGGTTCCATTATTCATCTGTCATACCCATTGGAATCTTTATTTTTCCGCTTAATGGTAGGTACAGATCTTTCTGATATAGATAATCTTCCATCTGCATCTCCCACAGCGAGAAGTTTTGGCCATTAAATTTCTTGACCCTAAACTTACCATCTTCCGCCATTGCTCCCACTCGAACCATGGACCCTTCTTTCCTGTGAGTTTATTAGCCAAATAGACCTTCGGCTCTGATACCAATTGTTAGAAAATTATATATTACGGAACAATGGAACACATAAAATATTGCAGAAATATAAACACAGAAAACGCATAAAACAAGAGAGACACAGATATATGTGGTTTAGCCAGTTTGGGATACGTCCACCCCGAACAAACAGTCCTTCCTTTCTATTATCCAGCGAAACGAAGAGACACAACCTACAGTAGATCCGCTGTAATATCCTCTATTTTCTCTCACAGTCTCACCTCTATGTTTCTCGCTTAGAGAATACACATCTATTACACATTGTCAAATACAATGCCCTCATACAAAGAGAGGGGTTGCCTTCTAGGGAAAAAAACCCCAAACTAAACATAAGTTCTATCGTCAAATCATCTGCCTAATGAACGACCCAGATTGACTAGAAATTACTATACTTTTACAAGGCAATTTTATATATGTTTTTAGCTTCGGGGGCACTGCCCCTGAAACCCCTGTCGGGGAATCGCTGGCTTCCGGACCCCCCAGCCAAGCGAGATCGACCCCCTCGAACCCCCCACAGGGGGGACAAATACCCCCCGCATGGAGGGGTGTACAAACTTCCTGGGGTATACATCCGGCTAAAACAAAGACCTCTGAACAATCATGCTCCACACCCAACAGTTCCTTGATCATTTAAGGCAATCATGTCTTGTTCTTCATGCTCTTGTTCTCTCCATATAATGACCATTTTGATCTGATGAATGTTTAAAATACAACCATTAGACAAATTAAGATCCAATTTTTGCAAAAAATAGTTGAGAATTTGGGAGAAAACAACTGTCAAAATTTGGTTTTTGCACCTATCGCACCCCTCCATTAGAGACAGTGCACCTTTTGATATAGAAAGGGTGCGCTGATCCAGAAAGCGCAAAATGAAACCCTTGAGGCCTCAAAAACCAAAATTTTTTTCTCAAAATTGAAAATGAATGGAACGAAATGGAAGAGAATAGTGATAGCTCCTACATAGTCTGAACGACATGAAAAATGATTCACAGAATCCTCCGTAATTAGCTATTGAAGTTTGGAGCAAAAAATTGCTCCAGAGCTCCAAAATCCAATGGTAAAAGTGAAATGGTAAAAATGAATTACAAAACTTGTTTTTATGTTTATTTTTTGCATATTAATCAAAGTAAATGTTGGTTTTTATTCATTTTATCCATGAACATGTATTTTTTAATCCTTTTTGATGGAGTTTTGAGCAAGGTTAACAACTGCAAGTAGAATCTGATGTGCTAAAGGTAAATTGGACATCTTTGACCACAAAGAAAACTTTTTCTCTTTTTGAGCTTTGTCAAAAATGAAAAGAAACACCCATAGAGTCCTCTTTAAACTCTTTTCAGACTCTCTAAATAAGAAAATATTACCGAGCACTTGTTTATTCCAACTCGTTAAATGATTGGAAATGATATCTCTCTTGTATTATTTTACACTTTTTTGTACCTAAGAGACTATTTTACAAAAAATAACTTATGGAGTTTCCTTTTCGTCCATTTTCAAACTCTCTAAACATGAAAAGGACCGAGTTATCTTTGTCATTGAAATTGTTAAAAACATCAAATAGCAACAAACTTGTCCATATAGACAAGGCCAAGTTTCACCTTCGTTGGACTCGTTAAAACATCAAATAGCAATGGGTTCGCTCGAAGGGTGAATTATAGAACAAGCATATGTTATCCTCCTTAATCTTGATAAAAATAAAGAGGTACTGGTCAGAAATAACTAGGGAAAATGGAAAAAGTCGAGAATATTTTATGGTAGCGAGTCGCTCTTGAACATGACACTTTCACTTCATCTCCGTGACTATTTGGGTTGGGTCATTCAGCTTGATGGTTATCACACTGTTGGTCTATCACACCATCCATCACTTTTGTTTTGGGTCAACGCTACCAATTCATCTTAGTGTTTCCGATATGTTCAAGAGAAGTCATCCAGTTAAAACTTCATCCGTTGCAATACTGTAAACCTTCATTTTCATGACCGCCATTCCTGAACCTTGTGTCGTCAATCGATTCTCATCTCCAAAATCATTTACCTTGTTTCATGTCGTAGATGTGGGATACATCAAGGCCCTCCTGTGACGAGTCGCTTTTTGTCGACATCATCTTATCATCCAAGTTGACTTAGAAACACCCCTTAACTGCCTTGAAGCTTGCATACACCAATGGTAGGTTTCTTTCTTCTGGCGATAGGTTGACATCAATGGCCTTCGACCGAAATACTTTGTATGGTGTTCGACATCAAATCATATATTCACACCATGCGAAATGTACTGTTGTACCTTGAGGGTCATCATCATTATCGGTTATTCCTTTCACATCTGTTAACGCCTTACATTATTGGTTGGTAATCAGATGATGTCTTTCCATGTTCAACTTCAGAACATCTATTCACATGGTTAGACTCAAGCACATTGAGTGAAGATTGAATGAGATTGAAGACTCGGATCTACTTTCATCCATCTGGGCTGCAATATATTCAGGAGTACCAAATCAAATGTACAATGGCCTTACATAGATGATCATCCTAATCATGGGTCTATATCTGTAGAAACATGAATCTATATATGTAGATGACTATCTAATTTATGTACATGTAATGAAAGTTTATAAGCTAAGCATGGGTATGCCTCCCTCAGCGAGTTCATGAGAAAAATCAAATTATCATGATATATGTATTGTAATTGATGCAGGTCACCTTCCATTCAAAACCTCCTCTCCTCGTGATAAAACATTTCACCCAACATATATATTTACCACTTCATGCTTTAGGCGACAACTGTTACAGATCCATTTGGGCACATCAACCTCAAATTATAGATCGGTACTATCAGGGTCCATCAACCCCTAGTGCAGTTGTTACATGCCCTAAAGAAATTAGTCATGAAAATGCCTTACTCCCAAAGAAGTTCCATCACTTAAAACATCCAAAAAAGACCTCTAAGAAGATCAACGCAGGTAGGCCTTCATTACAGTGTGCTGCAATGCAAACCATGCATTGACATGGTGCTATGCAGTGCACTTGGTCCCTCTTTGGCCTGCGCTGGGTGAATTTGAGCAAAGTTTCGTGAGGGTTTGAAGATTCCTTATCCGTTGGAAGCCTCTAGAAGTTTCTCAATGCCACCTGCTCCTTTGAGTTCGCCTTTGGATGAGAAAGGGAATTAGGAAACATCAATCCCTTATCCCTTCTTCCATGGAACTGATTTCTAAATTTAGAAAGGCATTCATTATCTCCATTGATGGCATAACCTATTTCACTCACCTATAAATAGATCACTCATCTAAGAGATCTGAGCTGAAAAATATTGAGTTGTAAGGAGATGTTGGTGCTGTGAGATTATAATTGAGTGCAAGTATGGTCATAGTGTTGGAGTGTCTTGCTTTTCATGACGTTGATGAAGGATTGAATTGGAAGGATGACACTGGATCGAACTCGCATTGGTTGTAATATTTCCTCTTATCAATAAAGTTTTCAAGATTTTTTCCCTTATGTTTGTGTTATATGTTAATGCATTCATATGTATATCATGTTTTCAATTCCATGTTATTTATAAGCAATATATCATTATGCTTTGACGGGTTTTTGTTTCCGTAATTGTGCAGGTACTTCTCAAGCAACTTAAGTACGGGAAGGAGCAACGAAATCGGTCAAGGGAGATAAGGAACAAGCGGGAGTTACAAGTAGGTTCTCTGTTCTTTTATTTTATATGTTGTTTATAGGAAAAGTTAAGATTCCTTTGTCTGTTGTTTCTAGATCAGCTACTAGATCTAGAGGGTTAGGTGTTTGTCCAAGAACACTAAATATTCCCGAAATAGGATCATAAACTTTTTGGGCAAAAAGGGGTTGGTGTGGCTCAAACATAGTGGGATCATAGGCTCTAGAGCCAATGCTGAGGGTGTTTTATTAAAGTAATTCTTGTTGTAAAGGTCATTGGTTAAAAACTCCTTGGGGTGTTCTATTAAGGCAATTCGTATTGTAAAAGTCACTAGTTAGAGACTCATTGGGCAAAAATCAAGGTTAGTGTGGCTTGGACTTACTGGGATCCTCATATGATTTTGACGATTTAATGCCCCTTATTACAACTACATCTGAAGAATGTACATTGTTTGAGTTTTTGATCCCCTCATGTTCACTTTTTTTGGATTGTGTATTAATTTGTCTATCACCAAAAATTTATATAATTTATTCATACTTTAACAATGGGAATTCAATTTTTCTTATTTTTGTATTATTATTTGAATTTATTTATTTGTAAGGTGATTGGTTGAGATCTTATTGTTATTTAGTAACTTCCATTTTTCTATTAGTTACTAATTTATTTATTTTTTACTTCTATTTCATTTTTATTTAACTTTTTTATTTTTTTTTGTTTTCCCTTTTTCTATTATTTCTATTTTCATGAATTATAGTTTTTGTGCATATTTTCAATTTAAGATGACAAATTTTAAAAAAGAAAAAAAACTAAAAAACTTTTTCCAATTTTTTTATTTGTTTTAGTTTTATTATTTTTTAGTTTGACTTATTGTCTTTTTTATATAGTTTTTCTTTTATCTATTTTCATTTACAATTCCATAAAACTTGAAATTCAATGAATATAATTAAATTGGTAAAAACAATTCTAAAAATAAGAAATTAATAAAATTAAAACAAAATTTGAGTGTAGTTTTCTGTAATATTCTTTTTTCTTGATATGGTCAAAATGGACTGAATTTACCCATGATATATACCATGGTATTGGCCCATGGGATCTACCCATGATATTTGTCTTCCGTTTTAGAGGGAAGATAATAAAATAAGGGTTTTTAGAAAGTCCATCAAGCCTATTTAAGGGGATAGGAGCTAGGCCTTTGGATCATCTTGAGACTTCCAACCTATTTTGTCTTTGTTGAGAACATGGCAAGGCCAATTCTAATTTGATCCCAGGGAGGAAATCTAAGTGGGTGTAATTTTCTAGTGGTTCCATCGAAGGTCCATGAATGTGCTTTAGAGTTCACTTGGTCGAGTCTTTGTTAAGCATCGGTCTTGGTATACATTGTCCTATAATTATTTATTAAATAAAGTGGCTTCTATTTTTTGGTCTAACTTGTGTTCCATGTTTTGGTAAATTGATTTCTCAAGTGTTTCAATTGTAAATGTGTGCATTATAATGAGATCTGATAATTTTTATTAATTGGAAATGTTGGTGATCCAGATCCTTCGTAACTTTCTTGTTGGAAATCCTACAATGATATCAGAGTGATGCATCCTACTAGCCTAAAAGTTTTATCTGCAAATTTCAATCTATCTACAAAATTATTTGAGAATTTTATACAATGAACTTCGGTAAGATTTCTTGTCATCCAAACCAGCATCTTCCAGCTTCGGTGGTATTTGATATCAACCTAAGTAGTTTCCTATTTTTCAATCTTCCTATAACTGGAGGACGGACGATATATATATAATATATATAATCTTTCTTAAAATAAAAATAAAAATGGTATTATCAATTTTTGGGAGTTTTGGCAGTTGATCGTCTTATGAGGTTATCAAGGGAAAGTGTTCGCTTGGTTGAGGCTACAAGAGAAAGGGCCATGAGGGCATTGTTTAGTTTTTAGAGCCCAAAAGGTCAAACCAGGGCAGGGCCTAGAGTTAAGTGGTCGTGGCACAAGTCGCATCATCGTCGGCATTGATTGGATTAGTGTGTCATTCTCTCTCAATTAAAGTTTGACTGTATACGGTGGCGGTTTCCCCGAGTGGTATATTGTCACCGAGCAAGCGACACCGCACGTGTTTGGGACTGCCATTCCACCGGAAGGCAAGAAACCAACGCATTGAGTTCAATACAAATCACCAGGTGTCAACAGAACAAACGACAGGCCACTATATCGCATGGAAGGGTGTGGGCCGACTAGATCAGCAACACTGTAGAGGTTCATCTCCAATTGTTGTGCAACAGATCCACGCCATTTGGCAGTGGGTCGTGGTGACTGGGTCGAGAGCGGAAAACCGTATTCAGGTTGAGAATTTATTAATTCTCTTGCAGAGCTTATTAAATCGGATCTGGGTCAGTTGCACCAGATCTTCCTATTCACATTCAAGTTTCGGAGCCAGGGTCAATTGAAGGAGGGTTCGTCGTGTCGTTGTCCTTGGCCATGTAAAAGCCTACGCGGACGGTTATCACATTAGTGATATGCACAGATTTTGTACATCATAGCTCGATCAATTTAGGAGCATCGGAATTCAGGGCACCATGCAGTCAACGCACAAGGGTGGAAGGGCCGAACGACCAAGTAGGCAGAGATTTGGATGAGCAGCGAAGGCAACGTGCCATCTCGTCAGCACCAATATTAAAGGGCGCATAACATTACAGAGGGCACATCACTTCATATCTGAGGGAAAAATATGGGTAGTGGCACTTGTAAGTGAGATTGACGGGAATGGGAGCGCTCGAGGAGGCCCAATCCAATATCGCACGAGCCATTGAACGAGAGATAGGGTTACTGGCAATGTCGCAATAGCACCCTGGGCACAGGGGAGGGTCGGGCGACGTACTGATTAGTTGACAGTGTCTGTGCGTCGGCCACATTGTCGAACCATTGTCATAGCAGCACCCTGAGCATGGAGAAGGGTCGAGCAACGGGCTGGATGTTACTTGAAGCCGTCAGCCTCATCGTTGAATCTACCACGGCCGCAGGAGCCATCCAATTCAGATTATCAACATATGCTTTGTGTCCTCTCTAATTAAGTGCATATGGCACAGCTACATATTTGAAAGAACGTCAATAACTCAATTGACGATCAAAGCTTATGGTGGGGTGATTTAATTCAATGATGAGCATGGGCGGTCAACAAGAAAGTTTGAAATAGACCGAGGGGCCATTTGCAGCAGTGTAGTTGGCTGGGGCAACGCCTATTTCCACCCCTTTATTAATGCACCGTAAGGACCGTTTCCATAAGGACTCGAAATCTGTTTTGACTGTCATTCCATGTACCTTATTTTTCGGCGGTTTAACTTTCCAAACTCTCCAGCAATAGCATCCTTGACGTCATCTGGCATACATCTATCTAGCATACATCATACATTGGCCTATACCTCATACATTGGCGTTACCTCGCATTCAATTCATATGCCCCCAACAAAATATCTCATGATCCTCGACACTTGGAGTTCAACAAACCGTACAATGGACATCCACTAATCCAACAGTCAGCCTTCAGGGCAGGTTGGTTGAGGTAACCAATTCCCCCTTCTGGCTCTGAAGACGAGGTTCATTCAGTGATTTTTCTCCTAGGGTTAAGCCCTTCAGTGATTTTTCTCCTAGGGTTAAGCCCTCTACAACCTGCATGTTTGGTTTCCATGGTGCAGGAGGGTTTCGTTCATGGGAGGTTGTCTCATTTGCAGGTTTCCATGGCATAGGAGGGTTTCATTCATGGGAGGTTATCTCATTTGCAGGTACACCGAGTAAACATACTGTTGTATATTTTAAAGAGATTAGGCTTCTTGCTTTTTCCCTCGTTGACGGTTATATCTATATAGAAGCCCTAATTTGTTGCATTGTCAATGCAGGTGGTTCTTATAGGTTTCGGCCTTGCATCCACAGGTGAAGGAAAGGCTATTTCAACTTCCTTCCTTAGGTAATTGTTGGAAACTTAGATAACCGGGTTCGTCCTATAGGCCCCACGAATCCCAAATCCATCGTGTCCGACACGATTCTCTCGAGATTCGTGTCCAAAAACCATGACACGTCGTGTCCTATTTTGACACGTCGAATCCTACTGTGTGTCACGATTTTGGCAGCGTGTCCTGTTTTCCAGGACTCGTTAGGTGGAAAAAGTGACCTGCGCGGGTATGAAAAGGACGCATTTGGTCATTACAGCCACGCATATTTTCATTTGGCAAGCGTTTTGGTAGCTTAATGATCAAGTCTAGGCCCTAGTATTGATATGCTATTATGGTAATGTTAAATTCTTAAAGTAAAAGTGACATTCTTCTTAATCTTCATTTTCATCCTTTTACTTAAATTTTTAACATTACCATGAAATGACTCAGGATGTTTGAGAGTGGTTCCGACCTCATTGGATTTCATATGGAGAAAGTAGAATTTTAGATTTCATTCAAAATCCAGCAGAGTTATTAGTTTTTCAGGATTTTAGGATTGGGGGATTGCAATGTTTCCATTGAATTTTGTCATGTATTAGGGTATGGAACTCGTATTTAATCAAGAGCACCAATCCCTCTATGTACCTTGATGTTAATGACATTGGTTATCGAACTCCTGTATCATGACCCTCCTAAAAATGTACGCATCACTCAAACAAAATCTTGACTTGACATGTTATGCTTCTTCTATCTTATGTTAATGCTTAAAGGGTGATATTAATAACAAAGATCCCTATACATATACAGAGGTAATGACAAAGATACCTCTAGATATTAATGCTTAGAGGGTGATATTAATGACAAAGATCTTGATTTTCCAACAAGACAAAAAAGTTAGACATTTATCGTGGTGGCAAGAGGGCCAAGCATAAGAAATAGATAATAGATTGACATGTATTTGAATTTTGTATGTACTATGCATGCTAATAGCTATAGATGAATATCTATATTTGAAATCAATAAATTTGTATCATTAATTAAAATTTGTGTAAGAAATATCTAATTTTTAATATATATATATATATATATAAAATAATATATAACGAATCCTATGTGTCTTGTTCCGGGGGGTCAACGTGTCCGAATCTGACACCACGAATCTCGAATCCCCGTGTCAGATGACTTCGTTGGAAACCATTTTCTCTGGAAACATTGTCGAATTGACGCCAAACAGAATAGAGATTATTAAGGAATTTAGACTTCTGTGATCCATAACATTGTTAAGATAGTCTTCGGCAAAATCACATAATCAATCTTTTGTCGACGGGTTTCGAACCAACCAGTGTGGTTCATCGTCAGGACAAGTTGAAGGACTGATCTGGCTAAGCCTGATTAAATAGAGTGTGCAGAGATCCCAACGGTTATATTGCAACGGCTAATTTTGACTTAGTCAAACTAATAATTTTATTATTAACCGAAACCTACTATTATTAGTTAATTGAATATAATAAATATAATGTTTAAATATGATGGTCATTATATTTATTAAAAATCTATATTTATTATTATTCTTAAATTAATTAATTCCAAATAAATAGTATTAAAATACTATTAATATTTAGAATTTAGTTACCATGGTAATTGCTTATTTAAAAATTGTTTATACCTAAGGATCCAATGGTAAAGATATAATAGTTATAAATTATGGTAAATTCATAATGGTAAACTACCCATAATGGTCATTAATAAATTATATTAATATTCCCAAATTATTTAACTTCTAAATAAATGGTAATAAATTACTATTGTTTTTAGAATCAAGTTATAATAGGTAAAAGTTTAAACCAAAAAATCATTTTAATTTAAAAATTTTTAATTGTAAAGGCCCATTCGAAATTAAATTAATAAGTACTAACCACTAATCTATATTTTCTTAATAATTTATAGTTCTAATAATATTAAAAAACAATAAATAGTATTTTAGTTAAATTAATATTCCTAGAATGTAGTTTACCTAAGGTAAATGCCATAATTAACATACATGTTTATTAATAATAGTATATTTATTGGTATATCATATATTTAACCTTAAGGGTCATTAGGTAAAATTGGATTACCTCTTATCAATAATTATATTCAATAATTTATCAATAATAATTTACTAAAATTCTTATTAGAATTAATTATGTTATTAGTTATTAATCTTATCACTTATAAGGTTTAGAAAAGGAAGGCCTTTATTAATTCAATATAAGGAAATCAGCTAAAAGTAAAAATCAATGAAACAATCTAATCTAATTTAAAACACCCCCTGGAATAAGGTTAATACTAACAAACTAAAACCTCAAGCACTCCAGATTAATAAGGCAACCCGCCAAAACCAGAACTTGAGGAGAGGGAAGACAGAAACCCTAAGAAGGAACAAAGAGGGAAGGGTGGAGGCTAGGAAGACAATGCTGGGACCCAGCAACTGCTAATCTTCCAGCCATCATCCCTATTAAGATTGTTCGGCCTTTTCTCAATCTCCAGGGCCTCTCTAAATTTACGATGGTGAAACTGCGCAACTTTGGCAATGACTTGAGCATCTTCTATACAAACATGATGCATAGTCTTCCCTGCATGCTCAGCTAGGGCTGAGGACTTGGTCCTACCATGTCTTAAGTCAGCCGAATGCTCACTGATCCGTTGATTGATAGAGCGACCAGTCTCACCAATATAAGGGGTCCCACAGGAACAGGGAATGACATAGACGCCTTTCATGTCCTTAGGGTCAATAGGGTCTTTCACAGACCTAAGGGAGCTACGGATAGTACGGAGGGGTCTAAACGTTGCGGGCACATCGTATCTCCTCAGAACCCTCGCAATCCTATCTGTAGTCCCTTGGATGTAAGGAAGGTTCACACCCAAGACATGGTCTTTGGGAACCTTTCGGATTGAAGGCTCCTTCTTGGCCTTGAGGAAGGCTTTTTGACCAAGGCACCTATTATAACCATTCTCCTCAAAGACATCAAGGAGATGAGCCTTCTCCGCTTCCAGGCTCTCCTCATCCGAAATTCTAACAGCACGTGTGGCAAGCGTGCTAAGGACTCCATTCTGCAGGCTGGTTTCTACCCACAATTTACAAGACATAAACAAAAGAGAACGCCCAAAATACAGAGAAAATGTCTTTGATATCAATGAGAATTATCCATTATCAGCATGCTTTGAACCATAGCCCACAAGTCGGGCTATATAGCTAAAATTCGTCCAACTAAAATTGGCAAAATCCCAATAATCACGCCAAAAGAAATAGTCGGCTAAAAATATGGCCCAAATCGGGTCCAGATCACTTCCTAAACGATAAATGAAAATTACCATAAAAGGAAAAGAAACTAAAATGGAGGATTCAGAAAATAAAGTGGCGGAATTTGAGGCTGAAAACGATGGAGCACACTCAAACTTCCCCAAATGAGGGAAAAATCAACGTTTCCTTCCATATTTGCGCTGATCTGCCAGCTCAAGGTGTCTTAGCACCATCAACGTGCTATTAGACAGTTCATCATCCTCTGGCTCGGATCCTCCTGCATCAGTCGCCCCGGGTTGGAAAGAACTCGTCCTCGAGTTCACAGCAGTGTCATCGGGATCCCCAAAACAAGGACTCGGGTGCTTCACATTAAATACATTAGAAGTCCTCAAATGACTAGGGAGGCTTAAACTGTAGGCATTATCATTGATCTTCTATAGTATCTCACAGGGTCCAATCTTCCGCTCCTTAAGCTTATTATACTCCCCAACAGGAAAGCGATCATGAGTTAATACTGCCCAAACAAAATCACCAACATCAAAAAGTACCTGACGACGATGACTGTCTACTCGAGCCTTGTACTTGGCATTGCTCTCATGAATGGCTAGTTTCACCTACTCATGTATGCTCCTAAGATGTTCAGCCATCTCATCTGCCTTAGGGTTCAGACGACCTACTCGTGGAATAGGAGCTAAGTCCAGCACCCCGGATGGATTCTGACCATAAACAATCTCAAATGGGCTCAGTCCCATGGTTCTGTTTTTTGACCGGTTATATGCGAACTTTGCTTGAGGTAATGCCAAATCCCACTGCTTGGGCTTAGTTCCTGCCAAACACCTCAAAAGGTTGCCCAAACTCCGGTTCACCACCTCGGTTTGACCATCCGTCTAGGGGTGGTAGGTGCTGCTGAAATTCAACTGTGTCCCCAGCTTCCCCCATAAACTCCTCCAGAAATGACTAATAAACTTGGTGTCACGATCTGACGTGACTGATCGAGGAACACCATGTAATCGCACAATTTCCCTGAAGTAAATATGGGCGATCCGGGCAGCATCCATTGTCTTCCTGCAAGCTACAAAATGGGCCATCTTGGAAAACCTATCAACCACAACCAAAATGGAATCTGAGGCCCGTTGTGTACGGGGTAAACCCAGCACGAAGTCCATACTGACATCAAACCAAGGGCCTTCAAGAACAGGTAAAGGAGTGTACAGGCCCGCATTGGTGAGAACTCCCTTGGACCGCTGACACACATAACAACGCTCCACATAATGGGCCACATCACTGGTCAACTTGGGCCAATAATAATCAGAAGATATCAAGGCCAAAGTCTTATCTCGCCTAAAGTGACCCTCGGTGTGAAGTTCTCTGATAATCTGCTGCTTGAGTGAGCAATCTGGAATGCACAACTATAATCCTCGAAACAGATAACCATTATGCACACAAAATCATGTCATTTACCATTTGTTACCTCCTGAAATATCCTCCCGAAGGAAGGATCCGCTGCATACATATCAGTGAATGTCTCAAACACTGCAACTCTGTTGCTCATGGTGGTGAGGAGTAACATGCAACGGCTCAGGGCATCTGCGACTCGGTTCAGGCGCCCGGCTTGGTGTCTTCGTGCAAATGTGAACTCCTATAAGTACGCCACCCACTTGGCATGCCACCTATTCAGCTTGTGTTGGCCATTGATGTACTTCAGGGTCTCATGATCTGTGACAAGAATGAACTCCCTCTGTACTAGATAGTGACGCCAATGCTTCAGGGACTGAACTATGGCATAGAACTCCAGATCATAGGTGGAGTAATTCTTCTTTGATCCAGATAGCTTTTCATTGAAAAAAGCTATGGGACTCCCTTCCTGACTCAGAACACCACCAATACCAATTCCAAATGCATCACAGTTTACCTCAAACACCTTCTCAAAATTTGGAAGTGATGAAACTAGTGCCTCTGTGATCTTCTGCTTAACCAGTTGAAAACTGAAATCTGCCTCCTCAGACCACTGGAAGTCATGACCCTTGAGGCACTCTGTGATAGGAGCAATCAGAGTGCTGAAATTTCGGATGAACCAATGGTAGAAGGATGCCAATCCATGGAAACTTCTAACATCATGCAAGGTCTTTGGCTTGGGCCATTCCAAGACCGCATCTATCTTCGACTGATCTGCCTGAACCCCATGTTGCGACATTGCCAGAAACACCGAAACTCTAGTCTAGCAACAACAGAATACCACTCACAAAAGAATTCTCTGCAACTGTGAGATTGATAAGGCTATGGAGATGACCTATTTCTGGCAGAATTTGCCCTATGAGATTCATGTTTGAAATATCCAGAGAAATAATATGATCAGAGTGATCACACTGGATACCTGCCCAGGAACAATGATATTCATTGTAATCAACGATGCCTGATTTCAGAGCAAGCAACATCTTGGCATCAGAAGAATGAGATGAATCTACTGTAATAGAAAACCCCATAAACAAAACCAGGAGAATAAAGACACCGATGCTCTCCATATTTTTGCAGAAACACCAAAACTCTAGTCTAGCAACAACAGAATACCACTCACAAAAACTTGCAGTTTCTCACAGGAATCCCAAATCCCAAATGGCTTTAAGCCCTCATTTCCTCCCTCCCTTGGCCCAAGACACAATATCAGAAATTTTTTTAAGGAGCTAGATACACAAAGATCATGAAAACACCCAAGAAAGCCTATCCCGTTATCATCTGCTCCACAACTCACACATATCCACACAAGGTCAATTTAATCTCACTTCTGAAAGTTTCCAATAGTCGTGTCATCTATATGTCATAAATGTCAAAACACCGGTGCATACTGATTCGACTTGCAAATTACCATCAATGGATTCCTGCTCTTCAAAACTAGGTCCGTGAGAATCGAATGAACCGGGCCCACGATTATAAGAGTGGGAAATTGGAATCTCAATCAAGTCTATTAGATTTGAACCCGAGACCTGGTAGATGGAGCCAGGCACAGCATGGGCGCGAGGCACCCTAATTGGAACTAGAGCCTTTGGCACAGTAAGCTTTGCCATGAACAAGTCCAATTTGATGCCCAACAACAACATTTTAAGCCCGTGAATGTGCATTGTATATTGTCAACTGGTGGCAACAAAACAAAATAATATAGGAAGGGGATTAGGAATGACAGTGAATTTCTTTATTTTTCTCCCTTCATCGACCCTTGTGCAAAATTTCAACAGGACCCTAAGGACCCTACTCTCGCTGGCCAACTAAATTCCACACCACCTCGCTCATACAAACACGCTCAAAATTCTCTTGCACTCAGAGGCAAAGTGAGAAAAAGAATCAAAACATCAGACGTCATACCAGACACAGTTGATACCCCACAAAAACGCCAAGAATGGTTGGAGCCAGCACTAGCATGGGTATCTGTAATACCCAGCTCCCGCAATTTAATGGAAAAAACTATGACTATTGGGCAATAACTACGAGAGCTTTGCTTGCTTCCTAAGACTTATGGGAATTTGTTGAGGATGGTTTTGAAGAACCAACAGATGAAAATGAGTTTAATAATTTAACTCAGGCAAAGAAAGATCTGTTGAAGAGCAATAAGAAGAAGGATTCTAAAGCCCTCTACTTTTTGTATCAAGAAGTGCATGAGAGTGTGTTTCCAAGGATAACAGCAGCCAAGAGATCCAAAGAAGCATGGGAAACTCTCAAGATAGCCTATCAAGGCATGGAGAAAGTGAAGACAGCAAACTACAGTTGTTGAGGAGAGATTTTGAGACTCTCTGCATGAAGGAGTCAGATAATATTGACTCATTCTTCACACATGTGATTGGTTTGGTCACACAGATAAGGTCTCATGGAGAGATTCTTGAAGAAAGGAGGATTGTGGAGAAACTATTGAGGATCCCACCCTCAAGGTTCGATGTGATTGTCACCACCATAGAAGAGACAAAGGATCTCACAAACTTCTCAGTTGATGAACTACATGCATCACTGATAACACATGAGCAGATATTGAGTAGAGATGAAAACTCATCTCTAGAGCATGCCTTTAAAACCTAGATGTTCTTTGGAAAAGAAAGAGGTCAAGGCAGAGGAAACAAGAGAGGAAGAGGCAGAAGCCAAAACAGAGGTGGAAGAAACAGTCCAGCAAATGCTCAAGGAAGAGGCAGCAATCCAAATCGGAACCAAGGCCAATGCAGCAGCCAACAAAGTGGAAAACATCATGCTCAAGGACAAAGGTATGATAAATCCAATGTCCAATGTCACTATTGTAAAAAATATGGGCATTATGCAAATGAATGTAGGAAGAAGCAGTATGATATGAGTAATAGAACTAGTGCAAATTTCACTAGAGAAAATATCAGCCAAGATAATCTGTTTTTAACCTATAATATGATTGAAGAAAATAGTGAAGATGTATGGTTTCTAGACTTCGGTTGCAGTAACCATATGACAAGAAACATAACCCTGTGTTCTATGTTAGATCAGAGTGTGAAGTCATAAGTCACACTAGGGACTGATAATAAAGTTTCTGTTATGGGAAAAGGAGAAGTAAATGTATTAACAAAGAAAGGTGAAAAGAAAACCATAGCAGATGTTTATTATGTTCCTCGAATGAAATGTAATCTCATAAGTATTGGACAACTTATTCAAAAAGGGTATAATGTTTTCTTTGTGAATGACATATGCACCATCATGGATAAATCACTTGGCAAACAATGTATTGCTGAAGTGAAGATGACAATGAATAGGATGTTCCCTCTCAGAATGAAAGCATATTTAAAAAATGGAGAAGAAATAGCAGCAGTGACAAAAGAGGCTTTCCAAAGCAAACCAAAAGATGAAAATTGGTTGTGGCACTTGAGATTTGGACATCTCAACTTTGGAGGTCTTAACTTGTTGAATAGAAAAGGAATGGTAAGAGGATTACCATTGATAGAGAAACCAGACAGCCTTTGTGAAGGTTGTATCTTGGGGAAACAACACAGAGAAAGTTTTCCATCTGGGAAAAGCATAAGGGCAAAAGCACCCTTAGAGATTGTCCACTCAGATTTATGTGGAAAACCAAAGTGGGATGAATATCAAAGTTCTAAGAACTAATAGAGGAGGTGAGTATATCTCCAAAGAATTTCTACGTTTTTGTAGAGAAAATGGAATTCATAAGAAGTTTACCACTAGGTACACTCCTTAGCAAAATGGAGTTTCCGAAAGGAAGAATAGGACAATCATGGATATGTCGAGAAGTATGTTAAAGGCAAAGCATTTTCCAAATGATTATTGGGCTGAAGTTGTACATTGTGCAGCGTACATTTTGAATAGATGCCCTAAAAAAGCAGTCATGAACAGAGTGTCGGAAGAAGCATGGAGTGGGTCAAAGCAAGGAGTCACCCACATGAAAGTTTTTGGATGTGTGGCTTATGCACACATTCCAGATCAACTAAGGAAGAAGTTGGACAGCAAAGGGGAGAAATGTATTTTCATTGGATACAGTGATGAATCCAAAGCTTATAGGTTGTATAACCCATCCACCAAGAAGCTTATTATGAGTAGAGATTTTCAGTTCATTGAGGAGGAAGCTTGGGATGGAAGCATAGAGAAAACAGTGAATGTTAAAAACTATTTGTCTCATGATGAAGATGATGAGGAGATGGCTGAAATACATCCCCAAACTGCAGCACCAACACAAGGGCAGCAAGAAACACCCTTGAGGAGAAATGAAAGTGCTTCTCCAAGCACACCACAAGGAGGAAATTCAAGTGCTTCTTCAAGCACTTGTACACCAAATGAAAGAGGTAAGAAGTTCAGAACTTTAAGTGATATTTATGAACAAGAGGCAGCAAATGAAGGTATGAACTCTTTGTTTACTTTATATTGTCATGTTGATGACCCTGTTCATTTTGAAGAAGCAATTAAGGATAGGAAATGGATAGAAGCTATGGATGAGGAGAGCAATGCCATAGAAAGAAACACGACATGGGATTTAGTTGAACTACCAAAAGGAAAGGAAGTCATTGGAGTTAAATGGGTCTACAAGACCAAGAGTAATGCTGAAGGCAAAATAGAAAGACACAAGGCAAGACTGGTTGTTAGAAAGATACTATGAGGAAACTTTCACACCGGTTGCTAGAATGGAAACCGTGAGAGCAGTGCTGTCCATAGCAGCACAAAACAAGTGGAAAGTTTACCAAATGGACGTGAAGTCAGCATTCCTAAACAGAGTGTTAATGGAAGATGTTTACATTGAACAACCTCTAGGCTATGAAAAGAAAGGCCAAGAGCACAAAGTGTGCAGATTGAAGAAAGCTCTTTATGGGCTGAAGCAAGCACCAAGAGTGTGGTACAGTAGGATAGATTCCTATCTACTGGAAAATGGATTTGAAAAGTGTGAGGGAGAACCCACCCTCTACATCAAAGAAAAGGATGGTAAAATACTAATTGTAGTGCTATATGTTGATGATGTTATTTTCACAGGTAATGATGATTACCTTATTGAAAATTTCAAAACAGTCATGAAAGAAGAATTTGAAATAACTGACATGGGTTTGCTGAGATACTTCTTAGGAATAGAAGTAGAAAAAAATGGAAATGGGATTTTTATCTCACAAGCGAAATATGTTAATGAAGTGTTGGAAAGATTTAATATGCAGGAGAGCAAAGCAGCAATCACTCCCACAGTAATTGGATTAAAACTCAGCAAAGAGGACAACAGCAAGGATTTTGATCCTAGTTTGTACAAGAGCATAGTTGGTAGCCTCATGTATTTGAATGCAACTAGGCCAGATATAATGCATGCTGTTAGTTTGATTTCCAGATTCATGGAGAGGCCAAAAGAAGCACATTGGCAGGTAGCAAAAAGGATTCTAAGGTATGTTAAAGGTACTAAAAGGTTTGGCATTTTATATACTACTTCAGAATGTTCAGATTTAATTGGATACACTGATAGTGATTGGGATGGAAGTGTAGATGATTGGAAAAGCACATCCGGTTATGTTTTTCACATGGGTTTAGGAGCCATTTCATGGGCTTCTAAAAAACAACCTATTGTAGTGTTGTCTACAGCAGAAGCAGAATATGTGGCAGCTACAACAGCAACGTGTCAAGAAATTTGGATGAGAAGGATGTTAAGGAGTTTATGCCAAGAGAAAGCAAAAGGAACTGTGATTTTTTGTGACAATAGCTCAGTTATTGCATTATCCAAGAATTTGTGTTTTATACGAGAATGAAACACATTGACACAAAGTTTCATTACATCAGGGAATTGGTAAACAATGGAGAAATTGTTTTAGTACACTGCGGAACTCAGGAGCAGGTTGCAGATATTCTGACCAAACCATTGGGGCAGAAAAGTTTTGAGTTTTTGAGGAAATGTTTTGGTATGACTGATAACCCAGCAATTGAAATTAAAGGGGAGTGTTGAAATGGTACTTTCAACTGCAACATTTTTTGAAAACCCCCAAATTCCTCACACCACGTTTTCCTGAACAGCGGTAATTCTCCATAGGCAGCGATCACACTAATCAGCTGCCACGTGCCTAAGTGGTTTTGCAAAACAAGTTTTCCCCGGCGCGTAAAGTTCAGCAAGAAAGGGTCGTGCGATTTGCCGTCAACCGTCCGATTGGATTGGCAGGCTTTCAATGGATGCACTGATCTCCATGCTTGGAACGGAAGGGAGGAAACAAGATTCGTACAGAGTCCCATCCATTTGTACAGACCTCAGTTGACTAGACTGTACAATCATGATGCACGGAAGATATTGGTGGCAGACGTAGGACCAATTGGATCAGCGAAGTTAATGAAATTTACTGTAGTCGTAGAATGTAGGTGAAGACTTTTAATTTTATTTTATTTTTTTAATTCACGGGAGTATGGCACAAGTATAAAAAACGTAACGTCATTTTTGTTGTTCGTTGACTATGCAATGTAATATGTAGCATGCAGAAGCGTGAAAGTAAGTTAAAGAATTTAATTTTATTTTTTTTATTCACGGGAGTAGTTTCTTTTTACGAGACAAGTAAAAGGTAATGTTATGTTTTTTTTGTTGGCTGTTGCAAATCAAATGTAATACGCGGAAGCGCGAATGAAAGAAGGTTTTTTTTTACACACAGTGGTGTAAATTTTGCAAGGAGAGACAGAGTGAAATTTTTGGGGACTGCCTCTGAAGCAGGCTTGGTGTAATCCCTCTGTTAGAGGAAGTTTTTTTTGTAATAGTCAGTATTGTTAATGAATGAAAAGTTATTTTTGGTGTGTGAAAAACTCTGTTTTCTGTGTTAAAAATAGAGCATTATTCTCTATTCATTTTTGTTTGGAATTATCAAAAATTCCCAACATAGAGTGGTGTTGGGGTCACAATGCATGCCTGAGTGAGTGAAACAAGAATCTGTAATTAAATTCCATAAGCATTTATCAGTTTCCTTTATTTTGCAAAGGATTCGATACTGCTTCCAGAGAAAACGGTTTCCAACAATTACCTGAGGAAGGAAGCTGACCATAGCCTTTCCTTCACCTGTGGATGCAAGGCTGAAACCTATAAGAACTACCTGCATTGACAGTGCAACAAATTAGGGCTTCTATATAGATATAATTGTCAATGAGAGAAAAATTAGGGAGTCTAATCTCTTCAAAATATACATCAGTGTGTTTACTCGGTGTACCTGCATTAAGGCAACCTCCCATGAACGAAACCATCCTATGCCATGGAAACCTGCAAACGAGACAACCTCCCGTGAACGAAACCCTCCTACGCCATGGAAACCAAACATGCAGGTTGCAGAGGGCTTAACCCAGGAGAAAAATGACTGAATGAACCTCGTCTTCAGAGCCAGATGGGGAATTGGTTACCTCAACCAACCCACCCTGAATGTTGAACGTCGGATTAGTGGAGGTCCATCGCACGGTATGCTGAACTCCAGGTGTCCAAGATCATGAGATATTTTGTTGGGGGCATATGAATTGAATGTGAGGTAATGCCAATGTATGAGGTATGGGCCAATGTATGATATATGTTGGATGGATGTATGCCAGATGACGTCAAGGATGCTACTGGAAGAGAGTTTGGAGAGTTGAACCGCCGACGAATAAGGTACACAGGATGATAGTCAAAACAGATTTCGAAGTTCTTATGGAAACTTTCCTTACGGTGCACTAATAAACCTATAGGGGTGGAAATAGGCGTTGCCATGGTCTGGACTCTGATCCATTCATTTACAGTACGAAGAGATTAATATTTTCTTGTAATCCAGCTACATTATCATGTTACCAACCAATGACAGAAGCTCCCCACAACGTTTCTCCAGTGGTGTAAAGAGCGCAGGCCTTCTCGCAACGAATAGAAACTGAGGCAAAGTCGAGGATACACCGCTTGAGAAGTCAAAGAGCCTACGATCCTGTGCACCGACCGCCATACTATTGTATGCAGAGGTTATACCCATTATTTCGTCTATCTCAGGTCGACAACCTAAACCATTGTCCGCAGAGGCATACCATGCCATGGCCGAATAGTGATCAAAAGCTAGATATTGTTAACAGTTCAGGGTTGCGTTTTAGCACTGCACACCATTCACACTTCGACAACATAGGCCTGTTCTTACTGAGCGAAACTGGGCAATGATGGTAGTCATCTGTTGTATGACATGTAATGAATACAACTAGCAATTGTGTCAAAAAGTACAAAGAGAGGCCCAAAGAATTATGAAGTTGGGATTTTTGAATTTCTGTAGAAGATTAAAAAGTACAAGTGGTCAGTGCACATCTCTCAAGGCATTGTTATAAGTGTGGAAGACGAAGGTCACAAGGCATAGCGCCAAATAATCAGCAATGTTAGTTTTGGGGTGAGGAAGGAGGGAGTAAGGATACTATCAGGGACTTACCATGAAGCCAGCACTTTTAATTCGAAATTCTCTTCAGTTTTAAAAAAGCAATGTATTTTTCAATATAAAAAAAAAACCGACCATGAGATCTTATATGGGTATACTTGTTTTTCATATTCTAATATGATAGAAGAATTCTAGGCTAATACTCAAATTATATGCATTAGATCAAGAGAAAAGGCAAATCACTAAGACCACATTTTTTATTCAATTAGATGTTGTGAGTGCCTTTGTGAGAACAATGAACAAATTCCAATAGAATCGATGGGGAGAATGGAGACATTTTGAAGGGATTGGAAGCACAACTATGAAAAATAACTAAAAGCAACAAGAAAACAAATGCTTAGGATGAATACCCAGCTCAAAAAGCATAGAAAGAAAACAATCCTTGTGGAAGTAGGGGAATACTACATTAGGTAGAAATTGCAAGATCAAGAAGACTTAATACAAGAATTCGTGGAGGGAGTTCGACATTTGGAGCTCGAGCAACATCCTGGGTTTGCAATTCTAAGGTCCCTTGTGCCCCACCATCAAAATCTTTGGTTCCTTTGGACAAGAGGAAGCAGTAGCAAAGAACGTAGACTCTGTGGAACAACATTCTGAGCATTTCAGGAGAACAAACCCATCCACGGTGTCATTATTTGTAGGAAGAATAAGGACTGCTCACTTGGCGCATGATAACAAAAATGGTTAATATTATGATGTATTTCAAGTTTGTGATTTTGCTAGGCCAGTTTGTAAGGCTTATATTGGCGAGACAGTTAATAGTGAGTGCCTTTGTGACAACAATCAACAAATTCTAGCACAAGTGATGGGGAGAATGGAGGCATAGATTCGCATATGGCCCTGCCCCACTAGAGAAATCAAACCCAAAATGGAGAAATCACTCTAAAAAATAAGAAAGGAACTTCAATTCATCTCTACTCATTATGTTACAAGTTTACACTACATCATTTAAGTAATTTTAGGAAATCCTGAAACAAAACATTAGTATAGTGCCATTTTCAGACCAATACTACACTAAAATTAGATTCGGAGCATCTAAAGTACAGTATAGAGATTAAAAATTCATACATGATCTGCTTCTAGATAAAGTCAGCAGCTTTCTAATAAATGTAAAAACTCAAAGTTACAGTACTTTCATAGAATTATTTAAGGAAACCATTAAACATAAAAGAGGTTCAGTTTATGGAATCCACGTGACACTAAAGCATAGCAGCATATATAGCAAAATGCAGTTTGTCATAATGTAAGAAACTACAACAACCAAATGAAAATATATTTTTTCTCACTTTCTTTTGTAACAAAGAGAATATATGCGAGAAGATGTATCTGTGATTTTAGTTGCTAGAGAAATCACTCTAAACAATAAGAAAGGAACTTCAGTTCATGTCCACTCATTATCTCCACTCATTATGTTACAAGTTTACACTACATCATTTCAATAATTTTAGGAAACCCTGAAATAGAACATTAGTATGGTGCCATTTTTAGACCAATACTACACTAAAATTAGATTTAGAACATCTAAGTATAGTATAGGGATTAAAAATCCATACACAATCTGCTTCTAGATAAATCTAGTAGCTTTCTAATAAATGTAAAAACTCAAAGTCACAGTACTTGCATAGAAATATTTAAGGAAACCATTAAACATAAAATAGGTTCAGTTTATGGACTCCACGTGACACTAAAGCATAGCAACATTTACAACAAAATGTAGTTTTTCATAATGTAAGAAACTACAACAACCAAATGAAAAGATATTTTTTCTCACTTTCTTTTGTAACAAAGAGAATATATGGGAGAAGATGAATCTGTGATTGCAGCTGCTACACATTTTGAACATGATGCAAGATATGCTTTTGTGGTTGTGGATATTGTTGATGCTAGAAACGCTGCCTTTTTAGTTTGTTGCACATTGAAGTTGTTGAAACAAAACAAGTTGTAGTCATTGAAAATGCAAAGGCTATTTTGAAGGATCATCTGTGCAAATTTCTTGCAATGGTGTTGTCACCATTGCTTTGTATCTAAGTTGCATGAAATGAGAAAACATGTACTAGTTTTGGAAATGGAACCACCTAGAAATGCCATTTCCCTCCCTCCCCCTTCCATGGTTTAAGTTTTTTTTAACTTCATATATGTCCCATGCCTCTCATGGTTAGTTGGGGGTTTCCAAGAATTTGTTAAGGCATTTCCGAATTTCCACGAGTTTCCGGTAGTGGTACATTGGCAGTTTAATACATTGATTGGATTGATGTCACAAAATATTCAAATCTTTATTGTATTTGTATCCAGATTCCAAGGATCCATGCCTATTCAAAGTTTAAACCCTAACTTGTCTTCTTTCATTATCTTTTCTACCCACCTAGAAGTTTTATTTATGTTTCCCTTATCATCCTTAATAACAAAAAATTCAAAGTAGATTTGTTGGTGTCCTTCTTCCATCAGAACATACATGGTTTCTTGGTATGGTTAACATGTAAGCAACCACAAAATGGATAGACTGAATATTCATTCCTCTTGTAGCCAATGTATTGATAACAAGGGTTATTAGTGAAGTGATATCCAAAATTTAGTTTTCGACTTATACCCAAGTTAATTTACCGCAGTCCTAACTTTCCCAAAAAATTTTTGCTAACCAAATTATGATTGTTTCTGTCAGTGTTGAAAGAAATTTCTTTACCATCTTGTCTCATCTGCCCACCACAATCATATAACAATATATATGGTCTTATCACAAATTCAGAATATTTTTAAATATGCATTTGGTAATGTATATTCCACATAAAGATGTTAACTAAACTAGATCTCAATCATTTCTAAACCAAACTACAATCTAATTTTCAGAGCAGTGCAAGACTCTATCTTTCAGTTAAATGATTTTGAATTTTCATGACAATTTATTCTTGAACTATTTTCTAGTAATCAGATAAACGAAGATGCTTTTCCAACGAAATCGTGACAATGGCTTTTAACTTTTGTAATTCCCATTCATGAATGACCACATCATCTTCCTCCATGAGTGTTTCTAAACCATGTAAAAATTACAAGACTATCTATTAAGTTCATATCACTTTATATGAAAAAATGTAATAAATGATGAAGGCAATTGTTTAAACCCAGCTTCCACCCCACAAACTACAAATCTAGGATTTGCATGAGCCAAAAGAACTTATTTTAGTTAAAACTTTCAATGATGTCTACATTGAGATCCTTCAACGAGAGAAAATCCAGAAGAAAATGACAAATTCCTTGCAACGACTAAAAAAGTTGATAAAAGGATAAGATTTCCTACTAATTATTCCCCAAACTTTGATTGCAGACATAATGCATAATATTTACTATATCTAACCTAAATTGTGATCTTGACTAAGGAAATGAAGCGCAAATATGCCTAAAGGACCCCTTTGTCTTGCACTTCTGGCAAAAACCATTAAAGGACCCCCTAGAAATTAAACTACTAATCCTTATGAACCAAATTGTTGTGTACCTATAGTGCCAACTCATTTGGAAAACCCATCAAGCGTGTTGCTTGTATTCAAGAGATGGAGCAAGTGCACAACATAATGCATCTTGTTAATTAATATTTATACATTGGCCTGTCTATCCATGCCCCTGCGACATGCCCATTCTTGAAAACATATGCCCGAATGTTGGGCTCACTGTCATCATGATATTCAAAAGACCTTATCAAACAGAAGGCAGCAAGCATGTCCCAAGTCCTTGTGGATGAACAAAATGCACAATTCACCAATGATTTCTCAACTTTCATGTCCTTGATGTTTCTCCAGGCATAAGAATTCCTGAAATTCTTAAGTATACCCCTAAATAATCTATATTTTCTCTTCTCTTTGGAGTGTAAACAAGCAGGCCAATCACATATATAAAGACTATCACCACAAAACCTGATTGCAAGATGCTTATTACCTTGTTCTCTGGTGAGATTCCAGATACCACTAGCCAGATGGGGATCCCCTAGGTTCCATTTCATCCGTTTTTTTGCATCACAGTATTAATGATCACCAGCCTAGTCATATGATGGGTTCTCTTTTCTTTTGACCTCAATTGGGTCTCTTTAATTGTAGGTGACCCCGGGTGATTTATGCGCAACTCCACTGGGGCTATCAATGGACTTAGAAATCTCACTCGTCTTTCCTTCAACTCCTTTTTTTCCAATTGGAATAGCATCATCTGTAATTTCGACATTTAAGCATTCTCTCATAGCACTTGGATGGACTTGGTAGCTCTCATCCATCTCTGTAGGTCCATTGGGCCTCTCTGGAATTTGTCCATTTGAGCATTGAGTAATCCCATTGCCCATCTCTCCAATCACATTATCTAAAACCTAATTCATCTTATTAGAAAAATTCATGTTTTCTCCATTTGGGTTCTCTGCAGCATCGTCTATGATTTTTCCACTATGACATTTTGTAACTACGCACCGATTGATTTTACAGCTATCACCCATATCCTCAGTTATATTCTCAGCAACTCTATTGGTCTTATTTGGGATTTGTCTATTTAGATCCTGTGCAAATCCATTAGCCACCTCTCCAATTCGATTCTCTGCAACTTGATTTAGACTTTTTGCAATATTTCTATTTTCTCCATCAGCATTAACTGCAACTTCTCTGTTTGGGTGCCCTCTACTTGGACAACAATTGCCTTTACAGCTCTCACCCATCAGCCAAATTGGGTTCTCTGCAACTCTATTGGGCTTGCCTGGAATTTTTCCATTTTGGTTATGTGTAATTCCATTACCCATCTCCCCAACTGGATTTTCTACAACTTGATTCAGCTTATTTTCACTATTCCTGTTTACTCCATTTGGGTTCTATGTACCTCCAATTGGCTCAGTGTTATCTCCAATTTCTCTATTTGGTTCAGCATTATTTGCAATTTCTCCAATTGGGATCTTCGTAACAACACATGGATTGGCCCCAAACCCCTCCCCCTTCTCTCCAATTGAGTTTCACGTAACTATGTAGGAATTTACAGGGTAAGTTCCTCAGAAAGAACACCAAAAAGGACACCGCTCACAACCAGATCACAGATCAATACACCAGTATTTTTGACGTGGTTAAAACCCTCAAAGAGGGAAACAGTCCACGGCCTGAGCCAACACGGCCACTTCAGCCAATTTATTAATCAAAGAATGAAAATTTACATAAGCTTCTCTCATGCGCGGATTACCCTACAAATGACCCTCCATGCGCTTTAAATAGAATTCATGGACCAATCGGGTGTCAAGCCACGGATCAAGTGTCGGTAATATCGAGGAGAGAATGAACCGTCGGATCACTACATATCGTGACCGTCGGATTGTAAGTTACAAAATGTACAACGGTAAAGAAACACACTTTACCTAACTCTATACCTAACTCTACACTAGACCAAGTTGAACTTAACTATATCCTAACAAACTACACATGGTTTGCGCAGCAGAAACTGGGTCAGGCACAACAGAAACTGGAAGCATGGTTATGGCAACATGTCCTAGAAAGAAAAAATAGGAACAATTTTGGAGAGGGAGAAATCGTCTCAGATATGTAGATAGATGTCAGAGAAAACCATATGCTAGATGTCAATCATAGAATCAAAGTGTAGACTACTAAACTAATTCAAAAGAAGGCCTATCGGCCTAATAAGTTTATACTAGAGGGCGAAAAGAAAGGAATGACATATATAAATTCCATTACTATGTCCTAAAAGAGATTTAGTAAAGCGTGCTAGTTTTTTGACTCATGTATTCTCACATATTGGGTACCCCTTTTGAAAATTATTAGTTAGAAAGGGTATAATTGAAATGGTTGAGTAAAAAAAAAAAAAACAAAAAACAAAACGAAAGAAGTGGAATTTGTTTTTTTTATTTAATGGTTGGATGGATTTTGTGAAAACCTTAGAAGACATTAAGAGATGGGGAAAACAGCTTGCACTAAGTCTTTTGGGAAAATAAAATATTGGTCCTTTCTCAAAATTTAGTCCATGTTATCTTTCAACACAAGCAATCGAGATATTTATAACGAGAAGAAGAAGTTGGGAACTGACTCTTTGCAATTGGATTCAGGTTGCAGTGCATGAATTTAGGAGATGTCTTTAAGTTAGTGGAATTAGACACATGTTTATCTAAGGTGGGGCAGCCAGTGGAAGAAAATCAGTTGGGCCCTCAAGCCATCCATGCTTGCGTTAATGCAATCCAAATGTTATGAACATCCTTCTGAACAGGTCAGACTCACAATTACTTCTTGTCTCATTAGAAGCATGGCTTTAACATCACCGCTATTGCCTTACAATAATGATACCATGAAGGAGTTATTACAACTGCTAGTAAAATCCCTTCAAGGGTTGAATAACATCATGGCTCCTACTTTTCATAAGTGGCGTAGAATCTTAGAACTCATGGCAGAGTTTAGCTTTGGCACATTCATGCTGAATTTGGAAAGTGATGACTTAACCTTTCAGGGTTCTACAACTTTTACACCAATATTACATAAGCTCATCTAGACCGCATTAAAACAAGCATGAAAAAGATTGTGTCCTTGTTCTTAGAAGGAGATGTTGACATCTGCAAGATAGTGAGATCCAAACTATTGACCATTTGGAGGAAGGAACTAGTTGTATCACCAGTCACTTATGATCTAGTGGAGAAGTTGGTTATATGAAACATAAAATTTCTCAGAATGGTGTTGAATAAGAAAGAGTTTAAAAGGATTGATGGAAGAAGCAGAAACAAAGGTAGTAAAACCTGCAGCGAGAATGAACTAAGAAGGAGAATACTATGATTTATCTACAAGGGATCTTGGGCACTTGATCATTCATGTCCATATGATAGGAAGGAGGAAACAAAGGTAGGAAAAGAGAAGATTCCTTCAGATCATGGAGAGTCTTCTATAATTGGGACTATTGATTTTCAGGATGGTGAGCAACATCTGGATATTATTCAAAGAGACTTGCAGGATGACAAGCATTTAGAAGTGCATAAGGAAATTCTACCTAATGGTATTGATGAGGTAGACTCCTATACAACTGAGTCCATAGGAATCCAGGGTGGTGAAGAATATGAGCAGTCGAATGTAGATAACATTCCACCAGTCCATCTATGTCCAACAACTGGAGAAGATGAACAACATTTTGTCTTCACAGATGGAGGAGGCTAAGAATACTTGAGTGAGGAGCCAACAATAGTGAACTAACATAATGAGCATGATTATGAGGGGGAGAATGACAACCATAATGTGTCGGATGAACCATTCCCAGAGAGCCAGTCAAAGGCTCAAGTTGAAGTTGTGATCATGGGGGATCCAGTGTAGACAAGTACAAAGATATTCAATAGGGCACCAAAATCGCCAATAGAGGACCTTCAGGGAAAGATCATGCATTTCAAGATATATCTTATGATGTTGAAGAAGAGAGTTAGGATAGCCTCAAACACTATCTTACAAGAGAATAGAAAAATTGAGGATCTCAAAGGGGTGTGTGACGAGTCAACAACCAAGATGTCTAATGTAGAGGAACATCTCAAGTACCTCACAAGGAAGTAGTAGGAATATAGTTGGGAATTCCAGAGCAGCCCTCTACAAGAGTACATAGATAGGGCTTGAAACACTACCAACTCACTTTTATACATTAGGAAGAGAAAGGAAAAATTCTTTGAATGGATCATTTTGGGTGACCGGTGGAGCAACATGAGTTGAGCATTAGGAAGCATCAACATGGCAAACTTATTCCATGTACAAGAATTCATGCATTAGATCCTTTCTACGAGATGGATTGGCGAGAGATTATGAGTTGGAACTCTATTGATGGGATGATTCTTAGGAGGATAGCCTTAGCCAAGAGAATATTGTATCTTGGGCCCTTAGGCACGAGCAATGATGGAGGGTTGAGATGGTATCATAACTCACAAGTCCTAAGACTTAGGTGGCATTAGGATCGAGGTGAATCTATTGTGGGAAGGATTGGCAAGAGGACTGTTTGGGATCCAGGTATCAAAGGATCCATTCAAGATCATTTAGCATGGAGGCCTAGCATAACACATTTGTTTGTATGGGATCCTGGTATCAGTATACATATGCTTTTGTTGTGGATAGAATTGGATTGCTTGAGGGCAAGCAATCTTTGGGCAGAAGGATTTTTAATATTCCCTTTTCTTGATATGGTCAAAATGGATGGAATTTACCCGTGATATTTACCATGGTATTAGCCCATGGGATCTATCCATGGTATTTTCCTTTGTTTTTCAAGGGAAAATAATAAACTAATATTTTCTAGAGATTCCACCAAGTTTATTAAGGGGGATAGGAGCTAGGCCTTTGGATCATCTTGAGCTTGTCTATCCAATTTTTCTTTGTTGAGAACGTGGCAAGGCGAGTTTAGTTTGATCCCAGGGACGAAAACCCGTGGGTGTAATTTTCTCATGGATCCATCTAGGGTCCAGGGTCTTGGCATACATTATCCTATAATTATTTATTAAATAAAGTGGTTATTATTTCCGGTTTATCCTATGTTCCATGTTTTGGTGAATTGATTTCTCACATGTTTCAATTGTAAATGCATGCATTATAATGAGATCTAATAATTGCTATTAATTGGAACATTTTGGTGATCCGGATCCCTTCAGAATTTTATTGTTGGGAATCCTACATTTTCTCTCATTGTCTTATATATACACATCTCATTCTTCATTGTACTTAAATCTTACCTCTTGTCATTATTGTTTGCACTCAAATATCACAGATTTGGAAAATGACAACTTGTGAAGTTAAAGTTGGCAATGCCACTCATGTGATTATTGTGTTATTATTATTAAACATAATTGTTATAGCTATTATAACTAATACATGTGAGATTAATTTTTATTTTTATTTAGAACTAAATATTTAATATATTCATATTTTTATTTATATATTTATATGTTTTAAAAAAAAATTTAACATATTCATATTTTCATTTGTATTAATGAGGCTTTAGGTATTGGTTTGTTATTATACCTGCCGCAAGAATGGTATTATGCATTCAGTTTTACCTTTGACTACATATTAATTTGTGTTTATTTATATTTTAGCTAAAATGTCTTCTCATCGACTGTTCCAAATTTTTGAAGTAGTAGATTCTTGCAAAAAATATCCTATAGGCGTTCCTATAGGCATGTCATATTGGGCATTAATATAAGTATTATTATTATTTTAGATAATAATTATTTGTATAGTGAATTTTCTTCAAACTAGTTTGTTTTAGAGAAAATTGTAGCTCTCATTTGAAAGATGACATTATGGACATAGGAAATTTCATGGGACAACCATGGGTTGATTACATATTTTTATAGCCATCTTCTTCTTTATACATGGTGAAATTATGCATAATTTTTCAAGTAGAAAATGTGACTTAGTAATTGGAATTGTATGGTATAGCACAATTTTAATCGCAAAAATTCCAACCATCTATTTAGTCAAATATTTTTTATCATTTACATGTGATTTCAACTAGAAATCATATTGGTTATGTTGTAAATTGTATGGGACAACATGGTGGAAATTGTATGGGGCTTTTGCGAATTTCATTTGTTTATGATTTGTATTATTCTCAACTAGAAATCATATTGGTTATGGTTTAAATTGTATGGGACAACATGGTGGAAATTGTATGGGGATTTTGAAATTTTCATTTGTTTATGATTTGTATTATTCTGAGATGTAGTATTATATTATTTTATTATGCAAACAAGCATTATTATCCTATTGAGTATTGAATCATTTTATGTTTTTAGCTGGAACATATTAAACTATTTGATATTTCTTTCTTGAAGGTGTTGATATTAGTAAAAGAGCTAAAAGAGCTCCCATATGCATTGAAGATTCAATATTGAATTATATTATTTAAGAACATCATAATATTTTCTAACTAATGTGTTTGGTCTCTTAAAAAGTAAAAGATTTGGTTTGTGACTCTAACATATTATTTTTGGAAAAACATTTCAAAAATCATATTTTTTTTGCAAAAGAGAAACTACAAATAAAAGTAACAATGATATGAAGACTCTAGAAACAAGTTAACACAAAGTTCTATTGTATCTACCTATCAAAAGAATAGTTCAATTTTATTTCATAATTTTGAGGAATTTTCTTCTTTTTAAGTAAATCTCACTTCTATTTTCAGATATTTTTTTAATAAATATTTTTCTTACATTTATTTTACATCATCAAACTTATAAATATTTTTTTTACATTTATTTCACATCATCAAACTTTTTTAAAAATTAATAGACACATGTTTACAATATTAGTAGTTAATATTTTGTTGCAAGATAAGGTATCTGCAATTTTAGTTTTTTTTTCCTTTTACTTTAATTTAGCTATGTGTAAACTAAGTCGGAGGTACTAGTTACTATGTAGGACTTGTTCTATATTAGATTTAATTTTATGCAAGTCGTGTTTATAAATTAGTTATTTGGAGAAAAAGATTTATTTATTTTTTTAATTTATATTTTAATAATTATTAAAATAATCATATTTTTCTAATAATCATATTATTCTATTTTCTTTAATTTTTTATTGGACATAATTTTATTTACTTATTAAATTATTTTCTTTTTTATTATTGATAATTTCATCTGAAAATTGGAATTCATATATTTATATTAATTATGTTTTGATTATAAATATTTACATATTTGCTAATGTAAAATATTAAATAATTTATTTTATGATATATTAAAATTTTATTTGTGTATCATAGTATTGATAGAAACAATTGACATTTTATTGCCAAACTAAATTATAAATTAAAAAAAATAATAATACTAAAAGTAAATAAAAAACGATAAATTAAAATTGAAAAAAAAAATATTGACTAATGGAAATAATTGTTTTAATTATTTTTTTAATTAAATCTTGTGATTTTGTGGGATTATTTTTTAAAACATTACATAAATTAATGATGATGATGATGGTTAACGTCCACTGAGACCAAACTTTGGTCTATCGGACGTAAAGAAACAAATTATTTAGTTTGATTTAAGATTTTATTCCTATGCTCAAAAAGCTTGGATAGAAGCCTCCCTAGCTCACTATAATTTGACATCGTAAAAGGCTAGGAAGGTCAATATTGCGACAAAGATTATGGAACTGAGATCTAATGTGGTTGTACACTGGGCACTCTAAGAGGAAGTGGTTTTCATCCTCGATGTTCCTATTCTCACAAACATGGTAGAACCATTCCATCCATGGTGTTTTAGGAATTGCCCAATGATCTGTTTCACTATGGAGCTCATGAGAGTTCATTCTAATCTTTGCTATATTAATTATCTTCTTTGAGCTAGTTAAAATAGAGAGATACTTTGATCTTCTAGGGTGGGGTTGATGATCTTCTTATAATAACTTAATTTTCTTCTCGCTGTTAAATCTTTCTCACACCACATTTTTTCTTTGAACTTAGAAGTCAAATATATATAATATAAGTATAATAACATTATATATAATTACCTTCCATACATAATAAAATAATTTTACCTTTTACTAATTTGCACAATATGAAAAGCTAATATACATGGAATGGGGCTAATATATTTTACCATGATTGTGTTAATTTTTAATTCATAACTATTTATATGAAATTATTTTTTAAATAATTCAATAATAATAATATTTTTTTAGTTTAATAGTTCGATCTAATTATGTGGGTTCAATATTTTTGTTTCTATATTGATATTATCTTTCCTAATTTGAGAGGATTTTTGATGCCAGAGAAAACCACCTATAGGTAGTTTAGGTCCATCTTTATAAAATTAATACGCGAACCCGTGGGTTATGACCCACTTATACAAATCTGAAGCCTTTACATTATGGGCTTAAACAAAAACATGACCAATCACCAAACAACGATATAACACATAATCTGCCAACTAACACTAGTCCGACTCTGAACGCACAAGACCATAACCCAAATAAAATAAACTTGTGTCCATAAAATTCTCGGGTCCGCTCAGGCCCAAGCCTTATCACTTCAATCTCACTCATTGATCATGCCCTTCAATCCGACGATTGATGATACACCCGATAAAAAGTGCTTTACAAGTCCTCTAAGCATCGCACATTGCAAATCACATTTTATTAAGGCCAAGGTTCATTCACTCATGAAATATTGTGATGTGAAACCAATCGGTGATCCTCCACCATTGATAAAAAACCCATTTGATCCAACGGTTAACAACGATATCGAATGAGCCATTTGCATGAGAGTTAACCACCCTTACAGAGCCGATAGGAATATAAATCCTTGATCTATAAAAGTTTGGGTCTGTTCTGAGATTACCATCTGATCACTTTATGACCCGATATCTGTTGGATCTACGAGGTCATCAAATCTATGGCCTGCGGGTCTTCAACTAGCACACAGATTACCAAACAGATTAACCCTCGTAGTTGACTGTGACGTAAGAGTTTGAAAATGAGATTGACGGCTAGGATTTAGTGCGAGACTTCAACCACGATCAAGAAATTTGTACAATCCTAACCTCCGTAGTTACTGATCACCTAGTTTCATCACCAATTCACCACTCCACTACTCAATATTTCGCTTGCTCTGAAATCCACTTAATCACAATTTCACTTCATCGTGGTTCCACTCTTCCGCCAAACTTGCGCTTCCACTAAATTTCCTTCTCACCTCTAGATCGACTTGTTACCAAGTTCAACTCTGCCAACTCCTTTCTCCTCTTAGAAACAGTGTGTCGAGACTTCTTTGATTTCTTTACTATGCCTTGCAACTATACCTCTGTTTCTTTAACACCACTTCGAACTGGAATACATAATACTCTCTGTATTATTTCCCTTCTTCCATATTTCATAATTCGTTATTTACTTGACCTATACATACATCTATTAAATACAAACTAGAATCACACGAATTCTACCCAAATGGTAAGCCTTTTGTCACTCAGAAAGACTTTCAGAAATCCAACTTGAATTCGTTCATCATGGTTTATCACAGAGAAACCATAAATTCACAATTACGGATCACTCAGCACATAAAAGGAATGACACACACAGTCACAATGAATTTAGTTTCCTCAGTCATTAAATAAATGTACAGATACAAATAAAAATCTATTTTACAATCTAGCTTTGGCCTAATCTACCTTCACATGGTCTGTATCTTTGGCCCCTTCTCATTTCAGTGCTCGTAGGCTCACAATCCAACCCTCCTCTCTCTAACTCTCTCACTAACTCTCTCTTTTATGTAGGAATTTACAGTGTAAGTTCCTCAGAAAGAACACCAAAGGACATCTCTCACAAAAATATCACATATCAATACACCAGTATTGTTGACATGGTTAAAACCCTCAAAGAGGGAAACAGTCCGCGGCCTAAGCCAACGCGGCCACTTCAAACAATTTATTAATAAAAAAATTAAAATTTACATAAACTTCTCTCATGAACGGTTACCCTACAAATGACCCTCCATGCTCTTTAAATAGAGATCATGGACCATTTGTGTGTTAAGCCACAGAACAAGTGTCGGTAATACTGAGGAGATAATGAACCATCAAATCACTACATATCATGACCATCAGATTGTAAGCTACAAAAGTACATAGTACAGAAACACACTTTACCTAACTCTACACTAGACCAAGTTATACTTAACTATTTCCTATGTGTCGGAATATCCTAACAACCCCCCTTACGAACAACTTGGGATAGGATTGAAGGATGTAAAAATATGACACAATAGGAGAAGGAAGGAGGAATTAGAACCTATCCCCCCCTTAGTGACAACTTCCCGAACTCCAACCATAAATTGAAGTTTAGTAAACTTTGCCTCTGTGAGAGCCTTTGTAAAGATGTCTGCAACTCGATAATCCGTTGAACAATATTGTACTTCAAAAACATGGTCGTGAATGAGCTTTCTGATGAAGTGCATGTGCAGTTCAATGTGTTTGTTGCGCTGATGTTGGACTGGATCTTTGCATAGTTGATTATCACACCAAAGTGTAGTCAGATGCTGTTGCTGAAATCCAAACTCTGACAGGATCTGACGAAGCCACAAGGCTTCCTTACTACCTTCTCCGACACCACGATACTCTGCTTCTGTGGAAGAAAGAGAAATGGCACTTAGTTTCTTGCAAGCCCATGTAATAGGTCCTGAACCAAGAGTGAACACATAACCTGCAGTAGACTTCCGATCATCAGGGTCACCAGCCCAATCAGAATCAGTGAAACCAACCACTAGAGGAGATGCTTCTGCACTGTAATGAATCCCAAACTGAACTGTACCTTGAACATAATGAAGTATTCTTTTAGCTGCTTTCCAATGACTTTCATGTGGGTTTTGCATAAACCAAGCAATAAGGCCAACAACAAAGGAAAGGTCAGAACTAGTATGGGTCAAATACAAAAGTTTTCCTACAAGCTGATGGTATAAGGTAGCATCAACTTCAGGGGAAGTACAGGTGACTGAACGTTTGGCTCCAGACTAAAGGGAGAATGGGTTGGCTTACATTCTTCCATGTGAAAATGACATAGAAGATCACATGCATAATTGGACTGGGAAAGGGAAATACCTTCCTTGGATTGCAAGACTTGAAGACCAAGAAAATAATGCAAGTGTCCTAAGTCTGTCATTTCAGACTTCTCTTTAAGGCTAGACTTCACAATGGTTTATAAGGTTGGGATCACTACCAGTAAGGATAAGATCATCAACATAAAGAACAAGAATGATAAGATGCTTTCCCACTTTCTTGGTGTAGACAGTATTGTCAAAATGACACCTAGAAAATCTAGTTTCTAAAAGAAAGCTATCCATTTTGGCATACCAAGCCTGAGGGGCTTGCTTGAGACCATAAAGGGATTTCTTAAGCTGACATACAAGGCTGGAGACTATTTGTATAAAGCCAATAGGTTGTTCCATTTATATTTCTTCATGCAAGTCCCCATGCAAGAAGGCAGATTTAACATCCATCTGATGGACTTCCCATTTGAAAGAGACAGCAAGAGAAAGAAAAAGGCGGATAGGGTTCATTTTGGCAATAGGGGAGAAGGTTTTAGTATAGTCAATGCCTTCAACTTGTGAAAAACCCTTAGCAACAAGACAAGCTTTATGTTTGGCAACTTTTCTGATAGAGAGAGGTGGCACATCGACTGTTTGATGATACACTCTGACAAGATCTGATGAAGCCACAAAGCTTCCTTACTAGCTTCTACGGCACCACGATACTCTGCTTCTGTGGAAGAAAGAGAAATGGCACTTTGTTTCTTGAAAGCCCATGCAATAGGTCCTGAACGAAGAGTGAACACATAACCTACAATAGACTTCTGATCATTAGGGTCACCAGCCCAATCAAAATCAGTGAAACCAACAAATAGAGGAGACGCTTCTGCACTGTAATGAATCTCAGACTGAACTGTACCTCGAACATAACAAAGTATTATTTTAGCTGCTTTCCAATGACTTTCATGTGGGTTTTGCATAAATCGAGAAATAAGGCCAACAACAAAGGAAAGGTCAAGACGAGTATGGGTTAGATACAAAAATTTTCCTACAAGTTGACAATATAATGTAGCAATAAATTTTGGGGAAGTATAAGTGATTGAAATTTTGGCTCTAGACTGAAAGGGAGAAGGGTCTGGATTACAGTCTTCCATGTGAAAATGGTGTAGAAGATCACATGCATACTTGGACTGGAAAAGGGAAATACCTTCCTTGGATTGCAAGACTTGAAGACCAAGAAAACAATGCAAGTGTCCTAAGTCTGTCATTTCAAACATCTTTTTAAGGCTAGACTTCACATGGTTTATAAGGTTGGGATCACTACCAGTAAGGATAAGATCATCAACATAAAGAACAAGAATGATAAGATAATTTCCCACTTTCTTGGTGTAGACAGTATTGTCAAAATGACACCTAGAAAATCAAGTTTTAAAAAGAAAGCTATCCATTTTGGCATACCAAGTCAAGGGGCTTGCTTGAGACAGTAAAGGGATTTCTTAAGCTGACATATAAGGCTAGATTCTGTTTGTATAAAGCTAGTAGGTTGTTCCATATAGATTTCTTCATGCAACTCCCCATGCAAGAAGGCAGGATTAACATCCATCTTATGGACTTCCCATTTGAAAGAGGCAGCAAGGGAAAGAACAAGGTGGATAGTGTTCATTTTGGCAACAGGGGAGAAGGTTTCAGTATAGTCAATGCCTTCAACTTGTGAAAAACCCTTAGCAAAAAGACAAGCTTTATGTTTATCAACTTTTCCATATGGTCCATACCTGGTTCTGTAAACCCATTTGCATCTAACAACTTTTCGTCCCTTTGGAAGGGGAACAAAATCCCATGTATCATTTGCTAATAATGAACGATATTCTTCATTCATAACTGCGTCTAAATCTGGATGGACTACATCTTCTGCAAAGGTGTCAGGATCATAATTAGTTGAAGCTTGAGCTAGTAAAGAAGAGGCTCTATCGAACTGAGAATGTGTACATCACTGATCTGTAGGATCACCGATAAGAGCACCTGCTGCATCCCGAGTAGCACGGACCCATTTTGGAAGTCGAGGAGCTGAAGGAGGATCTTGAGAAGGTGGGGGGGATTTTCATCCTTGTTGTCATCATCTGAAGAAGAAATGTTTTCAGAAGTAGAAGGGATAGAGAGAAGTGGCACATCCGACGGTTGATGCTACACCCAATCAAAAGTGCTTTACAAGTCCACTAGGTATCGCACATCACAAATCACATTTTCTTAAGGCCAAGGTTCATTCACTCATGAAATATTGCGATGCGAAACCAATCGGCGATCCTCCACCATTGATCAAAAATCCATTTGATCCAACGGTTAACAACGATATCGGATGAGCCACTTTCACGAGGGTTAACCACCCTTACAAAGCCGATAGGAATATAGATCCTTGATCTATAAAAGTTTGGGTCCATTCTGAGATTAACTTCTAATCACTTTATGACCCACTATTCGTTGGATATACAAGGTCATCAAATCTATGGCCTGTAGGTCTTCAACTAGCACACGGATTACCAAACAACTTAACACCTACATTTGACTGTGATGTAAGCATTTGAAAATGATATCAATGACTAGGATTTAATGCAGGACTTCAGCCATGATCAAGACATATGTACAATCCTAAACTCCACAGATATTGATCACCTAGTTCCATCACCAACTCACCATTCCACTGATCAAGATTCCTCTTACTCTGAAATCCACTTAATCACAATTTCACTTCATCGTGGTTCCACTTTTTCACCAAACTTGCGCTTCCACTAAATTTCCTTCTCACCTCTAGATCGACTTGTTTCCAAGTTCAACTCTTCCAACTCCTTTCTCCGCGTAGAAACAGTGTGCCGAGACTTCTCTGATTTCCTTACTTTGCCTTGCAACTATACCTCTGTTTCTTTAACACCACTTCGAACAGGAATACATAATAATCTTTGTATTATTTCCCTTCTTCCTGATTTTGTAATTCGTTCTTTACTTGACCTGTACATACATCTATTAAATATAAACTGGAATCACATGGATTCTACCCAGATGGTAAGCCTTTTGTCACTCAAAAAGACTTTCAGAAATTCAACTTGAATTCATTCATCATGGTTTATCACACAGAAACCATAAATTCACAATTATGGATCACTCAACACATAAAAGGAATGACACACACAGTCACAATGAATTATGTTTCCTCATTCATTAAACAAATGTATAGATACAAATAAAAATTTGTTTTACAATCTAGATTTGGCCTGATCTACCTTTACATGGTTTGTATCTGTGGCCCTTTCTCGTTTCAATGCCTGTAGGCTCACAATCCAACCCTCCTTTCTCTAACTCTATCACTAACTCCCTCTTTTAAGATTTTGAGGCTTACAAATTATACACAAAAGGATTCTTTTAACCAATTTTGGTTTAGATCCTGAATAATTTCACCCAAATCCTAAATATCCTAATCTAATCCCTAAAATAATGAAAATAACTCCTAGTTCCTCTAACTCACACACTATTCTTAAATCTCTCTTAACGAGAAGATTTCATTACAATATCCTCACTATTATACAACCCTCATAAAAACATAAGAAAATAAATAAGTAATCACTCTTTAGGGAATCAGGTCCCTTGAAACACAAGACCCTATGCTTACTAAAATGAAATGGTTTTTCTAAGTAGAATGCTCCTGCATCAAACTCCCCAGGTAAGAAAATTTATGACCTCTTGGTCATAAGTCTGGATAATTGATTCCTCCTGGATCCCAAACTTCATTTTTTAATCTGTCTTTGCTTATCGGTTGTTCTATTGCTTCTGTTGTCTGCTGTTGTTCTCCAGGTCTCCATACCTTATGCTACAATTCTCTACTTGGCATGCTTTCATAGATTATTGTTGCCTTCCTCTTGTTGTTTCTTCGTTTCTTTCTTGTTGTTGTCTTCTTCTAAGACACTTTCATCATTAACCTTCTTATCAACCCGAAATCTGTTGGAAATAATACTGAGAGGGGGGGTGAATCAGTATTATCAGAACTATAAAACTTTTTCAATGCTCAGAAACATATATGCTACTTTCGTTTAGTGAACCAGCGTGTACACGCAACTGTGTCTAAAGAAAACAGCGTATAACCAGAAATCTTATAATTCAGTTAGTTTATCTTCAGTTAAGTGCATAAGGACATTATTCACCATATTAAGAGTAAACAGATGCAGTAGAACAGATCACACAAAAACCACACACATGAACACCATGATATAAGGTGGAAACCCAATGTGGGTGAAAACCACCTGCTGCAAGTCGTCTCTATCTTTCTTTAATATGAAACTTCAGTTTACAATCTTTTTGTACTGGTGCAGCCTTATACCAGTACGCAGGCTACAACCTGCAGAAGGCTACAACCTTCTCTCGTTCTCCAAACTTCCTTGGAAGGGAGCTCCAACCCCCTTTGCTCTTGTACTAGCCAAGATACTAGTACGTAGGTGCTGGCCTACAATATTCTTTCTTTTAGGTACCACCTTTCATACATTTTCAGACTGGATATTCCTGAAGCACAACATTACAATCTGAAGACCACAATTCATTCAACTTTCACAACAGATCATTGAAGCACAAAACAATCAATACTAGCATCATCAATCTTTGAATCACTGAACCACTGAAACCCTGTCAATCACCAGTTACCAGAACACAGTGCAAACTACAGAACTCTGCAATAACAGTCAGATCCAACTGTAAACCCAAAAATCAAGCTTCAAATGATATACGCTACTTCAATGAGAGCAACCCGTGTATACACGCGCTTTTAACGAATACAACCTGCGTACAGATCTAAAAATAAATTCTCTCAACTTGCAGCTGTACCAGACATCAGTTAGATCCAGAACATAACATTGCGTCAGTATGCAGATCTAGAAATACGCATAATCAACCCTATCATAATAGTGCATTTCAAACCGTTAGATCCCGATCTATCCTTAGATCTAGTCTTCCATCAACCGATGTGATCTCTCCTTAGCTTAGATCAAGCAACCCAGAACCTGCATACCAGATCTCTTCCTTTTCAGATATTCAAGCCTTTTCAAAAGATAATCTTGCCTAATGATCTTCTTCTCCTTATATAGCCTTAGGCCTTGCTCAATACCAAGAGCCAAAACCATAGAAATCCAATACCATCAACTTAAAAACTAGAGATCAACACGTCTGTCGAGATACTTTGGTCCAAAGACATAGGCTCAAGTACCGAGGACTAACTACCACGGACCAAAGGGAAGCTTCCCGACATATATGCCCTTTTCTTTTCATGCATCTGCGTGTATACGCGCCTTCGTATATAGCTCACCTACGTATACGCGACTTAGTATGCATATCACCAGCGTGTATACGCAACTTGGACTTAATTAACTTGCGTATATGAGATTTCTCTTCATTCTGTAGTCTGAACGGAGATCTGTTATCAAAGAGAGTTGCCATCAAGGACAACACCTGTACCATAGCGCCACACCTGTGCCAAAATGCCAACAATCTCCCCCTTTGGACTTGATGGCAACCCCAAGATCCTTAGAATCATTCTCCCCCTTTGTCATCAAGGGAAAAGGGCTGTGCTCCCCCTGAGTACATGCTGATATCTCTGCTTGGCTGTGTTGAAACATGCTCCCCCTGACTGTAGGCCAGATCTGCAAAAGATGTTCTTCAACAAGAACCAAGACTTATACACCATAAGGAACCTTCCTATCACCAAAAGACTCAATACATACATCCATACTCCCTACCAAGAGGGGACACATCAGAAACAACCAATTATATTACATCATTCATCCCAGGCATAGTGGGGAAACCAACAAAGGCCGTTACATGACCTTGACACCATAAAGGAGATATCACAAAAGAGATACATGACATAGAGACAACAGATCTAGACCAAGACTTATGAAAATCACCAGCAGCATCTGATAAACATCTTTTAGATCAGCCACCAGGAGTTCGTTCTGAGCTCCTTCTCCTGAAACCAACAACCAAAACATCTAAATGCCAGCAATGCTTTATGAGACTTTTAAGCTGCTCCCCCTGAACCTGTGCCTGCTGCACCCCCTGAAACTGTGCCTGAAGAATTCTGACATACCCATCTCTGACCTTTTCAAACCAGAGTTTGCCCTTGCTGTTCAGAACTCCATATACGCGATTTCTCCTGCATAAACCGGCGTATGTACGTGGATATAATTTCTGCAACAAGCGTACAACATACACACGACTTACCCAGCATAAATTGGCGTATATACGCCGATATCCCTTACGTAACTTGCGTATACCAACTTTTCTGTAGAACAGACAATCTTTAACAGCAGGATGAAGCATCAACTATTCCCAGCTTTTGTCTGAGATATTCAAAAGTTTCCCTGGGCAGTGGTTTTGTGAGAATATCAGCAACTTGTTCCTTAGAAGGAACATACTCCAACTTGACCTTCTGCTCAAGCACTTGTTCCCGAAGAAAATGGTACTTGATTGGTATGTGCTTGGTCTTTGAGTGCATGACTGGATTCTTTGAAATGCTGATTGCACTTGTATTATCACATAAGATAGAGACTGGTGGAGTGCAAATGATTTGAAAGTCCTGCAAGGTCTGCATCATCCAAAGAAGTTGTGTGCAACAAGATGCCGCAGCCACATATTCTGCTTCAGCTGTAGATAAGGAAATCGAACTCTGTTTCTTGCTGAACCAAGATACTAATCTGGAACCCATGAAGAAAGCACGACCACTTGTGCTTTTCCTATCATCCACACTTCCAGCCCAATCTGCATCTGTGTAAGCATGAAGAGTGAGATCTGTGTTTCTAGGATACCATAAGCCATAGTTTTGGGTCCCTTGAAGATACTTGAAGATTCTTTTGACTGCCTGAAGATGAGTTTCCTTTGGGTTGGCTTGAAATCTTCCAACAATTCCTACTGCATGTGTAATATCTGGTCGGGTACCTGTCAAATAAAGCAAACTCCCAATCATGGATCTATAAGTGGGTTGGTGAACTACTGCTGATTCATCATTTGCACTGAGGCTGCATCCTGTAACCATAGGTGTACATACTGGCTTTGACTCTTCCATGCCATACTTCTTCAAGATCTGCTTGAGGTATTTGGTTTGAGACAAGAAGATACCTCCTTCATTTTGTTGGATTTGCAATCCAAGAAAATATGTCAATTCTCCAAGTAGTGACATTTCGAATTCTTTCTGCATAACCAAGGCAAAGTTTTGACTCATAGTCTCTTCATTGCTGCCAAAGATAATATCATCTACATAAACAACAAGAATTAGCAATTTGTTATTTTCAACTTTTATATAGAGATTGCTATCTGCTGATCCTTTTGAAAAGCCTTGTTGGTGAAGATATTTGTCCAACCGATAGTACCAAGCCCTTGGAGCTTGTTTGAGTCCATAGAGAGCCTTTTTCAATCTGCATACAAGTTTTGGATCATTCCCAAGAATGAAACCATCTGGCTGCTCAATATATACTTCTTCTTCTAAGTCTCCATTCAGAAAGGCTGATTTCACGTCCATTTGAAATACCTTGAAGTTTTGAAAGCTTGAGAGAGCAAGGAACATTCGGATGGCCTCAAGTCTTGCCACAGGAGCAAAGGTCTCTTCAAAATCTATTCCTTCTTGCTGCGCATACCCTTTACAAACAAGTCTGGCCTTGTTTCTAATTACTTCTCCATTTTCATTCAATTTATTCTTGAAGACCCATTTTGTTCCTATTACATTCTTATCTTTTGGTCTAGGAACTAATTCCCAAGTGTTGTTCTTTTCGATCTGTTCAAGTTCTTCATCCATTGCTTTGACCCAAAATTCATCTTTGCATGCCTCTTTCACATTTTGTGGTTCAGTGGAGGAGAGTAATGCCAAATAGCTTGAAGCTTCTGCAAGTGTCCTTCTTGTTTGTACTCCTGCTTCTTTCTGCCCCATAATCTGAGATTCTGGATGATTCTTTTGAACATATCTGGATGGAGTCTTCTCTTCTATTCTTGTCTGCTCCTCTGGTTCTTCTTGAGGTTCTTCTTCTTCATCATTCCTCCTTTGAGGGTAGCCTTCATCTTCTTCAATGTCTTCATGATGAACTTGCCTAGGAATATATCCCTTCTCATCAACCACTACATCAATGCTGTCAACAATTCTGCCAAGTCTTTTATTGTAGCACTTGTATGCTTTGCTATGTGGAGAATAACCAAGAAGAATGCCCTCATCTGCTCTTGGTTCAAGTTTGCCAAGTTGCTCATCAGTATTCTTAATATAACATCTGCTCCCAAAGATTTTGAAGTGCTTCACCGAAGGAGTCTCACCACTCCAGAGCTCATGAGGTGTTTGAGTGCTGTTTACTCGGACATTTGTTTTGTTAAGAATAATAACCGTAGCATGTGCAGCTTCACCCCAGAAGGTTGCAGGAGTGCCTGATTCATCAAGCATAGCACGAGCCATTTGTTGGATTGTTCTGTTCATTCTTTCCACAACCCCATTTTGCTGAGGAGTTCTAGCTGTAGAGAATTCTCTTTTTATCCCATGTTCTTCACAGAAATCGAAAAATTCGTTTGAGGTAAACTCCCCACCTCTGTCAGATCTGAGGCACTTAATTTTGTGTCGTGATTCATTTTCAACCAAGGCTTTGAAGGATTTGAATTTTTCGAATGCTTCATCTTTGTGCTTCATGAGCCCTAACCAAACAAATCTGGAGAAATCATCAATGAATAATATCAGATATTCTTCTCCTCGAGGTGTCCTCTTCCTAAATGGACCACATACATCTGTATGGACTAGCTCGAGAGGCATGCTAGCTGATCCTTCCTTCTCTGGAAAGTTAGTTCTGGTTTGCTTTCCAAACTGACAAGATTTGCATATGGTATTGTCTGGAATTTTGATATCTGGAAGACCACGAACTGCCTGATATTTGCATGCTTTCCTTATTTGTGAAAAGCTTAGATGCCCCAACCTCCGATGCCATAGCCAATGTTCATCATCCTTGCTTAAGTAGCATTGTTGTCCTTCCTCAAAGATATATAGATTATTTGGAGTCCTTCTTCCTTTGATCACTGTTTTACCTGTATCAAGATCGCGAACACAACATCCATTTGATCTAAATATTACCTCTGTTCCTTGATCGCACATCTGACTGACACTCAGAAGATTATGCTTCAATCCATCAACATATAAAACATTTCCTGCTTTGACCTTCTCTTTCAACGGAGCAACACCTTTTCCTTTTATGGCTGCAGAGATATCGTTCCCAAAGGAAACTTTCTTCCCCTTTTCTAATGCGGTATATGAGTCAAGCTTTTCTTTGTCCCCTGTCATATGCTTCGAACATCCGCTGTCAATGTACCATAGACTTTCTTGACCTTCTGCATAAAAGGCTATCCCACATCTTTCTGGTTGTGATTCTTTTATTCTCCATGTTCTAACATTTGAGGTTTGTTCCTTCTGAGTTGTCTTCCGGAACCTGCTCCTGCATTCAGAGTCTTCATGACCAAAGTTATTACAAATAGAGCATTCAACTTCATTTTCAAGAACCGAAAAATTGTTATAAGTCCTTTTCATGGTTCCAGTCATTCTCCCTTGCTTTTGAGCTTCTCTAGTCATGATTGTTTTGTAGGCAACACATTGAGCTGCTTTGTGACCGAAGTTATGGCAAGAAAAGCATTGACCATTAAAGAAACTTCTGCGATAATCAGATCTATCATCCAACCGATTGTAGCTTCTATTCACATTCATTCTTGGAGCAAATTGGGAAGATTTTACCTGTGGCTGATTGTAGCTTTTGTTTGTCCTTAAGGCAGTTTGTCCCCGAATTTCTTGATGGTCTTTATTTGTTCTTGAGGTAAACTGTCCCTGATTCACCTGATGACTTTTATTTGGCCTTTGCTCGCTTCTCCTTGCTGCATCAAGATAACTTTTAGAGGTAGAGGCTTGAGATGTTTCTCCATTATATCCAAGACCTGTCTTGATCAGAGGAGATCGCTGCACATTGATAATCTCATCCAAGGTTTCAGATCCTTTAACAAACTTAAGATTAATTGCTTTGGTTTTCTCAATCTCCTTTCTAAGACAAACAATCTCACATTCCAATTTTTCAAGATGTTTTTCCTTTTCAGCTAGTTGACATTGTAGAGAATCAATAATAGCACTCTTCTCTTCTAAACAAACTTTGAGATATTTCATTTCTTCATAAAAGCCTTCTACATCTATAGCATCCATGTAGTCATCATCTTCAAAAGCCATTAAAAGTTTATATCTATTACCTTGTTCATCTTCATCACTATTTGAAAGTCCATCACTATCTTCATGAGTGTAATAGCTTTTCTTCTTTTCATATTGTTTCTTGTTCCATTTAACAGGTTCCTTTCCCTTGTCATTCTTATCTTTGTGAGGACATTTGGCAGCATAATGACCTACTCTTCCACAAGCAAAGCATTTAAAAGGTAACTTACTTCTGAACCTTCCAGAACCCCTTTGAAGATTTCTGACAAAATTTGATTCCTCTTCTTCATCTTCTGGCAGGTGACTTGCTTCATAATAATCTTCTTTGCCTGAAGCCTTGAAGGCAGCTTCTCTTCTGTCTGAAGGACCTCCCTTTCTCATTTCATAAGCGGTTAGAATTCCGTGAAGCTGAGACATAGTAAGAATTTGCAAATTTTCCTTTTCTTCTATGGCAGACACTTTAGATTCAAACTTGGGGGACAGAGATCTTAGAACCTTTTCAACCACAATAGCCTCTTTTATTTCTTCACCCAAGTTTTGCATGCAATTGACAATCTCATCTACCCTAAGGAAGTAGTTAGCCACACTTTCATCATTATATATTCTGAGAGTCTCATACTTAATCCTGAGAGTTTGAAGTTTAGCACGTTTTACCTGATCGTCTCCTTCATAGCTCGTGACCATTTTATCCCATATTTCTTTTGCAGATTTATAGTGCATTACCTTCATGAATTCTGATTGAGAGATGCATCCCAATAGAGTATTGACTGCTTTCGCATTTGTTTCATATTTCTTTTTCTCGGCTGCATCTGTAGGAGTAGCTGAAGGAAAAGTGTAGCCTGTCTCTACGATGTTCCAAACTTCTGTACCAAGGGATTGAAGATAGGCAGTAACTCTTACCTTCCAATAATTGAAGTTTGTCCCATCAAAAAACGGTGGCCTGATTGATGCTTCTTTCTCGTAGTTGCTCATGATGACCGATCTACCTTCAAGCGGTCAAGCTTCTCTGAAGGACCTGCTCTGATACCAATTGTTGGAAATAATACTGAGAGGGGGGGTGAATCAGTATTATCAGAACTATAAAACTTTTTCAATGCTCAGAAACATAGACGCTACTTTCGTTAAGTGAACCAGCGTGTACACGCAACTGTGTCTAAAGAAAACAGCGTATAACCAGAAATCTTATAATTCAGTTAGTTTATCTTCAGTTAAGTGCATAAGGACATTATTCACCATATTAAGAGTAAACAGATGCAGTAGAACAGATCACACAAAAACCACACACATGAACACCATGATATAAGGTGGAAACCCAATGTGGGTGAAAACCACCTGCTGCAAGTCGTCTCTATCTTTCTTTAATATGAAACTTCAGTTTACAATCTTTTTGTACTGGTGCAGCCTTATACCAGTATGTAGGCTACAACCTGCAGAAGGCTACAACCTTCTCTCGTTCTCCAAACTTCCTTGGAAGGGAGCTCCAACCCCCTTTGCTCTTGTACTAGCCAAGATACTAGTACGTAGGTGCTGGCCTACAATCTTCTTTCTTTCAGGTACCACCTTTCATACATTTTCAGACTGGATATTCCTGAAGCACAACATTACAATCTGAAGACCACAATTCATTCAACTTTCACAACAGATCATTGAAGCACAAAACAACCAATACTAGCATCATCAATCTTTGAATCACTGAACCACTGAAACCCTGTCAATCACCAGTTACCAGAACACAGTGCAGACTACAGAACTCTACAATAATAGTCAGATCCAACTGTAAACCCAAAAATCAAGCTTCAAATGATATACGCTACTTCAATGAGAGCAACCCGCGTATACACGCGCTTTTAACGAATACAACCTGCGTACAGATCTAAAAATAAATTCTCTCAACTTGCAGCTGTACCAGACATCAGTTAGATCCAGAACATAACATTGCGTCAGTATGCAGATCTAGAAATACGCATAATCAACCATATCATAATAGTGCATTTCAAACCATTAGATCCCGATCTATCCTTAGATCTAGTCTTCCATCAACCGATGTGATCTCTCCTTAGCTTAGATCAAGCAACCCAGAACCTGCATACCAGATCTCTTCCTTTTCAGATATTCAAGCCTTTTCAAAAGATAATCTTGCCTAATGATCTTCTTCTCCTTATATAGCCTTAGGCCTTGTTCAATACCAAGAGCCAAAACCATAGAAATCCAATACCATCAACTTAAAAACTAGAGATCAACACGTCTGTCGAGATACTTTGGTCCAAAGACATAGGCTCAAGTACCGAGGACTAACTACCACGGACCAAAGGGAAGCTTCCCGACATATACGCCCTTTTCTTTTCATGCATCTGCGTGTATACGCGCCTTCGTATATAGCTCACCTGCGTATACGCGACTTAGTATGCATATCACCAGCGTGTATACGCAACTTGGACTTAATTAACCTGCATATATGAGATTTCTCTTCATTCTGTAATCTGAACGGAGATCTGTTATCAAAGAGAGTTGCCATCAAGGACAACACCTGTACCATAGCACCACACCTGTGCCAAAATGCCAACAATTTCTTCATCCAATATATCCTTTGTCTGTTGATTGCCTTCAACTCTTAATTGTTGAATTTTCATTTTTACTGCCACCCTTACATCCTTACCTTCCTATTCACTATTGTCTTGCACCTTTTCAACTGTTGGTATATTGTCTTTCAAGGCAATTTTCTGCTTCTATTTACTGTACCTGTCAACTTCTTCTTGACTATCATTTATGACAATTTCTTTGTCGTCCTTCATCAACAATTTATTTTGGATATTTATCATCTGTTGTTCTAGCTTTATCCTTTGAAGGTCTAACTCTCTATATAACTCAATGATTTTACTTGGAGTAAAATTTGGAAATTTTACACAATCTCCCATTTCTTCATTTGCTATTGACCAATCATCATATGGTCCTTCTTCCTCTGCTAAATCCTCCTCAACATCTTTCAGTAGATGTTCTTTCTTTTCTTCTTTCATTTGGCTGTCCATCTGTGCCAAATATGTTCTAGTTTCTGCAACAAAATCTGCAATCATAAGATAATTATCAAAATAAAAAATATAAGGCCTTTGTGCCTCTTCTTCCTCTGTCAACCTTTCAGTATGCTGCTCTGATATTTCCTTTAACTCCTTTGTTAGCACATTAGTATGTTGATTCAAAATCAAAGAATTCTTGAGACTGTCAGCAAGTCTCATTTCCACACCATCTGTTTTAATGATGCCTCTATGCACTTGTTCACTATAGTGAATTGTTTCTTCTCCAGTTTCATTGTCATACCTTTCTTCAAAACTTCCATCTTCTGGAAGGTATTCTTCCATGTTTTTGATAGCTTTAAAAGACTGCCTATTTTCTTCCAAACCTGCAACCATGCACAAATTATCAATTTTAAAAACACAAGACCTTATGGTCTCATTTGAGACTTTAGCCATCAAGTCTTATGGCTGCTCTAAATCATTCATATGATTCAACTCCTATGTCTCTTCATTACTTTCAAAAAGTAATGGTCCATGTTTTGTTTCACATACCAAAACTTCAACACCTTCTCCAACATTTTCCTTTTGTTGTAGCTCAACTCCTTTGAGCTTCTCTGTCTTCAATTTGACATCTATAATCTGTTCAAGCTCCCTCAACTCCTTTATTAACTGCATATTTTCTTGTTGATTCCTCTTCTCTTGTAGCCTCTGCCACTTCACTTTCTTTCTCATGACATAACCATATTTCTGGTCCTTCTCATTTCTCTGCAACATCTCCATTAATACTTCAAGATGAACTGCTATCTCAACCATTTCTTTATCATATTTTTTGTCACTCATTCTCATGCCATTTGCCTTGGCATATTTCTTCTTTTGTCCTCTATTGTGGTCTCTTTTAGAACCTCTGTTATGACTGTCACTATTCATCATCCTTTCCATCTCTATGAGTTATTCACTCACTTCACTATGAGTTGTGGAAGCCTCTGCAACAACAAGACTTCCTTGCTGCCACTTACCTCACCAATCTATCCTCTGGACTTGATCCTTTGGCAAGCATTGGTCCTCTGTCTCGAACCTCCTTGACCATTTTCCTTTGATCCTTCTAGGCTTCAACTCATCTACATATTCTAATAACATAATTGTCCTCTTGTATTTCAATCACTAATGAAATACTAGGTTCGGGCCACCTCTTCTTTCACTTAGAAACTCTTACGAGCTTCTTTCATCCCTTAGCAATTCTACCCACATCCTCTGTGGAATTTTCCTTATGATCTTCTTGTGAGTTGCAACAATACCTCTGCAGTAACAAATCTCCTTCTTGCTACATATGCCTCACTAAGCTTCTCTCCTTTGAGCTCAGTCTGTTAGCATTTCTCTGTTTCTTTCCTCTGAAACCAATTGAGCACTCATTGCTCTAGGTTGCTGCAATCTTATCACCTTCTTATGCTACTATCTGTGCAACAATATAAGGACCAAAAACTCTCCAATCTTCAAATCAAATTAAAATAAAAACATATCCTCTCACCTTCAAGATCTCTACATGATCTTATTCTACCATTCACCTACACTTTGAATGGACTGTTCTTTTATCTAGCCTTCAGTTGTATCTTCAAACTCTGCTACTTCAAGAACTTGCAAAAGTCCCTCTTACAATTTAACGACTGTAATCCTGCTCTAAATTAGCACTCATTCGATTTCTACTAATCATTAAAAAAACTTGCATACCATCACTTGTCTTCAGGATCTCACCACTCCTACAAATCTGTTTTAGTAGATCTTCAAGCTTCCACTGTGCAAATTTTCAACATTCAGCTAATGTCAATTAGATTTAGAATCTGATTCTTTCTTTCAATCTCCCACCTTTATCTTGGTGAAGCTCTAACTGTTAGCAAAAATTACTCCTTTGCTGAGTTTTCTTTGATTGTTTCATTCTTTCTTCGAGTTCTTCAAAAAATTTACCTATTCTTTTTGCACGTAAAATCTTCTTTCTCCTCGCAGGGAACCTTTCCCTGCTCTGATACCATTTGATGTCGAAGAAAACCGCCTATAGGTAGTTTAGCTCTGGTCTTTATAAAATTAATACATTAACCCATGGTTTATGGCCCACTTATACAAATCAAAAGCCTTTACATTGTGGGTTTAAACAAAGACCTGACCAATCACCAAACATCGATATAACACATAATCCGCCAACTAACGTTGGTCCCACTCCAAACGCACAAGACCAGACCCTAAATAAATTAAACCCGCGTCCATAAACTTCTCGGGTCTACTCAGGCCCAAGCCTTATCACTTCAATCTCCACTGTTGATCATGCCCTTCAATCCAACGGTTGATGATACACCCGATCAAAAGTTCTTTACAAGTCCTCTAAGCATTGCACATCGCAAATCGCATTTTCTCAAGGCCAAGGTTCATTCACTCATGAAATATTATGATGCAAAACCAATCGGTGATCCTCCACCGTTGATCAAAAATTCATTTGATCCAACAGCTAACAACGATATCATATGAGCCACTTGCACGAGGCTTAACTACCCTTACAGAGCTAATATGAATATAAATCCTTGATCTATAAAAGTCCAGGTCTATTCTGAGATTAACATCCGATCACTTTATGACTCGATATCTGTTGGATATACGAGGTCATCAAATCTATGGCCTACGGGTCTTCAATTAGCACATGGATTACCAAACAACTTAACCCCCACAGTTGACTGTGACATAAGCGTTTGAAAATGAGATCGACAACTAGGATTTAGTGCGGGACTTCAGCCATGATCAAGACATCCATAAAATCCTAACCTCCACAATTACTAATCACCCAATTCCATCACCAACTCACCATTCCACTGTTCAAGATTTCGCTTGCTTTGAAATCCACTTAATCACAATTTCATTTCATCGTGGTTCCACTCTTCCACCAAACTTGCACTTCCACTAAATTTCCTTCTCACCTCTAGATCAACTTATTACCAAGTTCAACTCTACCAACTCCTTTCTCCTGTTAGAAACGGTGTGTCCAGACTTCTGTGATTTCTTTACTCTGCCTTGCAACTATACCTCTGTTTCTTTAACACCACTTCCAATTGGAATACATAATACTCTCTATATTATTTCCCTTCTTCCAGATTTCGTAATTAGTTCTTTACTTGACCTGTACATACATCTATTAAATCCAAACTATAATCACACAGATTCTACCCAAATGGTAAGCCTTTTGTCACTCAAAAAGACTTTCAGAAATTCAACTTGAATTCATTCATCATGGTGTATCACACAAAAACCATAAATTCACAATTACGGATCATTCAGCACATAAAAGGAATGACACACACAGTCACAATGAATTTAGTTTCCTCATTCATTAAACAAATGTACAGATACAAATAAAAATTTGTTTTACAATCTAGCTTTGGCTTGATCTGCCTTTATATGGTCTACATCTGTGGCCCTTTCTCGTTTCAATGCCCGTAGGCTCACAATCCAACCCTCCTGTCTCTAACTCTCTCACTAACTCTCTCTTTTAATCCTTTGGGGCTTACAAATTATACACAAAAGGATTCTGTTAACCAATTTTGGTTCAGATCCAGAATAATTTCGCCCAAATCCTAAATATCCTAATCTAATCCCTAAAATCATGAAACTAACTCTAGTTCTTCTAACTGACACACTATTCTTGAATTCTTTCATAACGAGAAGATTTCATTACAATATCCTTACTATTATACAACCCTCATAAAAACATAGGAAAATGAATAATTAATCACTCTTTAGGGAATCAGGTCCCTTAAAACACAAGACCCTATGCTTACTAAAATGCAATGGTTTTTTTAAGTAGGATGCTCCTGCATCAATTTTGGATTAATGCTTTGGTATCAATTATGTATATTTTATATATAATAAAAATTATGTTTTTTTTCTTAGAAAAAATAGTTCAATTTTATGAGTAAATAATATTTTTGCCGAAGGCTGTTTATTTCAACTCAAGGTGAATGAGGATACGTTAACCTTTTTTATTTTTTTATTTATATATATATATATATATATATATATATATATATATATATATATATATATATATATATATAGATATAGATATAGATATATATATTTTTTTTTAATTCAGGATCTACATTGATTCTCAAGGGAATATGCCCAACATATGCTTAGTTTGAATGGTTATCATTGACTTTTAATAAATTTAAAAATTATATTAGTGTCATGTGGCTCCTCACCCACCAATTTTGGGGATTTAAGATTATTCTAATATTAATAAGTTGCTCAATGATAAGTTCCTCATTATTATTTATAACATTCATTTATATAAAGCAAATTTTATTTAGCAAAATGTTCGATTACTTTTAATAAATTTTAGAAATTATATTCCTGCCACTTGGCTCCCCCCACCAATTTCCTAAGGATTTGAGATTATTCCAATTCTAATAATTTCTTCCATGATAAGTTCTTTATTATTATTTATAACATTCATTTATATGTAAGCAAATTTTATTTAGAAAAATGGCCCATTTTACAATAGGATGTGTAATTCCTTTCTTTCTCTCAAGCTAAAGTTGACCCATAACTTTTTTTATAAATGGTTAATCAGGCAAATGTGTGCATTGGTAAGACATTATTCTTGTTGCAATAGTTTTTTTGTTATATTTATGAAGCCTTATGCTATGTTAATCACATTAATTTTTTTAGTGTAGTTGTACTAGTGCTTATTTTGGTTGTCTTTTAAGAAAAAGACTCATTATTTATATACTTAGTCATATTAAATTCAACTACTCATTATGTAGTTAGAATGCAACACTTGTTAAATTAACAAATTCTCTCTTTTTCTTCTTCTTTTTTCCTTTTAAGTTTTCAAAGTCAATAAAAGCATCAATTGTTTTTTTCAAATTTATAAATATTTTTTCATTTTATAAAATAATTTCTCTCTTTTTCTCTAATTCCTCCCATAAATATATCTTAAATTAAAATAAAAACAAATATTATCCTTTTTAACTACCAATATACATGGAAAGGAAACACCCATCACAATAAACTACCAATCTTCATTGAAAAGAAACACCTAATTCATGAAGCAAACAAATTTTAAAAGGAAAACCAATATGCATGGGAAAGATTCATCTCACACAATGTGATATATATTAAAATGTAAATTTTATAAATTTTCATACTTTAAATGCCTACCTCAATATGATTTTATCCCTCCATTAACAAGTTTTACATTAAATATTATTTTCTAAATAATTTTTCCTACGTTAAATAATATTTTAAGGGAAATGATGGGTGATCTTTTATCCTTCATTAACAAGTTTTACATTAAAATTAATTTTTAAATATTATTTCCTACCTTAAATAATATTTTAAGGGAAATGATGGATGATCTCTCATTTTGGAAAACATAAGAGAGAATGGGAATGAATCACAAAAATTTGCACTATTGAATCTAATTATGTCGTAAGGCTTTTCTCTTTGAATCTAATTACGTAGTAAGGAATTTCTCTTTATGAAGAATTCTTCTAATGCCCATCTGTCTTCACTGTGCACCATTCAATATTTCCTTAGATGATTGAATTATAATCATTCGTTGATTTGAGATACACCGACATGTGCCAGTTGCGACTGGCTAGAAACTTGCGAAGACTGGACACTGGTGGTTGTAACTAGTGAATGCTCATTTATTGATACAATGTGATGAATACCATACATTAGTGGTTGCAACTAGTTAATGCTCATTTCTTGATAGAATGTGATGGAGCACTAAATCCTAAAACTAATTTCAAGTTGGACCAGTTGCAAGATTATCAACAACTGAAACCTTGAAACTAAGCACTCCTGCTCGAAAATTGAAATGTGTGGGATGGACGGACTACCATGAGGGCATTACAATGTTCTTTCTTGATTTTCTTAGTATTTGACATCGACAATTCTGGTTATTTTCAAAGATGGCCACCTCCACCATCTCTATTACTTTACCGATGTTCTTGGTTGCCTTCTTGGTAATGAATCTCTTCGCGCCTTATGCCAATGCGCGGGCTCCTACCCCTAATCCCATGTCCGACAATAAGATCTTTCCTTTCCATTTTATTTACACAATGTGGGTTTTTACAGGATCTATGAATACTTTATTGGACAAGGATAAGGGAAAACAACCCTCAAAAAAATTGTGGGAAAATCTCGCAGCATCGGTAGAGAAAAATAATATCATAGGTACAATTCAATTCTACTCAATGGCATTTTAAAGAAAAATTGTTTCCCATATTTAGTAGCCAAAGGATAACTCGACACCTATTAGTTTTTGAAATCTGCAGTCGCCTGTAAGTTTGATGTTTGATGCATATATGTATAAAATTTGATTTTGTTATAATAGAATTTGAGTATCTAAACTCATTGTTCAATTATTGGCTCACCACTTATCACACTCTAATAGAGAGAGAGCTTCTTGGTTTAGGATTTGATTTATCAGAATCACAATAAATTAAATCCTATTGCCCTCTTCTGTTTTTAAATTACATCAAATAGAAAATTTCCCCTCAAATCAGTGGTATAATTTATGTTGAGCATGATTTTATTAAGCAGAGCCAAATGAGAGTCCCCTTTCTCCCTTCTCACAATTATCTATGCGGGGAAAGTAAACGTTTACCATGTATCGGAAAATAAGGTGGTGTAGCATTCTTGCACAAGAAGGATTTTATGACTATCTTGTGGATTTTATTATATTTCATTGGAGTCCTTGCGAGATCAAATTTGCAGAGATTTTTTTTGTAATTTGCAAAAAAATTTGGATTGAATTATTTTTTGTGTTGTGGTGGTGGTGCAGGCAAAGCCCATAATGGCAATGGCTAGCATGATAAATAGAACTCCCTCATCTTTTGTGTCGACATCCTTTACGCCTCCAACTCACATTGCTCCCTCCTCATCACTTGTAGCCAATGGAAGTAGAAACCAATAGTAAAAGCCAATAAAATTCACTTACAAATGCTTTCCAATTAATAGAAAATGTAAATTTGTCAGCAGATTGCGTTGTTTTTGCAGTGGCACTTCCAACAACTCCAAAATTTTCTATTTAGCGATTTTTAGAGAAGAGAAATGAGAGGCTCCACAAAGGAAAGGCTCCTTACTCTCCCCGCTGCAAAATTGATTCATGTTTAGACTCCATGTCACCATATAAAAAATATCAAATACCTTTTGTCTTGCAAATTCTTTTTATTTAGTTAAAAAAAACCCTTCACCTTAATTGGTGGGTTATTGGCAGAATTTTTACAATGACAAGTTTTTTTTGTTGGAAATTGTCCTATGAAATTAATTTTATTTGACTGTGGCAGCTGAAAGTTAAATTATTTGAAAAAATAAGGAAAGAAATGAAAGAAAGCATGTTTTGATTGGGAAAAAAAAAGCTTTGTAAACTATGTAATATTAAATAAATAATTTAATAACCAAAAACAAATTTAAAAATTTTAATTATTTTAAATTTTCTTATGTGAAAAACCATCTATAAATTTTTTAAATTTAATTAAAAATTAAAAAATCTCATTTTTAAAGTGATGAATTTCCTAAGCAAATTTCGTCAATTACCTAATGGGAAAGGGTTGGAGATGTTTTCTCCATTCAATGTGAATGTTTAATGTAGTAGTCAGTTCTATTATATTTACAAGTAAAACTTACAAAAAAACAAACTTAAAACGTCATTTTACATATAATGTGGCTATCACTAGTATTCATCGTTACTTCTATGTACTATTATTAAATTTTATTATAATATAATTAATTTCATTGTTTTTTTCAATGTTATTAGTCCTTTCCCCTCCAGGGTTGCAGGGACTACTGTAATCGATTTTGTCGAGCTTCAATAGTTTGCACAGAAACCAAGGGCTATCGGGACTATTGTAATCAATTTTGTCGAGCTTCAATAGTTTGCATAGAAACCAAGCGAAAGGGAAAGCTTATTGAGCCAAAGTTTTAATTTAATATTCTATAAACAATTTTTTTCAACTAATTAAAAAATTTCTCACCGTTATTTCAGCAAATAGGAAATTTGAAGGTCTTATTTGACCTCATATCGAGGCAAAATGTTATGAAACTTAGGTTAAATCTCAAATGATATCAAGAATTTAAGTTTCAAGTAAGTAATGTTGACATTAATTCGTGGACATTTTATGTTTGCGTTTTAAGAGAATATTTATTTTCATGTTTGCAAAGGTGCCGAGGGTTTATGAAATAACTAACACATGTTTAAACATGCAGTACTCCACTGGTCTCCACGCATGTGTTACATGTGGATCGAACATGGAACATGCATTGCAAGTGTCAATTTAAAGGGTCACCGATCATCCATTATTCTATCAAGTACGTTCTGTAAATTTTATTAGACTAACTGCTTGGAACTATGTTCTGGTAAAATCTAATCATTTCAGTACTGACACCTTAATTTTAGTCAATATAAGAAGGCTTTCTATACCAGTCTTCAGTGGTTAAGAAAGTTACTCATCCGATACACTGCTAGGTCAATTAGTATTATTATAATGGTTTACCAGCGGCGAATTGAGAAATTCAAACCCCATCTTTCACAGATTCTATATTAGGTAACATTAGCGGGGAAGTATATCATCATGAAAGATGTCTTAAGAGCTGGAATGAATCACTTTGTTTTTGTGACCTACAGAATGGTTATTGGATCATTAATTATGTCTCCTTTTTCTTTCATTTTAGAGATCTATGATAATGGCTAGATAGACATGGTTTAATCTTTTTATCCACAATTCCAAAAAGGAACGCCCACCTTTTGTTGGAAATAATACTGAGAGGGGGCGCCTGGGGGGGTGGTGAATCAATGTTAGTCAAATCAATAACTTTTTCTTTTCATACTTAAATTTATATACGCTACTTCAATGAAGGTAACTCGCGTGTACACGCAACTATATTTAAGGCAATCAATGTATATCCAACAAACTTATGATTCAATTAATTCATCATATTTTGATCTTTAATCAGTACTTAATTAACCATATAAACACTAACCATGTGTAGTAATATTAGAACAAACCATCACACATAAAAAACACACATGAACACCAAGATTTAAGGTGGAAACCAAATGCGAGACAAACACCACCTGTTGTTGTCTTCTTTTAATATAAGAAAAACTTGTTTACAATATTGTATTGGTGAAAACTCATACCAGTATGCAGGCAACCACTTGCAGAAGGCTACAACCTTCTCTCGTTCTCCAGCTTTTACTAGAAGGGAGCTACAACCCCCTAGCTCTTGTACTAGCCGATGTGTTTACTTGTACGTAGGTGCCAACCTACAGAAGGCTACAACCTTCTCTCTTCCTCCAAGGACCACATTTCATAATTTTGCATACTGGATACTCCTGGAACACAACACCACAATATGAAGGCCACGTTTCATCCAATTTTCATACTAGACCCATCAACAACAGTGAAGCACAAAATCAATCACCACTGAAATACAACCATCAAATACATGTGCATTAACCAATCATTGAAACTCAATCATCAATCCCTGAATCACCCACAACTGAATCACTGAAGCAAATCACAATCAACCAATCTGAACATTCAAAACTCTGTCATCAAAACACAGTCACTAGAACACAGAGCAGAACCTATAACTCTGCAACAACCACTAGAACCAACTGTGAATTCAAATATCATATTTCATAATGTATATGGTACTCTAATGAGCCGAACTAGAGTGTATGTGCACTTTTAACAAAGCGAACCAGTGTACAGATCTGCAAATATTAACTCATAACTTTGTAGCGATTCCAGACATCAGTCATACCCAGATCATAACATTTATAGAATAGAACATGCATCAGTATTGAGATATAGACTATACATGATCAAACCATATAATGATAATTCATTTCAAGCCTTAAGATCGTGATCCATCATTATATCTTATCCCTCATCAACCGCTAAGGTTCTTCCTTGGTTCAGAGCAAGCAAAGCACCATAAGCCGATAACTTGCATACTAGATCTCACACTTCATCAGATGTTCAATACTTGCACACTTGGCCTAATGATCTTCTACTCATTATATATTTTTAGGCCTTTCTCAATACCATGGACCAAAACCACTTAGGACCAATACCTTGGACCAAATACCTAGGGTCAATACCTCGGACCAAATACCTTGGACCAATACCTTGGATCAAAATACCTTGGACCAAATACCTCGGACCAAAAACTTAGTTTTCCAAGATATATGCGCTTTTTCTTCTATGAAAGTGCATGTGTATGTATACGCTACTTGTTTTAAGTGAACCTGTGTGTATACGCAGCTTGGTCAAGGTGAACCTATGTATACCTCTCTTTCTTCATTCTTTGTAGTCTGATTTGTAATTCTTTGTTTTTGACATGCTATACTATGATCTTTCATCTAAGTGAGTTTCCATCAAGGACAACACTTATATCATCATGCCAACAATCTCCCCTTTGGACTTGATGGCAAAAACAATACCAAGTGACTCTCCCCCTTTGACATCAAGGGCAAAGGGTGGACCAAGATATTTTCTCCCTTTGACATACATTATGTTGTTCATGCTCCCCTTGAGTACATGTTGAATTCTCTGATTGAGCTCCCCTTTTGTACATGTTGAGATGCACTGAAACCGTCCATGCTCCTGCTGAGCACAAGCAAAGTATGCAAGAATATTTTCTAAAAGAATAACATGACTCTATAACTCAACTATGTGAGGATGACTCATACACACATCCATCTTCCAACCAAGTGGGGATATACCAAATTTGACTCATCCACCCAACCAATTGGGGATATACCAAATGTTTATACATGACTGACATAGAAAATATTACATCATCCTTCTCATGCATGGTTGGGTTACAAATTAGGTCTTGCCATGACCTTCACATCAAATGACATACATGACATTTATAACAAGGACAATCGATCTAAACAAGACCATGATAGTTATCAGCAACTATCATATGATCTGCACCATCAGCAGCATCAGGATCAACAGCCTGTATATTTGTATCATCAAAAGAGTCACCTAAATCAGAACAACTATGTGGATCTATACAAATATCTTCTAATATAATGCCAACAATGAATTATTAGAAGCATATGCTCCCCTTGAACCTGTGCCAACTTATGGGCACCAACACATTTCTACATATCATCAGCAAATTGTAACTATCATCAAACTAACCAGATAAGTGGCTGAACCATATCAGACTCATTTTCCTGAGTCTGTCCCATTGATTTTTCCTCAAAACACCATATACGCAATTGTGCAGCTTCTAAATCGTGTATATATCCGACTTCTCTTCATAATAGTTGTGTATGAAAATTGGAATACTGAAGTTTTACACTTTCAGCTTCTCCTAGGTTTGTTATGTCTGTAAACTAAGTTATGCCACATCTTTTTGACAATAACTCTGTCTTCTTCAATACCTTAGATTGTGATGATGTATGCTCCTTTTGGTTTGGTGTCCAAAATTTGTTCCTACATTCCTTTACTTTATGTCCAAACTTGTTACACGCATAACATCTTACATGTTTCATATTCCTTTTATTGCAATCAATAGCTTTGTGACCAAACATATTGCAAGTAAAACAATATCCCTTAAAGTACCTGGAACGTGATGATATTTTTGTGTGATGTTCTTGAACCATTCTACTTCTGCATCTGGCTGCAACATGTCCAAATTTATGACATATAAAACATTCAACATCATTCATCAAAGGAAATAATCGACTATCACTTCCATAGTTAGGAGTAAAAGATTTTCTTTGAAGAATTTCTTTCCTTGGTTGTTGATGGGGTTGACTTTTTATCTCCTTGTTGAGCATCTCATATTTTTCATTGGAGTTCCTTACCTCATCTTGTGAGCTAGATTCACCTTCATGAAAACCCAGACCAGTCTTTATAATGGGCGAACGTTGAACTTTGAGGATTTCATCTAACGTTTTATGATCCTTTAGCAAATCTAAGATTCAGAGTATTTGTATTTTCAAGTTCTTTTCTTAGACTTACTACTTCACATTCTAATACTTCATTTTGTTTGTCCTTTTCAGTGAGTTGATGTGTCACTGTGTTTATGACTGTATGATTTTCTGCCAAACTAATTTTAAGTTGACTAATTTATTTAAGGAAATCTTCCTTTTCTAACGCATTATTTTCATATGCCATGAGTAGTTTAATTTCTTGATCATCTTCATTACTATTGGAAAAGCCATCACTATTATCATGAGTATAATAACTTCTATTACCTTCTTCAAACATCTTTCCTTTGACATGAGGGCATCTAGCAATGTAATGACCAACTCTACCCCAAGAAAAACATTTGAAAGGTAGCTTACCTTTGAACCTTCCAGAACCCTGTTGAAGCTTTTCGACAAAATTTACCTCATCTTCTTCTTCTGAAATGTGTCCTAATTCATTGTGCTTTTATTTTTCTTTTAGCTTTGTTGATGCTTTAAATGCAGCTTCTCTCATATATGATGGTCCTCCTTTTCTCATCTCAAAGGCAGTTAAGATTTCGTGAAGCTTTGTCATAGTGATATTTTGTAGATCTTGTTTTTCTTCTATGGCAGACACTCTGGGTTCAAATTTAGCAAACAAGGATCTAAAAACTTTCTCAACTACAGTAACTTCCTTAATTTCTTCACCCATATTATTTATACAATTGACAACCTCATCTATACGTAGGAAGTAACTAGCTATGCTTTCATCACTATGCATCTTAAGAGTTTCATACTGAATTATGAGAGTTTGAAGCTTAGCATGTTTTACCTAAGATTCTCCTTCGTAGCTTAGAACAATTTTGTCCCATATTTCTTTGGCTGATTTGAGCTGCATGACTTTGACAAACTTTGATTTTAATAGACTTTCCAATAAAATAGTGATAGATTTGGCATTGGTTTCATATTGCTTCTTTTTTGTCGTGTCTGTAAGAATTTCTATTGGAAAGTTATATCCTCCTTCCAAAATTTCCCAGACATCTATTCCAAGATATCGTAGATAGACTGTGGTTCTTATTTTCTAATAAATAAAATTTCTTCCATCGAAGATTGGCAATCTGATGGATCCCATGCTTTTTTGATTACTCATCTTGATGGATCTCCCTTCAAGCGATCAAGATTCTTCTGAAGGACCTTCTCTGATCCCAATTGTTGGAAACAATACTGAGAAGGGGGGGTTAATCAGTATTAGTCAAATCAATAACTTTTTCTTTTCATACTTAAATTTATATACGCTACTTCAATGAAGGTAACTCACGTGTACATGCAACTGTATTTAAGGGAACCACCGTATATCCAACAAAATTATGATTTAGTTAATTCATAATATGTTTATCTTCAATTAGTACTTCATTAACCATATAAACAGTAACCATGTGCAATAATATTAGAAAAAACCATCACACATAAGAAACACACATGAACACCAAGATTTAAGGTGGAAACCCAATGTGGGACGAAAACCACCTACTGCTATCTTCTTTTAATATAAGAAAAACCCATTTATAATCTTGTACTGGTGTATACTCATACTAGTATGCAGGCACCCACCTGCGGAAGGCTACAACCTTCTCTCATTCTCTAGCTTCTACTGGAAGGGAGCTACAAACCCCTAGCTCTTGTACTAGCCGATATGTTTACTAGTACATAGGCGTCGACCTACATAAGGCTACAGCCTTCTCTCTTCCTCTAGGGACCACGTTTCATAAATTTTCATACTAGATACTCCTAGAACACAAAACCATAATCTGAAGGCCACGTTTCGTCCAATTTTCATACTAGACCCATCAACAACATTGAAGCACAAAATCAATCACCACTGAAATACAACCATCAAATATTTCTGCATTAACCAATTATTGAAACTCAATCATTAATCTCTAAATCACCCACAACTAAATCATTGAATTCCCATCATCACTGAAGTAAATCAGAATCAACCAATCTGAACATCCAGAATACTGTCATCAAAACACAGTCACTAGAACACAGAGCAGAACCTAGAACTCTACAACAACAACTAGAGCCAACTGTAAATTCAAATATCATATTCATAATGTATACACTACTCTGGTGAACCAGCATGTATACGCACATTTAACAAAGTGAACCAGCATACATATCTGCAAATATTAACTCATAACTTTGCAGTTATTCCACACATCAGTCATAGCCAGATCATAACATTTATAGAATAGAACATGCGTCAGTATTCAGATCTAGAATATACCTGATCAAACCATATAACGATAATTCATTTCAAACCTTAAGATCCTGGTCCATCATTAGATCTTATCCCTCATCAACCATAAGGTTCTTCCTTGATTCAGATCAAGCAAAGCACCATAAGCCAATAACCTGCATACTAGATCTCACACTTCATCAGATGTTCAATACTTGCACACTTGGCCTAATGATCTTCTCCTCTTTATATAGTTTTAGGACTTTCTCAATACCATGGACCAAAACCACTTAGGACCAATACCTTGGACCAAATACCTAGGATCAATACCTTGGACCAAATATCTTGGACCAATACCTTGGATCAAAATACCTTGAACCAAATACCTCGGACCAAAAACTTAGCTTTTCAGGATATACACACTTTTCCTTCTGTGAAAGTGCGTGTGTACGTATACGCTACTTGTGTTAAGTGAACCTGCATGTATACGCAGCTTGGTCAAGGTGAACCTGCATGTATACGCAACTTGGTCAAGGTGAACCTGCATATACCTCTCTCTCTTCATTCTTTGTGGGATGATCTGTAATTCTTTGTTGTTGACATGCTGTACTATGATCTTTCATCTGAGCGAGTTGCCATCAAGGACAACACCTGTATCATAATGCCAACACTTTTAACATGGCATGTTGTATTTCAAATTTTCTTTCTTGGAAGTGTGTAAGCATCGTCTACATATACTACCTTTGTTATAATCTACTGGTTCATATTGTGAAATTGATGTCGCAATATTCTCATATAAAGCCAATTTTATTAATGTGATGTTACAGAATTATGATCATTCAGAATTGTGTCCTTCTAGGATTGTACTACACTTCCTCTATGTTTAGTTCAACAACATTTAATCTAGTACTGGTTTTCACATTTGCAATCGCCACAATCCTAAGGTAGAAGTTGGGATATCAATTTTATCATGTCATGTTAGAATTTTTTTTAGGATTAGGTATTACCTATCTGGAAATGGCAATCTTGTTGTTTTTTACCTATATGGAATCTATTCATTATGGAGAAAGCAGAATTCATCTTAAAATTTTGCCTTTGTTTTTAATATTTAGATTTCTAATTTTTTTATATATATTAGTATTAGTGTATAGATAATTTTGGATATTTCTAAAATTTCACCCAGGAAATTAATTATCCTCTTTGAGAAAACATGGAAATCAATCCTAACCTTTCAAATGCACATTCTTCTTATTCAACATTGTTTTGGCTAGATTTGAGAAAGTTAATATCGAACAAGCAAAGGTTCTGGGCACAGTTATCTGTGTCACTAGCACAATGGTCATGACATTATACAATGGCCCTGCTCCTAGGGTTTTATCACCAGATGTAACAACTCATCAAGTGACATTTAATTCTAAGTCTAATTTTATATTAGGCTTCGTCATGGTCTTTGGAAGCATCCTACTTTGGTCTGCATGTATTGCTTTGTAGGTACTACTCATTATGAATACTTATATCGCCAATTATACTTATTTCTTTGAGCAATGCAAAAGATTATGCATCGAAATGTAGGGTGGGATACTTCTACTCAGTGACTAAGCAGGGATAAACCGGTCGAATGTAACTATTAGTGGAATGGGTTGTCCTTTCGAAACCCAGATTAGGTCTTTTACTTTGCTTTTTTCTTAAAATAATAATAGAATTCATACTATTATCCAACTATTTATAGTTTATAGTCAAATCGCTATTGATAAAAAGGTTGCGACTATGTTAGGAACAAAGAGTATTCATTATAATATAAAACTAGGAGATAACTTTCATTCTGCTCCGAATACAGAATACTAAATAGTGTTAATTATAGATAGTTGTACAAGAAAATTCAATAGGACCATGATAAATAAACCCAAAAATTAAGCTAATTGATCCATTCAATTCGATAACCACTTGAAAGGTAAAATTTTGTTACTCTCTCACCACTCAATGACGTATGCATGGAGTACATTGATAAACCGCATGTAACTAGAAAATATCAAACAGGCTTTAATGCTTTCTTGTCTAACTATAAACATGCTTGTGGTGCTAATTAGCTCATCAATATTAATATACCTAGGTCATTAAAATTACATAAAACAGAGTCACCACATATCTCAAGTATCCTTCCATCTGCAGAAATATTATTCGAGACATGCATGCTTTCTACAAAATTGAAGCTTGGAAGAGGCTTCGAACATTCTGCAACTAAATTCTCCTTACCAATTGTACAACTCTGAACTCTGTAGAGTTCATTAACACCATTAGAAGTATCCATAATATATTTGATAAGTTCCCACCATGAATCCAGAGGCCAACCTATATAACCATAATCAGAGTGTCTACTTTGAATGAAAAAATTTGGGAGATCCCTTGCTTTTTTAGGTAATGGTGTTGCCACATGATTTAATTTTGTATTAGCGAAGGGAATTTCCATGCTAACAAAACCTATTTCGATATCCCCAGATGAAAATGCTGCTTGTCCTGCCACAACACCATTCAATTCAGGAATACATTTATCCCGTGAAAGGCATCTCTTCCCACCATGGTAATCCCTGTGGACTGGAAACAATGTCTGAATGGAAGTTGATTTTCCAAATCTTGCATTTGAAAGTGCAGCATTCATAACAAAATTAGTTTCATTGTGGACTGCAGAAGTCTTTGCAGAATTTGTTGACCTCTTTATAGGCTTGTGCCTATCTGTTGGTTTCCATCGAGAATATAATATCTCACCTTCATTTCCCCCGTTCATTCTGGCAGAGCTGATGAAACGCCCTTTAGAATCTCTAGGAAGAACGCAGATCTTTTGGTTGAGATTTAATCCTATATTTTTTGTGGGGCCCTCTGTTACCTTTCTGGATTCTGAGGCTATCATTTCCTTTTGAAAAGAATGCAAAGCCATTGAGTTGGCTCTTGTCCTATCCACACTTTGTAGGCACACACTGTTACTCGCATCGCCCAGATTATAGTTTGCATACACATGTTGGCCTGACTCCTCTTTAGTTGGATGGGTGAAGTTGATTCTATAATTAGTTGTTACACAATGGGATGAAACGTTTTCCCTTATCAGAGGATCCTCAGTCGAACAAATTACACTAGGTTTTGAACAAGTACTGATTCCACCCTCCCCATTCAATTCTTTAGACCCCACCATCTTTCCAGGGTTGATAGTTGAAGCCCCCATGTAACCCATTGCAATGTCAACTGAATTGTCATTTGCTATGCAGATTTCAACAGCCCTACAATCTACGAAGTCATTTTCAGATATCTCTTTCTTCTTACCATATGTAGATGAATTGATTTCATGAAAATGTTATCTCTTACATTTATTTAACATCTTCCCTGTTAATATCAAATCGTACCTCTGTGATGGACTTTGTGCATAACCTTCGTGCATTTGTGGAAGCCATTTACCATGCAAGTCCTTTGTCTCTAGGTCATATGCTCTTCTTGGACCCGTACTTCGATCACTTGGGCATTTACTCTCTGGGGACACAAGATTCACAGTATGAGGTACAGTTTCTTTGTTATGGTTGATCACACATATATTTCTGCTCATATTCTTGGGTAGTTTTATATTTTCTCTCTCAAGTAAATTTATTGAATCATATTTATATCTCCAATTCATCTTCAAGGTTGCAGAATCTGTTGGAGTAAGTGTTCCACAATCAGATGGATATGTAGTTTAAAAAGAAGGTGGATGAGTCAGGGAAAATGTACAATCATGTAGGGGGTCTGAAAAGGACACTGAATTGCTACTGGCACAAGGCAATTTTTGTGTCACAAATTCCATTTTTCCTGAAGAGAGAACAAGTGGATTATGTTATTTCTTGTTATAGCTTGTCCCTTCTTTTGCTTCATTTTGATTCTCTGCATTTAATAACCATTAAGGTAGGCTTGACTTACATTTTGATCGATTTTCTAATATTTGGAGTGCATATGATTGGATTATAAGGGATCCGAGATTAATGACAGCCTCCCCAATTTTATAAGTATGTATGCAACCACTACTCGCTGGTTTTGGGAAAGCATGTACTTCTAAACTTGGACTTTAGTTTTGACTGTAGACTTGGTTTTGGTGGGGCCTTGTTGGATCTCTTATATGTTTGGGAGCATTATGAAAGTAACTACCATGGAGGTTGCTATCTGATCTTCACTTTTCAGTCTATCCAAATTCAGAAGATGTATAGTTAGAGGAACGTTTACATGCCACTTTGTCTCCTTAATTCACAACATTATTGGATAGATGGCTGAAAGGAGAATTTACTATGCTACCAATAGCGTAGAATGGTGAAGTAGAAGTCCACCCTGGGTCAGAATAAAATTGGCCTCTCAATGATTGTTCACAACAAACATAGCTTGTTGGGAATCTCCTTTCCACCAGTTTAGGCACACTTCTATTCAATCTCTTCATATATTTAGCTTTACGTGCAAAATAAGTTTCTATATACAACACTTACATGTAACTAAACCTGTCTATATAGCACTTACGTGAGATAAATAGGCTGATGTGTCAATCTGCAGAAACCGCTGCTTCTGTTTCAATTACTTATGTTTTCTCTTTAGTCAGTGGCAGGGACTTGCTGCTTCGCAGCCTCCCTTGTTTAATATAGTACCCTAACCAATGTTATTGCAGTGATATGTCTTTATTTACTTATATTTCTATATATACATAAACATTAATTTACAAAAAAAATTGAAATGTTATTTTACATATAATGTGGTTATCATTAGTTTGGCAATGCTATAAATACTGTATTAGCATGCAAAACATGATTCACCAGCAACAAAGAACCATTCATGGTTATTTTTATGTACCATTATCATATTTTATTATAATATAATTAATTTTAAAGAGATAATCCATACATGTGAATCAAATTTAAAATATGTGGAATAACTTGTTCAGAGTTTTGATATGGAACTATTAAATATGGATTCACCATCCCAAGTAAAAATATGGAATTGTGGAAACCCTAACTACAAGAGATTCTAGAATTTCTGACCTAGAGCACCTAAAACACGAACTAAACCACCTCCAACAAGTCTTTGAACATATTGGATATAATAAGAACAAACAAAATCATCCATCAAACCCTAAACAAAAATAATGTAAAGAAAACCTTTGACATTCCTAAAATATCTTTACCATATATAAAAGGAACAACATATATATGGAATTACTAAATATGGATTCACCATCCCAAGCAAAAATATGGAATTATTAAAACCCTAACTACAAGAGCTTCTAGAATTTCCAACCCAGAGCACCTAAAACATGAACTAAGCCACCTCTAACAAGTCATTGAACATAATCGATATAACAAAAACATCATTAACAAAACCATCCATCAAACCCTAAATAAAATTAATGTAAAGAAAACCTTTAACATTCATAAAATCTCTTTACCATACATAAAAGGAACAACAGATAAAATTTCAAGAATCCTAAACAAACACAACATCAGTGTTGCATTCAATCCCCCTAACACTATTAGGAAAATATTAGACTCTGCAAAGGACCCTATAAACCCTAGACTACAAAAAAGGGTTCACATATTCCCTTGCTCTTGTGGAAAAGAATACATAGTTGAAATTGACAATTCGTTAAACATTAGACTCAAAGAGCATGATGGTGACATATCTAGGAACAGATCATCAAAATTTGCTCTTGCAGAACATGCTTTCTCCTCCTCAAACTACATCTGTATGAAAGAAACTAGAATTTTCATCAAGGAAGAGCATTCCCTAAAACAAAAAATTAAAGAGGCCATAGAAATTGAAAAGAAAAAGAAAAGCATGAACCATGATGAAGACCTTATCATTAGTAATACCTCGAAACCTTTAATAAATCATACCACTCGTAACAACTATTGGATACCTAATCCTCAATGGGTTAATGTGGAAGCTGAATAGACAAAAGGAAGTCCAAGAGACCTTGGGATGTGAAACCCAACGGTCAAACCATGTACTATAAATGTATATGATTTGTTAATAAAAATGTACTCTCATGTTTTATCTTTCATACTCTTTCTGCCATGTGTGTGCTTAACATGGTATCAGAGCAGGCGTATTCCTGCCCTGCATAATTATTTTGAGCCATTTGTTTTATGGCCTTTATGTGCAGGTCGTTTTTGCCATCACTTATGCATTTCATGAATATTTTCTCAGCTAAATTCTAGCTGCAACCTCTGTCATTTCTCCAGCCCTATTTTTAGCATTCCTGCCCTTGTAACTCCCTTTTCTGCCTATTTTCCTATTCTGCCTATGTTCTGCCCATATTGTAGAAACTGACATCACTGAGATGGTATAGAGCTAAAGCACAGGTTTCAAATGTAGGTTTCTGCATCATAACTCCACTGCCATTATTCTCTGTCCTCTACCTCTTTCCCTTGATAGAAAATATGTCTTGATTCTTTGTCTGCCATTTTGTTTCAGACTCATCCTTCCTCCGTACCATTTCCTACGGTTAATCGATCTCATACCTTGATGAAACTCGGAACAGCGAAGAAGAAACAAGCTTCTAGCAAGAAGAACGAATGTGTTCCTTGATCTATATGATTTTCATTTTGATTTTATTTTATATTTGATTCTGGGAGAAAGCATCAAGATTGATTTTGCAACAATGCTCTGAGCATCTGCCACGGGAGTGGCTGAGTTGAGCCTCAATTTGGCAGCAACATCAACCAGAGAAATTCGAGAATAAGAAATGTTGATATTCTGAAGTCCATTTCTTATCACACTGTGTCATAGTCCTGTAATCAAATTATGTGTTCTATATGCATTGAATGCCTTTCAATATTTATCTCATTTTTGTGTTCATTAGGAGGTAATCACAAAGCCCTCACAACTTCATTGTGCATGTTAAGACAAAAATCTATTCGAGATTCAAATGTTTTGATTCACTCAAGATCGGTCTCATAGCTCCAGAAAAGACTCTGCAATTGATCCAGCATAAAGAAAAATTTTTGTCTATTCTCTGCAGACAGGAATACAAGTTGTTATATTTTGGTATGTTAAAAAAAAAATATTGTTTAGAGAGAGTTTTGATACTTCTATAGTCATTTGTGAATGACTTACTGGTTCTGGAGCTTGATCCGCTATAGGCTACCAGTCTTCATCTGAGGAGGATTCAACCTTGATGGAGAAGCCGAGACTGTAATATAATTTCCGAATGTCGTTCAAAGCAACTACGAGGGTGAAATTGGTATCAGTGATGAACGTTACATTAAATTTGTGGAGATCGAAACCACTGCCACAGTGAACCGTTATGCATTGAGGTTGAGACCCTTCATCTCCACTATATGTGGTCTGCTACCTGACGATGTAATGTTGTGTATTGAATTTCATATGCAGTCGTGCAATGGTGTGTTTGACTATGTTGAATAGTTTTGAAAGTCGTGGCGTTGCGTGGTCATGTTGACTGATATATGCTTTGCATTGGAGAATGATTTTGAACTCTGCAAGTGAAATGTTAATCTTGAAAATATGTCTTTGATTCCCTGCACTGTGCATTGAATGCTCTGCTGCAATTATTGGTCTAATTGAACAGTGTCGGGTTGCTGCTGGGCAATCTATTGCAACTGTGGTTGTGATATTGCGTACATTTTTATGGCCTTGCAACCACTGAATTTAAAAGTCCTATAGAGCTATAATGACACTACGATATAATGACATTGCAAATATGGAATATTCCTATGGCACGCTGTGAAAGTGGAGAATATATGTTGATTTTAGTTCCTATGGCATGCATCTACAACTTGGACAACATCTACAATAGATAAGCTCAACCGTGTTCTATAACAAATAGAATCACACAAATTTGGGTCCTCTTGGAAAACATGTCCAACAGAGCATTCTCATGGGAAACATGCATAGTTAGTTGCTAAAACAGCCCTAGATTGATCTATAATTTTTTGAAAATACCAAATGCAGTTGCATTGACACTCTATGCACATTTGAAAATTAGTTTTTAATCTATTTTGAGAGAATCTCTCACAAAGGGACTGTAGATCTCATCGCTTTGTATTAAATAAGTGTTGTCTTGGAAAAATGAGGTGAACCAACATACAAAAGTCGACTGTAGATTAGACATGAATCAATATTTTCCATCTCTCCACTGGACAAAGGGGAAATTTTTGCAGATTGTTTCGTCTATTGCACTATTGTGTAGGAGGAGGCTCTCTATAGAATTATTGAAACTTTAGGTTTTGTGAGAAGGTGGTTTTTCATTATTGTTAGCCATTTGTCGAAGGAGAAAAGGCTTCAAGGACTAATATACATGTATATGTACAATGTTGGTATTGAGCTTATAGTAATTGATTTTATTTTCGGTAAATTATTGTCAAAGTCGAGATGTCCATCAAAATAAAGGACTATTTCTCTAGAGATCTATAATCCCACAATTGTAGTTGTTCCATATGCTATCATCAATGGTTACAAGAATGTATTAGCAGTCACAATTTAACTTGACTATTGTTTTCCATTGTTTGAGAAAGTGAAGGAGTATTTGAAGGATCCAATCAAGTTTGCAGTTGCTACTGCCCCAATTGTGGCATTGTATTTAAAACTCATTATAGTTTCTTTCTACATATATATTCATTGATTCCTTGTTACTTCGACTACTGCATAAGAGTTTGGTGGGCTGTATAAAGACAATGATTGTTTTGACAAATAAAAGTAATCTTTTGTGGAGAAAAGTTTAGTCGCTTGTATTGTCAGAACATAGTGCTGGTCATGAGTAAACTCTTATTTCTATGTAATGGATTGTAATTGGTGCTTGTTGGTTGCACACTGATCATTTGCTGCACATTTATAAAGGATATTGCTAGTGGGTATTACTTTTCTGCATTCAGTAGTAGTTGTGATCAGTTTTTAAGGTGTAATTTTGACATTAAAGAAAAAATGGCCAGAATTAGTGAAGTATTAGAGTTCCTCAAAACTCTGATATTGTCTACTACTCATGGTACATTAAAAATCAGCAAAGTTTCTCTCACAGACATTCAGGTCTGTCTACAAAATGCATAAGAGAAAATTGATTTTTTGTAGCTCGAATCTCAGCTACAACAAGAAGAATTAAAACAGAGGAGTCATTCTGAACCTGTTTCTGTTCAAAAGATTGAAATAGACTCCCATAAAGCAGCAAGGTTACATGCAGATGCAGAAGTTCAGCTTGCACTTCCCAAGCCCATCATCAGACCTTGGGAAGAGCTTGTCCACAACAAACATAGAACTGGCCTCGGATATGAGAAGGACTTGTCCTTTCATATTCTAGACTACTCAAAGCCCAATCAGTTTTAGAGTGTTGGATTCCTTCATGACAGTTCACATCTAGCTATTCTATATTATGCTCCTCTTCCACAGCAACAACAACAGATTGTGAAATGCCAACACTGTAACCGAGTTGGCCATTTGAAAGATGATTGTTTTGATCTTCATCCATGTAGGCACTGTCATAAAACCACCCATTCTTCACACATATGCTTCAGAAACAAACTTTCTGCAAGAATAAAGATTCATCTTGGATGGATCGCTTCTTGGCAATGGGTATCAACAGCCAAGAAGATACTCCAATCACATGTTAGAGCTTGTTCTAGAGTATTGAACAGTCTTGCAGTTGAGTTTTCTCCATCATCTCACCTTGTATCTGATAGGGGGGGAAATGATGGTCATCTACAACCTTCAAATTCACATCAAGCGAGCCTAAGCCACAACCTGCCACACCAGTTTCAGAGTTGTAGCTAGAGACAAAGATGCCCCTAAGCATGCCTTCATTTGGTAATGCCTCTTCAAAGAATCTGGGACACTTACTCTAGCAGAATACTTCAGCTTATTCCCAGTTTCGGAAGAATTCCAGGAACAAAATTGGGGACACTTCCTCTAGCAAAAGACTCCAGCTTCTTGCCAGTTTTCGGAAGAGTTCCAAGAATTGCATTAAGCATTCCAGAGTTGTTGGTCATCCTTAAACCATCACAGGTCGATACTTCCCTTTTTAGGTTGAAGTTCTCCCTTTTATGCGAGGTGAGACCTCCCTTTCATGGTTGAAGGTTTCCCTCTTCAAAACATCAGGAGCACTTCCTCTAGCAGAAGACTTGAGCTTCATGCCAGACTTAGAAGAGTTCTGAGAACTGCACTAAGCGTTCCAGTGTTGGTGGTCATCCTTAAACCACCGCCCCTTTATACCAACATTTTAGAGAGCACATTCAGCCTAGTGCTGCCATGCATTTTTGCACATTTTGTATTACAGCTTTCTTCCTGGACTCATACATAACCCTTCGGATTAAGGGGGGGAATGTTGGACACCTAATCCTCAATGGGTTAGTGTGGAAGCCGAATAGACAAGAGGAAGTCCAAGAGACCTTGGGATGTGAAACCCAACAGTCAAACCATGTACTATAAATGTATATGATTTGTTAATAAAAATGTACTCTCATGTTTTATCATTCATACTCTTTCTGCCATGTGTGTGTTTAACAACAACAAATCAAATTGTTTTGAACATTAACTTAAATTTATAATCATATTAAATTAAATTAATTATCTCAACTCATAATGATTTTACATTATTAATAAAGATTATATACAAAATGTTATAACAAAAAAAGTTATGATAAAAAAAATAATTATGATATAAGGTATTATTATTATAAACAACAACCCATATCATAAATAATTATATATAAATGTTATGATAATAAGTAATCATAGAATTAATAAATAATCAATTAAAAGAATATTATTTACAAATCAATAATAGTCATATTGACATAGAATTAATCATCTCATTAAATAAATTCATCTATTAAGTAACCCTAGAAAATTATATTAACAATCATAATCAAAATTCTGCTAACCAACATCAGAACATTCCCCACATCAATCATTATATATATCCTTAATATTTTCTTGCCCTAATCCACACCAATATTCTCAAGAATCTGGGTGTTCCCCTCTATTAACCGACACAAGAACATTCCCCACATCAATCATTATATATATCCTTACTATTTCCTTGCCCTAATCCACACCAATCTTCTCAAGGATCTGGGTGTTCCTCGAATCTGGGTGTTCCTCTGAAGATAGACTCACATAGAAGTATGAAATGTTGGGTTTAATCAAAACCTTGAATAGGTTATTCCACATTTTTAAAATATAACTAATTTCATTGTTTTTTTCAATGTTATTTAATATAGTACTCTCATCAATGTTATTGTAGTGATATGTCTTTCTTTACTTATATTTATATACATAAACATTACTTTATATAAGTAGAAAATTATATATATATATATATCTATATCTATATATATATATAGATATATATATATATATATATATATATATATATATATATATGTTTTATGGTGGAAATTTTTAATTTGTAAATAAACTTTGTTATTATACAATAAATCAATACTATTCCAAAAAATCATAAACTCATGTTTAACTTTTTTTATTAATTAATTTAATTAAAAGAGCAGAAAAGGCATAACTACTTTTGAGATAAGTTTAAACCTTTGATTCGTGACTATTACTACATATATTCTAAAATATCATGCATAGTTTAAATCCCTACTATCAACATAATAATTATCGAATAATAATTAAATTACATAAGATTATTTAAGTATATTGTATTTTTTTCCTTCCAAAAACAACATGTAACCATACTTTATATATATAGTCAAATGAGTTTAGTTTGGGTGGTTGTGCAGACTAGTTTTTATCTTCCCTATCCAGGTTCAAGTATCATATCACATGCATATATTTTTAAAAGATTGAGTTTAAGTTGTTTAATGTATATAATTTAAGTGTTCCATGGGGTTTTTAGGGTGTTGAATCCATTTATGCATTCAAAAATGTGTTTTAAACACATGAAAAATCACAAATTTGTTGGGTTTAAGTTGCTTAATGTATATAATTTAAATGTTCCATGGGGATTTTAGGGTGTTGAATCCATTTATGCATTCAAAAATGTGTTTTAAACAATTGAAAATCACAAATTTGTTTATAATTGTACCACTAGGGGACTAGTCATATAACTTGAGTCTATAACATATTAAACTTCATTTTTAGTCACTGGATTTTATTATGTTAAATAACTTTTGAGAAAAGTGTCGCCCATGGTTTGGTTTTGTACTTTATATTTATTTAATCTATTAGTTTTTTCCCATGGTTTTTTACTTAATATTTATCCAATTCACTCATTTTTGTTTGTTAATTTTTCTTTTATAAATTAAGATGACCGAAATAGTTCTTTGTTAGGTGAAATTATTTTTCATTCCACATTTTATATATATATATATATAGATATATATATATATATATATATATATATATATATATATATATATATATATATATATATATATATATAATATATATACCTATATGAAGTATGAAGTCACACACACACACACACATATATCCTATATTGGGCTATCTACGCAAAAATACAATTTATCATTTATAAATTAGATCATAATATATATATATATATATATATATATATATATATATATATATATATATATATATATGAGTGTGAGTCCTAAGATGATGCATGTTTAATATTTTCCTTGACAAAATATGATCTAGGCGGTCTAAGTTGTCAAAATTACCCTTCCTTGAGAAACTATGGGGGTCTAAATTGTCAAAATCACCTCGGGATCGCACTTGTCCTAGGCCACACCGATCTTTTACATGGTTGGTTTTTTTTCCATGGGATTTCGAAATGGTGACCATCACAATTCTATAAATTTATTGCAAGAATATTGTATTAATTGTAATCATAAATTTATAAATTTATTGCATAAATATTCTATTCATTATTATAGAGTAATATGAGATGTTTGATATTTTGGAAAGTGAAAATCATTTAATATATATAGTGTTTGTTGTACATTTTTCTAAATTTCATTATAAATGTCAACCAATTAGGAGATAGTTACACCCAAATGTGGAAATTATGATTCAGATCATATAATTTTACATTTATACCCATCTTCCACATAAAGAATTCCACCCAAGATGGAGATGTGATGTTGTTTGATATTTTGGAAAATGAAAATCATAATTTTATTATATATAGTGATTGTTGCACATTTTCTCAATTTCATTATAAATGTCAATCAAAAAATTTATTCCAAGAATATTCTATTAATTGTTATCATAATTTTGTAAATTTATTGCATAAATATTCTATTCATTATTTACTATAAATAGTGATTGTTGTTATTTCATTATAAATTCCAATCAATCAAGAAGAGATAGTTACACCCAATATGGAAATGAAGATTTCAATCATATGATTTTACATTTATACTTTTCTTCCACATAGAGCATTGCAATCATTTACTATATATAGTGATTGTTGTACCTTTTTTCCGAATTTCATTATAAATGCTAATCAATTAAGAGATACTTACACCCAATATGGAAATGAAGATTCCAAACATATGATTTTACATTTATACCCTTCCACATAGAGAACTGTACCAAATATGGAAATGGGATATTATTTGATATTTTGGAAAATGAAAATCATTAATTTTTGTGATTGTTGCACCGATTTTCAACATCCTTGAGTTCAAAAGATGCATATTTGGCTTCAACTTGATCTTTCTATAATCTATCCAAAATCATTGGATGCAGGTCACTTGATCTTGTCCATAGAGTGATCAAAAATAGAATAATACAAATGTTTGTTAAAGTTTAAAATGGGTAAACAATGTAAATGGATCTAAATTATACCCAAGAGAACTATATCAATTGCAAGAAATCTTGAATCCCATATAAAGTTGACATATTCAAATAGGGTGTGGATAAATTCCAACCATTCAAGTAAGAAAATACTTCAAACATAAGTGTTACCAGTGCAAATACCTATGGATGTTTAATTGAAAGACCAATTCAAGGTATTCTCGTCAATAATTGCTAATTATGGGGATCTTTTCTATCTCTACAGTGCATTATTTGGCAACTACACTACATAACCAAAAAGAGAGAGCATGATACTGTGGATACTCCTATCATGTCAATATTGCAATTTTTTAGACCCCCTCTTTAGCTAAGATCCAAAATTATACTTACACCCTTTGGCAACATCTGTTGACACTTTCAATGTCATCATGGAAGAGTAACTCTTTAGTGCTACACTTTTCTACACTGCTGCCTTACGTCATTTCCTTTGCAACATCTGGTGCAATTGCTAGCTAGGTTTTTTCTCTATATCTAGGATTTATAAATTTTCATGTTACCCTCTTGGGGAGGAAGCAACCCCTCCTTCAACAATGTTGTGGTGGGTCGTGCATCCAAACAAATTCCTTGTAGACCTAGCAATCTTGGAGTTAGCAGAAATTTCACCCCTCTTTCAATAACTCCTATAATTTAATTAGATGATGGTTGAGTAGAGGTTGACTGAGAGGGCTAACGAGTGAAGGAGGTTAAAACAATAAGTTCATGTCTCCCTCAAACAACAAAAACCCCATTGTATGAAATCATCTTAAAAAGTTGGAGAGAAATCCAATATATGAATGGCCATGCATCAATCTACATGTTCATAAGAATTTGGCCTTCTGAAATGTTACTTATCAGCTAGATCCAAAAATATTGGTAGTTAAAAGGGGATATTGAGCTCAAACAGGGTCAAAGGGTTTTGTCACAATCATTTCAACAACGCGAAAGACAAAGACAAGATATTCTAGGGAGGGCATATTTTCTAAACTCAGTAGGGTTGTATATGAAACCCTGGTAAAATGATTCAACCCCCAAAAACAATATTTTAACTTAGCACCAATATGGATTAGACCATATTCACTACCGTAATAATTTTGGGATCAAGAGACATGGGAGGGCATTAGTAATGCCATCAGATCATTCATCATGATATCTAAAACCACCAAGGTTTTCTAGTACACCTCATGTTCGAGCTTATGTGTATACCTAAACCTAACCAAGTCGCTCTTTCCAAGCATACAAATGAACTAACACGACTACAATTGGCAATAGCCCTGAGAGTATGAGAATACCCCCTTCTGGTGTAGTATATTTCTTGAATATGACCACCTTTTCAAGGAATTCCCATTAACCAAAGTTATCAACCTTTGCAGGACTTAGCAAGAGGATCAATAGGGATTTGTGAAAGTCACAAATGTAAGGAAATCCACAAGAAAAGGCATACAAGAACCTTCAACATCAGGGAAAAAGAATGATAATTCATATACAATCCTGTAACAAGAGGAGGAAAATCAACAAGAGGGTGGGGGAAAATGCCAAGAAAAAATGAGAACCTGAATGCACAAAAGAATAAACAAAATACATGGAATACAAGGAATATAAATTTATGTAAGGAACCAATATAGAAGACACAAAGATGGAAGAGGAAAGGCAATAATAATCAAATGTAGAGGAACCAAAAGAAAAGGGTCTACGAAATGTATATATACAAATATTAGCAATGGAATGGAAGTCAAAAGACCCATTGACCATTCTGGAAGAGGATATACAACTCATAACTAGAGCTTATATAAGTTGCAAGAATGGATGCATAAACAAGCAATAGGAAACTCTTCTCCTACACCGTCTTATGCATCTTTAGGAGTTAAGAGTAATGTCATCAAATATAACACTAAGTGAAAAAAAAAAAAAAAAAAAAAAAAAAAAAAAATAAAGAGGAAGGAAAAGAAACAACAACTCATACAGGAAATGGGGGAATTCCTAGTTAACGTAGGAAGGGTAATGTTGATTATAGATACCTTCCAACCCTCCACCCCCAAAATTATCAATGAAATTTCTTTCATGGAAAATAAGGGGTCTCAATGGAAAAACAAAACAGAGACTCCTCAAGAATAAAATTAGGCAAGAAAACCTTGATATCTTCAATGGCTAAAAGAAGGAGAAAAAAATACCAAATTCTTCAATCGATCAATGATCCTACATCATCAAAAAAATAGAATATTAAGTTTTAATAACTATAAAAATTATAAAATTGAGATTCATAAGGAACAAACTTAAGAACTTGTGAATCACTTCCAAGGCATCCTCACAAAACTAGTTGGGGATAGAAGCCATAACATCTACAAGATTACAAATCATATGCCCAAGCCTGTAACTCTCGAACAAAACAAAATTCTCTTAAGCGAGGTCACACAAACTAAGGTTGAAGAAAATGAAATGGGGGTGCCCAGAAATAAAGCCCCTAGTCTTAATGGGTTCACTATTGAATTTATTAAAAAATGTTGGTAGCTTGTTGGAGAGGATGTTTGGAAACTTGTAGAAGATTCCTAGAATCAACCTCTTTGCTCATTGCCTTGGATAATACTTTTATCACTTTAGCTCCTAAAGATACCCACTCTCAATCTCTTGTTGACTTTAGACCTAGTGTTCTCTATAATTTCATCTACAAAATCATCTCCAAATAATAGAAAATAGACTAAAACCTTTGCTTCCTTTGTTGATCTCACCAAAGAAAATTGGATATGTTGAGGGAAGACAAATCCTAGATAGTATACTCATTTCCTATGAACACATCCACACCCTAATTTCTTCTAAAGTCTCAGGTACAATAATCGAATTGGATATGTCAAAATCCTTCGACCACCTTAATTGTAAATTCATATATCACATTCTCAAATCCTATGGATTACCGCCTTAGTTGTAAATTCATATATCACATTCTCAAATCATATGGCTTATGGAGCTTTTTTCGAAAGCTTTATTCTCCATTCTCATTAATTGTTTCCCATCCCCCCTATTTATTTTCATCCTAGGGCATAAGACAAGGAGACCCACCCTCTCCCTATCTCGTATTTCTCATGGTGGAAGGTTTATGAAGAGCTATAAAATCTACAGTTATGGGAGGTCATCTAAAAGGATTACTCATCGGAAATACCAACTTACCCTCTAGACAACAACAATTTTTGGATGACACCCTTCTCATGGGCCAACCAACTATAAGGGAAGAAGAGAAGTTAAAATCCATCCTCATTGACTTTTCTAATGCCTTAGGCACTAACATTAACCTTTCTAAATAGAAAATATTCTTCTTCAATGCCCCAATATCCATTGAAGCCAACATTTCCAGATTGATCAGTATGTATAGGAGTTCCCTTCTATCCAAATATCTTGGGGCCCCACTAGTAAAAAATCATCTTAAAATAAAAGTATGGGAAGAGATTCTATAAAACATGGAAAACAAATTCTCTTTTTGAACCTTAATTTAGAACTCTCAATCTAGATAGCAGCTCACCTTGCTCAAATCAATACTCCAAGTTATAACTATATATATTATATTAGTCCTAGTAGCTCCCAAACCCATTCTATAAAAATAATAACATACAAAGATCTTTCTTATGGGGCAAGCAAAGAAAGAAAATAAATGGGTCCTTGTGGCCTGGGAAAAATTGTGCAAGCCAAAGATCTTGGGAGGATTAGGTTTAAGAGACCCTGAAATATTTAGCCAAGTTCTAGGATCCAAAACATGGTGGGTATGGCTCAAAAACCTGGGAGCTTCGTGGAGTAAAATATGAAAGTAAAAATATACAACAATAATTAGTGAGAATCAACTAATATGACTAGAGGGTATAATTAAGGGATGACACCTATGGAACATAGCTTGGAAGAATAAACACCTTATTCAAACCATAGCTCTTGGGAGATTAGAGATGGAAATTTAGCCCTCTTTTGGGAGGATTCTTGGTAACAATAGCCTAAGTTGGAGCAAGAAGGGGAATTGTGCACTATAAAACTGCATCTAACATTACAAGGTAAAATATTAGTAAAGTAGCATTAGTTGTAGCCCCAAATTCAAAGTCAATGGAGGAAATGGGAGTGGTGTTTGCACTAGCCAATAAACATAAGCTTTGAAACTTAGGAAGCCATAAAGAAAGAATTGGAAAGTGAGATTATCAAAATTAAATCTAGGAAAGACATTATCTAATGGGGGCACCAGCCCAAAGGATCTTTCAATTGCAAGGAAGTGTAAAACATATTGGCAAGCACTAAAGAGAAAACTAATAAAATTAAATGAAAGAGGGACTCCAAACTATGGCCCAAAGTGACCCTCTTTTACTAGCTTCTAGTGGAAAACAAAATCCTAATCTAGGACAACCTCCAAAGAAGAAGCTTTCATGGACTAGCAAGGTGTTACCTCTGCATGGACAACATGGAAATTGTTTATCATATTCTAAACAATTGTAGCTTTGTAGTATAAATATGGGATCACTTGGTTATAATCTTTAGAAAATCAATTTAAAGCAGGGAAAACATACATTCAACAATTGAAGAATGAAGATTTGAACCCTTTACTAACACTATAGAAAACAGAGCATGGAAACTTTTACCAGCATTTATCTAATGGGAAATATAGAAGGAAAGAAACAAAAGAATCTTTAAAGACCAATCAATAAATATGGACACAGTTTTGCACTCCATTGTGGGAAAAATGAGAGAAACAATCATCATAATCCACTAGTCAAATCAAGATTTGGGTTGTAATTTTAAGGAATCTCGCATTCTTTTTCTCTCGGGGCTCAACCAATCCCTTTCAATTCTTCAATCACACTATTCCCATCCCAATCCTTCAAGTCCAAATAAATGATGCCCTCCTCATGAAGGCTTATTAAAGTTAAACTTTGGTGGTGCCTCTAAGGGAAATCCTATACCCACTACTTTTGGAGGATATTTAAAGATGAATATGGTGAAATTATGCACATCTATGTAGGAGCTCCAGGTATTAACACTAACAATGCAAAAAAAACTATTTTCCTTAGAAAAAGGTTTAATCATATCCAACTGACTTAATTTTCAAATGTTGTTAATTGAAAGGTATTCTAAAACCATCATAAACATTATCAAAAAGCTACAAAATGGTTCAAACCATACCAAGGTTTCAAATAGTTATAGACTTATTATAGGTTTAGTGAGAATCACAACTTTGTTAGTTGTAATTGCATCTCCTATTCCAACACACATTAAAAGAAATCAAAATGAGTTGGTGGAAAATTTGGATAATGAAGGGCTACAATGTAAACCATAAATACCCAAAAAAAATGGCTCTAATCTCTTACAAACTCACTAAGAGCTTTCTCTCAAGAAATCACAAAAAAGGACAATGCTCCATGCGTTGGGTTTTAACATGGGGAATGGGAAGGCATCCTCAAAATGAGTGTCATGCAATTGTTAGAGAATTATATATTACAGAGCAATGGAACACATAAAATATTGCAGAAATATAAACACAGAAAACACATGAAACAAGAGAGACAAAGATATACGTGGTTCAACCAATTTGGGTTACGTCCACGAAGAAATAGCCAGTCCTTCCTTTTATATTATCCAGCAAACTGAAAAGATACAACCTACAGCATATCTGTTGTAATTCCCTCTTCGCCCGCAATCTCATCTCTCTTCCTCACTTAGAATACAGATCTACATAGTTGCAATAAAATTCCCTCATGTATAGCGAGGAGTTGCCTTCTAGGGAAAAAAACCCTAAATTAAGCATAACTTCTACTGTCAGATCTCCGCCTAATGAATGGCCTAGATTGACTACAAAATTAAAACATTTTACAAGGCAATTTCACATCTATTTTTAGCGTCATGGGCGCTACCCCCGATTCCCCCACCAGGAGGGAGAGGGGACTCCCAAAGGTCGCAACCGCCCCACCCTGAACCCCACTACAGCAAATATTTTATGGGCAGCGTTGCCGCCCCATTACGAACTGGGGTCCAATGCAGCGATACCTTTGAATACAAAAGATAATCAGGCTCCACACCCAACAACAATTAATGAGGGGTGTGTTGGGCCTTAAATATGTCCATGTTTTCATGATATAATATCACCATTCATAACCTATATTCATGTACTTTTAACCCATTTCGTACCATAATTCCATAACTTGTTGCCAAATACATATCTTACACTCTATGGTTGGTTATCATTAGTTTTCTTGACTCTTCTATGATTAAATATGATTTTTCCATGATTTTCTAATGATGGTTTTGCTAAGTTCCTTTGTCACAGGGTTCCATCACCAAAATTCTTCACAAGTCAGTTGAACTAGTTGGTACAAGTAGAGTACATGAATATCTAATTTGGGGTTTCGACATTTTGGCATGCTTTTGGGGGAAACCGAGGGAGTTTATTGTCCAAAATAATTTTTTAATACCTTTCCATGTGTTGGATTGCAACCAGGTCACACATGTGGGTCCCTAGGAGCTAATTAACAAATCTGCTCAAAATGTGCACAGTTTCCAAACTACCAAGTTTGACCTCGATTTATGTGCATCTGGAGGTGAATCTGGAAAATATTAGCAAATGGGTTTGTTAAACATATAACCAATTATCTATATCCAAAACCGTTTCTTCAGATTTGAAGTTTTATAAAAAATGACTATTTTTCCAGAGTTTTAGAATTTTGCAAAAAGATTCAGACAACCAACCTTGGGCACAATTTCCGAAGAGATGGATTTGAATGAGACAAATAAGAGAGATGTTTTTGTTGAAAATATAACAATTTAGGTTCCATCCAAACAGTTTTCAAAAATTCACCATGGTTAGGAAGATATGCCAATATCTTTGGGGTCAGTTTGTTAAAATTGTTCGATTTTCCATAATTGAGGAAAATGATTAATTCACCTTGTAAATCTTCTAAATGGCTCGGCCATGGTTTGTATTGGAAACATTTGAAGTTTGTAAAAGGAAGAGAAGCAGGGAAGGAATAAAGGATGGATTGAAGCTCTATTGTAATAATAATTGCATCTTAATTGAATTTGGTTTCATCTCTAAATTCTCTATAAGTATTATGATTGTGTTTTGAATTTTATTTTCATTGAGTTAATCTAACTTGCTCCAGGAGTGGCAAGGGATGACCACCACCTGGAAGCAAGTTTTTTATTTCATTCCAATCATAGGGATTAGATTTGTAGAGTGAATTTTGCTTAAACATTGCTTAGATCGTTGAATGTTTTCATTTTTGTACTCAAAATCTCTACTTTGTTTCGTAGATCTGAACTAAATGTGATAGATTTCGTTTCTCAATTAGTGAGACCAACAAGGATTTCACTGAGTGATGATTCTCAATATGTGCATGGTTCCTTTGATATGATTGCATGGTGCAAAATGTTTAAAGAATATTGTTAATTTGGAAATATACAAGGACTAATTACTATATCCTAAGTCTTGAAATGAAATTGATTCCATGCTATGTTCATTTTCCATTCAATGTTAAATTTTGTAGCGTTATGTCAATGTGAGAAATGCTCAGGAACAACAAAACACATATTGGTTATAATTGAATCTATTGGTTCTGAACTTAACATGATTAGAGTAGGATTGAATTGGATTGAAATTTCACGCTTATTGTAAAATGGTTTTCTGAGTTTGATTGGAATAGAGTGAGTTTAGAATAGTTAATGCTTTTTTGTGAAATGATTTTCTGAGTTTTAGTTTAGAACAATTTTCGGTCCTTTGAATTTGAGTATGTTAATACAGTCAGTATGGAATATCGATTTAAGGTTTGCATTACTTAGTTTCTTTTGAGCATTTGCAGAATTAAATACTTGTCGATTTGTTTCATCACCCGAGATTTAGCTTAGCAATTAGATCTCTTTTCAATTAGAAGATTTCTTGTTTTTCATAGCATAATCATTTCTTTGTAAGAGTAAGTCTGAGTGTGAATTCGATTGCGCAAGTAGGGATATTAGTTTAATTTAGATTGATTTGACTTTCATTTACTTTTAAATTTCGATTATGAGTTTCCTAATTATGAAAAGTGACCTTTCTTTCGAATGATTTATTTCATTTAGAATAGGAGCCTTGAATTGAAGGTTTTTCATAGATTAAATTGCAATGAGTTTCTTTTAATAGACCTTTCAAGTTAGATTTTCTATCATAGGTGTTCTTTTTTAGCAAGTGTATGGTGTGTTCTTTTAATAATTTCTTTTATAGCAGTAATTGGTGTTATTTTATAGCATTAAAACAATAAATTGATTTCGCACTCTAATTTAGGTTAGATGCTCTGATCGTGGGTTACTTGCACTTGTGCCTCTAAGTCTTACGACCCCGAGTTGATAATTTAATGTTGAAATTATTACATGTATAATTTCCCCAACAGGATGGAAGCGTGCCCATGAAATGTCGATTGGTATGCAACATGGTACAGTTGTGCCTGACGGGAAAGATGACTAGTTCATGGGAGGTTTCCGAAGTGATGTTCTTTGTCACATGGTAGTCCAGGGAAGGATGATATGTCATGAATTCAATTTGGAGAAGCATCTTAGTGGAAATTTTGGAAATCAATGATAGATCAATTAAGTGTTATGACATAGGGTGGTAGGAGAAGGTTATAGATAGGCTGATTAATGGCCTCCTTGTTACATATAGCACCATAAATGATCACCCCTTATGGGATTCCAAGGGATTTTCATATTTTCCATTTCAATAGTTCATTGGTTTGAGGGGAGCGTGGCCCAACATGATTTTCATAATGGAGCTTCCAATGCATGTATTCTTGACTATGGTTATCAGCTGGAAATTAACTAACACAAGGCATGTCACCTCTAGCTCATTGGGCCTTGGATAAGGAATTTTAGGTTGAACATAATCATTTATTATCTTTATTATGAATAGTGATTTGTTTGCGAATTTCATTTTTTAGTGTTTTGTACAAGACTTGGGTTAGTAATTTCATGTTTTTTCCTCCCCTCCCTTTGGCTATTAATTCTAGGTGGTATGTTTTTATTGTCTCCCTTCAAGTTTTTTTCATGAAAGTCTTTCCCTTCACCTTGCTAGTTTCTCTCTATCCTGTTTCCTTAAGCCTTGGTTTACTTTGACTCTCCTCTTTCCGTTAGACTTCTATCTCTATTATTCATGCTCCTAGTGCACCCTTAGTTCCTCCCCTATCTCTCTGATTAGCCTCTTCAATGACATTAACTTATCCCTCCCTCTCTATGTATTCCACCTTAGTTTTCTCCCTCTCTATGTTTCTCATGTCATGGACAGACATCTTCTCTCCTCTTCTTAGTGTGGATGCAAGGGAGGCTGTCATCGCCCCAGTATTGCCAGCGATACATCTTCCCCATCTCTATTAATCAAACCCATGCTCAAACTATGGATCACACTACCATGGCTAGATACAAAGATATCATCCCTAAAGTGGTCGAGAGAGTGATATTTTATTTTCAAGAGAAAATCAGACAAGTTAGAAGCTTCATTCTTAATAGGCAGGTTGATTGGGATACCAAGGAATAGACTCCTAATGTGGGAAACTTTTCCAGAGCTCACTTTTCCTCCTACATCCAAACCATCAATCTATATTGGCATATCAAAACTCTCATGGTTAGGGTGCTTACAAATAGAACAAACACTTAGCAAGAAATGATAATCTGAATGGTTGAACTAATGGACAAAATGGACAAGCTTAACAAGAAATTCTCATCATGACCAAGAAATTGGAAAACTTTGACGTTTCTTTCTCAGAAAATGGCATTGAACCCATTGAAATGACACTAAACCATAGTCATTAAACCCTATGGACTCTCCAACTAAATGATGATCAAGCAAGCCAAATATTTCAAGTAAAGTTTTGTATGATGACATTGCCATTATCATTTATATTAACTTGCGATTTAGTTTATTCTCTGGTTTCTTTACCCTATTTAAAAAACAATGTGATAGTCTAGAAAATATGGAATCATAAAATTCTAAACTTATATGATTGATCTACTTTCCTAAATGGCCTAGCCTTCCATAATTATCTTTATGCAATATAAAAAACCTAATCTCAACCTCAAAAAATAAAAAATAAATAAATAAATATAACACAACTTTTTTTTTCAATAATAAATTTTCTATTTTTCTACTTTCTATTAAATCTATTGAAATTGTTTGAGCGCTTCTTCACTAGGAATTGTAACTCATCGCTTTCATTTTCTTCTCTTCAAATAGAGCTTACCAATTTGTCAGCAGAAGCAAAAGTTAATGTAAACTCACTAATTTCCTACCGAGAACATCTTTGCCTGCATTGTTTCAATTCCTCACTTTAAACAGAATTCTTTCTTGCAAATTTTTAATTTAAAATCAATCCAACTCAAGATCTTCAATTTCCCTTAAACTTATATACGCATAAATAGTTATGATATTTTTACTCTTTCGAAATTCAAGTTCCAATTACAGAGTACTTCCTATTACAATTCACTCTGTAGTTTTAAATCTTCGAAATAATAGTTCCTCCCATGGGAAACACCTTTCTCCTGCGTGAAACCGTCACCTTTCGTAACTATTCAATTGCAAGACGACTGAACCGTCAGAATTTTGATTTTTTTCTTCTCGGAAACAATTAAAACGATTGGAACCCTTCACATCAATATATGGCAATTAAAACGATTGGAACCCTTCACATCAATATATGGCAACTATGGCAACGATTTTAATTTGACACCCATTGCAAAAATCTTATATTATTCTATAACACTCAATGGATAAGTTAGTATAGTTGAAGGCTAGCCGTTCAGAGGTCGAACCATTGCTTCGGACTACGGCATTACTAATTTATCCCTTGTCGAGGTTCCAGTTACTGTCTCTCCTGATCCCCAGCCGCTTAGAGCAAGTTTCGCTGGACAATCTTCTAAATGACGTTCCTGACCTCATTAAACATTAGGGGTTTGGGCGCCCTCCCCAAATTTTTGGCGCTTAAGGAGATCTTTGCAGCAGCTCATTCTCATATCATTTTCATACAGGAAACAATGCATTCTAGCAAAGTATCCCTCGCTTTTTTTCGTAGGATGTTTCCGTCCTGGCACATGGTGGCATCAGATGCTGAAGGTTTGTCGGGTGGTCTGGTTGTGATGTGGGATCCGTCTTGGGTCAACGCTAAAGCCTTTAAGTGTTGTGCAGGAATATTAATCTCAGCTCATATCAGAGGACGGTCAAAGCTCCTTAACATCTTGAATATTTACGCTCCTTACAGAAATCGATCCTCTTTTTGGGATGCGTTGTTTGCCTCCGAAATTTTAGATATTCAATCGTTGCTGATCGCGGGGGACCTCAATGCCACTCTAAATTCAAATGAATGCTGGGGCATTTGCAGGAAGAACGATCCCATAGCTGACAGGCTTCGCTCAGAATTTTTGCACAGGGATCTGGTTGATGTTGTCCCTCGAAAATTGTCTCCTACCTGGGACAACAACAGATCAGGATCAGCCTTTATTGCCAAGCGACTGGATCGCTTCATTATAAACGCCAGAGTCATAGCGGAATGGGGTATGCCAATTGCCAGAACGGGCATGGAACACACCTCTGATCATCGTCCCATATTTCTTGAATGGCAGGATTCTCAATACACTTTGGGCTACTCGTTCAAGTTCAACAAGATCTATCTCACTGACAAATCTTTTAATGAGACCATTACAGAAAAATGGCGGGAATTAAAGAAGTCTCAGAAGTTTTTTCTTTCCTCTTTTCGTGAAAAGATCCAAGCTTTGAGGGAGGTGGCTAAGGACTGGTCCATCAGACAAAAGAAGAAGGACAAACAAGACCTGGTGGACATTAAAAAGGAATTAAGTTTTTTCTCTCATTCTATTAATTTTGACAGCCTGTCATTTGAACAAAAAATTAAGTTTCGATCTTTGGAAAAGAGGAAACAGGAGATTTTGCAAAAGGATGAGTCAACCTGGCGACTCAAAAGTAGAGCTCTCTGGCTTAAAGAAGGCGACCGAAATACAAAATTCTTTCACCACTTCGCAAACTCAAGGAGATGTAAAAATGCCATGTGGAGGATTGATGATGGAAATGGAGGCTATTTCTTTTCTCAGCAGGACATATCGATGGAAGCATCAAGGTTTTTTCAAAGTCAATATCAGCGGCGGGCGAGTGACATATCTGATGTCTTTTGGGTGGTTGAACAGGTGCCGGTCATGTTTGATGAAGACGCGAATTCGGAGTTTTTCAAGCCTGTTTCAGAAGATGAACTTCTGAAAGCCATCAAGAAGTTTAAAAAGGACAAATGTCCTGGGCCAGATGGCTGGCCGATTGAGTTCTTCCTGCACTTTTACGATATTTTTAAAGAGGATTTGCTGGGGATGATTGATGCCACTCGGCTGTCAGGCAACATAAACAGTGCTCTCACTGCCACCTTCATTACATTAATTCCCAAAAAGGAGCGATCGGAATCGTTGGCAGACTACAGGCCCATTTCATTATGTAACATCCTTTACAAAGTAATAGCAAAGATTATCGCTGAGAGAATGAAACCTGTGCTCAGTGCCTACATCTCCAGGGATCAACATGCCTTTTTATCAGGCAGGAACATTCTTGATGCAGTCGCCACGACACAGGAGTGTCTTTTCTCAGTCTTATCCAAAAACTCTGATGCTGCTATCCTAAAGATAGATCTCCAAAAGGCTTACGACTGTGTTGATTGGGGTTTTCTTCGAATTCTTTTGGCAAGAATTGGTTTGAGGGCACCGGGAATCAATTGGGTGATGGCTTGTGTCGAAAATGTCTCATACTCTGTTATCATAAACAGCATCCCATCATCTTTCTTCCAGGCCGAAAAAGGGCTGCGGCAGGGCTGTCCCCTCTCTCCCCTGCTCTTTATTCTTGTCATGAACTCTCTGAGCACTTGGATTAATAAGGCGGTTGCTGATCGGCGTTGTATTCCGATCAAGATCTGCAAGAAGACTTTCCTCTCCCACAACCTCTTTGTGGACGACATTCTTATTTGCGCCATGCTTCAAAAATCTTCCTGGCTCTGTCTCAATGAGATTTTTCTCAGGTTCCAATCTGCTACGGGACTGGTCATAAATAAAATTAAATCAATGCTGTATCACAATGGCACTAACCAGGCGCTTGCTCAGTGGATTGCTGAGGCTTTTGGCATTAATATGGCTCCTATAAATGAAGGATTTAAATACCTGGGCTTTCCTCTTAAACCAAAAGGGAATCGCAAATCGGACTGGCTCTGGCTAATCGACAGGTTCTACAGCAAAATCTCAATGTGGGAGATGCGCTTTCTTTCCCTGGGAGGCAGATTTACTCTCGTCCAATCAGTCCTTTCCCTCCTCGCCGTTTACTGGGCTCATCTGTATTTTCTTCCGGCTTCCATAATTAGGAAAATTGTTTCTTTGTCTGCAAATTTCCTATGGGGCGGTCAATCGCAACAAGCCAAGATTCATCTAGTCAAAATGGATATCATCTCTCGTCCGAAGCGTGAAGGCGGTTGGGGCCTTCCTCACATGAGGTCTTTCGGCTTGGCTCTCCTATGCCGGTCCCTGCATAGAGGCATCTTTGGAGAAGGCGTTTGGAGCTCGATTATTAAACACAAATATCTGAAGGGAAAGCCGTTGGTTCACTGGTACAGGAGGAACACCCTGGGGTCGGAAAGGGGTTCTGCCATCTGGCACAGCCTCAAAAAGGCTCAGGCACTCTTTCTCGGCTTCTTGAAATGGCGCTTCTCCTCTGGATCTCGCGTCCTTCTCGGCATCGACTCTACCATATATGGGCGGGAGTACTCGCTGCCTCCTGACCTTATAGCTTATTTACACTCCAGAGGGATCTTCACCTCGAATAAGCTGATTCGCGCATGGTCGTCTTCGGCACCAATTTGGATGAACAGCGATGATCTATGTTTGCCCTCTCTCCTGCGGCCATCATGGGAACTGGCTGTAAATTGTTTTGATGGGAAAGGCATCACCCAAACTGGTTCAACTGATGAGTTAGTATGGTCGATGGGGCCCAACAGAATGTATGCTAGAGTCAAGGACTTATACTCGGCTGCCTCATCCCTTCTTCCGCCGCTTACCGGCCCATCCTTTCCCTTCATTTTCTGGAAATCTAATTGTTAGCTAAAGGCGATTTTATTTTCATGGATGCTTTTCTCCAATAGGATCCTGTCTTGGGAAGTTTTGCAGAGAAAGGGATGGTTGGGGCCCGGTAGATGTTCAATGTGCTGCCAGGCTTCTGAATCATCCCTCCATATGTTCTTCCAATGTTCGGCTTCATCCCAGGTCTGGTATGATCTTTCCCTTTCTTTTGGTTTTCCTTTCCAGGTGTTCGCCTCTGTCCAGGATGCTTTCAGATGGTGGTCCGTTCAACGATCAGAATGGAGATCGATTTTCATTTATACGTGCTGGCTCTTATGGAAATGGCGGAACGAATTCATTTTCCAGGATTCAAAGAACCCCATTTCCTCCATTCCGATTCTTTTATCTGCGTTCTCTGAACAGTTTTGAATCTGATTTCTGGATGCCGCATTCAACGGGCTTGCTTCTCAGTTGTCAATGCTTTGTTTCAGCCTTATCTCTGGATGTTGCCGTCCTTCCGCTATTTGGTTTGTATAACCGTTCTACTCATTTTGATCCTGAAGTGTTTATCTTTGGTCCTCTTATGTTGACAGGTTTGTTTGGACGGCTTTCTCTCATTGGTGTATTTATCAGCTCTCGTGGCTCATTATCTTCCCATTATGCTCTGAATCTGTCTATTCCTAGCCAATGTTTTTTCATATGGTCTGATATTTGTATTTTGCCTATTATATACCCTTAATATAATACCATGCCGTTTTTCTCTCTCTCTCAAAAAAAAAAAAAAAAAAAAAAAAGTGGAAGGGAAATGGCATTTTTTTTTCCTTAATTTTAATTGGATTGAGATTTGTTAGAAAATTACATATTACATAGCAATGAAACACATAAAATATGGTAAAAATATAAAAACAGAAAACACATAAAAAGAGAGATATATGTGGTTCACCCAATTTGGACTATGTCCACCCCGAACAGTCAGTCTTTCCTTTCTATTATCTAGCAAAATGAAGAGACACAAACTACAGCATATACATTGTAATATCCTCTGTTTTCTCTCACAGTCTCACCTGTCTGTTTCTCGCTCTGAGAATACATACATATTCCAGAGCCTCAATACAATACCCACATAAAAAGAGAGATTGTCTTAGGGCAAAAAAAAAACCCTAAACTAAACATAAATTCTACCGTTAGATAATTTGTAAATAATTTGCTTAATGAAAACAATTTTACTTGTTTTTAGCTTTCCAGGGCAAACCGCTGACCCTCCCCCCAGTCACGGGATTAGGCTCGGGGACCCTGTGAGGACAAGTTCCCACACCCCACGTGAAGGAATGTACAATCTTCGTGAATTATACATTTAGCTGAGACAAAAACCTCTAAATAATCCTGCTTTACACCCATCATAAGTGTAAATAATTAATATAGATTTTAGAATATGCTAAAAATTTAATTGTCTCATACATCTATATGTTTTATATCAGAAAATATTTATAGCAATATAAATTTTTTGGATAGAGAAGATGTTTATCGAGTAATATAAAGTTTTTGTTTAGGTTTTAAATTTAGTTTATATGACTTATCCCAAATCTTCTAAATCTCCTGATTAACAACAAATAAAATCGACAAACTTCGAAACTTCGATGTCCGGACTGTCTGGTTCACAACACAGAAAATTACGTGAAGAAATACTAATAGTTAAATGGTTAATGAATGTCGCAATTATCGTCTTATCCTGGGATATTTAAAGAGATTTATAACTAATTTTCGAAACGAATGCGTAAGTTTCAGCTATTCCTTCATTTCCCTCGCGCTTACAGATATAAACTCCGCAATTTTGATCGCAGGTTCCGTGACACTCAGCAAATTAATACATCGCCGCCTGGCCGAAGATAGACCGTACACATGTAAGCACATGCAAGTCAGAACCTTCTCTGCCTTCCATGGCAATCATCAATATCTCCATTTCTCCATGCTTGCAGATATTCTTGTTTATTATTTTGGTGGTCAGACATCTCTGCAGAATATGGAAAGAGGCAATCCAGTCAGGAAACTTATGCTGAAGAGAAAGTCAACGGCTGAACCTGATCGTAAATACGGTGATCGGAGGGGCCGGAAACAAAGTTAATGGTTGACTTTCTGAGTAAGCCTGCCATCGCCCAAAGCCACACTCGGGTATGAATGTCATCTACTCTTAAAGCCCTGCGCTATTAACAGCCACCTATTGTTTATATCGTTAATGTTTGAGAGACTGCGATTAAGAGGAGAAATTTGACAGATTATAATGGAAGTATCGCAGAATAGCAAATGCAGTTTGTGTAATGTTAGGGTAATTGTGTTGTGGATTTTGAGCACACTATCATGGGATGCAGCAGCACAAGCGGTGACGCCGGGAAATTGGACGGTGCTCATACAGAATGGGGGAGTGTCCGCCATGCACATGGCTGCGACTTATCTGAACACCGTCGTCATTTTCGACAGGACCAACTTTGGTCCTTCGCAGCTGTTGCTCGACAAAGGTCGATGCCGCGATAATTCACAGGACCAGTATCTCACGCACGATTGCTGGGCTCATTCCATTGAATACAACGTGGCGAGCAACACGATCAGGCCTCTCATGATTATCACCGATACCTGGTGTTCATCCGGTGCCTTCGTCGCCAACGGGACGCTGGTTCAGACGGGCGGTTGGAAAGAGGGGGTGAGGGGAATCCGCTATTTTGCCCCTTGCTCGAATGGGGCTTGCGACTGGAATGAAGCTCAGTTTCTCGCCGACAACAGATGGTACGCGTCGAACCAGATTCTCCCTGACAATCGCGTGATTGTTGTTGGAGGCATCGGCTCTTACAACTATGAATTCGTTCCGAAAAAACCCGGTGAGGGAACCTACAGCCTGCCTTTTCTGAATCAGACACTAACCGCCCTGAACGTGGAGAACAATCTGTACCCATTTCTTCACCTGTCCTCGGACGGGAACCTGTTCATCTTCGCCAACAGGGACTCCATTCTTCTGGACTACACGAAAAACGTGGTGGTGAGGACATATCCGAAAATGCCCGGGGGCGGCCCTAGAAACTTCCCTTCCACAGGGTCTTCCGTCATGCTTCCCCTCTACGCCACCGACGGATTCCAGAAAGTCGAAGTTCTCATCTGCGGGGGATGCCCTGACTCCGGCGTCGATCAAGCAAAAGCGGGTAACTTCCAGGACGGCCTTCGGAGCTGCGGCAGAATGGTGATAACGGATCCGAATCCCGTGTGGGCATTGGAGAACATGTTTGGGCCCAGGGTCATGGGCGACATGCTGGTTCTCCCCAACGGAGAAGTACTTATCATCAACGGCGCCCAGAAAGGCATAGCCGGGTGGGACCTCGCCACAACTCCCGCCTCCTCCCCTTCACTCTACCGACCCAATGCCCCTCTTGGCTCTCGTTTCTTCCAGCTTGCAACCACAACCATCGCCAGATTGTACCACTCCTCAGCAATTGTGTTGGCCGACGCAAGAATTCTGGTGGGCGGCTCCAATCCCCACTTCGGCTACATCCTTAACGGAACGACCTACCCTACAGAGCTCCGGTTAGAAAGCTTCAGCCCTTATTATCTGGACCCAGGTAACGCCAATTCCCGGCCAAATATAACCTCCGTCTCCAGCACTTCTATCAGCTACGCCGACAGCTTCAACGTTGTATTCTCTGTGCCTACTGCTCTGAACCCTACCTCCGTTGTCAAGGTGAACGTCTATGCTCCGACTTTCACCACCCACAGTTTTTCCATGCACCAAAGGTTGCTCACCCTCTCATCTACCACGCCAACCCTCCTCCCCAACTCCACCAACATTTACACAACGTCCGTGACAGCTCCTCCCACCGGAGTGGCTGCACCGCCCGGATACTACATGCTATTTGTTGTCCATGGGCTTATTCCCAGCGTAGCCCAATGGGTTCATTTCGGAACATATTAATAATCTCAAGGGGAACGTTCTTGTTTACCTCCATTGTATTCTAATAACTGGATCTCGATTCAAGATCCATTTGTTTTTATCAATTATAATTATGATTATGAATCTCAGAAGTAGATGTGTTGAATTTACGTTTTAGCATAATAAACTAATGATATAAGACGTCCTCATTCGCCAAATTAAGGAACATACTACTATCATTTACAATGTTAAAGTAAATCAAGATCACATGAAATTGATAGAAACATGTGTACTTTAAGATTGCTTGAAATTGATAGAAACGCGTGTACTTTAAGATTTAAAATCTTAAAGCAAAGATCACATGAAATTGATAGGAATACATGTAATTTAAGGTTTGTAATTTTAAATCAATATTACATGCAGGTAGTTTATTTGTAGATTTAGGTTAATGGCGGAGTAGATTTTGTTTTTGTTTTTTATAAGTAGGAATAGGGAGGATAGCTATTTTTAACTGTTAATTGGGAATGTACACTGGCTAATTAATGTTATTTAATGAAAATCACATCACTTGGAATAATTTGTTAGTGGTTAGTGGAGGGCAAGTTTTCACTAGGGTTTTGGGTAGTTAACCTGTTTCTTTGGGGGTAGGTTTTCACTTTTGCAAGATGCCTCTGAGTTTAAGGTAACAGGAACACGAGCTCTTAGCCAAAGAAAAATAATTTATGGCATACTCCAGATCCTTGTTTTTGCCCATTATACATTGTTTAATACAAATATTTTTTTATATATGAAAAAATTAGTATTATATTAAAAAACTTTGGTGACAATTATTCTTCTGTTTCAAGCATCAAATTATTGTTTAACCTTTATTCCTCTTTTTAAAACATCAAATAAATGAGCAGTGTCACAACAGTAGACTACCCAAAGGTAAATATAAAATATCATTTTTTTTTCAAGTTCCAAATTGCAAGACAGTAGCATTCTAAGTAAGATGTATAAGTAATAAATCAAATAGTTATTTTTATGGTTAATCAAATTTTGGATTATAAAAATTTGAGTTTAAATTGTTTAATTTGTGTAAATTTAAAGTTTTATTTATTTTTCAGAATGTTGAATTTATTTATACATTTAAAAATATATTTTAAACATCAAAAAATTAACAATTTTAATTTACATTATATCTCTCAATTTTAATAAAAAAAAAATCATTTCATTTATATCATATTTTTATTAATATTTTTTAAATGTGTTCATATAAATAACTGTAACCATTGTGAATTTCTAAAATTTTAATTTATTTATATAAAAAATTAAATATACCATCCAGATTTAACCCATAATATCGAGGGACAATTCACAGCAGTATGTACCAATAATTCAGATTGATTTAAGAATTGATTGTGATTTCTTAAAAAATGCATTTAAAATTTTTAATTAAAACAAATTTGGATGCCACCACCTGAACACTTCTTCACTACTTGTCAATTAAAAGAGCCGTTCGAACCTAATAGCGAGGAATGTTGTTTGCATTCGGTTGCTTACCAGCAAATGACCCCTTCACAATTTCTTGGGTGGCGAAGAGTCCTCAGCCACAGGACACAATTTACAGTCATGTTTTCATTCCTCCTTCATATTTCTTTTCAAAGTATGACCATAATTTGTGAAAAGGTCTTGCTATTTACAGACCTCATGAGCACCCGGATCTGTAGGGTCCATCACTGCCTAAGTTATGTGAAGTTGGTATGTTATCTTTTGTTTGGATGTAATGTTCCATAGCATTTTTCTACTTTACTTTCGTGGATTAAGTTATAACATTTCCTGCGAAGTTTCTTTGTCATGTTGCGCAATTTATGAACTTAGTGCTTGCTGTAATAGGTTCAAGTTGGCCTATTTATATGAGTTTAGTCTAACCATACTGTTTTTTAAGCATATTGTCTTTTACTTGAATTATGGAAATTTGATAAATTTTTGTAGAGATTTTTATAAATTTAAGTTGAAGTTATCAAATTTCAAGATTTTGGATGTCTCAAAATTCTTTGATAATGGTAAAATCTATTTCCACCCTAAAAAATATGATCTAAACACTAAATAATTTTTTTTAATTTTTTTTAACCCAAATTCCAGTCACTTTACCACTTTTAAGAGTCCCTGCAAATCCTCCCCTAAATAAACCAGTTCAAAAATACTCAGTTGTGATTTATCCTGTCTGGCCAGTTCTGTAACAGGGGACATTGAACAATCCTGTCTGGCCCGTCTTTAACAGTGGACATTGAACATGTGTTTATCGATATAGCGTTCTAAAACAGGAAAGCTAGTGGTTTCTCGATTGTTTAATGGCTTTGTTTGTTTCTGTGCGTTCTTAATGGGCAGGTTACTGAGTATGGACATAAAAGAGAAACCATGGGGTCCATGGGTTCTATTGGAGGTTGCATCGAGGCAGTTGCATGTAGGAATGATAAATCATTGGAGGGTGATAATATTTCCAATCCAGTGCCAATGTCCCCTTGGATGGCTTACATTCTTGGTCACCAAGAGGGCGATAATATTTCCAAGCCCATGACAATCTCCACGAGAATGGCTTACATTCTTGGTCACTATGTTAGATACACTAGGCCTTTACCTAGTAGGCACTGACTGAATTATGTCTATTTCATAGGAATATTTTGAAATTTGATGATTCAGAAAAGTCAGGTTCCAAATATAATACTTTTGAAATCTACCATTTACTTAAATTTGGTAAGCACCCAGAAACCTTACTTTTTATGTATGGCTCATGGGAACAAATTTTTTTAGGTTAAATTGAAGTTGTAATAAATTCGCAATTTTTAGTTTCACTTGTTACTTCACCAGTCAGCTGTCTGTTGGGTTTTTTCAGATGTTCGCTCAACATTCCATATGACAGGTGATGTAATCCATGAACATTCCCCTTCGTGAGTCGTTACGGGAAGAAACATAACCTTTCTGTTAGAAAAATAATCACGCGCAGTGTAAGGTATGCGCCTGTGTGGAGCGAAGGCAACCTGCCCAAACTCGTGGAGCAGGCTTGTGCGTTGGTGAACCCGACATGAATAGCAATCCTTGGATTGCTTGAGTTAAGAGCTAAGGGCTGAACCTGGAAATTGCGTTGGGTGCTGTGTATACGTGTGCGAAAGGTGCAGCTATTTTTTAATTGTTGCAAGGTGTTCTGCGTGCAGATCAAAAGGAGAACATTGCTTCAGTAGTTCTGTGGATCGAAGCCTGTGTTGATTTTATGCGAAGCGTTTCCCAGCCTTGAAAGGCGTTTTGGAATTGGACGCGTGTAGGGGCAGAACGTGAAGCCTGGAAAGAGCGACGAGGATAGTTGTCTAAGTGTTATAAGGTTGTTGCTCTGCTGTATTTCAGCGAACAAGATTTGCGTTGTTCCGGCAGTGATGAAATTTGCTTGGAGCGCTGTTGAACTCCATACCTTACAAGGAGTGCCGACGACCCTTGGAATCAAGTCAGTGCATAGACCTGTGTAGAGTGAGCGGCCATTACAGAGCTTCTTTGTTGTGTTTGGAAGAGGCAAAACATTGTTTAGCCATGTGACACAATTGCGGCCACCATGTGTAAGGAGTGGAGATATTGCTGTGAAGATTTGGCTATGTGGTAGAGTGATGGGTCAGCAAAGGAGATTCAAACAGTCTCCGAGAGAATTGAAACAGTTTAGGAGAAAAAAATAAAAAGGCAGAATAGTTTTGGAGAGAATTGAAACAATTGAGGAGAAAAAATGAAAAGGCAGAAGTTGTAGAAGAATATGAAATGTGTTTCGTCAATCTCTTGTCATTGAACCTATCTTTAATATGAATTAATTTGAAGAATTTGAGGAATTTGTTAATTTTTTTTTTTTATAAATCTAGAAAATAAGACCATTTGCCTGGTATTTTGTATGAATTTAGTGAAATAGGTAATGCAAAAATGTTTTGAAATATTCTTGAAATAAAATATAACATAGAGTAGAGTAAAAAAGTTAAAATTGATAAAAATGTTGACCATAGATTAACATGTGATAGTGATTAAACTCCCTGTAATGCCATTTTTAAAAATAAACTAACCATTCTTATTATGGTTCATTAAAAATGAAACTGGTTAATCATACCCACACCACACCATGTTAATCATTTATGAAACAATGCTCTTTCATACCCCACACCATGCTCGTTGTTTCACAGTAAAAAAGCGCGTGGTAATTGCCTTCCCCAAAAAAAACATGTTTTGCTAAAGAGATAGAGAGGAGTTTTACGGCGGTAATTTTTTTAAGCAAATTATCTCATGTTTTTTAAAATACTTATTAATTCAATAAATTATCTCGTTTTACAAATATTTTTTTGAAAATTACTTATTCAATTCAATATATTTTCACTAACCACGTCCTATTGGTATTCATCTCTCGTCACAAATAATAGTGCTCGAAGCTGATGTTTCTCCAAAAGAAATCTTGTAGATAAGTTGTTCATCGCCTCTTGCCTACGAAGTAATCGATCCAGAGTTATACAATCTATCCAGATTTAGCTCGTAGCTTCTCTTAATATAGCATCGTATTTTACCTCCAACCACTTAACAAGCCTATGATTATCACATTTCGGGACCTATGGCATGACCCGCTATATGTAGAATGCGGTAATAGTATTTGTTAAGTGTAATATTTTTTCCTTTGATATGGTTTAAATGAATACAATTTATCCATAGTATTTATGGAAAATTGTGTAGATTCACTATTTTATGCAATGTATTAAAGTATAAGATAAGAATTTACTTCTATTTTTAATTAGCGGAAGTCAATAGATTAAAGAAAACAATATGAACAAAAAGAAGATAAATCAATGGCACATAACACAAGATGTATGTGGCGAAAACCACTCCTCAAAACCTTGCTATCTCTATTGCATATATCATAGATATGAGTGAAGATACAAAGCTTGTTCTTACTAGAACAATTCTGCATAGTATGCTCAACTCTCTCAACTCATAAGTGATCCGGATCTTGGGGGGAGGCCCTCAAGATCTAAAAGATTGAAATGGATCTTAGGGGCCTCCCCCAAGATCTGGTAAAAAAAATGAAATTGCCAGAAAAAACAGAGTAAAATGTTAAATAAACAAAACCACAAAGAATTTTTTTTATTAAAATGGAGAATAATTGTAAGAGCTACATTGTGGCGGACAAATTGTCATTTTACAAAAGGTGACTTGTTACTTATAGTATTTTTCAGTTACAATACCACGGGTCAATTCCATGGGCAAATGAATACCATGGGTGGATGTTACAATACCATGGGTCAATTCCATGGGTGAATGAATACCATGGGTGGATGTCATAATACCACGAGTCAATTTCATGGGTGAATGAATACAATGGGTGGATGTCACAATACCATGGGAAAATACTATGGGTGGATGAATACCATGGGTTGATGCCATTTTCCATTCACATCATTCCTCGCTCTTTAAGAAGCAATGGTCCCCATTGCGTGAAGTTCCCTCCTAAGAAGCTTTTGTTGAATATGAAGAGCCACTGAAGAGAATTGTTTTATGTGGTTAACCCATAACCATGATGAACAAAGATCCGAGGATAGAGATACCCTGTAATGCCTGTGACCAATTGTGATACTAACAGTTTGCGGCCTAGCAAACAGACTTCAGTGACAATGATTTTGTGCGGTTGACCCATAATCGTGATGTTGGTTGTTGATGAAGTAGCAGGTGCCTACATAGCCTGGGGTGGGAAGGCACGTCATAAAATAACCTAAGCCGAATGCTGCTATGCAAAAACTAATGAATGTGAAGCAAGTGCCTACTAAAGTGGGGTGGGAGGGCACGTCTCCAATGGGAACCCGCTCCGAATGCTACTCCAGAATTAAAATGGACATAACTCGGTCAATATAATTCAAAATATTTATTATAACTTGTTTTTGGAGCAGAAGGACCATTTTGCATCTTCCCATATGTTGGAAATCCTTATCTTAACAGTCTAGAATCTTTGATTCGCGCTGCAATTTTTTCCACCATCACAAAAGTTCTAAAAAAATAGTTGATTTTAAATGAACGATATCTCCCACATCCGAACTCTGATTCGACCTTTTTTTTTAAATTTGGTGATTTTTCAAAAGAAACTCAGATCTATAATTCTTTTTCTAAAATTCTGCACAAAAAATTCAAAAAATGATAGAAGAGTCATCGTCCACTAGTTGTCGTCAGAAAAAAAATTCTACAACATAGTTGATTTTAAATCTGCGATATCTCCCTCATCCAGACTCCAATTTGACCGATTTTTTTTTTTGAATTTTGGTATTTTTTCGCAAAGAATCCAAATCTGTTATTTGTTTTTGTAAATATTGTATCAAATGTTTCAGATATGATCTGAAAACTTGCCATGCAGAAAAAAAATTCTTGCAAAAAAATGAAAAAAGAAAAATTCTTCCTGCTTGGCCCAAGAAAGTGCTTTGTGGAGGTCGCAGCGCGTACCTGAAATTTGTTGAATATTGTAACAAAAATTTGAAACTGAAATATGCATCAACCCTCATTCCCATGGAATCATAACCTGCTCCGATACCACTGATCCAGATCTTGGGGGGAGGCCCTCAAGATCTAAAAGATTGAAATGGATCTTGGGGGGAGGCCCCCAAAATCTGAAGAAAATTGAAATTGCCAGAAGAAAAAGAGTAGAATGCCCAATAAACAAAACTACAAAGAATTTTTTTTATTAAAATGGAGAATAATTGTAAGAGCTACATTGTGGCAGACAAACTGTCTTTTTACAAAATGCGACTTGTTACTTATAGTATTTTTCAGTTACAATACCACGGGTCAATTCCATGGGTGAATGACTACCATGGGTGGATATCACAATACCACTGGTAAATTCCATGGGTGAATAAATACCATGGGTGGATGTCACAATACCATAGGTCAATTCCATGGGTGAATTAATACAATGGGTGGATGTCACAATACCATGGGCAAATACCATGGGTGAATGAATACCATTCGTAGATGTCACTTACAATACCATGGATGGATAAATACCATGAGTAGATGCCACTTACAATACCATGGGTAAATTCCATGGGTGGATGAATACCATACCATTTTCCATTCGGATCAACAAGCTAGCTCTTGGCCAACACTTAGCCAATTTTGCAGATCTTCAAGCCCCTAAACTCTTGCGTAATTCCTAGGATGAATAATCCTTATTTAAAGGGAATTCATACTTCTAAAACTCCGCAATCCAAACATAGGATCAATCTCTGATGCATGCATTATATTTACACTCCAGTAAATAATACCACTAATAATACATTGTCCCTGCACTCTAGTCTCAACTAGGTCTTTCTCATAATCGACATGCATGAGTTTCTCATGAGGGAATCTTCAGTTAACTGGAGTAGCACTAGTGGATGACCAACTGACTGTTAGTCCTCTATTATTTCCAAAAATAATTTAGAACTAATTTAACTGAATTTAACTCAGTAAAATGAGTTATCTAATTTCATAAAACTTAGGGAGAACATAGAAATGACTTCAGAAAGACTTCCAACTCGAAATTCCTAAGCTAATTAAGTTAATTAAACTTAATTAACTATTTACAAGTTTCTATGAGAATTGAATTCGATTTTAATTCTCAGTTTAATTCAAGAACAAATTAAACTAGAATTTCTTGTTGCCATTTCTCAACACTTCCTCTCAACAAGAAAGGGATTATCAACTACCCTGATCCTGTCTCTGTGAAACTCAAATTTGCATCTTAACAATGCTTTTGTCAAAATGCCAGCATCTTTCTCCTCCGTGGGAATGTACTCTAACAACATAATCTTCCTCAATACACAATCTTTGAGATGATGATATCGGATATCAATATGCTTATACCGATCATGAAAAACTAGATTTTCAAAGAGTTTGATACAACTCTTATTATCGCAGTAAACCACATTTTGATCCATCTGTTGACCAAACAAACCAACTAGGATCTTCCTCATCTAGATGGTCTCACATGCTGCCCGACTCGTAGCCATGTACTCTGCCTCTGTCGAACTGAGTGCAGTCGATCTTTGTTTCCTAATGTACCAAGAAACTATCATTGACCCAATACTGAAGATCCCTTCTGATGTGCTCTTTTTTCGAATGGACTCCCTACCCAATCTGCATCGATGAAGACTTGAAGCTTCACTTCCTCAGTTCTTCTGTACCATAATCCATACTGAGAAGTGCCCATGAGATATCTCAACACATGCTTTTCCACCTTCCAATATAGCTTGGTAGGCCAAACCATCGCTTGACTAAGCTGGTTAACTACATAACACATATTCGGTTGTGTGTTCGCCAAGTACATGAGTGAACCCACAATATGCCTATAAACAGTAGCTTCCACTACTTCTCCCGAAGTAGCGTCCTCCTTCCACTAGTTACCTACTAGGGGAGCCTCCATGGTTTTATTGCTTTCCATGTAGAATTTCTTGAGTATCTCGTTGGCATACTTTCCCTGAGACACAAACAACTCCCCATCTCCCTACCATACCTCCATGCCAAGAAAGTAATGCATGAGCCCCATTTCCTTCATCTTAAAATCTCTTACAATGTCCTCCTTGCAATACTTGATCAGCTGATCAATATGAGATCATCAACATAAATTACAATGATCAACAGTTTACCTTCCACCACTATGTGGTACAGGTTTGCATCTGCTTCACTCTTCGTGAAGCCCAACTCGGTGAAGACTATCTATCTTGGTGTACCAAGCACGGGGTGCTTGCTTCAGCCTATACAATGCTCTCTTGAGGCGGCACACATATGACTCGTAGTCAAAGGTCTCAAAACCTTCAATTTGCTCTATGTACACATCTTCCTCAATCATGTCATTAAGGAAAGTTGCCTTCACATCCATCTGATATATCTTCTAACCCATCTGTGTTGATAGTGCAAATATAGATTTAATTGACGAGTACCTTACAATAGGAGAAAAGGTCTCATCATAGTCGATCCCCTCTACCTGTGAAAAGCCACGCGCCACAAATCTAGCTTTATGCTTCTCCAAACTACCATCTACATGTTTCTCTAATTTGTAAATCCAACAGGAGCTCACCACTAACTTGTCCTCCAGTCTTAGGACCACATCTCAAACACTGTTACGAAGTATGGAGTCATACTCCTACACCATGGCATCAACCCAAACCGGCTACTGAACTGCTTCCTTGAAGGAAGATGGCTCTATCACAACACATTCACCCATAAGAACCATGTATCCAATGCACCTCTTAGGTGACCTCTGCTACCTGCACTGAGAAGTGGGTGCTCCCACATTCTCCCATGCATCATCCAACAATCTGTTAGCCTCTCTAGTGCGCTTTCTTCCCTCTTTGGAAGACTTTGCTTGAGTTGATGTCTCCACTTCCAAATCCTTTGCATGTGGTTGCTCCACATCAATCTAAGGCTCTTCAACCTTAGGAGCTAAAAGCTCCTCATCTGCATGTAGCTCAAGCTCCCTCTCAAGGGAAACTCGTATGGCCTTCTCATCATCGAATCTAACATCATTGTGAACCACTGTCATCCTGTTGGTCGACAAGTACACCCGATAGTTGCGAGGTGTGTCAGTGTACCCCAAAAATATCCCCAACTCTGCTGTCAACTCAAGCTTCTTCCATGCATCTTTAGTCACATGGAAATATATTGTTGACGCAAAAATTTTGAAGTTACCAAGATCCGACCTCTTACCATAATAATCCTCCTCTGGTGTCTTCATCTCAAGTATGTGATGTGGGCTATAGTTCTGAACATAAATAATTGTGTTGCATGACTTAGCCCACAAGTGTAGTAGTAGGCCCTAATCATGCAACATCGCCCTCCCTACCCCGACTATGATTTTGTTCTTCCTCTCGGCCACACCATTCTTCTGAGGGTTATGGGGTGTTATCAACTCTCGTTTAATCCTTTCCACTACACAGAAGTTCTTAAACTCATTTGAGACATTCTCACCACCGTTATCACTTCGTAGATATTTAACCTTCTTGCGTGACTCTTTCTCCACCAATGCTTTAAACTCACAAACATTTGTGAAGGTTTGATCCCTTTTCTGTATGAAAAATATCCAGCATTTATGAGAAAATTCACACATTTGAATGGACTTGCTCTATAATAGCCTCTGCTCAACTGTCTCTATCGTGAAAGAAATACTTGGTATATTTTCCCAAAGTACACCCCTTGCATGTATCAATTTGCTCAAGCATACCTTTTGGAAGACCGATAGAGATTTTTTGCAATATCTTCAAAGACCTATGATACAAGTGGCCCAATCATATATACCACAAATTGCCAACGTCTCGGCTCTACACCCTTTCTGCTTTTGTGCTCATTAAATTAGCACACTTCTCTACCTCCAGTTTATAAATAGTCTTCATATGAATCCCTATCTTCTTTATTTGACCCATGGCTTTGTGTCAAAGGAATACCTTTCTTTTCGAGAAGATCACATCATAGTCTCTATCCTCAAGCATGGCTATGGATACCAATTTCTTCTTTAGCCCGGGCACATACATAACATGCTTCAAGGTGGGTGGAACCCCATGCTCCCTCTAAAAATTAATCTTTCCCAATCTAGTAACACTATACTTCCCGTCATCACCCATCTCGATATGCATCTGGAGATATTCTCCTCTAGGTCACTAGTCATGTGGAATGAAGCTCCACTGTCTAAGTACCATACACTTCCCATAATTAATGACACCATGCATGCAATGAGGAAAAAGTCGAATTCAAATTGAGAGGCCAAAGCCTCACCTATCGCGCCTCCTGAGGACTTCTTCTTAGACTTCTTGAGTGGACAATTTGTAGCAAAATGGCCCAACTCACGACAATGAAAGCACTTAACTTTCATCATGTCTTTTTTCTTACCTCCATGATAAGAATCCAATTTGGAATGGGAACCTTCCCCTTTCCCCTTCTTCGCCTTAATTGCTAAGGCAAAGTTCTCTTCATCATCAGTCTTTAATAAAGAGCCATCCCTGGTGTTCTTCCTGATCTCCTCCTACATCAAATCCAACAATAGTCGTTCCCAATCTGGTAGCTTCTCCCGACCATTGACAGAGTCCTGATAATTATGCCAACTCTTTGGGAGTCCTAGAAGAAAAAGACACACCATATCATCCTCGGCAATTGTGATTCCAACACTTCCAATTTCATCATGACATTGAGTGAACTTGGTCAAGTATTTTGGAATAGTCTCGGATTTCTCCATTTTGATTTTTTGAAGTTTGTCCTTCAGTACCAATTTCCTTTGGTCACTTCTTTTCTGATACAATTCAGCCAATTTTTTCCACATAGCATACAAAGTTTCCTTGCCATGGAGACTTGAGACAATGCGGTCTCAAACTCCCTCAAGGCTTATCTGCCTCGCCTTCGCCACATGCTTCTTCCATTCAGCCAAATTTTGTGCATCCGATGCAGCTGGCTTAGGAATTTTTTGATCAACGAATTCGTTCAAGCCATTATCCTCTAGCACAACCTCCATTTTTTCCCTCCAGGCTATAAAATTCGAGCTGCCTTCCAAGGCATACTCGAGCCGCAAACCATAGAACGCCATCTGCCGATCCTGAAGTATGTATTGCAAATTCGAATTTCACCTGTAACCCAAAACTCAAAACTTCGAAATCTCCTCTAGTATACTGTTCTCAGCTCTGATACCATGTAGAAAATCCTGTAGATTCACAATCTCATGCAATGTATTAAAGCACAGGGCAAGAATCTACTTATACTTTCAACCAGCAGAAGCAAATAGATCGATGAAAACAATATGAACAAGAAGAAGATAAATCAATGGCACATAACACAAGATGTATCTGGGAAAAGCCACTGCTCAAAACCCCACTATCTATATTGCATTTATCAGAAATATGAGTGAAGATACAAAGCTTGTTCTCACTAGAACAATTCCACACAAGTATGCTCAACTCTCTCAGCTCACAAGCTAGCTCTTAGCCAACACTTAGCCAATTCTACAACTCTCCAAGCCCCTAAACTCTTGCGTAATTCCTAGGATGAATAGCTCGTACTTAAAAGGAATTCATGCTTCCAAAAATGAGCAATTCAAACATAGGATCAATCTATGATGCATGCATGATATCTACACTCCAATAAATAATACCACTAATAGTACATTGTCCCTGCACTCTAGTCTCAGCGGGGTCTTTCTCAGAATTGGCATGCATGAGTTTCTCATGAGGGAATCTTCAGTTAACTAGAGTAGCACTAGTGGATGCATTAGTGCACCAATTGACTGCTAGTCCTTTATTAGTTCCAAGAATAATTTAGAACTAATTTAACGAAACTTAACTCAGTAAACTGAGTGATCTAATTTCCAACTCAATTTAAACTCATACTAGACCCCTAAAACTTAGGGAGAACATATACATGACTTCAGAAAGCCTTCCAACTCAAAATTCCTAAGCTAATTAAATTAATTAAACTAAATTAACTATTTACAAGTTGATATGAGAATAAAATTCAATTTTAATTCTCAGTGTAATTCAAGGACAAATTAAACTGGAATTTCTCGCTGCCATTTCTCAATGGTATTTTCCCATAGGATTTCCCTTCATTTTTCGAGGGAAAGTAATAAAATAAAATTTCTAGAGAGTCCATCAAGCCTATAAGAGGGGATAGGAGCTAGGCGTTTGGATCAATCTGAGTTATCTATCTATTTTTGTTTTGTTGAGAACTTGGCAAGGTCAATTCTAGTCTGATCCCAAGGACGAAAACCTCGTGGGTGAATTTGTCTAGTGGATCCATTGAGGGTCCACAAGTGTCCTTTAAAGTTTAGTTGGTTGAGTTTTTTGATGAGTAGTATTACATGCCATTGGCAAGGGTTTGTATGTTAATCATTCTGGCATGTATTATTTGCAATTATTAATTAAATAAAGTGGTTGCATTTCAGATCCCTTTGTGTTCTTGTTCTTGCTGAAAGTTTATTTTTCTTAATCATAACACTAAAGTGTGCTAGATATGTTAAAATTTTGAACGTTAGGGATCTTAAATTGGTATTAGAGTTGTGCATCCTGCTAGCCTGAGGGTTCTTGACAACAAATCATATTTTTATTTGTGAGATTGAAATTTTTTGTAGTAACTTTGGTGGGTTTCCTTTTCACCCTAGCCAAGAATTTCCATCTTCAGTGGTACTCGATATCACCCTGGTTGGTCCAATTAATTATTTTTGGGGACTTTCCTACAATCAATTTGAGGGTTTATTATCTTTCTTGCAGATTTATATTCAGAGGTGATTTATCCGAGATGAATGGTTTTAATGTTGTTCGAGTTTGCAGATATGTGAATTTTATTTGTGAAGACCAAGATCTAAATCTCCTAGCAGAGATCGAGCCATTTTCTCAGATTTGGAGACCCAATCCATTATTATTATTAGTGGCCAAGGATTAAATCTTCATCTACCGTGAACTCTAGTAGAAGGGGATGAGGTTTCTCACCAGATTTTGGGGTCACTTGTCATCTCAAGGTCGAGAGGCCACCCCTACCAGAGTTGTTCAATTGTGAGTTCGAGTCCGAGAGGCCATTCTCAACACTGTCAAGGCTCGAGGTTATACAACTTGGGTGAGAGGGCTAGAAGGCCGTATAATTATCACACTGCAAGCTTGGGAAGTCATTGGCATCCCCGATCTCGACAGCATAATGCCAGAAGTCTGCCACTTTATCAAGTGGAGATTGATCAACCACAACACAACGAAGAGGGTTTCACTGTACCCATCTTGTTTCATCCAGATAATTCCTTGGAAAATTTGCACCAGAGTGCCAACCACCAATTTAAATCAAAAGAGAAGCCCATGATAGGTTGTGGTAGTAGGCGGAGTCCAATTAGCTGAGTTTTGAATACCAGAACAACGAAATATTTTCGAGAAGCCACGTCGAGGAGTGGACACACTCAACAGTGTTGAGGATCGGATATCAAACAGTCAGTTGCAAACCGAGGCGTCAACTCTGTATTTTGGAGCATTGAGTCGAAAATCCCTTGCAGTCATTACGTGGAAATCATGCAGTGATTGTAAGGGCCGAGAAGTTGTCACACTATGGTTCGAACAAAGGGTTGAGCAGCCATTTCTTACAGAAGTATTGGTCATCCTCCGTGCACATCATCAGAGCACCAACATTATTTGTAGAGCCATATTGACAACACACTCATATTGGGAAGGGCCAAAGCACCATACAAACTAGGAAGGTCATGAACCCATCACTGAGGAGTACAAAAGGGATGCCGCTTATTGATCATTGTAGGGTGGAGTCATCATGCTTCATTGATAAGTTGTTATGTTGTGAGGGTTGGCACCTGGATCACTGAAATGTGTTTATCCAAACGCAGTGGTTGAGCTGGAGGTTATGGTGGAATTTCAGGGGCTGTAGATAAGGCCATTAATTGTGGGCAGTAAGAATAATGACTAGGTGAGGTCACGCTGCCAAACTTGGGTAGTGATTCGGGTAAGGGAAATTTGCAAGCCGTAGATGTGACTGCGGTCGCAGGGGCCAAGGAATGACATGACAGGAGGGTCAAGTGACGGAAACACGGTTAAATTAAAGTAAAGTTCAGTGAGGCACATGCAAAAAAGGGAAAGATGACTGCCAACTCTAAGGCCATGAGGAAATCCAGTAAAATTGGACTGATTTTCTAATCTGTCGAGGTGAAATATGCCAAACAGGGAGGTTGAAGATCGTAGCTTCGCAGCGCATCATTTTTTTTAATTACAAGGAGGAGCAACCACTGACAGGTATTTGGGATAATTTGTTTCATTGGACTGACCATTACACAACATACTTATTGATTTATTAGTAATATTATGCCATGTTTTATTAAAAAAAATTCCAAAGTACTGTAAACACTCTGCCTTCCAAAATAAGAAATTATTGCTTGACTTTATTGGTCAGAGCGTTTTGATGGCATTTGTGAGAGTTTTAACTTATTAAATAAAGGTATTTTACCTAGTGGTATGAAAAGAGCCAGAGAGAATGGAGTCAATTCGGGTAGAAGTTTGGATCACTGTTAACACCATAAAATCATAGACATATTTGTACAATCTAAAAGATGCGCAAAAGTTTCCAGCAAAATGCACAAGTGAATATTTTCCATCTGAAGACATTATAAAGATAAAAAAATTCAATTTCTCCTAAGGTCCAAAGTATATTGAATTTAAAAATTGATGTTAGCGTGAATTTTTCTTCGATAGTCGCGCTACGCAAGGTATTTTCTTCGAAATCCGCACGATCAAAGGAATGATCGACTCATCAATCCACGACCACTTCCCACACTTGGAAGATGGTTCCTTAATAGGATTACAGTCAAGGATAGTTGAATTCGAGTCGCCCTGAAGATATGCATCCCTCAATGGAATCATCTTTTCCTACTCATAAGTCATTATCATTCATGAACCAAGAGAGGGAAGATGGATTCAAAAAATTCTATACAAATAGGCCATGGGAGAACCAAAACATGAGACAATGTTATGTTGGCCAAATTTATATTAGAGCAAATATTCATTTCATTGTTGAAGCAGAAGACGTAGATCACCATTGTGTTGGCAAAATTGCTTCTTAGAAATCCATCACTCTAGTGTGGAAAGGATTTCACCATTGAGAGAGCCTTGATTCTTCTTGGATATAGCGGAGAAGCTTGCAAACATAGCGAAGAAAAGAATCTCTTTGTTGGGGACTTTGTAGCACCATTACTCAAAGAATTCTCTTCAAGTGTTTAGTATTCTACTATTTGTTTTCATTTCCTACCACCAGTAGTCAATAAAGGGAGCCATTCTCCATAATTATGTTGACTTTTTTGTTTCATTAAGCATTATTTGTGTGTTCATATTTTTGTTTTATTTTATGTTTGTGTATGTATTGTCTCCACCATTTACAATACTTTGTTTCTTCATGTTTGTCCACTGACACTAATCAAACTGCTTTCCTTTCTTTGCAGGGAACAACCTACTACTAAGAAGGTTTCTTTTGGTACACCATTGTTACAAAAACACTACAACAATATTGGTGACTCCACTAGTTTCTATTCTTTAATCTAAACAGTTGTGTTTGCAGGACCTTATCTCTGCATGATCAACTTACAAGGTGTTTAACATCTCTCTGGAATTTTTGCAGGACCTTTTGGACCTATTGTTGACCAAAAATATTGCTATTTCATTGTTTCTTGTCGATCACACAACTTATTCACATACAGATGTGCGGTCGTATCTATGCATAAATAATCCCACACAGTTTCCTAAAAGCTAAAAAACCCTTGTAATTTAGTGATCGACAACCTTTAGTGAATTGTCTTCACCTCTGAAATTTTTGTTTTATAGTCAGTTTAGATTACTTAATTGCTCTACTAATCACAATTAGTTGGGTAAGTATATTATATTTATTTTTATTTTCAATTCTCATATAGCTTAATTAGGGGGAAAAGTAATTGGTCAAATTCCACACATATTTTTCAACCTAGTTTGCTAGTTTTTGCAAATCACATAGCTTAATTAAGAAAGGAATAAGTGGCCAATCATCCACAAATCTTGTTACCAACCACGAATTTTTTCATTTCATTAGTTTTGGGACCAAGACTTAGTTTCATTATAGAAAGCAGGTAATATTTGCTTCCCTCGCGTCTTTTAGGTGAACCTGGGCTAGCATATGAAAGCCTTCTTAACACACTTTTGTTTTCCATCTCCCTTTAGTCACACATAGTGTAATAGGATAAATAGTAAGCAACCCATTATCTGCATATCATTTCATTTTCATGCAAGGAACAATTGAAATGTAGTGTAATTAGGAGGATATTGTAACAGATCACTGAATATCCACACCTTTTCACACTTTGTATCCTAACTTGATCACTTGCACATAATTACACTTCACACACTAAGCTTCTATAAGATTTGTATTAGAAGGAATCCAGTTTCTGGAGCTTTTGATACTCAGTTTATTTTAGCTTACATATCACACCATAAATAAAACTAAGACCCTTAAAAGAAACCATAACCTAAACCAACTAAATTCCCCACCGGGGGCACTGAAGAATTTATAGTTCAAGTTAGGACCATTAGGGGTAGGCATCCCATAAGACGCCATGGTCATGTTACATCTTTGAGACATAGAAGTTGAATTTTAAGGGAGCTTAAAATCCTTCAATAATCCGATGGAAAATAATACCCGAGCATGACAGAGAACTAACTCAGAGGGTGTTTAGATTAGGTTCAGTGCGTGCGGTACTATTTGGGGCTACCCAACCCATATAGTGCTCGGTACTGGTAACTGACTACTAAGAATATAAAAACTCGAATACTCAAGTGGGACAAAAGTACTTTAGTGGCCAAAATCTAGGGCATCCACCCATATAGGTGGAGGTATAGGAAGCACCAAAGCCTCATCCATTACCTTGGTTGATTCTTCAGCTGCTGGAAGGTGTCGCCAGTTCTTTTGGTATGTCGCCCCAGTGCCCATCAGATGATATATTTTCAATGCCCAATTAATTTGAGAGTGGCAAGGACAAATAGGACTTCATAGGATATTTTATCATATGCAAAAATAAATGAAAACCATTTTTTGTTTGATTGATCACATAGTCTAAAGTTAATAGGAAAGTAATCATTTTATTTTCACTTTGTTTTATGTATGTGATATATTTGCTTTGATAATCATCTCCTTCCCTCAATCAAACAAAGTAGCACACACTTTACTCAACACCAAAGTGGTCCCCACGTATCCCCATAGCTCTAGACATTTTCTAAACCTTCCTCCATTACCAGGAGGAGTGTCAAGTCTCTTGCCATTTAGGCGTAGAAGACACCTATTAGATACCATTATAGGGTCTTCATTTATCGATGAAACTTTGGCTGGAACTCCTCATGGTCAAAGTACCCCATACACTACCCCACAGGGGAGCCCCGACAACTCCCCTCCAGGGAGTCCACATGACGCTCACTAAGGTAACCGCCATCATTAGGGAACCCCCATTAGTATAGTTGTCCAAAATTGTTTCGTGGTGAACAACTTGCAAGTCCCGTTCTTAGCTTCTCTAGACCTTATTGATTTAAGTTAACTAATCACCCAATTGCGCATGACCAGAATTGGCCAACCATGCCCACCAAGTTCCCTTCAAACATTCCAAAATTCGAAGGGAAGCAAGGAGAAGACCCAAGAAACCATGTGATGACTTTTCACCTGTGGTGTTCATTTAACAGTATCATAGATGATACTATTTGATTACACATGTTTCAATGCATCCTTATTGGGCCAACAGTGAAATGGTATATTGACCAACCTTTTGCGTCACATGGAAGCTTTAGTTCTCGAACTACAAAATTCCTCGCATTCTTCCAGCTCCCGGTTTGTCACGACTTAGGCCTAGAACTCCTCACTCACTTCAAACAAACACTTGCTACACAAATATTGAATCATATCCATGAATGGCGGAAACGTTGTAGCTTGTGTAAATAACAGTTTGAATACAAATTCCTCCTTGACTTGTTTTTGAGAACCCTCATATAGGAAATTTCAAAAGACGTGGAAAATTCATCCCCACATAACGAGGAAGAAGCCATTAGAAAAGCTCAACAATTAGTGCTTATATACACCCAATTTGGATATGTCTACCATGTGCTTCTAGACGTCCCACGCCTGCAGACTTATAAAGAGACATCAGACACATTTAATGTTGTTGATGGATTGATTAGTACAATAGCCCAAAATCACCTCGACAACACTTTCCAGTACCCTGGATACAATTACAGTGGCCAACCATTTGGTGCCACAACACCACCACACCACACATCATATTACCCTAGACAACCTATGCCTATGCAGAATCCTACTATGTAGGTTAACCAATACTAACCCGCACGGCGTGTCCAATACCTTCCCACGCAAGGTGGCCAATACCCCCCTAGGAACATGGAACCAATTCCTCCTTCCCATAACTCATATGCCATTCAAGGACAAGGGAACCAATATTTCTCTTTCCCCACACCTCAACATAATAACCCGCCAATGCAAACTAGTGCAAGGGTTAAGCTAGTGTAACCTTCTCTCACTCAACAACAACAATCAAAGGAACAACTGAACTCAGGTAAGCCACCGAATGTTGCTAAGAAAAAACCAAATATCAAGTCAAAAGGAGAGCTTAGAAAAGGAGGAAATTAACATCAACCTCCGCGGACACCTGCTGGGGGAAACCTTAGTCGGAACCCAAACCATGGATCGACCAATAACCACACACGAAGGAAAACCAAGAATACTAGTCTATAGACTAACCACATTTGTGCCATTTGTGGTGAGTATGGTCTCTACACCCATCACTGTCCTCAATTCCCTGAGTTGAAAAAGATAAAATACAATGGGGGTGTTAGTGTCAGTCTTTCCAACCTTCCTCCAGTGATCAAACGTGCTCTTACAAAGTGATTTTGAAGTGTCAAGGTCAAATTTTGTCATTTCAGTGAGTCTTCAAGCAAAATTTGGTCACTAGGCATTAGGTCTAGGGTTTGCTTTCACTCCTTCTAAAATTGTCCAAATGCCAATCTATGTCACTATTCAGCTGAGTCTATCATCATTCATAGGGTTGTCATTATCATCTCAGTGTCTAATGATTCATTTTACACCTTGTTCATGCTTCAGTTGCGCCTAGGCAAGGTCATTTCCCTCTCCTAGGGTTTTGAAGGCAATTTCTCTTGGACGGTCAAATCATCGGCAAAAATTGTATCCTGATGTTCATACACCTTCCCCTATCCTTAAAGTACCTTATTAAATGCTTCCCATCCCTTAGATCCGCCAAATTCCTTATTTTCGCTCAAACCCTAGTTTCTAGCTACAACCTGGCAATTTTCTAGGTTGGGACTGTGTTTTGCCCTTTTGGACCCCTTCCCCTCACTAAATCTCTAAGATTCCACTTTCCCCTGCTTCCTAACATCCCTCCCTACTTCCAAAAATTTCCCCAAGAATTTAGAAGCCCCTTATCCCCTTCATTTCGCTTCATTTCGACAAAATTCCTTGTTTCACACATCGGGATAAGTTTCACTCAAAAGATGTTTTAGAGAAATAAAAGATGAATTTTGGGAAACGGAGAGATGTTTTTGTCCAAAAAATGCTATAGAAGAAAAACCTCCTTCACTTTTTGCACAAGTGTCATGGTTTGAGAGAAATGTCAAGAATACCGCTGCCTCAGGAGAATCAAAGACACCTCTGAAGTGACCTTGGGAAAATCAAGTTTTCTCCTAGCGTGGTTGGCCAAATGATTTGCTTGATGGGTAAAATGATAACTAGACACAAAGATATTTCCAATGAGCTATCATGAGCTCAATTTGGGGTTGAGGAAGGCATTCAAAAGTTGACTGCAACAGCACTCTTCCTTGAGGCAGCCTCATTTGGCACTTTTTGACCAGTCTTGGGATATTTGAATTTTGACAGAGAAAGTTAACTCCAAATTGAAAAATTATAGTTGGGTTGGAAAGTAGACTCAAAGACCTTTCCAACGAGCTATCCTACACCCGATTCTAACACCAGGAAGGCCTCCAAAAGCCTCCTGCAAAAGCGCGACCCGTTGAGCCTTGCGCACGACCTGTTGGGTGCACGCGACCCATCAGGCTGCCCATTCCAGTTCAGAAATTACACAGGCGCGACCCGTTGAGGGCACGCGACACGTTGGGCAGTGCGCGTGACCTGTTGGGAATTCCTCTGCCAAATTTCGCCTGCAAGCTGCAAAACAACTCTGGATTGCTTCAAGGTTGCATGGTAGGCCTCCCATCATTAAAATACATTGTTTGCCAAAGCTTGAAAAGCATGAGGATGTATTTTAAAGTCATCATTTTGAAATAATGAGTCCAATGTATATTTGCTTAAGAAACTCAAAGTGTTAGTAAGGCTAGGGTTTGTCTTGCTGTTTTTAAGGTCATCCTTTTCACCCCCACTTTTTCCCTACATGCCATTTCCACCTCCCTCATCATTTTTACTCAATCTCTCTACCAAAAATACCAAAAGCCCTAAAACCCTACCCCTATTCCTAAAAATCAAAAACTAAACCTAAACCCTACCTCTCATAAAACCTTTGCAAACTATAATTGTATGATGGGGTATATAGCATGATTCCTTCCCTTAAACTCCCTATTTCATATATTTTTCCCAATTTCCCTTAAAAGTCTCCCTTCCCTAACATTTCCCTTGTGCTATTTGTCCCCTTGAAACAACATTTCAACAATTTAAATAGCAGATTTTTGAGCGAGAGGCTATGCTTCTCCAGGTCAATGCTCATTTGGAGAGGCTGCTGGCCAAGGCCAACAAAGATAAGGACCTGCTCCGGAACATGAAAAACCACTATTAGGCCCGAATGCACATATGCAAGGCGAAAATGAAGGTGATCCAAGGACGGTTGGCCAAAGCACAAAAACGAAGGAAAAGGTCCGATCCCCTCCATATCTTGGCTGCGGCTTCTTTGAAGGAGCATGATACTAAATAACTCAACTCCAACACAAATTTCAAAAAATTTTGAGCATTTTGGGTCATTTTTGATTTTTTTTGGCAAAAAACAGGTTTTCCTCCCTGACGGGTCGCGCGCCGCGCACGCCCTTTCGATTGGCAACTCCATTTTGGAAAAACTCAGCATTTCTGGATTTGTCATGGAAAGTTACACTTGCTCAGCCATTACCAAGAAATTTCACCAAGTTTTGGGCCTCCAGAAAGTCAAAAAACAAGCAAAAAATGACTTTCTGCCACATTTTTTGACACACAGGGAGCAGTCTTGGGAGATTGCAATTTTAGAGAGGAAAATGACAACCAAATTCAGCAATTCTACTTGGGTTGGAAAGTAGACATCCATACCTTTCCAACAAGCCCACTTTTGCCTCATTTGGACACCTGCAAGTGCCTCAAAAGTGCCTCCAAAGGCGCGTGACCCGTCCAGGAAATGCGCGCAACCCATCAGACAATTTTCACAATTTTTCACTTATAGCTCATGGATTCGCCCAGCTTTTACTAGTTTTGACTTTTGATGGGATTTTTCACCCTCTTTGATGTAATTTATGTATTTTCATGTTGATATGACACTTATTTACCTTCTCTAGAAGATTCATTCATGAAATAGCATGCATTTAATGAATGAATTGGTTTCCTAGCTTATAGAGGCAAGTTGTTTTGATTGCCTAGTTTTCAGTGCTTAGTTTAGAATTGGTTGAAACAGCTCCTAGAAGGATGAGCTCGACCCCTAGAGGCAGGGAAAGATGTTAGATGGCCTATATTATGTACTTTCTTGCTCATTTTCATGGTTGGACTCTTGAGGGAGAAGCTCTTATTGTATTACTCACTGTATCTCTGCAATTTTTGGCAAAGGAAGACCAGGGTTTTGCAGTCCTTTTTGGGATTCTTGTGGTCACATGTGTTGATGGTGTGTTTCTCTTTGTACCTGTAAGTGTGTTATATGAATCATTTCCTTATTTTTCCTTCTGCAAATTAGGCAAATGAAGTGTTAAAGTAGAATTCATGACTGTCATGCTCTACTTTTAAGTTTGCTTAATATCAATGTTTTCAACTGTTTAAGGGGAATTCAAGGTTATTGCTTGCTCTCCTTAACTCCTCACCGGTCATTCTCATCATTCACCTCTATCAAAGGCATCAATACTGTTTCCTACCTCGCCCCAAAGAACCCCCTGCAGAAACTGTGTCCAATCCCCGCACCCGAAATTGCCATTCCCCAATTTTCCACCAAAACTTTAAAAATCCCAAATTTAAACCTCTTGATCAGTTTACTAGCCTAAAATCAGTGTTTCCCTATTGGTCATCTCGCCCATTGAAGATCTTTACTGAGATAGACCGGAGAGAGCCCTCTCCTGCCCCGTAGGGCTAGCTACGAGGCTAAGTGGTTTGATGTTGCCTTGAAGTTTACCTTTCTCAGCCTGAGGTGAAATTTCAAGCGCTAACAGGGAGGAAAGGGGGGGGAAGCAACAAACTTCAGTGATGCAGCATCCCTTCCCCCACTAGGTAGTGGTAAATACCCAACAGGAACACTCTCGAAACCCTTCTAGAGGAATTTTCGAAATTGCCTCAAACCACAACATTTACATGGCAGGAGAAGATGTTCTCTTGCAAATGCATAACCGAGAGTAAGGAACTCCAACATAAACCAATCCTTCCACCTTGACTATTGCAGCACATACAACACCTTTAACAATCCCTCAATATTCCATGGATCCCATCCAAAATATGGATAAAGTTCCCTTACAGCGAGCATGACATAACTCAAAGTCTGCTCACAGCTACAACATAGTCAATGAATTAGCCCAAACACCTTTAGCTATGTCAGCATTGGAAGTTTTTCAATCATGCCCAACTGAATGGAAAGCCTTACTTTCCACCTTAGGAACAATAGATCATGTCAATTCACGCCTAATGGTATTTGACTTAGATAAAGCTACCCCACGTCTACCATTATCTATCACTTTTCAAATCCCAGTCTCAGTCTAGAATATCACCATTGATCGTTGCATAATTGACGAAGGGGAATCCACGTGTATAATGTCCAAATCAGTTTAGAAAAAACTTGGATCCCTTGAAATCAAACCTTTTGACATCACTCTCAAATCGTACGATGGGAGCCCTTCATTTCCCATAGGCCTATACAAAGGCCTTCCAATATAACTAGCTGAAAAAAACGTGCTAATAGAAATCGAGGTATTGGACCCATAGTTGGATTACAATATCCTGCTAGGATGAAATTATATGAATGAAATGTTAGCAGTAACGTATTTCATATTCAGGATAATGATGTTCCTCCATGACAGGAGAATTATTACAATAGACCAACTCACATATTATGAGAAGAAGACATTAATTGCACCTAATGGTGTGCTACCTTCTTTCGCATCTTCTTGTGAATTGGTCACCACATACACTGAATTCAGCCCCGTATAATTTAAGCCATCAACACTGCTGGGAACATTCCTAGGAGACCCACCTGTGATAGAGGATATTTCTCTAGCCAGAGGAGCACTGGTGTGCCTGATGATTTCATCAAACACCCCTTGAGATCAAGAACCAGTTTCAGATACCAACAGAAATGTTATTCCTGATCTTGCTTTCTTACCATATGCTATCACCCAAATACCCTTCTTATTCCCCCCACCTAGTTTTGTCTTGCACCAAGTCATTGAAATACTCTCATTGCCCAATATGGCTCTAGTGATACCGGTCTGGTATCTGGCCCCTTAGGCCATGTCAGCAAGCTCATGTATCACTACACCAAGCTTCATTCCTATACCTCTTTAGTATAACACCCTACAACAAACAACTCCTACATCGACACTAGCCAGTGCCAGAAAAACGGATAAGAAAAAAGGAAAAAAGGCGGAAGCTTCAAACACTACCTCCTCTAGGGTACCTTCACCCTATGCTTTGTGTGAAGTAGTAGGGAACCCCACCAATATGTACCTTGAGTTAGATGAGCCCAAAGCTCTTTTGCATGCCCCAAAAGCGCCAATGAACCTTCCTCCCACTGCTGGAGAAAAGAGCACACTCACTTGTTATAAGGCATTGTGCACCAACCATGCATGCGCCATATGCACGGAATACAAGAATTACACTCATCATTGCCCCGAAATCCCTCGATATCGAGATGCATTAGGTGCACTCTACCAAACCAATACCCCATTACTAACAGTGAATGATGGGTTTAAAACAATTTTTTATGTCATGAGGGAAGAAGCTTCTTACTCCTATCCATCTTCTGGTCCCTCAACCTCCCGCCATGATCAAAGGAAACCAGAAGAAGTAACACCCCAACATACCTCCAGGTGCACTTTATGCGACGAACCAAATAATTTTATAAAATAATTTCCTGAATTACGAGCATTCAACTGATTGTATCTGGTTACCCGCATTGCCCAAAGAAGAAAACCTAGGCACAAACATCATAGTTGCCAGATTTGTGCATGAAATCATCACGTGTGACACTGCCCCCATCTTCCCTAACTCCTCTCAATGTTGGGATTCATGCAACAATTCATCGCTGAGAATTCTGATTTAGTCATATCAGATACCGAATCATTAGATCACACCACATCACAAGGGAATGAAGAATCTAGGTCCATATTATGTGTGTTTGAGGGAAAAAGGTCATCAACAGTTCAGTTAGGACCCCATCATCAAATCTCCTCATCATCAAATCTCATCACACCGTCATCGGTCTAGAACAGGAAAATCTACCAAATGATCTCAGGCCACCTAGACAAAAATATCACCCCTCACATGTTCCCTATGTGTGTTATGAAACCAACTCAAGAGAAAGATAGAAAAGATAGATCAACGCCTTAGAATTCAGTCTCTTCAAGGGGGCAACCTCCTTTATATTACATAAATGAACAATTCTTGGATGATACAAATGAAACGACCTCCTTTCTATATATAGGAGTCTAAGGGGTCATAACATAATCAGAGCCGACATAACAATAATAATGTAAGGGCACAATAATAACAATAGTGGGCTTTTATGGGGCACAATAGTAACCATATGGGCACTACATGGGTACATCAATATAATAAGTGGGTTGTACTAATAACAATAATGGGTTACACTAGTAATATAGGGGCCTAACATGCCCCTCTCCTTAAAAAAGCGTTGTCCTCAACGCTTGAGAACTTCTTGATGCTTCTGTATAAAATTCTTGTCCTCCCATGTGGAATCTTCAGCGGGTAAGTTCTTCCACTTGATGAGATACTCTGAAATTGATCGATTTCGTAGATGTCAAGTCCTTGTTTCTGTGACTGCTCCAGGTTCCAATATGATTTTTCCTTCCTCTTCAATTTCTGGCAATATTGTTTGAATTGAGATCTTTTGCAACTTTTGAATAAGTGGCCATACTTCTTCGTCCTTCTTCCATTCATCCCTTGCTTCGTTTATCCAATCTGGTTGGATAATAGAAATAGCACAAAACAATGCTTCCACATCCTCATCATTTCTTGAGAGTGCATCTGCCACCACATTTTGCTTCCCTTTTTTGTAGATGATTTCAAAGTCATAACCCAACATCTTTGTGATCCAATTTTGTTGCTCTTCAGAGGATAATCTTTGTTCTAAAAATTATTTAAGGCTATCATGATCCGTTTTTACCTTGAAGTGTCTTCCCATTAGGTAGGGTCGCCATTTCTTAAGTGCATGGAGTATTGCCAACATTTCCTTCTCATAAATAGCTTTGTGTAAAAACTTTCCCTTGATTGGACAACTTTCAAAAGCAATGGGTCTTTCATCTTGCATTAAAACAACACCAATTCCATTTCCTGAAGCATCACATTCGACAATAAAGGTTTTTGTGAAGTCCGATGTAGCTAAGATCGGTGCTTGGCACATTGCCTCTTTAACATGTTTGAATGCCTTTGTTGCTTCTGGAGTCCATGAAAATGCATCTTCCTTCAATAATGTTGTTATAGGTGCTGCTATTCTCCCATAATTCTTAACAAACTTACGATAATACCCTGTCAACCTGAGAAATCCTCGCAGATGCTTTATGGATGTGGGAATTTTCCATTCCTTAATGGCTTTAATTTTGCTAGGGTCTACCTTAACTCCTTCATGAGATACAATATGACCTAGATATTCCACCTCTTGTACTCCAAAGAAACATTTGGATCTTTTTGCATATAATTGTTTCTCCTCCAATAGTTGTAGCACCCTGTCAACATGTTCAACATGATCCTTCCAAGACTTGCTGTAGATTAGTATATCATCAAAAAATACTAACACAAATTTTCTAAGGAATGGTTTGAAAATTGAATTTATCAAACCTTGAAATGTTGAAGGTGCATTGGTAAGGCCAAAAGGCATGACCAAAAATTCATAATTACCCTCATGAGTTCTAAATGTTGTTTTCGGAATGTCTTCAATCTTCATTTTGATTTGATGATATCCTGAACGAAGATCCAACTTGGTGAAGTAAATTGATCCATGCAATTCATCCCGTAATTCATCAATGACAGGAATGGGAAACTTATCTTTAATAGTGAGCTTGTTGAGCTCCCTATAATCCGGACACATGCGCCATGATCCATCCTTCTTGTGCACCAATACTACTGGAGCAGAGAAAGAACTTTGACTCAGTTGAATTATACCAGCCTCTAGCATTTCTGCAACCATATGTTCAATTTCACTCTTTTGTACATAGGGATATCTGTACGGCCTGATGTTTGGAGGAACACTTCTTGGAATCAGATGAATAGCATGATCATGATCACGCATAGGTGGGAGGCCTTTGGGAGTCTCAAATACCTTGGAATGATTGTCTAGGACTTTTTGGAGATCTGGAGAAATAGATGATTCCGATGTGGAAACATCTAGCAAACATAATTGTGCAATTACACCTCTTTGCTCCTTTTTTAGAAGCTTTGTCATACCATTAGAGCTGATTATCTTTCCTGGTTTCCCTGCAATACCCCTTAATTTAACTTCCTTTCCTTCCGTAGAAAATTTGATGAAAAGTTATTGAAAATTAAAAGCTATTGTACCCAAGGATTGTAGCCATTGGACTCCTAGTACAATATCAGCACCTTCCATTGGAATGGAAAGCATTGGGCTAGTCAACACATATTCTCCCATGGATAGCTTGATATTATGGCACTTTCCTGAGCAATTTATTGTTCCTCCATTTGGAACCATCACTTGACACTTTGGTGCTGGATATAAGAAGCAATTCAATTCTCTTACTACCTTACAATGAATAAAATTATGGGTACTTCCTGAATCAACCAACACTATTACCTTTTTCTTCTTGATTTGTCCTTCTATCTTGATGGTTTGAGGAGTGGTAATTCCCGCCAATGCATTACAAGATATGGTCGGATTCATTTCTTCTTTATCTAGGCTTTGTTCCTGGAGTATATCCTCTTCTTTTGACCTTTCTTGCTCCTTTTCTTCTTCCTCTTCAAAATCTATGTAGAATAATTTCTTCTCAGCACATTTATGACCTTTAGTGTATTTGCTATCACAACTGTAACAAAGCCCTTTTGCTCTTTTTTCTTCCAATAGTTGTTGTGTCAACCTTATAGGTTGTGGAAGACTAGCAGAAACAACACTTCTGTCTTTATAGTTGTGAGCGGTATGCTTCCTGGTTGCCATAATTTTGCTTTCCATTTTTCTTGCTAACCTAAATGCCTTCTCTAATGAATCAGGTTCCCAAAAACGAACATCATGTTGGATATTATCCTTTAAAGACCCTATGAACACATCAATCCTATGCTCCTCTGGAATATCTTTTACCCTTATGTTCAGTTTTTGGAACTCCTCAATGTGCTCCATTATTGAACCCTTTTGTTTGAGACTTATCAATTGGCTAAAAAAAGTGTTGCTTTTTGTATCCTGATAATGTGCTATCAATTATTCCGTAAAAATTTCCCAAGTGATAAATTGTTTATGCTAGCAAAGCCATTGATACCATACAAACTGATTTGGTTCCAAATATAAAGTTGCAATACGTACCTTTTGTGTGTTTTGCACATTATTGAGATCGAAAATTTGCTCCATCTGTAATATCCATGTTGCGGGATCCTTGCCATCAAACTTCCTCATATCGATTTTTTGAATATGGTGGGTATTTGATCCAACATTAGAGTCTATGGAATCATGATTAACATTTCTTTTGTTCTCATCATGAGTTTCCTTTACTACCCTTTCACCATTAGTGACCCTTTCTTGTAGCAACTTATTCATATTTATCTTCAATTCTTCCATGTCTGTCTTCAAATCTATCTTCAAATCATCCATCTTAGCTTCCACATCATTCATATTAGCTTCTACACCTTTTTTTAAACAATCCATCTTAGCTTCTACGCCTTTATTTAAACCATCCATCTTAGATTCTATTCCTTTTTGTGCAAGGGACAGTTGTTGCACTTGGTCTTGTAATTTTGATATATCATGTTGCATTTCTTCCTCTTCTTCATGAGTCATGCTAGAGCTTTCAGGGTCCTTACTAGGTGTTTGCATTTTCATTCCTCGGGGAATCAGTTACCGATAATAATGCTCTACTATGCCCTTTGAATTCCTTCAAAATAAGTTTTCAAACCAAGCTTAAGCAAAAATTTAAGAAAATCTACACACCTTTTTTCACTTTGTAGGAGCTCGATATTGCCTCTAATGTATCTCTGTACTTTCCAATCATCTAGATCTAAATTTGTGACCTGCAGTAGCCCTCTGTGTCCTCTTTCCAATGCCACAAGTCTTACCCAAATTGGATTCTCCAAGGAAGAGTTATGCGAAATCTCCCACAGTGACTTGATTATAGACTAGTTTAGTAGAGCGAACTTGTAGGACTTGCCACGAGTCACTGTTTCGACCTTTGGATCTGAAAAATGCATAAAATAAACTACAGTCTATCGTCTTTCTGTACCTTCTTACGAAATTTCAATCCGATCCCCAGAGAGAAAGTTATGATGCTTTTCCCCAGGTCACCTGTTTGGAATGTAATTCAGGAGTATGCAAAAGACCAACTTCCTCAGATCATATCTCCGCAAATATAGTGCGAACAGCTCTGAAATTTTGACCCAAGGTTTAGCACGATTTCTTCTCAAATGGGTTTTTTTTGCAACTTCTGAAACATCGCAGAAAAAAAGTTATAGCGAAAATTCCATGATGACCTGTTTGGAGCAGCGAAACCCTAGAATCCAAATCTCTGATACCAAATGTTATGAAACCAGCTCAAGAGAAAGATAGAAAAGATAGATCAACGCCTTAGAATTCAGCCTCTTCAAGGGGGCAACCTCCTTTACATTACATAAATGAACAATTCTTGGATGATACAAATGAAAAGACCTCCTTTCTATATATAGGAGTCTAAGGGGTCATAACATAATCAGAGCCGACATAACAATAATAATGTAAGGGCACAATAATAACAATAGTGGGCTTCTATGGGGCACAATAGTAACCATATGGGCACTACATGGATACATCAATATAATAAGTGGGTTGTACTAATAACAATAAGGGGTTACACTAGTAGTATAGGGGCCTAACAATGTGATAGACCCAACCACCTGGTAAATCAATGTTGGGAATTGGGAAAGATAAGAGATGTCTTTCACTTGTCAATGCACATCCCACAAATCCATCTCTCAAACCAAGAGAGACTCACATTTTGTTATTGTCACATGTTCTCTCAAGCACATCATACGTGGAATTTTCAGGTACTTCCAACTTTTTTAGCAGAAAGAGCAGCATTGAGACCAACCCACACTAAGAAGTCACCTCATGACAATACTAAGATCTAGAGGTTGTTGACTCCCAAGATTTCTCCACCTCATGACACTAATCAAGTGTCATCATCTCATACTATGGACAATAATTATGTTCATGCCATTTTTAGTGTTAGTACTAGTCATGTGTGCAGTATTTGCATCAGTACCTCTCATAGTGCCTAGACATGTCATATGTTACAAAAATTTTGACAACTTAGGATTCAGTTTCAAAATCCTCATGAGGAAGAAAATTTTCCACCTCGGACACCACCCAGGTTGCAAGAACTTCCTCCCACTCATTACAACCCACCATTATGGAAATTCTACCACCACCTAATGCTCACGACACGTAGCATCACATATGATTTATTTCCTCGTCTATAAGAACCATGATCCGTGTTGTCTGCACATCATTTTTTGGTGTAGAGACTACTAAACCCACCACACTAGTGGTACCTTCACCGACAGTGCAACCCCATCCTATCTGCACAGTGTCAACTTCACTAGGTTCTACAACATCAACCACTGAATCATATTCTTTCTTGTTGTCCAACACAGCTGAATTGAACCCTAACCTCAAGGCCCAACACAACTTAATTCAATGCTAGATAATATTTTTCATGCAGACGAAAATATTCTAGAATCCATGATGAAACCTCAATGTCCATGGGACTCCATTCACCATCGCTTGTACTTTCTACATGAAAAATAATGTGTACCTACTGACGCACCTAGCCTTGATATTTGTGTCGTAGAATCAAAAGATTTCTTGCCTCCAATATAGGTAGATTGGTTTAAAAATTTCATCCCCGCACCAGATGCATTTGAGGAAGGGAACATGGAAAATATTTCACCTAAGATTAAGGTCAACATTTCAAACAAACATGGCATTGAAGAGATACTGTTGGGGGTAGCTTGCTCTTCGGGAACAAGGTGGCCTCACACACTACCATATTCCAAGAATATAGGGATATATTTGCATGGACTTACTCTAAAATGCTAAGCATCATTCCCATGATTGTGGAACGTCATATTGACACTTGGCTTGATGCCCATCCTATTAGGCAAAAATAATGTAAATTGCACCCCTTTAAGGCAGAAGTGATGAAGCACGAAATTGAGAAACTCCACAAAGTTTCCAGTTGCTTTCATCTATTCTATCGCTTACACGTCTTGGGTTTCTAACCTTGTACCCGTCATGAAAAAACAGGGCACCATATGAGTTATATTGATTTTCGAGATTTGAAAAAATCACGTTCTAAGGAATATTACCCTACACCTTTCATCAATCAGGTTATCAATGCTTGTGCAGGACATAAGGCCCTATCCTTCATGGACGGGTTCTCTGGGTATAATCAGATTCAGATTTGCCACATTGATCAGTATAGAACAACCTTTAGAACCCCATGGGGCACATTTTCCTATCGAGTGATGTTGTTTGGACTTAAAAATGTTGGGGTCACCTTCCAGCAAGCCATGAATTATATCTTCCATGATCTGGCTCATCTCATTCTCGCTTATTTGGACAACCTTACTATACGATATAAAACGCATGATGACCATTTGGAGGAACTGTGCTTAGTATTTCAACAATATCAACAATATAACCTATGGTTGAACCCTCTCAAGTGTGTCTTTTGCGTTAATGCAGGATGACTACTAGGATTCATTATTTCCCAGTAAGGTATTAGAGTCGACCCTCTCAAAGTCCAAACCATTAGGAAATTTCACCCCCATAAACTTTAAAGCAACTCCAATGCTTGTAGGGTAAGGCCAACTTCTTACGCCACTTTGTTCCCCACTAAACCACCTGTGCACAAGGCTTCTTGCACCTACTTCATCAGGATATCCCTTTCCACTGGGACTAGGAGGCACAAGATTCATTCGAAGGCCTAAAAGATGCATTGTCTTAGGCACCCTTGATTAACCCTCCTAACCATAACAAGGACTATACCCTTTACCTCTCAGCATCTAAAGTAGCCATCACTGGGTTATTAGTCCAAGAAGGACTTGACAATAAAGGGCATGTAATCTACTACGTTAGCAAGAACCTCTCTGTGTCTACATTGTAGTATGATCCAACCGAAAAAATTGCCTTAGCCCTTATCCACTCGGTACAAAAGCTTCAGCATTACATAATCTTACGAACCACCACTGTAATAGAAAATATCAACCCTACGTGATTAACTTGCACACTCGTCATATGATGAACCACAAATACGCTCGATGGGTTGTTATTTTGCAAGAATTTGATCTTCAGTTTGCCTCCTCCAAGAGAAATAAGGCCCTTATCCTCACCGAGTTCATCACTGATCTCCCAACCGAGACCCAAGGATCCCCCGTTAATGATGCATTCCTTGATGAACATTTGTTCTTCATATCAATGGATGACCCTTGGTACAATGAAATCATCCTCTTTTAACTCACTCATAATTTCAAACCTTAGCTTACTCGTGACGACCGAAGGTGCATATGCCACCAAGCCCCCTGATACCTTCTTCTAGGGGATGTCCTCTATCGAAAAGGCATCGACACCATACTTCATCAATGCCTTACTCACGAACAAGTTGAGTAGGTATTAAATGATTTCCATAGTGGGGTTTGTGGTGGCCACCTCTCAGGGATGGCCACCACCCAAAAAGTCCTCCATGCGGGTTATTTCTAGCTCACCCTTTTCCGTGACTGTCTTTAAGAAGTCAAAAGATGTGAGCGGTGCCAAAGATATGTTCATAAGGCGCGAGCCCCACTAGCTCCCCCGCACCTAGTCATTGTCGCCAGCCCCCTCTACAAATGGGGCATAGACTTCATGACCTGCAACCCCCCATCATTTGGAAACCACAAGTACATTGTGGTTTTCGTAGACTATTTCACCAAATCGGTAGAGGCCATGCCCACATATAATAACACCACAAAAACTATTGCGCAAAAGGAAATTTGATTTTAAAAGGTTAACATTGAATTGCCATGTCATAATATGTAATCCAATCAAAATCCTTTAAAATTCAAAAGAGATACAAGTGTGACTAGGCACTGAAATTTTTTATTAATATTATTTACCTATCTTAAGCGTGAGTGTTCCCCAAGTGACCCAAAAATACATTAAATATTAAAAATAAAATTAATATCTTATTTTAATGACGTGTAACTAATTTGAATTTTAAATTTACCTTTTTAATTTAAATTTCATTGAATCTTGTGTAAACAAATTAATTTAAATATAAAATATATATACTATTATTTTGAAAAAAATGCATTTATTTGGTTAATTTAAATTTACCTTAAATTTAAATTTTAAATTCACTTCTTTTATTTAAATTTTATTAAATCTTGTGTTAATAAATTAATTTAAATATAATATATATAGTTATTCAAACTTTAATGACGTGTAACTAATTTAAATTTTAAATTTGTTTTTTTAATTTAAATTTTGGTACTTTAAATTTAATTTAAATTTAAATTAAATTTAAAATTTGTTTTTTTTAATTTAAATTTTATTAAATATTGTGCTAATAAATTAATTAAAGATAAATTATATATATGTTGTTATTTTGATAAACGTCATATTTATTTGGGTAATTGTGATCAAAGTAAAATAATAAAAATGTTATATTAAAAAATTGTCTACATAGCATTATTTTATTAATTTCTTATTTTTTCTTTGGTGGCTATTTTTGAGTTGAAATTTCCTCTAATAAGTTTTCTTTAGCCATGTCATAACACGGTTTGGTGTTCCCAAGGAGTTGGTATCCAGTCACGATAAATATTTCGTTGGTTTGGTGTTCCCAGGGAGTTGGTATCCGGTCACAATAAATATTTCGAAAAGGAAATATTTCAAGAGTTATCCCAACACCTTGGTTTCTCTCACGAGTTTGCTTCCCCATACTACCCTAAGTCGTTTGGTCAGGCAGAATCTCTCAACAAATTCTCATAAACAATGTTGCAACGTATGGTGAACAAACACAAAACAAACTAGCACCACATGGTATTTTCAACCGTGTGGGCGTATCGCACTGCGGTCAAAGCATCTACTGGTTTCATGCCCTTCCAATTAGTCTATGGGGTTGAAGCAGTCCTCCCCATTGAATGCGAGATCCCTACCTTGCACTTAGCCATCGAACTTCTCATCGAAACTTCACCTTTATAGCAAAGGTTGGTCCAGCTGGAACAAGTTGATGAAGTCGATGAGAATCTATCCAACGTAACAAGGCACACAAAAAGCGGACGAAAGCCAATTTTGGTCACAATGTCACCCTTGGTCCTTTATTAAGGGATAATTAGTCCTTCATTACAATGTTGCCAAAGAAGCATTGGGACTAGGGAAATTCGAGACATTATGGAAGGGCACTTACATTGTCAAACATTTCCTTCTCAGGGGGGCATACATCTTAACAGAACTCAATGGGACTTGCCTCAAAGATCCTGCCAATGGACGAGCTATCTTAAAAAGTTTCATCCATAACATTGCAATTAGCCCTAGTATGAAAATTTAGGTACCATGACTTATTTTTATGATGACCAATTCATCATGGATTCACTCTGAAACCTTTCTTTCATCATGTGTCACAGATGGATCATCCACCAACCTATCACCACAAGTTCATTGATGGTGCTTCTTGATGGTCGCAAAACCTTGCTAAAGCAGCCTAGGCCATATAATCTCCTGAGCATACACAATGTCTCACCAATGGACTATGTATAGGGTCGACAACCAATAATCAAGCTTGTAGAAATTTTGAATAATAAATACTTATTCACAGAGATTATCCCGATTATACACTATTGTGGAATACATGCACAATACATAACCTTCTCTACGTTGATCATCAATTTAGCAGCATTAAAAACAATGAAACATCAATCACATGCGCACATTAACACAATATGTAACCTTGGGAAAGCATACAGTTGAAAACCCCACACTATCTGTATATTATAATGATTGAGAACATGTAACAATACATAGTACAATACCCCTCACAAGTACTCAGTACTATCTCCACCTGTTACACACAAAACTAGCTCAGATCTGATCAATCACAACTCAAATCTCCTCCACTACTTTGCCTGCCTCCACTGTATAATCCAAAGTGAAAATCATGTGAGCACAGGCTACAATTGCCTTGGTATTGGCCCACACTGCGCAGTCCTCATTGGCATAACTCAATCCCATTGATTGTGCAAGATCTCATGCACAACTATAGTCACAACTGATAGCAATCTCAACCTCTAACACCTGTCTCCACTGAACTGTCCATGCACTGAGTTAACTGATGTATTCTTCAGTTGCTTTATGAGTTAATAATTAGTGAATTAATTAATATTTAATTCACACAAATCATCACTAGAGTATTCTTTAGTTAGACTAAAATACAACTAGTTCAACCAAGTCAAACTGAACACAAATCCATCAACTCCACAATCAACTCCACCAAACTCAACCACATGAGTTCTAACTGATGTCCTGCATGCAATAGCTCAACTGACCCACAAAGAAAGCGCATTCCCTTCTGACAGCTACACGTGCCACATCTGTAGCTCAAACTGAAGTGCTCCAAGAGGATAAGATAATGTTTATAGTCCAAATATTATTATGAGACAATAATATTCGACTGTTCTATTTTTAGCCTGGAAGTCTAAAAATAGAAACCTGCCTATATGTCTAAAAATAGAAGTCCATCTATTTTTACCAACATGACCAATCATCCACAAATAACATACTGCAACTCATAGACAATGATCCATATGTCTAAAAATAGACATAGTCTAAAAATAGACTTTGCGCCAAAAATAGCCTGCAGGCCCACTTAGTGAAGGCGACTTCTTTTCACTAAGCTCCATCATCTTGTTGCATTTTCAACACTCCCTCTCAACAAGATATGGATTATCTGCAACCCCTATCCTACAACTCTGGAATGCAACACATTTGCCCAGTCCACTTGCTCCAACAACACTTGGAACAAAAACACTCCCAACTGACCACTCTATTGGGCTAGGAACATACTCTGATGCTGAAGCTCTACCTGCTGCTGACAAGTGCTCCCTCTCTGACATCTACGTTACTGCAACATCTCCATACATTTCGCACCATTGCACACCTCTCTATGCCACCTAGCACTGTGCAAAACACTTGTACCTCTCGCATTGCTGCAGCCTGCTAGCTATGCGCTGTCCTGGGATTCCCTGCACTGTCGCTCTCTCTGCCGCTCCATCCGTAGCTGTATCTACCCAATCAGTCAGTTCCTGCTACTCCACATTGGGGCTCCCGTAGCAAGGTCTCATCCAAGAGATTGGGTACCTCAAGGATCCTGCCCCTCCTCCTTGGGACGATCACTCTATATCGCCCCACCTCCTACCTGGAGGTATGGCTGCATGTGATCCCTCAGCTCACCTAGCTCGAAGTTTCCCCCTACTAGAGGTCTCTGGATGAGTAGATGTCTCTACTCGATCTCCACTCAGCTCCCCCTATTGTGGCTGCTCCACAACCTCCTGAAGCTGCTGCACCAATCGTGGCCCCTCCACAATTGTCTGAGACTTCTTCTGGCTCTACATGTTGAGAGGTAATATACCCTCCCTCTCAACCACCAAGTATCCATCAGTTTCCTTGCTGCTCAAGGCTTTGCATGCATCTACATGCAACTGATAAATGTTCCTGACTCGAACCCCTATCTTCCGAGTTTCTCCAGTTGTCTTGTTGCGCAGGAAATCCTTTCCCTCGCTGAAGACAACATCATATCCCTTGTCTTCTAACATCGCCACAGAGATAGGATTCTTCTTCAATCCTGGAACATGCATCACTTCCTTCAATCTGAAGGGTTTACCAGACTCCCTCTCAAAGGAAATGGTACCGATACTGGTCGCACTGTATCTACCATCATCTCTTATCTCGATGTGCACTCCAAGATCTTTCTCATCCAGATCAGAAAACAAATCTCAATCTCCTGTCATGTGAGAAGACGCACCACTGTCCAAGAACCATACCGATCCCATCACACTTGATACCAAGCATGCGATCAGCGAAAAATCCAACTCAAACTGCGAGGCTAAGGCCTCTCCCGTTGCAGATCCAACAACTTGCTTATTTTTCTTCTTCTGCGGAAAATCTGTGGCATCTCCATTCTCAGCTTTGATGTTTCTGAGTTTATCCTTGAGCGCCATTCCACCAGCTCAAAACTCAACCACTTCTGATCCAAGATTCATGAGAACAAGGTATTTCTCGTACAGAGATTGACTATATGGGCTTTTAACGGATATCTCACCTTCCAAAGGAAGGATGAATCCAGAGGCTACTTGGCCCGATTACAGACTCTCCCTGAAGAAATAAAATGTAAACACTTTCTGAATAATAGATTTGATGATCAACAGCTCTGATACCATGTAGAAATTTTGAATAATAAACACTTATTCATAGAGATTATCCCGATTATACACTATTGCGGAATACATGCACAATACATAACCTCCTCTATGTTGATCATCAATTTAGCAGCATTAAAAACAATGAAACATCAATCACATGCGCACATTAACATAGTATGTAACTCGGAGAAAGCATACAGTTGAAAACCCCACACTATCTGTATATTATAATGGTTGAGAACATGTAACAATACATAGTACAATACTCCTCACAAGTACTCAGTACTATCTCCACTTGTTACACACAAAACTAGCTTAGACCTGATCCATCACAGCTCAAATCTCCTCCACTGCTTTGGCTACCTCCACTGCACAACCCAAAGTGAAAATCACGTGAGCACATGCTACAATTTCCTTGGTATTGGCCCACACTGCGTAGTCCTCATTGGCATAACTCAATCCCATTGATTGTGCAAGATCTCATGCACAACTATATTCACAACTGATAGCAATCTCAACCTCTAACACCTGTCTCCACTGAACTGTCCATGCATTGAGTTAACTGATGTATTCTTCAGTTGCTTTATGAGTTAATAATTAGTGAATTAATTAATATTTAATTCACACAACTCATCACTAGAGTATTCTTTAGTTAGATTGAAATACAACTAGTTCAACCAAGTCAAACTGAACACAACTCCATCAACTCCACCAAACTCAACCACATGAGTTCTAACTAATGTCCTGCATGCAATAGCTCAACTGATCCACAAAGAAAGCGTATTTCCTTCTGACAGCTGCATGTGCCACATCTGTAGCTCAAACTGAAGTGCTCCAAGAGGATAAGATGATGTTTATAGTCCAAATATTATTATGAGACAATAATATTCGATTGTTCTATTTTTAGCTTGGAAGTCTAAAAATAGAAACCTGCCTATATGTCTAAAAATAGAAGTCCATCTATTTTTACCAACATGACCAATCATCCACAAATAGCATACTGCAACTCATAGACCATGATCCATATGTCTAAAAATAGACATAGTCTAAAAATAGACTTTGCGCCAAAAATAGCCTGCGGGCCCACTTAGTGAAGGCGACTTCTTTTCACTAAGCTCCATCATCTTGTTGCATTTTCAACAAAGCTGAGTACGATGTCATAATAGGCCTCTTGGTCGATGCCTCCCATTTACGTATTAGTCACCTACATGTATTCCTTGATTCCCATCTTGTTGTTTCATAGTTGAATAGGACCTTCAAGGTTCACGATCCATGCCTCTTTCAGAGATATATGCATGCACAAAGGTTAGCCTGAAGTTTTGATCATATCACATTTACATATATGCCAGGAAATCAAAATCATATAGCCGACCACATAGCTAATCAAATCATATATTGGCATGTATCGCATAAATATCACCATCAAGAAACATGAAGCATCAATAGAATGTCCATCACAAAAATGCAGAAATACATCACAAGTATAGAAGCATATCATCAAGATACATCACCATAGCTGCAAAATCACATCTCATACATATATGTTTGTGTGTGTGTGTGAGAGTAAAATATATATATATATATATATATATATATATATATATATACATATGTTGGCTCAAGCCCAGGAAAAATAGGTCATCAAAAAGGGGAGAATCCTCATAATGGGTGATTTCCCTGGTACATATGTTGGGCTCTTAATTGGTCATTATTATTACCACTTCTTAACATTCATTTCATCTATTTCCACTATTCTTTTATCACATTATTTACTATAATTTATTATATAATTCCATTTCATAATCATTTATGCTCTTGTGGATAAATAATATCTGATCTCATTTATTTTTAATAATTAATGATTATTATGCATGATTTTGGTTTATTCATTCGTTATAACCTCACTCATGATTTTAGCCTCCAAGATCTCTTTCAAATTGTAGATTTGGTCTTCAACAGATAATTAGATATTCTAGCTCAGGAATTCACTGGCATAAGAAGTGACAACTTTGCGTTGGACATTTTGGGCAAATGAAAGCGAATCTGAAAAATTCGAGACATGGGTTTTGTTCATAACGGACCTAATCAATTTTCTAATGCACCGTTTTCAGAAATTCGGTTTGTATTGAGAGAAAATCAAGGTTCTTCGAAGGACATATTTGCAGATTTGCTGTTGTGGCCGTTTTCCAGAATTTCCCAAATTGTAATAACCAAATTCGACTTGTTCCAGCTGAATCATGATGGAAAGATCTCTTAGATCTCATCTTGAATATTGAGATCAGTTTGTTGCAAGTTTCCTTTGGATGTTTTTATATTTAAAAGACACAATTCAGAGAGAGAGGGGAGCTAGCTGATGTAAGAATTAAGCCTTGTAACAATGGAACTCTTGTTAATGAAATTTCTAGCCTTCTGATATTTTTCTCAATATGTGAGTTAAGCACAACCTTGACTAGGGAGTTGGGCCCACTCTTCTGATCAGGTGCTGTGCGTGTGTCCTTTTTATGTATATTGTTTTACTTGTTGTATTTTCTTTATTGTTGTTACAAATTTCCATAGATTGTTGTGAATGCTTTTCTTTCTGCAATTTAATTTCCATTACTGTTACAGTGATGCTTTGATTTCTTAATCGTGAACCCTTGATTGATGTAGATTGTAACCTTGCCCCTGCATATACTTTACGTGTTACCTTGAAAATAGTACGCACCCAGATTAATGAATTAATGTAGGAAACATGATTGAATAATTTGTTCATACTCAGACACCAACGTTTTGGCGTCATTGCCGGGGAAGGCTAACAAGGTGCAAGACATGATCTGTATCGATCAGAGGGTCAACCTCTCGTCTTGGGGAGGGAATCATCATTTGACACCCTACTCCAGGTCCTGAGCGTAGTTATTTTTCCTGCATTTTTGCTTGTTTGTTATTTTATAGGATACAATCTCTTGAGGGAAAGAGTTCTCTCACCCTACTCCAGGTCTTGAGCTTAGAATTTTTCCTGCATTTTTGTTTGTTTTGATTTTGGAAAAACTAATCTCTCATCATGGGGAGGGAATGGTCCTTTGATGCCTTACTCCAGGTCTTAAGCTTTAGATTTCCTTTCAAATTGTTTTTTTGAATGACTAGGAAGAAAAAGGTAGAAATTTGAAGAAATATTATGATTTCACTCAAGTGGTGATGTGAGCACCACCCATTACACTAACAAATTGACAGGAATATCTGAAGGAGGAACCTCAAAACAACACATGAAGAACATCTTCTATTATGATAAGAAATGGTTCACATTGTTATTTTTGAATTCCCTATTAGCGATCTAGGAGGAGTGACACAAATGCATATAATTCCTCCATCTTCTCTAACAAATTTTCATGGTTTGGATAATGAGGACCCAGATACATTCTTATTTGAATTTGAAGTACTTTGTAAAGGATATGATTATTGTACTAATGATCAAAGGTTGAAAGTGTTTCCTCTTACTCTAAAAGGAACAGCTCTCCTATGGTTCATGAGCCTTGGTGGGAACTGCATCAAAACATGGGAGGACATGAAGAATGTATTCTTGGAGAAGTACCAAGACTATTGCAAGGCTAACGAAGATATTTTCAGTATGATACAAGGGGAAGATGAAAGCTTGGAGGACTATTTAGAGTGATTTAAATACAACCTTCAAAAATCAAAGAATAAGCATTTGGAAAAAGAGATCTTAAAAACACTCATTCTTAAAGGAATCAAAGATGAAATTTTATAAATCTTAAATCTGATAGGAAAATGTGATGTTTTTCAGCTATAATATGATGATGTCTATGATTTATGCATAAGGTATTCAAGAGGAATATACAAGGCTGGTAAGAATTCTAAAGAATTTTCTTCTTTCCTTTCCAAATCTGCTACAAGAACAGGACATATAAGAGATGAAATCAGTGATTTATTTGAACATTTTAAAGTTGATTTTATTAGCTCTCTAAATTCACAATTGCATGTTTTGCAGGTTAAGAAAAGTCAAGCAGAATTTTATGAAGTGATTTTTCCTCAATGCCATGGATAGTTTCTCTTTCTTACCTGGGATGAAAACAACATTTCCAAGAGATGGAGAAGCTGCAGCAATTTCACAACCATGGAAACCTTGGCTTACATGTATGTTTCAAAACACTTCTTCCCCATTGTCTTACTTGCATAATCTATTATGGAATATTCATGTGTTAGGGCAGCGATGCCAATCTCAATATAACCCCCATCAATCTTGTCCACAAGTTTTGCATGGTTCATCCTATGATTACATGACTATTCTCCCTCATCTTGTAGCACAAAAATATCATCCATATTCTTTTCCATATTTTCAAGAACACCTTGCTTGTGTATCGAAATCATCCACACATCACAATCAACTACATCATCAAAATCCTCCATGCCCTACACAATATCCTGCTCAACTCATTCCACACCCTCGATAATAAACCAGTACAACATGCTTACAATGTTGAATTGCAAATTTTACCTACCCTTCCCACCCAACCTATTTCACATACGCAATTGCAGAAAACTTATATCGAGATTGGAAATGTTTCAAATCCAAAAATTGTAAAATTTATGGAAGAAAAAGAGGTTTCTTCTAGTCTGCACCAACAAGTTGTTTTAGAAACTCAAGAACTTCATGATATGACAACTATGGGAAATCAAGAAAGTAAAGGATATATTGAAGATTGGTTTCACTCCATCAGTTTTTCGCAGTGTCACTCCATACTTCAGCAATTTTTGACACCATATTTTCCAGGGAAGTTGGTTTCTCATACCTTAGTATTTATTGACAAACATTTTTCAAATTTGGGTGTGTATACAGTTGAGGCCATATTTCTAAAATGGCTCCATTAGAAGTACTCTTATACGTAAGTATGTTTTACTTTTCAAGGTAGAATAGGTTAGTGTACAAAATAGAATAAATAAGTATATAAATAATTTTTGTTAAATGTAGAACGAGTTGTGTTTGCTGCAACTTGCTGAGTATATCAATATCAATGGTGAAATTTTGAAATTAATTGTGTATGTAGATGTATTATATTGAAAAACAGATTTCTACAAACACTCATCATCATTTTGAGAAAAAAATTATCATATCTTAGGGCGTGTGGGCTTGATAAAACCATTGAAATCACAGTCGGTACAGTCATGTTTTGAGGAACAAAATGGGCATATTTTCAAAACCTATTTCTATCCTAAGTATCCTTTTATTTCTAATTTCTAATCCAATTTGAATCACTCAATTTGGATTTGAAATGAAAAAGTTGTGACCAAAACATTGACAATATGTCGAGTAGGCAGCTCAAGAACAGAGTTGGGACAGTCCATTTTTGGAGGCCTAAATGACTAGATTTTTGAAACCTATTTCTATGGTATATCACTCTATTAATATAGTTTACAATTCAATTTGAATCACCCGATTTTGATATCGTATGAGAAATTTATGACCAAAATACTGACTGTCTATTGTAAATCAGCACCTTTAAAACTCTGTTTTTTCGACTGTTCCTTCGCACATTTGACCCATCAATTCTTCATGATTTCAAAAACTGTTTCTATTGGATATATTTACATGAATCTACTTTAATCTACAATTTGAATCGGTTCAATCTATCATCAAACGAAAAATTTATGCTTAAAATATCAACTGTTGATCTAAGTTGGGAAATCGAAAATGACTCTGTTATGCAGGTTGTTCTAAGTAAATTTGACATATCATATCATGGAATTTTTAAAACTTGTTTCAATTGGAGATATCCCTATTAATTCAATTTCATTTGGCTTTGGAATCACGCAAATCGGACGAAAAACAAAGAAGTTATGATTAAAATACTGTTGGTTAGTATGGTTGGCCACTACTGTCCCACAGGTAATAAATTAACTCTACTTTGTTATTTGTTTTCCATGGATTTGTTTTACAAAGTAACTACTTGTTAATTTTTTCATATTTATTGGATTTAGAGGGCTCGATCACCTCTCTTCTTCCATGATTACATGTTTTATTACAGGTAGACGCTCGTTTTTTTGCAAGTCCGAGGAGAATAAATGAGGTCAATTTGTTTTTGAACAAGTGATTATTGAATGCAATGATAATGAAATAATAGATTTTCATCCCAACATCTATTAAGAAATCTAATATCATATAATTTTGATTTTTTTGAGGTGCCATGGAAATTGATCATAAGAGTTTGTTACAAATTATTCCCGTTATTTCTCACCAACAACATGAAGACTTTTTCATTACCTAATGGATTCATAACAAGAGAAATGGAGAATTGATTTCCATTTGAAGATGCAAGTCATTTCCACCAAAACATTTTTTCCATTCATTTACCATTGATAGATTGTTGTTTCTGGAAACAGATTGATATGCCCTTAGGAAAGAACAATGCTGTAGTCAAAATCATAGCCATTGCAACTTGAACTATTTATTTATTTACTATTTTTTTTTGTTTCTTTTCTGATTTATTTTATGATGTTGTTTTTTTTTTTCTCTCAAAATAAATGAAGGAAGTTCTCGGGTTTCATGATGTTTCTCCATATTTATCCATTTTTTCTTGAGTCTTATCAGTATATGGTTTCCTCAGATCCATTGGGTGTTGTTACTCTGCCACTGCTGTTACTCCCAAAAATTTTCTAAGTGTTGGATGCTGTTACTCCTTGGATGTTGTTACTCCTTGGGTGTTGTTACTCTGCCACTGTTGTTACTCCCAAAAATTTTCTAAGTGTTGGATGGTGTTACTCCTTGGATGTTGTTACACCTTGGACGTTGTTACTCTATCGTTGTTGTTACTCCCAAATTTTTTCTAAGTGTCGGATACTGTTACTCCACCAGTGTTGTTACTCTGTCAGTGCTATTACTCCGTCACTACTGTTACTCTATCACTATTGTTACTCTGTCGGTGCTGTTACTCTACCAGTGCTTTTACTCCGTCGGTGCTGTTATTCTGCCACTGTTGTTACTCGGTCGGTGTTGTTACTTTGTCACTGTTGTTACTCCACCAGTGCTGTTACTCCACCAGTGTTGTTACTCCATCACCGCTGTTACTCCGCCATTGTTGTTACTCCGTCGGTGTTGTTACTCAGCCAATGTTGTTACTCCGTCAGTGTTGTTACTTCGTCACTACTGTTACTCTGCCACTCTTGTTACTCCGCCAATGTTGTTACTCCATCGGTGTTGCTACTCCGCCGCTGTTGTTACTCCGTCAGTGCCATTACTCAGCCAATACTTTTACTCTGCCGTTGTTGTTACTCTGCCGCTACTGTTACTCAGCCAATGCTGTTACTCCGCCAATGCTGTTACTCCGTCGATATTGTTACTCCCGAAATTTTTCTGAGTACCCAGTGTTGTTATTCCTTCGGAGTTGTTACTCTTTCAGTGATGTTACTCCTCTGGTGTTGCTACTCCATGGTGAAATATTTTTGAAGTACCCAGTGCTGTTACTCTACACATGTTGATACTATGCCTAGGTAAGTCATCAGGTACGTCCCTAATCAACTCTGTGTATTTGATTGATGTTTCAATTATGACAGTGGACGGTCATATCTTAGTTGGGGGAAGGTGTTGCATTTGATAGAAAATGTATTATATTTAATATCAATGATGTCATGTCATCATTGTTATTAAAATTTCACGTCAACTCATACATCTCACGATTATTACCACCATAATCCATAACAATTCGTAACCCCCACTTATCCACACACATTGGAACTTGAATCATGCATGACGACATTGACTTGGTGAATGGGGAAATACATTTAATTGTCTAGGTCCTCTTTGACATAGTGATTGGGTAGTCAATTTATCTTTGTTTAACTATAAACATAATTTTTTTTTTTAAGGAATAATTATGAAAAGATGATTACATCATGGAAACTTTCAACTTTTCTAATTTGTCAAGTCCCTGATCTTGTAAAATTTATGATGATGACCACAAAATTGCACTTAAATATTTCTATCATTATCTAATGAATTATTCCTCAAACCCCAATCTTAACAAAGCAAAATATATTTATCAACAATCATTTGAAGGTTATTAGTATTTGAGAAGCAAAATTACCTGAGTTGAAAATAGTTACTACAAAACATTTTACGCCATCCCTAACTCTTAAGGAGCTGGCTTGCCACCGCATCTATTAAGTGATCTTTTGTTGATTAATAATAGCCATAGTTAAATTTTAAAACATAAATAGTCAACTAGAGGATAAGAGGTCTCATCATGAGCCAACCTACCACGATCATAGGTCCTAATAGAGTGACATTACCACAACTGGTCACCAAGCCGAAGTAATGGCCTTCGGTCATAAAACTGAAGGACACGATGTCTCATAACGAGCCAACTTGTTCACTTTTGTTAGTTCCCGTGAATGGCATTGTTATTAACTGGTTACCAAGCCAGAACAATGATCTTCAGTAGACATCCAAGTAAATTGAAATGCTTTTGTAGCTATGTACTTATTTCTAATAGATGGGACACTAGCATCTCAATGGGTTAAAAAGGCATCCATGTCGAGGTTATGGACGCCTACTGGCAGCAGTGGCCATGCCTATGGTATAGAAGTTAATTCAATACTATGATCTACTTGGTTACCTTGTTTTCTTAAAACTAACTGCTGATAAAGCCACTATTGCAATATATAAGGTTTGCTAGAACTCATGGTTCATAGGGTAATATTTAATCAGTTCTTAGATAATGGTGGTTATGGTTTTTATCTATTATTGAGTCATAAATATTTACTTTACATGTTAGGGATGAAACTTTTAGGATATTTGATATTTGACATTTTGTATCATCTAATCTATCATTCCTTTATTCTACAAGTTTCATATCTTTAACCAAAGATAGTTGCTTTACCCAATCAATTTTTATTTAATCCTAGCTTAACAACACTACTATTATTTTGGGGAAGGATGAAGAGGCCTAATTCTGATTTTGAATCCTGATGAATTACTGACTGAGGATACTCATGAGATGTGCTATAGAAATCTTGATGACAGGGAAACTAATCAGTTTGGGGGAAGGAAATCCTACTACACTTTTTGATTACTTTCTTTGAGCTTACATGGCTTCCACCTTTCGCATCACTTACACAAGCTCAACCTACATTAGCTTCAACAAATGTTAATCCATAGATGTCATTCCACGTTATTTTGTTGAAAGAAACAATTGAGGTGAAATAACATAAGTGTTTGATTTATTAAAAGTTTAGGAGAATGTCATAAAAAAACCATTGAGCATTATTCACTCATCTTTTTCAAACCATTATTTCCCCTACTTTATACAAAGGCATTGGGTTGCATGTGGGCATGCAACATATTCAGTTTGGGGGAATGTTGGGCTCTTAATTGGTCATGATTATTACCACTTCTTAACATTCATTTCATCTATTTCCACTATTCTTTTATCACATTATTTACCATAACTTATTATATAATTCCATTTCATAATCATTTATGCTCTTGTGGATAAATAATATCTGATCTCATTTATTTTATAATTAATAATGATTATGCATGATTTTGATTTATTCATTCGTTATAACCTCACTCATGATTTTAGCCTCCAATATCTCTTTCAGATTGCAGATTTGGTCTTCAACAGATAACTAGATATTCCAACTCAGGAATTCATTGGCATAACAAGTGACAATTTTGCGTTGGACGTTTTGGGAAAATGAAAGCAAATCTGGAAAATCCGAGACATGGGTTTTGTTGAACGGACCAAGTCAGTTTTCCAATGAGCAGTTTTCAGAAATTCAATTTGTATTGAGAGAAAATCAAGGTTCTTCGAAGGACATATTTGTAGATTTGTTGTTGCGGCCGTTTTCCAGAATTTCCCAAATTGTAACAACCGAATTCGACTTGTTCCAGCTAAATCATGATGGACAGATCTCTCAGATCTCATCTTGAATATTGAGATCAGTTTGTTGCAAGTTTCCTTTTGATGTTTGTATATTTAAAAAAACAATTTAGAGAGAGAGGGGAGCTAGCTGATGTAAGAATTGAGCCTTGTAATAGTGGAACTATTGTTAATGAAATTTCTAGCCTTCTGATATTTTTCTCAATATGTGAGTTAAGCACAGCCCTGACGAGGGAGTTGGGCCCACTCTTCTGATCAGGTGCTGTGCATGTGTCCTTTTTATGTATATTGTTTTATTTGTTGTATTTTCTTTATTGCTATTAAAAATTTCCATAGATTGTCGTGAATGCTTTTCTTTCTACAATTTAATCTCCATTACTGTTACAATGATGCTTTGCTTTCTTAATCACGAACCCTTGATTGATGTAGATTGTAACCTTGCCCCTGCATATACTTTGCACATTACCTTGAAAAGAGTACACACCCGGATTGATGAATTAATGTAGGAAACGGGATTGAATAATTTTTTCATACTCGGACACCAACATTTTGGCACCGTTGCCGGGGAAGGCTAACAAGGTGCAAGACATGATCTGTATCGACTAGAGGGTCAATCTCTCGTCTTGGGTAGGGAATCGTCCTTTGACACCCTGCTCGAGGTCTTGAGCGTAGTTATTTTTCCTACATTTTTGCTTGTTTTTATTTTATAGGATACACTCTCTCGTCTTGGCAAGGGAAAGAGTTCTCTCACCCTGCTCCAGGTCCTGAGCTTATAATTTTTCCTGCATTTTTGTTTGTTTTGATTTTGGAAAAATTAATCTCTCGTCCTAGGGAGGGAGTGGTCCTTTGATGCCTTGCTCCAGGTCTTGAGCTTTAGATTTCCTTTCAAATTGTTTTTTTGAATGACTAGGAAGAAAAAGGTAGAAATTTGAAGAAATCTTATGATTTCACTCAAGTGGTGATGTGAGCAACACCCATTCCACTAACAAATTGACAGGAATATCTGAAGGAGGAAACTCAAAGCAGCACATGAAGAACATCTTCTATTATGGTAAGAAATGGCTCACTTTGTTACTTTTGAATTCCCTATCAGCGATCTAGGAGGAGTGACACAAATGCATATAATTCCTCCATCTTCTCTACCAAATTTTCATGGTTGAGATAATGAGGACCCAGATACATTCTTATTTAAATTTGAAGTACTTTGTAGAGGATATGATTATTGTACTAATGATCAAAGGTTGAAAGTGTTTCCTTTTACTCTAAAAGGAGCAGCGCTCCGATGGTTCATGAACCTTGGTGGGAATTGCATCAAAACATGGGAGGACATGAAGAATGTATTCTTGGAGAAGTGCCAAGACCATTGCAAGGCCAATGAAGATATTTTCAGTATGATACAAGGGGAAGATGAAAGCTTGGAGGACTATTTAGAGCGATTTAAATACAACCTTCAAAAATCAAAGCATAAGCATTTGGAAAAAGAGATCTTAAAAACACTCATTCTTAAAGGAATCAAAGATGAAATTTTAGAAATCTTAAATCTGATAGGAAAATGTGATGTTTTTCAGCTATCATATGATGATGTCTATGATTTATGCATGAGGTATTCAAGAGGAATATCCAAGGCTGGTAAGAGTTCTAGAGAATTTTCTTCTTTCCTTTCCAAATCTGCTACAAGAACATGCCATATAAGAGATGAAATCAGTGATTTATTTGAACATTTTAAAGTTGATTTTATTAGCTCTCTAAATTCACAATTGCATGTTTTGCAGGTTAAGAAAAGTCAATCAGAATTTGAAGAAGTGATTTTTCCTCAATGCCAAAAGGAGCATCCCATGGATAGTTTCTCTTTCTTACCTGGGATGAAAACAACATTTCCAAGAGATGGAGAAGCTGCAGCAATTGCACAACCATGGAAACTTTGGCCTACATGTATGTTTCAAAACACTTCTTCTCCATTGTCTTACTTGCATAATCTATTCTGGAATATGCATGTGTTACGATAGCCATGTCAATCTCAATATAACCCCCATCAATCTTGTCCACAAGTTTGACATGGTTCATCCTATGATTACATGACTACTCTCCCTTATCTTGTAGCACAAAAATATCATCCATATTCTTTTCCATCTTTTCAAGAACACCTTGCTTGCGTATCAAAATAGTCCACACATCCCATTCAAGTACATCATCAAAATCCTCCATGCCCTACATAATATCCTGCTCAAATCATTCCATACCCTCACCATAATAAACCAGTACAACATGCTTACATTGTTGAATTACAAATTTTACCTACCCTTCCCAACCAACCTATTTCGCATATGCAATTGCAAAAAACTTATATCAAGATTGGAAATGTTTCAAATCCAAAAATTGTAAAACTTATGGAAGAAAAGGAGGTTTCTTCTAGTTTGCATCAACAAGTTGTTTTAGAAACTCAAGAAATTCATGATATGAAAACTATGGGAAATCAAGAAAGTAAAGGATATATTGAAGATTGGTTTCACTCCATCAGTTGTTCGCAGCGTCACTCCATACTTCAACAATTTTTGACACCATATTTTCAAGGGAAGTTGGTTTCTCATACCCTAGTATTTATTGACAGACACTTTTCAAATTCAGGTGTGTATACAGTTGAGGCCTTATTTCTAAAATGGCTCCATTTGAAGTACTCTTATACATAAGTATGTTTTACTTTTCAAGGTAGAATAGGTTAGCGTACAAAATAGAATAAATAAGTATATAAATAATTTTTTTTAAATGTAGAACGAGTTGTGTTTGCTGCAACTTGCTGAGTACATCAATATAAATGGTAAAATTTTGAATTTAATTTTGTATGTAGATGTATTATATTGAAAAACAGATTTCTACAAACACTCATCATCATTTTGAAAAAAAAAAAACTATCATATCTTAGGGCGTGTGGGCTTGATAAAACCACTGAAATCACAGTCGGTACAGTCATGTTTTGAGGAACAAAATGGGCATATTTTAAAAACTTGTTTCTATCCTAAGTGTCCTTTTATTTCTAATTTCTAATCCAATTTGAATCACTCAATTTAGATTTGAAATGAAGAAGTTGTGACAAAACATTGACAATATGTTGAGTAGGCAGCTCAGGAACAGAGTTGGGACAGTTCGTTTTTGGAGGCCTAAATGACTAGATTTTTGAAACCTGTTTCTATGGTATATCACTCTATTAATATAGTTTACAATTCAATTTGAATAACCCGATTTCGATATTGTATGAGAAAGTTTTGACCAAAATACTGACTGTCTATGGTAAATCAACACCTTTAAAACTCTGTTTTTCCGACCGTTCCTTCGCACATTTGACCCATCAATTCTTCACGATTTCAAAAACTATTTCTATTGGATATATTTACATGAATCTAATTTAATCTACAATTTGAATCAGTTCAATCCATCATAAAACAAAAAAGTTATGCTTAAAATATCAACTGTTGGTCTAAGTTGGGAAATCAAAAATGACTCTGTTATGTAGGTACTTCTAAGTAAATTTGACATATCATATCATGAAATTTTTAAAACCTATTTCAATTGGAGATATACCTATTAATTTACTTTCATTTAGCTTTGGAATCATGCAAATCGGATGAAAAACAAAGAAGTTATGATTAAAATATTGTTGGTTAGTATGGTTGGCCTCCACTGTTCCGCAGGTAATAAATTAAATCTACTTTGTTATTTTGTTTCCATGGATTTGTTTTAAAAAGTAACTACTTGTTAATTATTTTCATATTTATTGGATTTAGAGAGCTCAATCACCTCTCTTCTTCCATGATTACATGTTTTATTACAGGTAGACGTTCGTTTTTTTGCAAGTTCGAGGAGAATAAAGGAGGTCAATTTGTTTTTGAACAATTGATTATTGAATGCAATGATAATGAAATAATAGATTTTCATCCCAGCATATATTAATAAATCTAATATCATATAATTTTGATTCTTTCGAGGTGCCATGGAAATTGATCGTAAGAGTTTGTTACAAATTATTCCCGTTACTTTTCACCAACAACATGAAGACTTTTTCATTACCTAATGGATTCATAACAAGAGAAATGGAGAATTCATTTCCATTTGAAGATGCAAGTCATTTCCACCAAAACATTTTTTCCATTCATTTACCATTGATAGATTGTTGTTTCTGGAAACAGATTGATATTTCCTTAGGAAAGAACATTGCTGCAGTCAAAATCATAGCTGTTGCAACTTGAACTATTTATTTATTTACTATTTTTTTTGTTTCTTTTCTGATTTATTTTATGATGTTGTTTTTTCTCAAAATAAATGAAAGAAGTTCTCAGGTTTCATGATGTTTCTCCATATTTATCCATTTTTTCCTGAGTCTTATCAGTATATGGTTTCCTTAGATCCATTGGGTGCTGTTACTCTGTCACTGCTGTTACTCCCGAAAATTTTCTAAGTGTTGGATGTTGTTACTCCTTAGGTGTTGTTACTCTACCACTGCTGTTACTCCCGAAAATTTTCTAAGTGTTGGATGTTGTTACCCCTTGGATGTTGTTACTCCTTGGGTGCTATTACTCTGTCATTGTTATTACTCCCGAAAATTTTTCTAAGTGTCGGATGTTGTTACACCGCCAGTGTTGTTACGTCGTCGGTGCTGTTACTCCGTCACTGTTGTTACTTTATCACTGTTGTTACTCCATCAGTGTTGTTACTTCGCTAGTGTTGTTACTCCGCCGATGTTGTTACTCTGCCACTGCTATTACTCTGTCGGTGTTGTTACTCTGTCATTGTTGTTACTCAACCAGTGCTATTACTCCTTGGGTGCTATTACTCTTCCGTTGCTGTTACTCCCAAAAAATTTTCTAGGTGTCGGATGCTGTTACTCCTTGGATGCTATTACTTTGCCAGTTTTGTTACTCCGTCGGTGTTGTTACTCCGTCACTGCTGTTACTCTATCACTGTTGTTACTACACCGGTGTTGTTACTCCACCACTGCTGTTACTCTGTCGGTGTTGTTACTCCGTCACTGTTATTACTCTGCCAGTGCTGTTACTCCGCCAGTGTTGTTACTCCACCGATGCTGTTAATCCATCACTGATGTTACTCCGCCATTGTTGTTACTCTGTCGGTGCTGTTACTCAACTAGTGTTGTTACTCTGTCAATGTTGTTACTCTGCCGTTGTTACTCCGCCAGTGCTTTTACTCCATTGGTGCTATTACTCTGCTGCTGTTATTACTCCGCTAGTGATATTACTCCGTCAATGCTATTACTCAGCCAATGATTTTACTCCATTGCTGTTGTTACTCCGCCACTGTTGTTACTCCGCCGGCGTTGTTACTCAGCTAGTGCTATTACTCCGTCGGTGTTGTTACTCCGCCAATTTTATTACTTCGTCGATGTTGTTACTCCCAAAATTTTTCTAAGTACCCGGTGTTGTTATTCCTTCAGAGTTGTTACTCTTTCAGTGATGTTACTCCTCTGGTGTTGCTACTCTGTGGTGAAATATTTTCTAAGCACCCATTGTTGTTACTCTGCCAAGGTAAGTCTTCAGGTACGTCCCTAATCAATTCCATGTATTTCATTGATGTTTCAATTATGACCATGGATGGTCATATCTTAGTTGGGGGGAGGTGTTGGATTTGCTAGAAAATGTATTATATTTAATATCAATGATGTCATGTCATCATTGTTATTAAAATTTCATGTCAAATCATACATCTCACGATTATTACCACCATAATCCATAACAATCTATAACCCCCACTTATCCACACACATTGGAACTTGAATCATGCACGATGACATTAACTTGGTGAATGGGGAAATACATTTAATTGTCTAGGTCCTCTTTGACATAGTGATTGGGTAGTCAATTTATTTTTATTTATCTCTAAACATTATTTTTTTTTAAGGAATAATTATGAAAAGATGATTACATCATGGAAACTTTCAACTTTCCTAATTTGTCAAGTCCCTGATCTTGTGAAATTTATGATGATGACCACAAAATTGCACTTAAATATTTCCATCACTATCTAATGAATTAATCTTCAAACCCCAATCTTAACAAAGAAAAATATATTTATCAACAGTCATTTGAAGGTTATTAGTATTTGAGAAGCAAAATTACCTGAGTTGAAAATAGTTACTACAAAACATTTTATGCCATCCCTAGCTCTTAAGGAGTTGGCTTGCCACCCCATCTATTAAGTGATCTTTTGTTGATTAATAATAACCATAGTTAAATTTTAAAACATAAATAGTCAATTAGAGGATAAGAGGTATCATCACGAGCTGACCTACCATGATCATAGGTCCTAATAGAGTGGCATTACCACAACTCGTCACCAAGCCAAGGTAATGGCCTTCGTTCATAAAACTAAAGGACAAGAGGTCTCATCACGAGCCGACTTGTTCACTTTTGTTAGTTCCCGTGAATGGCAATGTTATTCACTAGTTACCAAGTCAGAAAAATGATCTTCAGTAGACATCTAAGTAAATTGAAATGCTTTTGTAATTATGTACTTATTTCTAATAGATGGGACACTGGCATCTCAATGGGTAAAAAAGGCATCCTTGTCAAGGCTATGGACGCTTATTAGCAGTAGTAGCCAAGCCTATGGTATAGAAGTTAATTAAATACTATGATCTACTTGGTTACCTTGTTTTCTCAAAACTAACTACCGATAAAGCCACTATTGCATATATAAGGTTTGCTAGAACTCATGGTTCATGGGTGATATTTAATCAGTTCTTAGATAATGGTGGTTATGGTTTATATCTATTATTGAGTCATAAATATTTAATTTACATGTTAGGGATGAAACTTTTAGGATATTTGATATTTGAAGTTTTGTATCATCTAATCTATCATTCCTTTATTCTACAAGTTTCATATCTTTAACCAAAGATAGTTGATTTACCCAATCAATTTCTATTTAATCCTAGCTTAACAACACTACTGTTATTTTGGGGAAGGATGAAGAGGCCTAATTTGATTTTGAATCCTGATGAATCACTAACTGAGGATACTCATGAGATGTGCTATAGAAATCTTGATGACAAGGAAACTAATCAATTTGGGGGAAGGAAACTAATCTTTGAGCATGCATGGCTTCCACCTTTCGCATCACTTACACAAGCTCAACCTACATTAGCTTCAAGAAATGTTAATCCATAGATGTCATTCCACGTTATTTTGTTAAAAAAACAATTGAGGTGAGATGACATGAGTGTTTGATTTATTAAAATTTTAGGAGAATTTCATAAGAAAAAGCACTGAGCATTATTCTCTCATATTTTTCAAACCATTATTTCCCCCACTTTATACAGAGGCATTGGGTTGCATGTGGGCATGCAACATATTCAATTTGGGGGAATGTTGGGCTCTTAATTGGTCATTATTATTACCACTTCTTAACATTCATTTCATTTATTTCCACTATTCTTTTATCACATTATTTACCATAATTTATTATATAATTCCATTTCATAATCATTTATGCTCTTCTGGATAAATAATATCTGATCTCATTTATTTTTAATAATTAATGATTATTATGCATAATTTTGGTTTATTCATTCGTTATAACCTCACTCATTATTTTAGCTTCCAAGATCTCTTTCAAATTGTAGATTTGGTCTTCAACATATAATTAGATATTCCAACTCAGGAATTCGGTGGCAAAAGAAGTGATAGTTTTGCGTTGGACGTTTTGGGCAAATGAAAGTGAATCTGAAAAATCGGAGACATGGGTTTTGTTCAGAATGGACCACATTAGTTTTCAAGTGAACCATTTTCAGAAATTCGTTTTGTATTGAGAGAAAATCAAGGTTCTTCAAAGGACATATTTGCAGATTTGCTGTTGCAACCGTTTTCCAGAATTTCCCAAATTGTAATAACCAAATTCGACTTGTTCTAGCTGAATCATGATGGACAGATCTTTCAAATCTCATATTGAATATTGGGATCAGTTTGTTGCAAGTTTTCTTTGGATGTTTTTATATTTAAAAGACACAATTCAGGGAGAGAGGGGAGCTAGCTGATGTAAGAATTGAGCCTTGTAACAGTGGAACTCTTGTTAATGAAATTTCCAGCCTTCTGATATTTTTCTCAATATGCGAGTTAAGCACAGCCCTGACCAGGGAGTTGGGCCCACTCTTCTGATCAGGGGTTGTGCGTGTGTCCTTTTTATGTATATTTTTTTACTTGTTGTATTTTCCTTATTGTTGTTGGTGGGCTCCAGTATTGTAACAATAATGCTACAACTCCTGGGACTCCCTTCTTTAATTTTATCAATCCGGTAGTTCGTAACAAACTTGGAAGCGACGGTGCTGTATGCACAAGTACTAGCTCTTGCCGCAGCTGTCACTTGGTCAGCTGGCACAAGTCCGCTAGGGGCTCAAGCCAACTTCTATGAGCTCTTAGAAGAAGCTTTTTAATTAATGGATGAAAGCTAACTCAAAGGAAGCTAATCGACTTGCGGAAAGAACCTGAAAGCCAAAAAGAACCACAAACCCTACCAAGCCCTAATTCTACCAGCTAGTCCTACTGATGCAAAGAGGAGAATGAAAACTACAAAGAGATGCAATTACTTTCTATGAAGGTAAGATACATGTGTCTAGACTACCTCTACCTGAAGAAACCTCTTTTTTTGTATTTTTGAATAAGTTGTTAGAATTAGCATGCTTGTGCTTTTAACTGGCTTTTTACTGTGCAGAGGTGGGTCAAGGAGGAGAAATGCTTGGAAGAGGTCGGGAAGGTTCAGAGAGGGTCTAAGGAGTCCCTAACACCCTTCCAGAGAGTTTCACAAAGTTTGGATATCAAGAAACCTCATTTGTGAGCTTCTACAGGAAGTCTGCAGGGGTTCTACAGGATGTTTCAGAATCTCTACAGGATGTTCAGAAATTTCTATAGGATGTTCTACAATTGGATTTTGGATGATGGGTGAGTGAAAGAGGATGCATGAATGGATAGGGAGGTAGGATAGGGGTTTGTAATGACTTAGTGACAGAGAGATGAAGTGATGAGAGGGTGTGGAAAGCTAGCTTGTCTTAAAGAGGGCAGAGGAAATGGAAGGCCAAGAAGGTAGGGTGATGTGGGCAAAAGAGTAGTTGTGAGACAAGGGATCTAACTTGGAGATGAGCAGTTGGCCTGGACGAAGCTTAGATGGACGAGAGAGTGATGGAGATGCACCGCACAGTGTAAACTTAACCAAATCAACCACGTCCTGCACATAATCAAAATATTAACTAATCTATCCTAACTGTTAATGAAACCAATGAACAACAACGTTATTTCTAAAGAGAACCACGTACAGTACTGAAGCAAAGAAACATCCCAAGAGGTCTGAACGCATGAATAACTCCTACAAATGAAAACACTTCACCGAAGATTGCATGGGTAAGCAAACTAGTGTTTTTGTTGGGCAGCACTGTCTGCAATTCCAGCCCCTAGGAAGAGGTGAAAATGAGAGTGCAGGCAACCCTTTTCTGGAGCTTTTATCACTTCTTATCTCATTACTCTATTCTAGACGTCTGAAACAACTCTATTCTTCAACAATGACCTACTTAACCACACAACGAAATCTAACTCAACAAACTGCGTTTCAAATGCATGCAAAGAAAATCATAATGCTGAAAGGAAAGATATCAATACAAAGAAGGAGGCCCTAGGCTCTCAGGTTGGGCCCAACCGTGAGAGCTATGGCTCCTCTAGAAACTCAGAGCTGAGATCAAATCTGACTGCTTCTCATTAAGAAATAATAATCATAAGTCAAGAGGTATGCCAATGATGGCTACAAAAGAACAAAAACAGAGCTGGCAGCTCGTAGTGCAGAATGTGCAAAAGTTTTTCCAAAAGTCCTTTTCGAAGGCTGAAGCCTTATCATTTATACATCACGAGGCCCCAAGCTGGCCTCCTAAATCTATGGGACTTGGCTGACCAAACTGGGAGTGAACAGCTGCTTCCACAAAATCTGTTTGGCTGCCTTCTAGATCCAGTTTTGGTGGCTTTTGGAGCTCGGAGTTGGGGGTGAAGATCCCGAGGAAGGCTATTTAATGTCGTGGACAACCCCCCTACGAATCCTCAACCCCAGCTTGGCTGTCTCCTAGCCCTTGTCTGCTCGGTTTTGCTCCAACATGTGTCAAAAAATCCTGAAATGAGCACGTGTTAGCCACCTAGGAATAGTGACTACCCTTATTCGTACAAATGACATAAACATACTAAAAAATGATGCATAAGTTATGAAAAATGAAGGATTGAGCAAGGGTAGTTAGGCCCAATGAGCCCAAAATGTTACCAAATTTGGGGTTCATCATCACCCCCCAGCTAAAATGATTGCTCATCCCTGAGCAACTAATCCAGCTCCTCGTCCTTCATTGCTTTCACCGCCACTCTCACATCCCAGGCTTCTGAAGTAGTATCCTCCTCACTGGCATGGAACCCAGCCTTCCTTTCCACCTCTTCCCACTGCTTATGTTATTCTTTCTCTGTGCTGCCTTCCATCAATCCTAAAAGCAAAGGTGGGCTTAGCTTGAGGCCAATCCAGCTGGCTTGGAGGTTCTGTATCGACTTCTTGTAGAGGAGCACCCGTACTAGAGCTTCCCTCATTCGAGTTGGAGTGTGATATTCCCTGATTTTTAGGCTGTGGGACAATGTGTTCCACTGGCGGGTGCAAGCATGAACACAATTGTCCCCTAATAGTCGCTCCATATCCTCGAAATGTGCTATAGCTTGAGCCTGCTGATCCATGTATTTCAATAAAGCTTGAGAGTCGGTTGCTAAGTGTTGGTGGGCCGATATCAATGCAGTGGGGTCCCCTGGCTTTGCTCTAATCAGCAGTGGCTCATGTAACTCTCGGTTCATGACCTCTTTGACCTCTGCTGCTCTCTTTTCTTCATGGTTCAACCATGAGGCAAATGCCATCAACTGCATATCTCCTACGACTGTGTTGGGATCCCATGAAGTCACATTAGGAAGGGCCAAATTATGGAGATAGAACTTCGATAGCTTGGCCTTGTCCTCTGATGAACTGCTATTGTATAACTCTGTGAACTGCTGGGGGTCTTGGATTTGGGAGATAACCCTCTGTGCTAATGCATTAATTTGGAATTGCAGCCACTGTTCCCGTAGGTATGGGCCATAAGATTTGGTCGGTTGTCTACATTGTAGAGCATCCATGGCCCAACTAGCCATGCAGCCCAGTTGTGCCTCTTTTTGTTGTAACTGCTGTTTGAGAGCTTGTATCTCGATTTGTGCTTGCAATTCCCTTTCCTGTAGGTGCTGGTTTAGCTCCCCAAGACCAACTTGCAGTCCTTCTTTGCCTTGAGGTTCTGCTGTAGTGTCCCCTGATGTTGTGCCCCTTTCTTTCCTCTGTTCCTGTAGCTGCAGTTTCCTGTAGAAGTCGTGCACGGGTTCTGGAGAGCGCGTCAGTGGTTTTGGGCCTTCTGTGCAACCACCGGACGTTTGAATAGGCCAAGGACTCGGAGTAACAGTCTTCAGGAAATTTCAGATGCTTACTCGACTGCAAAGAGGTTGAGGATAAATGAGTGGAGTGCCATACGCGATCTAGCCGGTGGATTTGAATCCCTACGGAACTCGTGGCGCAGGGGTGAGCTGTCCCTGCCGGACCGTTGGACGACGTCACCTGTTATCATTCCACTGTAAGTCTGCCTGACCGCCGAATCATTCCCTGCATATCTACCGCCGCCATTTCTGTTAGATCGCCGCTTCTCCCCGACTGGACGCTTCCCACGTGTCCATTTCCTGTCTTGTTTGACACAACCAACGCTTTCCGAATCGGACGAGACCATCGGACTGGTCGTGGTGGCCAGTTGAATGGCTACCCGACTGGCTCAACCCATTCATTTCCATACTCGCACACATTTTAGAGCATTGTTCATGTAATTTGACGAAAAAGGGTGAGGCACTTACCTGTGCGGCCGCGACGTTATTTTCATGCTTCAGGACGAGGGTGACGGATCCGCTTGCTGCTGCTTCATGCACAGGCACGGGAGTTCCTTCTTGCCGACTGCTGCTGGTTACGAGACCGGTTACCTGGCTGCGGATGGTGCATGTGCCAACTCTATGAGTTGCAGGTGCCTTCATGGTGTATGCTCTAGCCGGATCAACTGCTACAGGATTCCTGTAGGATATCCTGTAGCCGTTTCTCCTCCTCGGGTGCATGCCGAAACGGTGGAATCACGGTCACGATTGCAGGGTCCTCGAATTGCTTTGATAAGTAGCGCATTGGGCCTCTGCATACTTTATTCCATTTGAGAATTGTTCTTCTGAGAATCCAACGTTCTGATTTGACTGTGCAGGTATTTCCATTGCATGGCAGCAGGGGTGGTAGAAGGAGGCAACAACAGTGGGTGATGGAGAAAAACATTGGTTGCATGCCTCCTTATTGGACTTCGGGCTTCAAATTCTTCCACACAGTCGGTCCTGGGTCGTCCAAAGATTCTACAGGAAGTTTCCTGTAGAAATACAGAACTTCCTGTAGAAAGTCCTGTAGCTTCCTGTAGAAGGCTAAATTGTGATCAAATCGTGCCAAGACCTTGGAAGAGATGAGTGTTTCTGGAGGGAGTGCTGGTGAGGTCACCTGGTAGCATAGTAGGGACCCTTGTCCTTGAGTTGAGAGACCTCCTTTTCTGCATGGAATACCTACAACCTGCATGAATTGTCAAATCTTGAGCCTGTTTTCCTGTTTCTGCTTCCTTCTTTTCAGTTTTCCCTTTCTTTGTTTGTTTTTTCTTTCTTCTTTTCCTTTTTTTTTTTTTTGAAAGATAGCAGGGGCGCCTCAGTGAGGTTTTCACCCTTACCATCTTCCTTGAGCGCCTCAGAGAGGTTTTCACCCAAGGGTCTTTTTTATTCAAAAATTTTCAGAAAGACAGCAGGGGCGCCTCAATGAGGTTTTCACCCCTACCATCTGCCTTGGGAGCCTCAGAAAGGTTTTCACCCAAGGATCTTTTTTTTTTTTTTTTTTTGAGATGTTCAGGGTATGCCCAAAATAGAGGCAGAACCCTTCTCTATGACCAGCACTGATTTTTCCACAGTTTTGATGAATTCTTGCCTTGAAAGAGGTTTCCTGTAGATCTTTAGTCGATGTCCATTGACGAGCATGGGGATGGCTTCCTCATCAATGGTTCGAACAAGAACAGACCCATTGTCATTACACTTCTCCACTGCATATGGTCCCAACCATCTTGTTCTCAGCTTCCCCTTAAAATCCTTATGTCTGGAATCGTACAACAGTGCCCAATCTCCCAGCTGGAATTGCTTGTCATTGAGGTGCCGGTCATGCCATACCTTCCTCTGAAGTTGAACCACCTCTGAGTGGAGAAGGGCCTGCATTCGGTGTTCATCCAACCCATTCAGCTGCAATAACCTTTCTTGTTGGGCATGGCTGAGATCTAGGTCCAGCTGAGCTGCCATCCTCAAGGTGTTGTACTCGAACTCAATTGACAGCAAGGCTCTCTTCCCATAGACCAACTCATAAGGTGTGAAGCCGGTTGTGGTCTTCCAAGTGGTGTTGTAAGCCCAAGTGGCCTCAACCAGGCGATCTGCCCAATCTTTTCTACTGCTGCTCACCACCTTAGTCAAGATCCCTTCCAATGCTCTATTGGTGACTTCCACCTGCCCATTTGCTTGAGGATGATAGGGGGTGGAAGTCCTATGCTTGATTTTGTGATGAGCGAGTAGGTCTTCAATTAAGTTGGAGGTGAACCGGCTTCCTTGATCGGTGACTAGCTCTCTTGGGTAGCCAAATTTGTAGAAGATGTTTTCTCTTAAGAACTCGGCCACCTTTTCTTCTGTCGCTGCTTTGATTGCCTTGGTTTCTGCCCACTTTGTCAGGTAGTCTGTGCACACAATGATGTAAGACCTTTGCCTTGAAGGAGGATTGATTGGACCCACAAAATCCATACCCCACTTCTCAAATGGCTCAAGAGTCACTTGAGGTTGGAGAGGCATTTCGTCCCTTGGAGTCGGTTTCCCCATCCTTTGGCAGCGATCACATTGGCTGATATATCTTCTGACATCTTGATGAAGCGTGGGCCAATAGTAGCCTGCCTGTAGGATTTTGAAGGCAGTTCTTTTGGCTGCAAAATGTCCTCCACAAGGCCCGTCATGACAAGTTAGGAGGATATCAAAGACTTCCTCCTCCCTTACACAACGCCTTAAGATCTGATCGGGGCCAAGCTTGAACAGGTTGCCTCCGATCCAAGTGAATGAGGCACTCTTCCTTACGATTTTGCTCTTCTCTCTTGAGGATAGGTGCGGAGGGAACTGTGCTGAGACAAGGTAGTTTGCTATATTAGAAACCATGGAGAGAGTACTGAGATAGAAAACAGATGTTCATCTGACATCTGGTCATCCACTGTTCCATCCTCACCTCCAGGTAATGTTGGCATTATGGCTAAAGTGTTGTCCTTGATGGCAACTCATACAGGTGATGGATCACAGTACAACCAGTCAGTAGCAGAGATTGATGATTAGCTCACAATAATGAAGAAAATAAGAAGTACGCAGGTACACAGTACAAAAGGCGCGGACCCGCAGGAATATCATAGATAAAGTGCGTACATACCCGCAGGTACACCATGTAAAAGGTGCGGACCCAAGTGCACACACTTTCATGCAGAGAAAAGCACACGTGGGGTTTCTTATGTTTAACCCTTGGTATTTAGCCCGTCGGTATTGTGTTATTATGGTTTTGGCCCGTGGTATTGTGAAAGGCCTAAGGCTATAAAAGAGGAAGGAAATCATTTGGCTAGTGTATGCTTTTGGGTTGAATATCTTATGAGAGATAGATCTGAAATACTATGATCTCTTGGTGAATAATATCTAGATCTACAAGGCGAATCTGCTGATGGGTCAAGATCAACTTGGCGCAAGATCAGATCTGTAGATCTGATAGACTGGGGTATGCTTGAAGTCTGAAAAACACCTATAACCTCAGGACCGCAGGCGCAACACGGTGAATGTGCGTAAGGAACGCAGGCGATCCATAGGCGCAGTGCGGACGCACGCAGCGCAGCGAAGGTACGGGTGCGGAGGTACGCGGCGTGACGTAAGGCGCAGTTGCGGAGGCACAGGAGAGATACGCGGCGCAACAGAAGACGCAGGTGCGGAGGCGCCCTAGGAGTACGCGGCGCGATAGAATATACAAGTGCGTATCTGCACGGAGGTACGCAGAAAGACAGAAGGTACAGTGCGTATGCCCGCAGAAAATCAGATTGTTAGCTGCGGATACCCGCGGGTCGGTAGTTGGTGCAGGGGCGGATACCCGCAGGTTTTCGTTGGAGAAGCTGCGTACATTTCTTAGAATATGTCTTAGCTGCTTCTGTTGTTTACTGAAGTATTCTGGGTTGTTAAGTGATGTCTGGTATTATGTTCTGATAACGACAGTCTGAGAAGTGAATGATTAAATGTTTGCACCTTGATGGATGAATGGATCAGGTTCTTAATGACCCATCTTTATGTGATCTGTTGGACTAGATCTGGTTGATGACTCACTTGTATATGTATTGATCTAGTGCTTGGGTAATTCAGAAGATTGTTTATGTGCTTCAATATGAGAATTGGATGAAACGTGACCTTTCAGATTATGATGTTGTACTTCAGTGTATCCAGTCTGAAAATTGATGAAACGTGGTACCTGGAGGAGAGAAGATTGTAGGTCAGCACCTACATACTAGTATCTAAGCTAGTACAAGAGCTAAGGGAAATCTTTGGAGCATTGTAGCAGGTAGCAGCCTGCGTACTAGTAAATGGATCGGCTAGTACAAGAGCAAAGGGGGTTGTAGCTCCCGTACTGGTATAAGACTGCACCAGTACAAATATTGTAAAAGGATTTTCTTATTAAGAAGAAGATTGAGATGACTTGCAGCAGGTGGTTTTCTCCCACATTGGGTTTCCACCTTATATCATGGTGTTCATGTGTGTGACTTATGTGTGATGATCTGTTCTATTTTACTGCACCAGTTTACTGTTAATATGATTGATAATGTTCTAATACACTCAACTAATTGAATCATAAGAAGCTGTGGAAGTAGCATATATGAATCTGATTATGGAAATGAAAAAGTTTTATTAATGTGATAATACTGATTCACCCCCCCCCCTCTCAGTATTATTTCCAACAGGTAAATCCAATCTAGACAAGAAGTCAGCAACAACATTTTCTTCACCTGGTTTGTCAATGATAGTCAAATCAAACTGCTGCAGCAAAAGTGACCATCTAATAATACGAGCATTCACATCTGGTTTATTCATTAAATATCTAATTGCAGCATGATCAGTATGTACAAATGTTTGATAGCCAGTGATATAATGTCGGAACTTGTTCAGTGCATGGACCATGGCCAAGAATTCTTTCTCAGTTACAGTATAATTCAGTTCTGCCTTGGATACGTTTTTGCTGACAAAGTATATGGCGTATGGAAGTTTTTGTTCAACTTGTCCTAAGGCTGCCCCTATGGCTTTGTTCGAGGCATCAGTGTGGATGTGGAAAGGTAGGGCCCAATTTGGACCTCTCAAGATTGGGGCAGACACCAACTTATCCTTTAATTCATTCAGAGCCTTCTGACAATCGTCAGTCCATTTAAACTCAACATCTTTTTCCAAGAGGCCAAACAATGGCGAGGCTAGCTTACTGAAGTCTTTAATGAATCTCCTATAATACCCTGCTAAACCTAAGAAACTTTGAACATCTCTTACCTTCTGAGGAGGTGGAACCTTTTTGATGAGAGCGATTTTGTTAGGATCCACCTGTAACCCTTGGCGAGAAATGGTATGTCCTAGCACGGTTCCTTCAGTCATCAAGAACTCACATTTTTCAGGACTAAGGGATAGGTTCATCTCAATGCACTTGGTTAGGACTTTTCCCAGATTGGACAATGCTTCCAGGAAGTTGGACCCATAAGGAGTGAAGTCATCCATATAGATTTCCACCGAGTCATGGACCAGCTCAGAAAAGATGCTCAAGATGGCTCTCTGGAAGGTGGTAGGAGCGTTGCATAGTCCAAAGGGAAGAACTCGGTAAGCAAAGGTACCCCAAGGACAAGTGAAGGTGGTCTTATCTTGGTCTTCCGGGCTGATTTGGATTTGATTATACCCACTAAACCCATCTAGGAAAGAGAAAAACTTCTTTCCCGCCAGTCCATCCAACACTTGATCTATGAAGGGTAGAGGAAAGTGGTCTTTCTTGGTGGCTTTGTTCAGTTCTCGGTAGTCCACACAGATTCTCCACTTCCCGTTTTTCTTGGGAACCAACACCAGAGGGGACACCCACTCGCTATCCGAGATGGGGTAAATGAATCCTGCATCCAACAGTTTTTGCAATTCTTCCTTGACGATGTCCTTAAGGGCTGGATTCATTCTCCTTTGGGGTTGCCTGACCGGTTTACAATCTTCTTTGATGTAGATGTGATGGGTACAGACCGAAGGATGGACTCCTTTCATCTCCTTATAGCTCCAAGCAAAAGCATCTAGATGACTGGCCAACAGACTACACAGCTCCTTTTCCTGGGAAGGAGATAGGGAGGAGCTGATCTTTAACGTTCTCTCGGGGCCAAACTCCACATTTTTGACTCTGGGAGTGGTTGGATTGGTCACACAAAGGTCCACTAAGGTGCTGGCTTGGGTATCCTTCACCAATTTCTCTAAGGACAATGCACTGGGAGGTGGATTCTGAATCAAGGTCTCAATCAAATCATCCTCGGTTTGAGGACCTCCCCTGGTGGTTTCTAAGGTGCACAAGGGTGCAGAGTACACCTCATCCTCTTCCCCTTCTTCCAACCAAAGTGGTAAGTCATGCTCTAATAGAGGTTGGGCAGGAGGATATAGGACTAGCTGCTTGGACATAGGACCATTTTTGATGGTCATGTTTCCTGCACGACAGCTTATGTAAGCATCCGCAGTGGCTAACCAAGGCCTTCCCAAAATAAGGGGGTATCCAGTAAGCTTTGCCTTTGGTTGAAGAACCAAGAAGTCTGCAGGGTACTCCCAAGAGTCAACAGAGACCAAGACATCCTCTACAATCCCTTCGGGAGTCACGGTGGGGCGATCTGCTAGTTGCAGGACTGTCGAGGTCTTTCTCAAGGAACCCTGAAGGTTGAGTTTGAGCATGGTATCTCTGGTCATCACATTAATGGCAGCCCCTAGATCAATCAATGTGTGGGGTATGATGGTGCCATTGATGTGGACATCAACTACAGGACTCCCAGGATCCAAATACTTTGGGCAGATTACTTGCCCCAACATAAGATCAGACAGTTGTCCTATGACGTTGATGGTTTAGGCTTCTCTTTTTCGCCTGCCTGGGTGTCTGAAACACTTTTCCTTAACTAGTTTGTTGTAGATCGGTACATCTTTGATGGCTTGGAGAAGTGGTATTCTCACACACAACTGTTTGAGTTCTCCCAGAAGCTCATCCTCCTCTGGGTTGGGTTGTGTGGTTGTTGTTAGTCTCTCAGGAAAGGGTGGAATGGCTTTTGGTTCACTTTCCTGTTTATCTTCCTCGTCCTCTGGGGGAGGAGGTTGGCGATCTGGAAAAGTCTTCCCAGATCACAGGTTGATCTCTTGGATCTCCACAGCATAGGTAGGGCATGTTGTTTCCCCAGTATATACCTGCTGGACCTGTCGGTTGTTGGGATTCGGGTTCGGTTGAGCAGGAATTTGGGGTTGTCTTGGAGGAGCAGGAGGTAATGGTTGTGGTTGAGCTGGTGGTGGAGGCAAAATGGCGGGAGGAGTATTGTACTGGGGCCTCCACCCCGGTTGAGGTGCATTCCACTAAGGCTGTGGCTGGGCATGTGAGTGAAACGAATGAGTAGTGGGCTGAGTATGGTACTGAGGTGGGTAAGACCATGGGGGAGGTACAGACCAGGAAGGATGAGCAGGGGGACCCTAGGAAGGCATAGGAGCAGATTGGTTGGGGCTATAATAAGCTTGGGATGTCCCTTGCATCCCCTGCTGGTAAGGTCTCGGTCCATGTGGCCTCCTTTGGTTGAGGAAATAGAGAGGTTCAGTGGGCGCCTCCGTTCCTTGGTACATGGCTTTAAGCCCAGGTAAGGTTGGGCATTGGTTTGTGGGGTGGTCCTCCTCACAAACGAAACATACCTCTACCGAATGTAATGGGCACTCGTTCTTAGGGTGCTTCCTTGTACACCTAGGGTAGAAGATAGCCAAAGCCCTCTCAGCTTCCTCTTTCTTCTGCTGGATTCAGAATGTATCAAGTTGCATGGAAATGGTCTGTCTCACCTCACTCTTGAGGTCCTCTAATTGATTTGCAAACTCATGTTTGGAGAAAGGAGTACTAGCTGAGAGGGGGTTTCCTCTACCTCTTTTCCGGGCTGCCCTAGAGTGGTTCCTAAACACAGTCTTTATATCCTCATAAGGTAGTTGGTAAATATCTCCTCCAGCTAGCATGTGAAGGGTATCTAGAAGGTCTTCAGGGACTCCTCGGAGCAGGACCAACTTGAGAGATTCAGGGTCAAGTGTGCACCTGGCCCGTTTATAGCTAAGTTGGAACCTTTCCTCGTAATCTTCTAAAGACTCATCATTCCCCATGGTCATCCGAAAGATTTCTCCCTTGGCTTCCTTGGACCTACAGTAGTCCCAGTATTTAGTATTGAAAGCTTGCTGCATCTGAGCCCAAGTGGTGATACTGTTCCCAGGTAAGCCCATGAACCAGCGTAATGCTGCATCCTTAAGGGTAGAGGGGAAGAGTTTCAGTTTTTGCTCATCTTCGGTATAGTCATAGGTTTGACAAAGGACGACAAACTCAAACAGGAAGGTATCAGGGTCTTCAGTAGTCAGTCCATGGAAGTGAGGTAAAGCGGAGGGGCTTATGTTTTTCATTTTCATGTCTCCATTGGTCTCTCGGATGGGAAAGGCACCTTCTGTTCTCTCATATTCTCTTCTATTGTCAGCCATGGCTTCAGATGGAGTGTTCTCTAACTCTTCTTCTGTTATAGGATCTTCGTATATCTCAAGAGGCTCGCCTATAGGTTCTTCTGGATCACTATCACCAAAGAAGAGAGAAGGGTGACTCAGTGACGTGGTGGGGGTGTTGGGTAAGAATTTGCCTGTTTTATCTCGATTTCTACGAGGCATGAAATGGAAAGACTTTTGATTGCTTTTGTTCTTTTTTCTGGTACCTGCAAAACTAAAATAGATTGAACTGCAACTAACTATCTTGCTGAAATGGAAATGCGGAATTGAAATGAAAGCATGAAAGAACTAATCTATTTTGCTCAAATGAAATCGCAGGAATGAAATGCTAGGCTACACTTGCGGAATTGAAATGCTAATCTACGCTTGCAGAAATGAAATTGCGGAATTGAAATGCTAATCTAGGAAAGCAGGAAATGTCTATGCTACTTTTGCGGAAAGGAAATTGCAGAATGGAAATGAAATAAACTACTTAGCAGAAGGCGAGAGTAGGAAAATAGAAGAAAAGCAACAATCACCAATACTCTGACGCTTCCCCGGAAACGGCGCCAAAAAGATGGTGGGCTCCAGTATTGTAGCAATAATGCTACAACTCCTGGGACTCCCTTCTTTAATTTTATCAACCCGATAGTTTGTAACAAACTTGGAAGCGACGGTGTTGTATGCACAAGTACTAGCTCTTGCCGCAGCTGTCACTTGGTCAGCTGGCACAAGTCTGCTAGGGGCTCAAGCCAACTTCTATGAGCTCTTAGAAGAAGCTTTTTAATTGATGGATGAAAACTAACTCAAAGGAAGCTAATCTACTTGCGGAAAGAACCTGAAAGCCAAAAAGAACCACAAACCCTAGCAAGCCCTAATTCTACCAGCTAGTCCTATTGATGCAAAGAGGAGAATGAAAACTACAGAGAGATGCCATTACTTTCTATGAAGGTAAGATACATGTGTCTAGACTACCTCTACCTGAAGAAACCTCTTTTTTTGTATTTTTGAATAAGTTGTTAGAATTAGCATGCTTGTGCTTTTAACTGGCTTTTTACTGTGCAGAGGTGGGTCAAGGAGGAGAAATGCTTGGAAGAGGTTAGGAAGGTTCAAAGAGGGTCTAAGGAGTCCCTAACACCCTTCCAGAGAGTTTCACAAAGTTTGGATATCAAGAAACCTCATTTGTGAGCTTCTACAGGAAGTCTGCAGGGGTTCTACCGGATGTTTCAGAATCTCTACAGGATGTTCAGAAATTTCTATAGGATGTTCTACAATTGGATTTTGGATGATGGGTGAGTGAAAGAGGATGCATGACTGGATAGGGAGGTAGGATAGGGGTTTGTAATGACTTAGTGACGGAGAGATGAAGTGATGAGAGGGTGTGGAAAGCTAGCTTGTCTTAAAGAGGGCAGAGGAAATGGAAGGCCAAGAAGGTAGGGTGACGTGGGCAAAAGAGTAGTTGTGAGACAAGGGATCTAACTTGGAGATGAGCAGTTGGCCTGGACGAAGCTTAGATGGACGAGAGAGTGATGGAGATGCACCGCACAGTGTAAACTTAACCAAATCAACCACATCCTGCACATAATCAAAATATTAACTAATCTATCCTAACTGTTAATGAAACCAATGAGCAACAACGTTATTTCTAAAGAGAACCACATACAGTACTAAAGCAAAGAAACATCCCAAGAGGTCTGAATGCATAAATAACTCCTACAAATGAAAACACTTCACCGAAGATTGCATGGGTAAGCAAACTAGTGTTTTTGTTGGGCAGCACTGTCTGCAATTCCAGCCCCTAGGAAGAGGTGAAAATGAGAGTGCAGGCAACCCTTTTCTGGAGCTTTTATCACTTCTTATCTCATTACTCTCTTCTAGACATCTGAAAACAACTCTATTCTTCAACAATGACCTACTTAACCACACAACGAAATCTAACTCAACAAACTGCGTTTCAAATGCATGCAAAGAAAATCATAATGCTGAAAGGAAAGATATCAATACAAAGAAGGAGGCCCTAGGCTCTCAGGTTGGGCCCAAACCCGAGAGCTATGGCTCCTCTAGAAACTCAGAGCTGAGATCAAATCTGACTGCTTCTCATTAAGAAATAATAATCATAAGTCAAGAGGTATGCCAATGATGGCTACAAAAGAACAAAAACAGAGCTGGCAGCTTGTAGTGCAGAATGTGCAAAAGTTTTTCCAAAAAAGTCCTTTTCGAAGGTTGCAGCCTTATCATTTATACATCACGAGGCCCCAAGCTAGCCTCCTAAATCTATGGGACTTGGCTGACCAAACTGGGAGTGAACAGCTGCTTCCACAAAATCTGTTTGGCTGCCTTCTAGATCCGGTTTTGGTGGCTTCTGGAGCTCGGAGTTGGGGGTGAAGATCTCGAGGAAGGCTATTTAATGCCGTGGACAACCCCCCTACGAATCCTCAACCCCAGCTTGGCTGTCTCCTAGCCCTTGTCTGCTCGGTTTTGCTCCAACATGTGTCAAAAAATCCTGAAATGAGCACGTGTTAGCCACCTAGGAATAGTGACTACCCTTATTCGTACAAATGACATAAACATACTAAAAAATGATGCATAAGTTATGAAAAATGAAGGATTGAGCAAGGGTAGTTAGGCCCAATGAGCCCAAAATGTTACCAAATTTGGGGCTCATCAGTTGTTACAAATTTCCATAGATTGTTGTGAATGCTTTTCTTTCTGCAATTTAATTTCCACTATTGTTACAGTGATGCTTTGATTTCTTAATCGTGAACCCTTTATTGATGTAGATTGTAACCTTGCCCCTACATATACTTTGCGTGTTACCTTGAAAAGAGTACACATCCAGATTGATGAATTAATGTAGGAAACGAGATTGAATAATTTGTTCATACTCGGACACCAATAACATACATAAAAGGTCTATCTAAGTCTATGCCCCTGCACCTTGCTGAGAGCCCACTACCTCATCCAGAGCTAGAATGGGACGTGTCATAGCCACTACCATCATGAGGCGCTGAAGATTCTGTCGTTTTTCCTTGTCATGCTCCATCACCATCTCCACCACCACCTCTCCTAGTCCATCCCACCCTCCTTAGGCATACCCTTCGTCAAGGTGTCTGCTCAATCCCAGACATCCACATAATCCCTCAATTGCTCCTCTAAAGTCATTAATCGTGCCTCAACCACCTCGACACGCTCTCGCAGTCTTGTCATCTCCTTAGAAGCAGAGGAGTTGGTCTCCTCTCCAGAGGGACCACCAATCTCGAGCCTGTGGTGCTACGCTGGACTCTCAGGTCCTATCTACTCCCTAACGTCCCTCCATCACTGTGGTACAACAGGTGCACCAGCCACACTCATGTGTCTCAGATCATTACCTACTAGGTAAGTCAATGGTCATCCACTGGGCCCCACATCTGCAAGTAAACATACATGGTACAACATTCTACAAAAAAATGCATCATAAATATACATGTAAAGAAGCACAAAGATGCAGAAATCACAAATCACATACCGGATGGCTCCCAAGCATCACCAAGAGGAAGCCCTATATTTGGATCACTCGTGAAATCCACTCCGTGATACAGGTACTCAAGAATCATCTGAGGGTTGGACGTGAGCCAACCTTCCATCTGGTCATTCCAATAATGGCCCGCAGCACCACCACCATCCTGTGGCATCACTAGTTTCCACCATCGCATCTACGGGTCCCTAGAAGAACCTGGTGGAATCACTATAAAATGTCAGAGAATGATGGCCTGATCATACATAATGCTGCATAAAATATAGCTTTGCGCCCCACCCTGTTGTATCTCTGTCAGTTGGGATACCATCCCCTATTATACAAAGTTGGCTTAGTCAAAAGAGTGGTCTGTCTGCAGTCTCTGCATCACCGCAATTTGTAACCCAAACACCTGGTGAGGAGACATTGACCCGGCAAGCCATAGAATCATCGCTAGCGCCACTCGATCAGTAATATCTCTAATCAAAGTAGCGTAGATACACCCCTCATCATAAGGGTTAGGCCCTCTACCTCCGCCCAAATGTGAATATCCACATGCCCATCCGGAAAAGGATGTGGAAATGCCTCCCCACGAGGTGTCAGTCTGGTCACAAAATAGATATCTAATGCAGTAGTAATTGGTAGATCAGTTTATCTGATGATGAAGATCTAGCAATCCATATCCTAGCATTGAATTCAGAAGCATAGGAACACATCTTGCGACCTTAAAAAAGGGTTCTAAAGGAACTTCAGCAAACCCCATTGGGCCAATGTCTAACTCACATTAGCATCTACTACGACAACTACATGAAGCAGCTCCCAATCCCACTCTCACCACATCATACTGATCCCACCATCAAGGATGTCAAAATTAAAAAAATCAGCCTTCTAGGCTACCAAAATTAACTGTAATTCAACCATATGTTTTTTTCCATTACATGCATGCACGCACCTATTAGTTGAATAGATATGTGGTGTGCACATCTATGACCCCACAAACAGCGGTGACCACATATCTGGGGCTGAGCGTTTGCTCCCTAAGAAGACGCGTTGTTGTTCATCTGTCCTTGACACAGGTGCATAGACACTGCGACATTGGGAGGTCGAGTCGTGGCATTGCCAAAACAACGAAACTGCAACTTTTGGCCTTCCATCTGCACTGCCAGTATGGTTGTCAACCCATTACCCTTCAAATTTGCTACGTGTATCCATGAAATACACATGGTTACCATGTGACTAATGCTCAGTCGCCCATGTCAATTTTTTCCACCCTAAAAAAGGTTCACAAGGCACCCCTATATGGCTTACCTATCCTAGTCTACCAAAATGACAAAGATAGGGTTATGAGTTCTAACATGTCTCTCCCCACATGCTTCCCAGGCGCACAGGATGATCGCAACGGCAAGAAAAAACTCTAGGAACAACTCTGGCCTCCCAAGATAGCAAGTACGAATGAGGTGGCATAGGGCCCACTTTGCCCTATATATCACCCTCTTTAACATTTTCCAAAGACAAATATAGGATCTCACGACCTCCATTTCCAAAACTGTGAGAGACATAAGGATCAAGACCACATCATCTTCATCATGGTACCCTCCATTCCATTTCAACCCCAAACTCATTTTTTGGGTTTGTTGCACGCTCAAAACTTTACTTTAGTTGTGCCTTCTCTTGTTTTCTTATTCATCTTGATTAACCCATTTTTTGCTTACATATGTTTTTATCAATATGTTTTCACTTGGGGTATTGTTCATTGAAGTCGCAGATACGTCAACAACTTCTTGCTAGAATTAGCACTGGGATGGTCGTTGACAGGGTAGGTATCATTCATCACTCAGCATGATAGGCTTCCTACCAAGCTTTGCATATCCTGACATCATTTCTCCGAAATGCACCATAGGTTCCATCATCTCGACCACGTTTACCACCACCTCCTCTTGCACATGGTAAACATCCATGTCAGTCGATAGGGCCTACCCACTCATGGACTACCTCATATTATAGATGCCCACATCTTATATCCATAACCATTCACTCTCGCCCAAGAGACAACTCACTAGCATATCTTGAACATTAGCCTCATTCACCTTTTCTTCACTTACCGTTAACCCACCCTCCTCTTGGGCCACCTTACTCATTTGCGATGAATAAAAGTGAATGCTCTTACACGTTCCACATTGGGTCCATAATTCCTCCATACAAAATAAGCTCTTTTGTGTCACTTCACCTGCCTCATTGACCCAACACTAAGACCAGCGAATGAGGCCCCCACCCTCCACAAATACATTTTACCTCCATCATCATGCAAGCCACTGCTTTCATGGGGCACCCATCTCCATGCATGTACATCCCAAACCACCTTTACATTCTTTTGGCAAGTGTACATTTTTTTTTTACGAAAATGGTTCCAACCAATTTTTTCGTCCCTTGTACCCAGCGACAGTCCCTAGTCGCCCTTGGTCGGAGCTCGCACATGATCCACATTCATTCACCCTCTTCACGCCAGTCAGAACATACTCACACCTACCTCAGATGTCCTACCGACTCTAGGGTCACTAGCCTCAGAAGAATTGTTTTGATTGTGACCACTCCCATTATAGTTCTGACCATGGGAAAGTTGTCCATATCCATCCATATCATCATCATTCATTAGCATGGCTTGTTGACCCATCCTATTGTTATCACTCAGGTTGTCCTTAAGCTCCAGAAAGGATACGGCCGAGGTAACCACAGACCAACTTTGGACTGCAGGTTCTAGCCAACCTGCAATCAGAGAGGACTCTCTCTTTTAGATTTAGCTTTGTTTGAAAAGGATTTTAGGCTAGGTCTCGAGTTCAGAGGCTTTTTGTTTTGTTTTTGGTGGGAAAATTGATGTCTTCAGACAGAGAGGCAAGGCATAGTCTGGAAGTTTCAAACCATTGGGCATGGAGTCAAGGAGAAAAACAGCTGGTGCTTTTCCTTAATAATAGTGAGGGAAAATGGAGCAAGATAGCTGAGCATGAAACAATGTTTCAGGTTTAAGGGATGGAAAGAAGTGCTAAGTAATGAGAGGCAGTTAAGAATATCTCAATTATGCTTAACAAGGGAAAATAACAAGGCGCTACCTAGGGGCAGTTAAGAATCCCTAGGTAATTGGCAAACACAGGTGAATCGGGGTAAACATGAGCCAGAAGGAATTCATATTCATGGCCAATTCAATCAGAGGAAAACATAAAGAAATAGCAGAAATTGAGCATAGAGAGTATTTAAACTAATTCTAGGCTATTCTTTCTTTCTGCTATTTAGATAGTGATAACAATAAAACAGAGGTAAGATGCACTTATTGCTTCAGGCTACAGCACAAAAATTCCATCTTCATATCTCCAAAAACATTCATTTACAACAAACAGTCTGCTCTCCAAGTTTTCTGCAATCTTTGATTATAGAAACAGTCAGGTATACAGTGCGAGTCTCTAGTGAAAATTCTCAATCGACCAACCCTTAAAACTATACAGAGGGTGGTATATATAGGGCAAAACTATCTGCAGAGTTCTTTATTACATCTTGACCTAATTAGGTCATAAAGAATAATTAATTTACCTACTCCTATCTGAAATAAATGCATGAAAATATCTCAGGCTGCGCTGGGGCGGCCGTATTAAAACTGGATCACTTATGTAGTCCTTGGTGGCTTGGTGCAGGTGCTTCTGAAATAAATGTGCATGGGTTTCTGCTTCTTTGCTGTCATGTGGCTTTGAATGCCTTAATTGTGATTTGAAGGTAAGGATGGGCTGATGATGCCTGATTTGACTTTCTGGGGGCTTCATTAATGTACAGGTGCTTCGAGCCCCTAAAAAATCTTTGCTGATACTCTTTGGCGTCTTTTCTTCCTTCTGATACTCTTTGACAAAATCTGGACTGCTATTCTGATGTGCTGCGGGTCTAATCACGCATTGATGGCCGCTGTTCGGCCTCTGTATCCTCTGGAACTGTCTTCTACTCCTTTTGGTATGCTCTGCGAAGAAAACGGGTCATTTTTGCGCCTTTTGGGCTTCCTGGGGCCGTATGATGAAAAGATTCCCTGAAGATTCCCTAAAGATTCTCCATTTCGGCCTAAACGCAAATCGCTCATCAAAAACTGCCTCAGAATTGGATTTCGGGGCTCCGAAGTGCGACCTTTGCTCCTTCGCGCCAAAAAAGTGCTGATGACGTCAGCATGATGTGACATTGTACGGCGGGTGACGTTATCAATGACGTTAGCATGATGACGTGGCGAGATGACGTCATCATCATGTACGGACGGTGACGTGGCATGACATGTGGCAAGGGGCCACACAGGCAGATGACTCGGCGACATGGTGGTAGGAGGCCACGCAGGCGGTTGACGTGTCGCGGTGACTGGGCAAGGGGTGACGTAAGCAGCGACGTCACAGGGCAGGAGGTGGTAAGCGGTATTGTGGCACACCGCCTTTTGGGGATGGTGGTTTCGTGAGGGGGGCCTCCGCCACAGCCCAACGCTTGACGCGTGGTGGGAGGTACGGCGGTAATACCGCCCATCTCCCGGACGCTAAAGCTCGGGCACTTAGGAGATGGGACGGCCCGCCCACCGTTGATCTGCGGGGCGGGCGATCCAACGGTCGGCGGTCGGCGCAAGGCGGCGGGAAGTTAGGACGGGAATATACGCAACATATTCCGTTTTTAATATAGGGAGCAGGTGGGTTATAACTTAGGGAATGGTGGATTATAAGGGTTAACACGGGCGGGGTTAATATTTTATACAAAAACTTTGGGTTGGGGGCGGGGAAAAGGGGTTTATGGATGTAAAATGAGCGCGGTCGAAATATTTACAGCTGGGACTTAGGGATGAGGGGTAAAACATGGGTTTTTGAGAGTTTTGGGGCTAGGGGAGAGGTTGTTAGCATGACCAGGTGTCATCTAACCCCTGTTATGACTCGGATGGGTTAAAAACAGCCCCAGATGGACCATTTTTTCCCCAGATTTAGAAAAATATGGCTATATTGCCGGGGAGGGAATATTTACATAGGGGAGTTATATGTACATAGTTTAATAGGGGGATGGGAAAACTGATAGGGAGTTATATACTACTATTAATAGTTAATATGAAGGTGATAAGCAGGCGCTAAGGTCAGGGACCTTAGGCTAAATTTTGGGGAAAAGAATTTGCAAAGAGATGAAGTCCTTGGGTGAAGCAGATCTTCACCAAGGCAACTGATGTGGATGATGATGAAACTAAGAGGCTCAAGCAGATCTTGACCTCTTTGGGGAAATTAGTAAGTGACTTGGGGAATTAGAAGAAGGGGGAGTTAGTGATGTCCAGCTCTGAGCTCTTCTGAATGCAAAACTGCCTGCCATGTGATCTGTAAAGATAAAACACAGTTTGAAACACAAAATTGATCATAAATCACTTTTCTGCAACCACAGCTACCTACCCATCCTACTTTCCTAACATTTTTTCTTCTTTTCTGATTAGGGTGCACTTAGACTTGCAGACCCAGAATTACAATTTTTCTTTTGAATGTTTCCTATCTAAATCTGCACTTATTTCTGCCAGGGCCCAGATTAAACAGTTGGGTCCCTTTGATTCTCTACCTATCTACAAAATCTGCCAAGGTTAAACTGTTTGGACAGATGCATTCTCTATATTCTACAACAGGAAATTGAAACCTAGGGAGACCAAGATTAGACTGTTTGGACCTCCCTTAAATGAAAACTCTTCAAAACTGGGACAACTCCTCAAAAATGGAATCAGCAGTGGCATTTGGACTAGCACACTTCATGGCTTTCTTCTTTGGTCTGTTCTGGAAATATGGAACACTGCAGCTTGCAAAGTATGACATATTTGGCATGTAAAAATGTCAATCATGAAAGATGATACCCTGTTGCAACAGGAGGCTAACACCTATTACAATCTGCTTCATTACACATCTTGGTTTCCCGAATAAACATTTCAAGTGGCTGATGCCTCTTTCCCATCGACATGAACACCCATATTCTAGGATTGAGGCAGTACCTTGGATGCTCCCCCCCCCCCCTTCAGGGAAATCCTTGGATGTCACAATGGGAATCATCATTTCCCATTGATGTCATCAATCCCCCTGAAATTCGACACCAACATAAACTCTCATGTCATGGTGGTATCGTACTTCATGATCATTACAGTGCTCTTACTTAGTCGAACACTCACGCATCACTTAACACCTCATTCAACAATGCTTATATCTTGATGTGTGAGAGGTACCCATAGTCGAAGACCCATGCATTCATAAGCACCTCACTCCAATAGTGCTTCACCTTTTCTCGATGCATGGGGGCACCTGACTTCTTTTATGTGTCAAAAGTGCCATTGAGGGCATTAGTAGTTATCATCATCATCTATCAGCATGTCATCCATTCCAAAGCTAAAATGACAGGAATATTTTTGTTCTGATTGTAATACATCATCACTAGTCATCATAGCGAGCATGGGACATGCTCGTCTCGTATAAGCACATTTTTTTCAGAGCATGGTTATATTTTATCCTCAGTTAAGGTTGTTTCTTCTCTCACCTCCGAAACAAGTTATTCTCTCTATCCAGAAGTTGATCAGACTCTCAATTAGGAAAGAAAAAATGATGTATTTTGACTATATGTTTTCTCCTAACCTCACACATAAGGGGGAAGTTGTTAACACCGGAAAATCGTACACATATTTGTACAATCCAAAAGACACCCAAAATTGTCCAATAGAATGCACAAATGAATATTTTCCAGCTGAAGACACTATAAAGATCAAAAAATTAATTTCTTGTAAGGTCCAAAGTATATGGCATTTAAAAATTGAAATCAACGCGGCTTTTTCTTTGATAGTCGCGCTACATACAGTATTTTCTTCGAAATTTGTGCGGTCGAAGGAATGGCCGATTTAGCAATTCGAGACCACTTCACACACTTGGAAGGCGATTCCTCGACAGGATTTCAATCTAGGACAATCGAATTTGAGTCGCCCTGAAGATATGCAACCCTCAATGGAATCATCTTCTCCTACTCATAAGTCATTATCATTCATGAACCAAGAGAGGGAAGATGGATTCAAAAAATTCTATATAAATAGACCATGGGAGAACCAAAACATGAGACAATGTTATGCTGGCCAAATTTCTATCAAAGAAAACCTTCATTTCATTGTTGAAGCAGAAGAATTAGAGCACCATCATGTTGGCAAAATTGATTCTTAGCAATCCATCACTCTAGTGTGGATAAGATTTCACCATTGAGAGAGCCTTGATACTTCTTGGATAAAGAGGAGAAGCTTGCAAAGAGAGTGAAGAAAAGAACCTCCTTGCTGTGGATTTTTTAGCACCATTTCTTAAAGAATTCTCTTAAAGTGTTTAGTATTCTACTATTTATATTCATTTCCTACCACCAACAATAAATAAAGAGAGCCATTTTCCATAATTATGTTGACTTGTTTGCTTCATCAAGCATTATTTTTGTGTTCATCTCTTTGTTTTAGTTTATGTTTGTGTATATATTGTCTCCACCATTTACAATACTTCGTTTCTTTCTTCTTTTCCACTGACAACAACCAAATTGTTTTCTTTTCTTTGCAGGGAACAACCTATTTCTAAGAAGGTGCCTTTTGATGCACCATTGCTACAAAACACTACAACAATCACCTCTAGTTCTTTTGGATGAATTCAAAGAAATCTATCTCAGAACCTTGACCTCAACTTGGAATGATGGAGGTTCAGGACAATGATGATAATGTAGAATACCAATTTGATGAAGCTAGGCAATTCCAAACTAGAGAAGCTATGTTCCAAATGCGATCTGATATGTTTTTTTTTTCTTTTTTCACAAAATATGTTTGGTATGTGGGTCGAATCTTCATTTGAAAGAGAGAATTTCATGGTCCTTTGCAAGGGGAAAACACTGATGAGAAAAGTGTGAGTTGAATCAAGTTTATAGAGTCAAGTTAAAAAGGTCCTTGAAATTACAGAAGTCAAAGGCTATGTGTCAAATGTGACTTGATTGATCGGGATTGTTAATAGAGGAATTTGAAATATATATATATATATATATATATATATATATATATATATATATATATATATATATATATATATATATATATATATATACATATATATATATATGTATATATATATACATATGTATATATATATATATATATATATATATATATATATATATATATATATATATATATATATATATATATATATATATATATATATATATATATATATATATATATATATAGATAAAGGAGGGAGAGTTTAATTTCTTTTGGGGAAAAGGGGTTTGATTAGGATAGTTACATTGAAACAAGAGTTTAGTTGTCAAGATTGTTGGAAAATAAAAATTAAAAAAAGGATGGGACAATCATTTCTATTATTAGCTCTAGTTATTATCTTCCAAGTTTGTGGCTATAGTATCTTTGGGCCAAATTTGTTGATGTAATCCCTCTATAAATAATTAGTGTATTCTTCCATATTTTTATGCTTTGAAGATGGGTCATCTTGAAGAGACCCTAGAAAACACATAAAGACTTCTTGATGAGATAGTGAAAATATATGGTCCTTTATGCACCAATACCTCCTTAGACCAAAATAATGGTCAAAGTAGCAAACCATTCTCAAAAAGAGTTCATGTCATTCTACAACAGAACCAACCATGGGAAGTGAAGGAAGGACAAGAAAGAGGGGCTAAGCCCTTTGCACTTGGATTTGAATTGCAAAACAAAGTCAGTCATAGAACTTCATACATTGGTTGAATTAGACACATGTTTGTTAGGGTGGGACAACCATAATGAAAGAAACTCAGTTGGGCTCTCAAGCCATCCATTCTTGCATTGATACAACCCAAAATCTAGGAGCATCCTTGTGAAGAATTTAGGCTCACAAATGCCTCTTGTCTCACTAGTATCATAGCTTTAACATCGCCACTATTTCCTTACAATAGTGATATCAGGAGAGATATAGTGCAGTTGATAGTAGAAGCCCTTCAGGGGTTGAATAACATCATGCTTCTTACCTTTCAGAAGCGGTGCAGAATCTTAGAACTCGTCATAGAGTTTATCTTTGGCACCTTCATGTTTAATTTGGAATGTAACGACTTAATATTTCATATGTTCCAGAACTTTTACATCAGCATTACCTCGGCTCATCCAGACTATGTCAAAACAAGCATGAAAAAGATTGTGTCCTTGTTCCTAGAAGATGTTGACATCTGCAAGATACTAAGATCCAAACTATTGACCATTTGGAAGAAGAAACTAATTGTATCACCATCTGCCTATGATCTAGTGGAGACGTTGGTCATGAAAAACATAAAATTTCTCAAAAGGGTGTTAACTAAGAAGGAGCTTAAAATGATTGATGGAGGAATCAAGAACAAAGGTAGTAAAACCTATAGCAAGAATGAACTAAGAAGGAGAGGACTATGCTTTATTTGCAAGGGACCTTGGGCACTTGACCATTCATGTCTAGGTGATAGGAAGGAGGCAACAAGGACAAAACAAGAGGAGATTCCTTCAGATCAAGAGAATCTTCTATGGTTGGCTCTATTTATTTTCAGGATGGTGAGCAGCAACATAATATTATTCAAGGAGACTTGCACGATGACAAGCATTCAAAAGTGCATAAGGTAATTTTACCTAATGGTATTAATGAGGTAGACTCCTATACAATTGAGTCCATAGGTCTCCATGGGGATGTCCATAAAGAATATGAGCAATCAAGTATAGATTGCAGTCCACTAGTGAATCTATGTTCGACAACTAGAGAAGATGAACAACATATTGTCTTCACAGATGTGGGGCGCCGGGAAAACTTGAGTGAGGAGCCAACGGTAGTGAACCAACATGATGAGCATGGATCATGAGGAGGGGCATGATAGACACAATGTGTAGGATGAACCATTCCCCTAGAGTCAGTTAAAGGCTCAAGTTGAAGTTGTGGTCATAGGGCATCAGTGCAAATAGTTACAGAAACATTCAGCAGAGCACCATAATCGCCCATAGAGGACTTTCAGGGGAATATCACATATTTCAAGACAAATCTTATGGTGTTGAAGCAGAGAGTCTAGACATCCAGAGACACTATCTTACAAGAGAATAGGAAAATTGAGGAGCTCATAGGGGTATGTGTTGAGTCAGTAGCCAAACTGTTTAGTGTAAGGGAACGTCTGAAGTCCCTCACAAGGCAGCAGGAGGAATACAATTGGGACTTCCAGAGCATCCCTTTACAGGAGTACATAGATAGGGCTTGCGGTACTAGCAAACCATATTTATACATTAGGGAGAGCAGGGCAAAGTTCTACAAATGGATCATGTTGGGTGATCGAGTGGAGTAGCATGAGTTGAGCACCGGGCAACATCAGCATGGTAGACATATTTCATGTTCAGGCATTCATGCATTATATCCTTCCCACGAGATGGATTGGCAGGGGATTATGAGTTGGAACTCTATTGATGGGATACTCTTAGCCAAGGGAATATTTTAGCTTGGGCCCTTAAGCACGAGCAGTGATGGAGGGCTGAGATGGTATCATAACCCATAGGTCCCAAGACTTAGGTGGCATTGGAATCTAGGGGAATCCATTGGGGGCAGGATTGGCCGAAGGAATTTTTGGGATCCAGGTGAATCTATCGAGGGAAGGATTAGCCAGAGGATTGTTTAGGATCGAGGCATCGAAGGGTCCATTCAGGATCATTTAGCATGGAGACACAGAATAACACACTGGGTTATATGGGATCATGGTATCAATGTAAAAATGCCTCTGAAGTAGATTGCTTGTGGGAAAGTAATCTTTGGGTGAAAGGATTTTTAATATTCCCTTTTCTTGATATGGTCAAAATGGACGGAATTTACCTATGGTATTTATCATGGTATTTTCTAGTGGGATCTGCCCATGGTATTTTCCTTTGTTTTTTGAGGAAAATAATAAAATAAAATTTCTAGAGAGTCCATCAAGCCTATTAAAGGGGATAGGAGTTAGGCCTTTGGATCAATCTGAGTTATCTATCTATTTGTGTTTTGTTGAGAACTTGGCGAGGCTAGTTCTAGTTTGATCCCAGGGACAAATATCTATCTATTTGTGTTTTGTTGAGAACTTGGCGAGGCTAGTTCTAGTCTGATCCCAGGGACAAAAACTCCATGGGCGAATTTGTCTAGTGGATCCATCTAGGGTCCACAAGTGTGCTTCAAAGTTCATTTGGTTGAGTATGTTAATAATGAGCCTTGCATGCGATTAGAAAGAGCTCCTATATAAATAAATATGACGTCTTACATTAAATGATAAATCATTATTTTAATTAACATAAAGTTAGATAAATGGTTATTCCATTTCAGATTGAAGTAGATAAATCATTATTCACTTAATTTTGAACTAGAATAGACTTAAATTCAGTTGGAAATAAAGACTATATTTAACAATCATGAATTCAACTTAATTAAAAAAGAAAAATACAAACTATCTCTAACCATCAAGAAAATATTTAAAGGGAGAAACGTTTAAACAGTGGATTAGAGCTCCCAGCATTTGTAGAATTTTCACTTTAACCAAATAAATCATAAAACTCTGTAGAGTAGGAAGGAAACTGTATCGATAAGCGGGTCGTGGTTTATCCGTATGTCAAATAGAAACCCTCTTGGGTGGAATATAGTTTGGAGGATTTCAAATTAGATCAGGCTGGTACTCCAACTTATATTTAATGCTATGTTTCGAGTTGTTATTTAATTAATGTTATATGTGTTGTTATTAAAATTAAAATGTAAATGTAAATAAGATATTCAATTTTAAGGCAGTCAAATAAAAAATTTATTTTTATTTAATTAATTATGATCTGGTTTAATTTATAGATTAAATAGTTTTTTCTTTTGAAATACGGGTAAAATAATTTCATAAAAGAATGTGATTTTTTGTTATTTAAAATAAATTTTTGAATGTATAAATAGATTTAATACTTTCAAAAAACCCCTGAGCCACTCGAATTTTGCAGATTAACAACTTAGACTCAAGTTTTAGGTAGAGGAGGAATGACCTATTGTAGAGTTTTATGAAACCAATGTTTCGGACTACCAAGTCAGTCCATCATCAGGGGAGGATGCGTCAATAGATATTCTTAAGATCTTAATGATGTATCCAAGAGCTATAATTAGGGTATATATATAAGTTATTAAACAAAAGAAATAAGAAAATAGGTCGGCTGTTATCTTTTTATTTAATTAATTAATTAAATTATCTACTATTATTATTATTAATTAATTAATTAATTAATTTATTCAAGGGGATAACTTAATCGAATAATTTTGTTATTTATAGAATTAATAATTTTGTTATTTATAGAATTAATTATTATGTTTATTAATTCTATTTTAAATAATTGGTTCAATTGATTCATTAATTTGTTTAAATAATAAATTAATTTGTTTGATTAATCAAATTAATTAATTTAATTATGTTTATTCATTTATTTACATTATTAATTTATTAATTTGATTAATTAATTCTTTAATTAATAAGTTTACAGGGATAAATTAATTACTTATTTTTCTATTTCTTGAATTAATTATTAGGTTTAATACTTTTATGAAAAATTAATTTTTTTGATTGATTAATTACTATGTTTTACTAATTAACTAATTTTTGATAATTAATTAAATGAATAGATTAGTTAACAAATTTATTATTATTATTATTTTAATAAGTTTATTAATTTAATTTAATGTACTTATTTCTTTGTTTACTTATTTATTTATTTGATTAATTTGCTTAATTAATTAATTTTTATTTTTATTTTTTTTATATTTTATTTATTTATTTATATATATATATATATATATATATATATATATATATATATATATTTTAGTGAATTATTTATCTATAATTTCTAGAGTTTATTTATTATTATTATTATTATTATTATTATTATTATTATTTTTTTTTTTTTTTTGAAGTTTTGAGTAATTACACCTATATGCATTCTATTAGTTATTTTTTTTAATGATATCAAATGATTATATGTGAAGAAATCTATTACTAATTATGTTTATGATTGTTAACTAAATCTATTGTTTTAAGGAGGATATTACATAATTGATGATTTTATTATTTGTTTATTTATTTATTTTTTTAAGTTTTTTAAGGGAATATAGTTAATTATTGGCTTTTAAGGTTTCAAGTAACGGTTTCTAGGTGTTGCTTAGTTTTAATCCATTGTCCCGGTTCAGGTTATTCTTCCTTTTTTCTATTTCAATGGCTTCCTTGATTTTCCTTAAACTCAAGTTTTTAAAAATCTCTGCCAAATTTTGATTAAAATTAACCAAGAAAAATGTAGTAAAAGATGTCATTTCCCCTATAAGTTAGACTAGGCCTTTAATTATAATGAAATTGTGATGTTTTTTTATAAAAGTATAATTATTATTTTTTATTTAAATTGTGAAATTATTATATTATGCCAATGAGATAATTCCTTTAAAGATTAGTATTTCAATTAGTTTGGTTATTTTTTTCTAATACTTTGTTATTTTAACAATAAAGATAAAGTATTATTGCGCTCGGGTTCACAGTTCACATGGTCGGGATGGTTGAATTTCCCGCTTCCCACCCGTGTTCGATTTTTGTTGTTATGTCCGCGCTGCTCGGTAGCCTATGAGACTTATGTATGCGCTACACTGCATCGTATTATGACCATACGCATCCATACATATTGTAATCCAACTTTTGTACATACGATATATTGTGAATAATTGTGAATTATGGGCTATATATAGCTTCTAATAGAGTCTTCCCCCCCTTTAAATTTAAAAAAAAAAGTATTATGTTTTTTAATGGTTAACATTTATAAATTTAATATAAATAAAATTTTAACCTTATGCACATTGATTGGGCCTAATGGTTAAGAGCATGTGTTTCCTCCTAAGACGTCATAGGTTTAAAACCAAAGTATTATGTTTTTTAATGGTTAAAATTTATAAATTTAATATAAATAAAATTTTAACCTTATGCACCTTCATTGGCCCGAATGGTTAAGAGAATGTGTTTCCTCCTAAGAGGTCATAGGTTTAAAACCAGAGGGGGGTAGAGCATGTATGCCTTCTTAAACTTAGTAGTCAATTTTTTGGGAAATATTAAATATGGATAAATAAATGTGATATATTTTATTCATTTTTAATTGGTTTATTGTTTTATGTACTCAATTTATAAAGAAAAATGATAATATTTATTTTACAATTGTTTCTTTTTTCTTTTTAATGATGTTGTTATGTTATTAAAAAAGATATATTATTCACTAATGATATCGTTACATATAGACGACATGACCATCCATTGACGAACACAGTTAAGTCATAGTCAAGTATTACCAACTATAATTATCCATAGATGACATGGTCAGCCATGCTTAACATGGACTACCATGGTCTCTTATGGTCATCCATGGTCAAAGATGGTCAACATGGAAAACCATAGATAGCCATGGTTGACCATGGTCAAACAATATTTAACCATAGTGAAACCATGGTTAACCATTGTCAACCATCATTAAAATGGTAACCATAGTCAAGTCATATTCAAACCATGGTTAGTCATAGTCAAACCATGGTAAACATAGTGAAATCATGGTCAACCATGTTTAATCATAGTTAATCATGGTCAAACATAAGGAAACCATGGTCAACCATAGTAAAACCATAGTTAATTATAATCAAACAATAGTCAACCATAATCAAACCATGGTTAACCGTAGACTACCATAGTTAAACTATGGTTCAACATCGTCAACCATCACCAAAATGGTAACCATAAACAAGGCATGGCCAACCATAGTCAAGAAATATTAAAACCGTGGTCAACTAGATAGTGAACCATAGTCAATCATGGTTAAACTTAGTGAAACCATGGTCAACAATAGTGAAATCATAATAACCCATAGTGAAACCACATTCAACCATGTTTAATCATTTTCAATCATGGTCGACCATGGCCAACCATCATCAACTATAGTTAAACGATGGTCAACTATAGTCAAATTATGGTCATGCATAAACAAACCATGGGTCAAACATAATGAAACCACAATCAACCATAGTGAAACCATGGTGAAACCATGTTCAACCATAGTGAATCATGTTCAACAATAGTAGTGAAATCACAATCAACCATAGTGAAACCACGGTCAACTATATTCAACCATAGTCAATCATGGACATGTGAAAATTTCAAAACTGAAATCCTATTGCAGTAACTAGAAATTATTCTTCTAATTGCTAATTAATTTTAACAATTTATTTGCTACGGAAAATAATGAATAAATCACACTACAACCTTCACAAATAAAACACTGTAGAAATAATAACACTAGAAACTAAGAAAATACTAGCACACACAAAATAAAAATGACATCGTTATTTTTGGACAAATGTCTCAGAAAAAGCCCAACTTGGGAAAACTGGTGCAGCAGATGAGGGTCTTTTTATTATGCAGTAATGAATTTTGAGTACAATCTATGGATGCCCAACTAGCAATCCAAACAACAAGAAAATATGGCCAAAATTATTTAAGGGGATTTCCCTTCTTCAACAAGCAACCCTGACACTAGTTCCCTTCAAAAAATTTGTCCTCTTGGACTCATTGCGTTAGCTTCTACATAGTTATTGCTCAAACCCTTGGACATCTAAGCCTGTAAATGCCTCTGATGAAGTCATTATGTCTGTCTCTGCTAAGGAAATTGATTCTTCGACTCTCTAGAAAACTTTCCAGCCCTCTGGAAGCTGAATTGATTTTTCCTTCAACAAAATTGAATTGCTTTTATGAAGCAACTGCACAGTCCTTTATGCTGCCTCACTGGGAATAACTCGGCCTCCTTGCTGCTGCCTCTCCAGATCTAGAAAAATTCCTCTAGATCACCATCTTTGCCCCTCACTGTCTCTGCTACCTTACTGAAGTTCGAACTCCCTAGCAACTGACTGCTGCTACTCTGGAAAATCGAATTCTCTAAGTGACTCTCGTCTATTCTCCATCACCACATTGATCCCTTCTTATATCTTCCTGTTGGGACTCCAACAGCCAAGGTTAAATCTTAATCGATGGCTCGGATCATTTCTAGATCGATCCATGTGAGTTTCTAGAGAATTCTCACCTTGACTTAACTAATTATGATTAATTAACCAGTTTTCCTAATTTAAGAGCTAGGAAACATTAAAAAATTGGTTAATAATCTAATTAAGTCATCTCTAGGTGGAATTTCCAAAAACTATTTTTAGGTTTTAGAAATCTCATGTATTCTAGCCTCTCCACTAAAATTTGTGTCTAGAATAAATTTGATGCTATAGAAACTAATGGGAGAGACATGGTCAACCATCATCAACCATAATTAAACCATGGTCAACTATAGTAAAAAATTGGTCAACCATAGTCAAAACATGGTTTATCACACTTAAACCATGGTTAGTCATAATGAGACCAAGGTAAACCATGGACAACCATAGTCACCTATAGTCAACCATAAACATACATTGACAACTTAGATAGCATAATCAAACCATGGTTAACCATAATAAACCATGGACAACTGTGGTTAACCAACAAAGTCAACCAAAGAGAGCCATAATCAAAGCAAAGTCAACCATACTCAAGACTCAAGCAAACTCATCCATACTGAAGCAAAGTTAACCATAGACCTCCATGGATAACCATAGAAGGCATAGTCAAACCATGGTCAACCACAACCAACTATAATTGATCATTGTTAATGATAGTCAAACCATAGTCAATTGAAGTCAACAATAAACAACCATAGTTAAACAATGGTCAACCACAACTAGCTAGTTAAACCATGTGTTGAAAAATGTAGCATGAAATTCTCAATTTGATTTTGCCTTGGTTAAATTGAGAAAATTCAAATTTCCACATCAACAGACAACTTGGATTATGTTAACTTGTGTGACATGGCTTGTGTCACCGAGTTTACTCAGTAAATTCGAGATGGAGGAGTTAGAGTTCAGTTCAACATGTGTGGTTTATAATTTGTAGTAATCATTGTCAGTTGTCTGAGGTTGTTTTCAGTTAAATTAGTTCCAACTTTTGGAGGAACTAGTGGAAGGTCAATTAAGCGTTGGGACTTCAGTCAAACTCAATGATCATCCAATTAGCTGATAAATCATCCCAAAATAGATAGTTCATGTAGAGAATTTGAGTTACCTAGTTGAGGTGGAGATTCGAAGGTAGTGTTGTAGACTAGTATGGAGTGTGCAGGTGTTGCATGCATTCAGAGGATTATCCAAAAGGAATTGCACAATCAATTTGAGGAATTTCCTAAATATTAGGGGCCTAATTTCTCAAGGAACAACACGAGGAAATAGGAGATCAAGCAGAGGCAATATTCGACTAAGTCTAGGTCAAAGCCTTTCAGTGAGCAAAGATATAGGTTATTCACTTGCAATGTGTGCTCAGTTGAGAAAATAAATTGTAATACATCTCTATTTTTTTAATTTAATGTGAGCAAACATTGGGTTTTTAGCAGTTTGGTTTCACTGAGAAAAATACTTGTTACATGTGTGTTATTTCTTATTACATGCCTAAAATTTAGTTCTAGATTGTGAATTATGTCCGCATAGCAGTAAAGTAGGTTTGTGTCTTGTGATTTTGATTAAAACTTCATGAGAAGTTCCAAATATACATTGCAATTTATACATGGTATTAGAGAAGGATTCACATTAGATCAGTAATTCTAATTTATCCTCAAGAGGTTCGATTTTGGAGCTCAGTGCAATAGGATTTCTTCAGAGCTGAGAATATGGCCTTCAATGAACTAAGGCTAGAGTATGCCTTGGAAGGGACCTATAATTTTGGTGCATGGAAGGATTTCATGGAGGCGGTATTGGATGACAATGGATCGCTAAAATACATCAAGTCAAATGTTGCAAAACCACAAGCATATGATGCCCAAAACCTTGCTTAGTGGAAGAAATATGTAGCCAAGGTGAGGAGAATAATCTTGGAGGGATTATGGGATCACATTGTGAAAGATATCCATGGAAAATAAACTTCGTTCTCAATGTGGAAAGCACTGAAAGAATTGTTCGAGAATAATAGTGACCACTGGAAGCTACCACTCAAGGATAAAATTTGAAGTATCACGATGCAGAAAAATGGAACAGTTCCGAAGTATCTGAGCAAGCTTATATAGTGTCATGATGAACTTGGTGGGGTTGGTGTTATTGACCCTAAAGAAGACATGGTAATCTGAGCCCTTTCGGTCCTTCGTAAGAGCTAGCATAGATGTCAATATTTAGTGAATGGGACAGAGAAAATGTCAAATTGGGAACACTTATGGTCATATTTGGTACAAGAGGAAATAAGTTGGAATACCAGATATGGGAATTCATTCAAGGGCGAGGGTGAAGAAAACTTTGCATTAGCTAGAAAGGCAAAGAAGGGAAAAGGGAAGAAATCTCAATCTAAACTAGAATATAGTCAAGGGGGCAAGAAGAAAGATTTGTCCAAAATTAAATGCTTCCATTGTCATGAATTAAAGCACTATGCCATGAAGTGTCCACACAAGAAGATAAGAAAGAAGACCTTAGGAGGAGCAACAGGTGAAGCCTTGGATTCACAGTTTGAGATTAACTTTACCCTCATTACATGCATGGCCAACATAGTGATGGGAAGTGTGTGGTATTTGGACTCAGGTGCATCGTTCCACATGACATGGTGTAGAGATTTCTTTAGTGACCTGAAAGAAAAATATTTTCAAAAGCACATCGACATGGGGGATAGCGAAAGTTACAACGCGACCGAGATTAGTAGTGTCACATTTAAGAGGGATTTGGGCTCCCCCCTCAAGCTCAAGGATGTCATGTTCATTCCATGACTAAAGAAAACTCTCGTCTTTATTGTAGTTTTGGAAGACCATGGTTATGATGTGATCTTCAACAAAGGAAAACCCTTCCTGAGATACATAGCCATGGGATAGGTGAATCATATCAAAGTTCATGTGAAGAACCTGTATAAGCTAGATGTGGAAGACTGTGTTACATTAGGCATAAAAGTGAAGAAGGTGCAGAGTCACAATGTCGGTGAACTTTGGCACATAATATTTTTCCATTTGCATCATAGCACCCTAAAGATCATGCAACAAATAAACACAGGCCTCCCTAAAGGAGCACTTGAGCAACAAAATGTATGTAAAGGATTTACTTTGGGGAAGTACACAAAATCTACATTCCATGGTTAGGAAAGAAAAATGCATGCAGTCCTGAAAAGGGTCCACTCTGATGTCTATGGACCTTTCTCAGCAACCTCCACTACCAGGCACAAATATTTTGTCATTTTTATTGATGACTTCTCACGAAAGAATTGGATCTTCTTCATGTGGAAGAAATATGAGACATTCTCCAAGTTTGTAAAATTCAAGGCAATAGTTGACAAATAAACCAGGAAGAAGGTGAAGGCTCTCAAGAGCAATAATGGAGGTGAGCACGTGCCTAATGAATTTAAAAATTTATGTGCAAAAGAAGGCATTCGACGAGAGTTGAAATCACCCAACAACCCACAGCATAATGGGGTGGGTGAGAGAAAGAACTGTAGCATTGTGGGATCAGTAAGGGAGATGTTGCATGACCAAGGCCTACCTCTACACTTATGGGCTGAGGTATGCAACACAACAATCTGTTTGCATAAATGGAGTCCTCATTAGATTCTAGACATGGTTGCACCAAAGGAGGCTTTCTTGAAGAGAAATCCATATGTGTCTCACTTTAGGATTTTTGGAGCCTCTGTTTATTGCCATGTCTCCAAAAATTCAAGGAAGAAGCTAGAGACGACAACAAAATTGGGGATGTTTTTGGGTTACACAAAATCTACCCACAACTACTATGTGTACTTTCCATCCCTTAAAATGAAAGTTTTGCAAAGGGATGCAAAATTTGATGAGGAAAAATCCATGTGGTGCTCTCTCGAGAGGGAGCTTCAGATCCCACCAGAAGAGGAGATTTTAGCTCGAAAGGAGGAACCTCAAGAAGTTGTGGAGTAGCCACACATTGACGAGCAGAGAGTGGATACATGCACTCAAGTAGAACCATCCATAGAAGGCAAAAAAATGACCAGGGAATTTGAGAGACTTTTGTAGGATGTGAGGGAGAATGTGGGCGCTCCTTCAAATCAGCATAGGCAGAGAAGGTCAACAGGTCAGTACAATGGATGCATGGATCTAATGATTAATCTTGTAGAGACTGAGACATTCTCTTTTGAGGAAGTAGTAGAGAAACCTATATGGGTTGATGCAATGGTGGAGGAATATAAATCCATTGTAAAGAACAGTGTTTGGGAAGTGGTACCAAGAACAATAGATAAATCAATTATGGGTTCAAGATGGATCTTCAAGGTGAAGTAGGCAGTAGATGGAAGCATAGAGAAGTACAAGGCCAAATGTTTGGCCAAGGGGTACTCTCAAGTTGAAGGGATTGACTATGAGGAGAACTTTTCTCTTATAGCAAGATACTCATCCATTAGATCAATTATTGTTGTGACTGCGCAGATGGGGTGGAAGATCCACCAGATGGATGTAAAAACAACATTCCTCAATGGATTTATTAAGGAGGAGGTGTACATCGAGCAACTAGAAGGCTTTTAGGCTTTTGATTGGGAGTCTCATGTGTGCAGACTCAAGCAAGTGTTGTACGGTCTTAAGAAAGCACCACGTGCTTGGCACACCAGGATTGATAGTTATCTCACGAGTTTGGGATTCACCAAATGTGAGGCAGATGCAAACCTCTATCATATTTTTGTAGAAGGTAAATTGTTGATTATTTTCTTATATGTCGATGACTTGATTTTAACTGGTGATGAACAACTTATCAGATCTTGTAAGGAGGAACTTACAAGAGAATTTGAAATGAAGTACATGGGTCTCATGCACTACTTCCTTGGGTTGGAAGTATGGGAAGGCGATGATGAATTTTTTTTCTCTAATAAAAGTATGCAAATGAGATACTACAAAGGTTCCACATGGATAGTTGCAAACCCATGGAGACACTTCTAGCGACCAACCAGAGGAAGGAGGATGCCACTTCAGGTGAGGTAGTGGATGCTACCATTTATCGACAGTTAGTTGGTTCATTGATGTATCTTGTGAACACACGACTATATATATGCTATGTAGTCAACCATCTGAGTCAAGTTATGGCTAGGCCAACCAAATTATTTTGGAGGGTAGCTAAGCATGTTCTATGGTACCTCAGAGGCACTACCCTATTTGGAATATGGTACAAACTGGTAGAGGGAGTGAAGTTGTGTGGCTTCATAGATGTAGATTGGGTAGGAAGTCCATCAGACCAAAAGAGTATGTCCATTTGAATTTTTCAGTGTTGGGTCTGCAGTTGTTTCCTGGTACAGTAGGAAGCAAAGATCTGTAGCACTCAGCTCGACAAAAGAAGAATACATGGTTGCAAGTCAAGTAACATATGAGGCAATTTGGATGAGAAATATACTTGTTGGATTGTTTGGTTAGATGATGGATCCAACTGTGATCTACTATGATAATCATAGTTTCATCAAGCTCTCTGAGAATCCTATTTTTCACAATCGATCCAAGCATATATATATCTGGTATCACCATTTACGGGACTATGTGCAAAGGCAGATAATTTTGTTGCAATACATTTCGACAAAGGAATAAGATGTTGACATTTTGATAAAGGCCTTGTAAAGAGGGAAGTTTTAGTTCCACAGATGTAGGACAGGGGCGGTTGATAATCCCTTTCTTGGGGAGAGGGAGTGTTGAAAAATGCAACAGGAAATTCTCAATTTGATTTTCCCTTGATTAAATTGAGAAAATTCAAATTTCAACATCCGCAGACAACTTGGATGATGTTAACTTGTGTGTCACCCAATTTACTCAGTAAATTTGAGTTGGAGGATTTAGATTTCAGTTCAGCATGTGTGATTTCTAATTTGTAGCAATCAAGGTCAGTTATCTTAGGTTGTTTTCAGTTAAACTAGTTCCAACTTTTGGAGGAACTAACAGAAGGCCAGTTACGTAGTGGGACTTCAGTCAAGCTCAGTGATCATCTAGTTAGCTGATAAATCAACCCAAAATAGCTAGTGCATGAAGAGAAATTGATTTACCCAGTTGAGGTGGAGATTCCAAGGCAATGTAACATCACTTGTAGACTAGTCTTGAGTGTACAGGTGTTTCATGCAGTCAAAGGATCAACCTAAAGGAATTGCGTAATAAATTTGAGGAATTTCTTAAATAATAGGGGCCTAATTTCTTAAGGAATAGTTCAAGGAAATTGGAGCTCAAGTAGAGAAAAATTTTGACTAAGTTTGGATCAGAGCCTTTTAGTGAGCAAAGAGATAGGTTATGCACTGGTAGGGTGTGCTCAATTGAGAAAATCAATTGTAATACATATATATTCTTCTTATTTAATGCAAGTAGGCATTGGGGTTTTTAGTAGTTTTCTTTCCCTCGGAAAAATACTTGTTTCATGTGTGTTATTTCTTATTACACGTTTAAGATTTTTGTTCTAGTTTGTGAATTAATGTCCACAAAGCAATAGAGTAGGTTTGTGTCTTATGATTTTGATTATAACTTCATGAGCATTTACAAATATACATCGTAATTTCTACACCATGGTATACCATTGTCCACCATCATAAAAACGGTATCCATAAACAAACCATGGTCAACCATAGTTAATAAATATTGAAACCATGGGCAACTATAGTTAAACATAGGAAACCATGTTTAAAAATAGTGAAACCATGGTCAACCATATTGAAACCACAGTAACCCATAGTGAAACCGCAGTCAACCATGTTCAACCATTATTAATCAAGGTCAATCTTCATCACTTATAGTTAAACCATGATCAACTATAATCAAACAATGGTCAAACTTAGTCAAACTATAATTAAGCCATACTCATGCATAGATAAACTATAGGTCAGACATAATGAAACCATAGTAGACTATAGTGAAACCATGGTAAACCATGTTCAACCATCATCAATCATGGTCAACGATGGCCAACCATGATTAACCATAGTTAAACCATAGTCAACTATAGTAAAAAATTGGTCAACCATAATCAAACTATGGTCTACCATAGTTAAACCATGGTTAATCACAATGAAAAAAAGGTAAACCATGAAAAACCAAATTCACCTATAGTCAACCATAGACATCCATGGACAACCTTGACAACATAATCAGACCATGGTAAGCCATAATCAATGATAATCAATCATGGAAAGCTAATAAAGTCAGCCATATAGAGCCATAGTCAAAGAAAAGTCAGCCTTAGTCAAGACTCAAGAAAACTGAACCATAGACATCCATCAATAAACATGGATAACATAGTCAAACCATGGTCAACCACAACTATCTATAATCAATCATTGTTAATAGTCAAACCATAGTCAATTGAATTCAACCATAGAAAGCTTGTTAAAATTGGAAACTAGGGCCAAATTCTACCTTGGGACAACTCATTTAATGGAGATGATGATTGCATTGAATTCCTCTTTTCGAGAGGACCAAAATTGATATGAAAATCATCTAATTTAGACAAGAATAAGTGTGTTTTTGAATTTATGCCCACACATGTGCAAAATTTTCAGGTCAACCACATCATCATGTAGACTCATGAAGCTCGATGGACGTGTCACTTCACCCTCAACAACTTGTATAAATACAAGTGACCTCTCACCTCATTTGGGATCATCATGTGACGCACACATTCTTATCTCTCCTTCTCTCATTGGTTCATATAACTATTGGGCATTCTCTTTCTCTCACACGTGTAGCAAAGGTGGACAAATTTCAAACAAAATTACAGGTCCGAAAATTTCAAACTTTCCTGCAGTTTGACTAGTGTTGACTTTGACTTTTTAGGCATCCTTTGACTTTGATTTTCTGGGTGAATTTTTTTTATAAGTCCACATTTTTGGGCATAGTAACTGAGAAAAAAATGAGGACTTTGACTTGCGTTGACCATAGACCTGTTTGACTGCAAGGTTGACTTCAGGTTGACCAAGATTTGACAACAGATTTTATGGTTGTTTTGGGCTGACTATGACCACTGCTAGAGGCCGATTTTAAGTGCCTTTGACCGATCTTCAAAGGATAATTTTGACTACTACGTTGGTCATCTTTGAATTTCTGGTTAGGGATAAGTTTCACTGTAGTTAACTGCAGATTTGACAAGTTTTTTTTACTTTGATTTGGAAAGTGAATTTTGACTTTTTGTACTGTTTGTCTCTCTCTGTTAAACATGTATATAATAATAAGAATAATTGATCAAAGTATTTTCCCCACATTAGGGATTTTCCATGACATCCGCCAAATCTGGTGTCCTGTTGTCTTGGCCTGTCTTTTTCATTCTATTTTATGTTCTATCTATAATTATTGTCAATGTGATTTATGGTTAATGTGATTGCTATTGATTGCTTTTTGGAAATTATCATTGGGTTTCTTAAAGTACATTGAAGTAATTTTTATAATCATATAACTACCATTGTTAACTAAATTTAACATGGTCTCAAAGCCGAGGTGAAGACAAAGCCTAAGAAAGAGAGAGAAAAGCAATCACCAAGAAAGATTTATTGGACAAGTTTCAATGGATTCTTCATCTTACTTCAAGACTGAGGACAAGCTCAATGAAAAATCTAAATATCATGCATGGAAGATGAATTTGGTCCTAACTTTGGAGGAGCATGAAAAATTGGACTATGTGCAGGGAAAAGTAGTGGAACCTCCTTCAAATGCACTAGTTGCTGCTAAGACAAAGTATAGAAAAGGTGAGGTCAAAGAAAAGAAAATTTTGGTTGACTCTATTCAAAAGTATTTAGTTGCCTATATTTTTGATTTGGGAACTTCTGAGGAGGTATATGATAAGCTGGTTTGGATGTTCAAAGTAAAAAATGCAAATCAAATCTTGTTTCTCAAAAACAAGTGGAAGGACATCAAGATGGATAAAGGGGAATCTATCCAATCCTACTTCATGAGGATCACACAAATCAAGACTGACCTTCTATAAATTGGAGAAATTATTGGTGATAGGGATCTCACTCTCATTGCACTTGGGGGTATTTCAAGAGCATGGGATGTGCTTAACACCACCATTCTCAACAATGACATGATTCCTAGTTTCAATGAATTATTGGCTAGATGAACTCAAGAGGAGAAAATCGTGATGGATAGAGACAAGACTTCAAATGGAAATGGACCTATTGCTTTCTCTGGTTATGCTAAGAGGAAAAATATTGTTGGTCCAAGGAGACATGATCAAGGGTTCAAGAAAGGATTTAAAGAATGAAGGAAAGGAAGGTGCTATAATTGTAACAAGTTTAGCTTTTATGCTAGAGAGTGTCCTCACAAGAAGAATTCTCCAAGGGATGACGACAACAACAACAACAATAATTTCAAAGGAAATGGTAATCAAAGGAACAACAAGTTCAACAATAATGTAAAGAGAGATGCCCCCACTGCTCGATTGGGAAACGATCGACCTCCCAAGAGGATGAGAAACTTCAAGTATGAGGAAAGTAATGTTGTAGAAAAAAAAGGGATTTTTATCTTATTTTCACTTTATCTACTGCCTCTCCTCTAGATACTTTGGATCATGGTTGATTGATTGTGGAGCCTCAATGCACTTCACTAGGTACAAAGAGGCCCTTTCAAATTTGATTGAAAAGCATACTGATTTGGAGATCATACTTGGAGACCATGCCACCTACCTGCGAAAGGGATAGGTATTGTCACTTTTCACTTGAATCAAGGTCAAACCATTCATCTACAAGAAGTATTGTATGTACTCGATTTGAAGAAGAACCCGGTGTATATTTTTTCGATGGAAGACAAAGGCTTCAAGGTAGCATTCATTGATGGAAAGGTACATAATTGGCAAAGAAACCCTAAAGATGCATTCACACTTAGATTTAGGGTTGATGATCTCTATCAAGTTGGAGGATGTCCTTTGGTAGCCTTGACTTGTGATGATTCACTTAAATTTAAGCTATGGCACCAAAGGTTCGCCCACTTACATTATAAAGCCTTACCTGGGGTAAGGAAGATGGTCATAGGTATGCCTAAGTTCAACATGAATCATGAAGGAGTTTTTCAGCGCTGTGTAGCCAAAAAACTTATAAGGGGGTCATTCCCTTCAAGTGAAATCCATACTACCAATATTCTTCAATTGGTCCATTCTGTATTATCTGGTATGTTGCTCGTAACATCATTAGGATGATACTTATACTATACAATTTTTGTGAATGATTTCTCTCTCAAAACATGGATCTATTTCTTGAAGAAGAAGGATGAAGTGTTCAAATGGTTTTTTTCCTTTCAAAGCCTTTGTGGAGAATCAAACAGGGAATAAGATCAAAATATTGAGCACCAACAATGGAATTGAATATGAATCAAATGAATTCAATGACTTTTGTAGAGAGGGTGGCATTAAGAGGGAGACAACAATTTTATACACTCCTAAGAAAATTGGAGTTGATGAAAGGAAGAAACAAACAATCATGGAAGCCACCCGTACCATGCTTCATGATCAAGGTCTACCAAAGTTATTATGGGTAGAAGCTGCCAACACTGTCATGTATGTTTAAAATAGGAGCCCGCATCAAGCACTGGATTTCAAGCCACCCAAATAAGTTTTCACTGGTAAGAAACCTGATGTTTCTCATTTTAGAATACTTGGTTGTCTCGTGTGTTTTCATGTGCCTAAAGAGAAAAGAAACAAGTTGGAAGCATCTGGGAAGAAAGATATATTTGTGGGCTACAGTGAAAATTCAAAGGAATATAGAATCTATGTTTCTGGTCAATGAGACATGGAAATACGCCATGATGTCACCTTCGATGAAGACATTTCCCTTGTGAATACCAAAGATCTCCCCATTCAAAGGAAGGAAAATGATGATGATGCAGAAAAATAGGATGAACCTCTGACATATGAGGCTATGCCTGATGTTGAAGGCATGATGGATCCTATTGATACACCTCGTGGTGATCCCTTTACCTCAAGGAAAATACCTTTATGGGTCAAATATACTCTTGAATATGTTGAAAGACATATTTGTCCAAGAGGGACATTTTGCAAAAGTAAGAAGCCAAACAGGTATCAAGGGTACTTAGTTGCTATGAGTACTATTGTTCAAACTGAGCCATGTACATTTGAAGAATTTGTAAAGCACCAAGTATGGAAGGATGTAATAAATGAGGAGTATAAATCTATCATGAAAATGATGTATGGGATGTGGTACATAGACCAAAGGACAAGTCAGTATTCACATCAAAATGGCTATACAAAATCAAACATGGAGTAGATGGGAGTGCTAATAAATACAAGGTCAAGTTTGTTGCTTGAGGCTTCTCTCAAAAGGAAGGAGTGGACTATGACAAGATATTTGCATCATTTTCCTGATATACAACCACCTGATCTATTATTTCTCTAGCTTCCACTCAAGGATGGAGCCTACATCAAATGGACATTAAGATTAATTTCTTGCATGGCTTGCTTAAGGAGGAAGTCTACTTGGAACAACCTTAGGGGTTTAAAGTACAAGATCAAAGGACACATGTATGCATGTTGAAGAAAGCCCTTTATGGGTTGAAGCAAGCCCCTAGGGCTTGGTATGAGAGGATTGATAGTTATCTTATGAAGTTGGGATTTACGAGGAGTGATGTTGATCCTAACCTATACCTCAAGGTTCAAAAGGACATGCCTCTCATTTTGGTCCTTAATGTATATGATATCTTTCTAACAAGTGCAAACCCTCTCATTTATCAATGCAAGAGGGAGTTGGCTTCTAAGTTCAAGATGGATGACCTAGGACTAAAGCACTACTTCCTAGTCCTAGAGGTCTGGAAAAATCCAGGTGAGATTTTCCTTTCTCAAGGAAAATGCATTGTGAATGTGCTCGAGATATGTGGGATGGTGGATTGCAAATCTATGTTTACTTCGATGGAACTCAACTTCAAGAAGTTATGTGGAAGTGTTGCTAGGCCAACATTGGAAAACCCTTCTGAATATAGATAACTTGTGAGGGAACTGATGTTCTTGGTAAACTCTCATCCAGACATATGCTTCGTTGTGAATATGTTCAGTCAATTTATGGTCAAGCCTCATCACATACATTGGATTGATGCTAAGAATCTCTTGATATATCTCTGTGGCACAATCAACTATGGACCAAGATACACTGTCGATAATTTGAGGCTACATGGATATACTAATGTTGACTGGGTTGGCAGTGTGGTGGATCAAAAGAGAATATTACGATCTTTCTTCTCATTGGGGTGTGGTTTGATTTCATGGATGAGCATGAAGTAGAAATCGGTTGCTTTAATCACCACGAAGGTCGAATACATTGCAGCTAGTATGGCCTGTTGTGAAGTTGTTTGGTTGAGGAAGCTCTTTAGTGAGCTATTTAAGCATGTGTTGGATACCATCGTGATATTCTCCGACAACCAGAGTGGGATTCATTTTTTAGAGAATCTCGTGTTTCATGATTGCTCCAAGCACATTGATATCAAGTACCACTTTATTCGAGATATGGTACATCAGGACTAATGAGCATGTTGTAGAAATTCTCACGAAGCCCTTAGGGAAGTTCAAATTCTTAGCCTTCCGAGAGAGACTTGGAGCCATGGAAATACCCTCCCATAAGGGTCCTCCTTGAGTTGGACATTAAGCATTGGGAGATCCTGGGGGCTTGGGGTACTTCTTGGAGCTATGAGTGACCATAGGGTGATTGGTTCACCTTCCCCTGTTGGTGTGTTGTGTACATGGTGAGTGGTTCACCTTCCCCTATGATACTCCATGATGGTTGACATGTGTGTAGGGTGAGTGGTTCACCTTCCCTTATAAATGATGACACATGTGTAGAGTGAGTGGTTCACCTTCCCCTATGATTGATGACACATGTGTAGGGTAAGTGGTTCACCTTCCCCTATGATTGACATATGTATAGGGTGACTGGTTCACCTTCTCCTACTGATGCCCCAACATACATCCTACCCATGTAGTCTGGGACTCATGGGAAGTACCTTTCATCTGGCCAATGAGTTGGGAAAAGTGGATAGGGACCATATCAATATAGATGGACGCATCGTGTACTAGCGTACTCCCTATATCTAGGATGCATGGTATTCAACAACTTGATCTAGGATCAAGTATGATTGAGGTTCTACCTTTAGACTGAATTTTGTCACTGGAAAGTGGTAAAGTCTTGTGACTCACTCTCTATCGATTCTTCTCCATTATTCATATCAAATTTCAGTAGAGTAGAGATGAGATGAGATACATAGATGGTTCACGATGATAGGATGGCATGATGGTTAATGATTGGTAGGTGGAATTCTCCCTAGTTGAGAGGGAGTGTTAAAATTTGCAACTAGGGCCAAATTCCACCTTGGGATAACTCATTTGGTGGAGATGATGATTGCGTTGAATTCCTCTTTTCAAAAGGATGAAAATTGATAGAAAAATAATCTAATTTAGAAAAGAAGAAGTGTGTTTTTGAATTTATGCCCATATATGTGCAAATTTTTTACGTCGACCACATCATCATGTATGCTCATGAAACCCAATGGACATGTAACTTCACCCTCAACAACTTATATAAATACAAGTGACCTATCACCTCATTTGACATCATCATCACACACACATTATTCTCTCTCCTTCTCTCATTGGTTCATACAACTATTGGGCATTCTCTTTCTTTCACTCGTGTCACAAAGGATAATGAATTTCAGAGAGAATTACAGGGCCGAAAATTTCAGACTTTCATGTAGTTTGAACAACATTGACCAACGTTGACTTTGACTTCAATTTTCAGGGTGAATTTTTGTCTTAGCATGTTGCATTTTTGGGCATGGGAATCAAGGCAAAAGGAGAACTTTGACCTGTGTTGACCATAGGATTGACTTGAAGTTGACCAAGTTTTGATCATATATTTTATGATTGTTTTAGGTTGATTTTGATCATTGTTGGAGGTTGATTTTGAATTCCTTTGACCAAGTTTCAAACTATAACTTTTACTGTTGTGATGAACATCTTTGACTTTCTGGTTAGGGTTGAGTTTGACTGTAGTTGACCACATATTTGACAGGGTTGTTTTGACTTTGATTTGGAAAGTCAATATTAACTTTTTGTACTCTCTCTCTACTGAACATTTTATATAATAATAAGAAGAATTGATCAAAGGGTTTCCCCCACATTGAGGTTTTTTCCTGACATCTGCCAAATCTGGTGTCCTCTTGTCTTGACTTGTCTTTTGCATTCTATTTTATGTTCGATCTACAGTTACTGTCAATGTGATTTATGGTTAATATGATTTCAATTGAAAACTAATTTGTAATTGTCATTGGGTTGCTTAAAACACACTGAAGTAATTGTGCTAAGCATAGAACATACCATTGTTAACTAAATTCAACACATCCATAATTAAATCATAGTCAATTGAAGTCAAACGTAGACAACCATAATGAAACCATGGTTAACCATCGTCAACCATTATCAAAATTGTAACCATTTTCAACCATAGATAAACCATAATCAAACCATAAATAACCATAATAAAGCCATATTCAAGCCATGGTCAACTATAGTCAACCATGGTTAAACATAGTCAACCATGGATGAACATAGTCAACCATGGAAAAAAATGGTCAACTATAGTAAAAATGGTCAACCATAATCAAACCATGGTGAACCATCATCAACCATAGTTAAACCATATTCAAACCATGGTCAACCATATTCAAACCAAGGTAAATGATGGATAATTAGTCACCCATAGTCAACCATGGACATCCATGGACAAACCATATTTAAACCATGGTTAATCATAGTCAACGATAGTCAAACCAAGGTAAACTATGGACAACTAGTCACCCATAGTAAACCATGGAAAACATAGTCAAATCATGGTCAACCATAGACAACATAGTCAAACCATGGTCAACCATAGTAAAACCATGGTTAGCCATATTCAAACCATGGTCAACCATGGTTGAACATAGTCAAACCATGGACAACCATGGTCAACTATAGTCCAATAATGGTTAAGCATAGATAAAGCACTGTCAACAAGATTCAAACCAAGGTAAACCATGGACAACATTGTCAAACAACAAACAAATGAACAATAAAAATCATCCCAATCTAATTTTAATATTAACAACTTAGTAATATAACTTTAATATTCCACTTTAAATTGTTCAAAACATAACTTTAATAACTTTAACACTATTTACGACGTGACCAAAAAAATTATGTTGGTGCAATATCTTGAACAATAAACGACATCATTTTAATGTGTCTGACAACAAATGTTGTCGCAATGTGACAAACAAGAAATATTGTCGGAATGTGATGAACAACAAATGTGGTCACAATGTGATGAATAAAAAATGATGTCATAATAGTAATGATTGTCACAACATGATGAATAATAAACATCATCCCATTGTGAACAAAAACAATATTGCAATGTGGTGAACAACAAACCTCATTGCAACATATCGAAGAACAAACATCATTGCAATATTTCAAATAGCAAACATCATTGCAACATAGTTAAACCATGGTAAACCATAATCAACCATACTCATCCATGTACAACATGGGGATCCATTCTCAACATGGACTACCATGGTCTCCTACTGTCATCAATCAAAGATGGTCAACATGGCCAAACATAGACAACCATGATCAACCCTGGCAAACTGTAATCAACCATAGCCAAATCATGTTTAACCATTATAAACCATCATCAAACTGATAACCTTAGTCAAACCATGGTTAACCGTAGTGAAACCATGGTTAACCATGTTCAAACATAGTCAATCATGGTTAACCATCATCAACCATAGTTAAATCATGATTAATTATAATCAAACAATGGTTAAACATAATCAAGCAATGGTTAAGCATAATGAAACAATCAACAACCATAACCAAACCTTGCTTAACCATTATCATCTATCATAAAAATGATAACCATAATGAAATCATGGTCAACCATAGACAAACCATGGTCAACCAAAGACAATCCATGGTCAACCACAATCAATAAATATTCAAACCATGCTCAACTATAGTCAATCATGGCTGAACATCATGAAACAATGGTTTACCACAACAAAACCATGATCAACCTTAGTCAATTATGTTCAACCATGGTCAACAATCTCAACCATAGTTAATTCATGGTTAATTGTAGTTAAATAGTAGTTAACGATGAATGAACCATAATCAAACCATGGTCAAGCATAGTAAACCATAGTCTACCATAGTTAAACTATGATAAACCACAATGAAACCAAGGTAAACCATTGACAACCATAATCACCCATAATAAACCATAATCAACAATAGAGATCCATGGAAAACCTTGATAACATAGTTAAACCATGGTCAATCACAATCAACCATAATCAACTATGGACAACCATGGTCAAAGCATGGTCAACTATGAAAGTCAATCATAAACATCCATAATCAAAGAATAGTCAACCATAGTCACGAAAAGACTTGAAATTAATGGAGAAAGTTTGTTTCGCAGTTGTGTGTGTGTCTTAGTTTAGAATTAGTTCCTATTTTCTAGGAGACAGTTTTGATCTCCCTAAATTGAATGCAATCTTATTTATTTTGAATCAATGGATAATGGAACAGAGCATTACTACTTGGGCAGTATCCTAGTGTAGCTCGTCTCACCTATAGGTTGCATGTTTCATTTCTAATTTTCTTCCCATTTTTATCTTGGTATCAAAGCACAAAGAGAGAGCCTTGTGTGAGCTGGGTTTGTGGTGAGTTGAGCCTTTATGGTTGAGAACCCTAGTGGCTGAGATTGGAGAGCGAGTAAACCTCTTTTGCTAGTGAATGCAAGTGTGTATATCTTGTTTGCAAAGTTGTGCAACAATGAATCCTGGCGTGGATCAAAGGAGGCTCCATCAGAGATCAGTGGAGCAACAAATCAGCAAGACAAGCCAAGTTGAGGGTCTTTTTTCCAAGCGAAAGTTGCAGGGTTTTCTTCAGAGGGAAAATAAGGAGACTTTGCAATTTTATTGATAGAAAACTATGTAGAACTACACAGGTAGTAAGAAGGAAAACTACGCAAATCAGGGAGACTTAGAGAAAAATTCCTCCGACATGTGTTTGAGGTAAGACTGCGTAGATGACTATTTCTGTAATTTTTTTCCTGTGAAACCCTTGCTTGGATTGGTTGAATGAATACATAGACTAGTTGTTGGATCATTGGATCTAGTGTTGGATCCATAGATCATTTGTTGGAGGATCTGGTGTTGGATACATAGATTTGTTGATCGGATCAATGGATATGTTATTGGAGTCGTGGATCTATTGAACAGACAAGTTACTGATGGTGCTTGTGAGTTAAAAAACAGGGCATTGTTGAAACTTTTTTGTCACAATGAATAATCACATTGGAGAGACATACCTTAATGAGAGCAATAAGATCAATGGGTCAAATTATGCCAACTAGAATTTCAAGTTGCAGACATTACTCGAGGGTTCTAGTACATGGACAATTGCAAATGGAGATGAAGCAAAGTCGATTGCAGCTGGTGGTGCCACAACCACATTAGTTCAATATTGGGAAAAGATGGAAAATAAAGTGAAGGTGTTGTTGAAGATGTCGCTAAAATACAGCATAATCCCTCATATCCAATACTGCAAAACCTCCAATGAAATTGGGTGACACTCAAGGATTTGTATGAAATGAAAAATACAAATTGTGTGTTGTTTCTAAAGAGTAAGATTATTTCCATTATGATGGAAGAGAATGAATTTGTTATTGCATTCATCTCACAAATTTAAAGAATTCAAAAACAAGTTAGGTGAAATAGGGGAGAAAGTATCCAATACTGATCTTGTTACAATTATCTTAAACGACATGACAGAGGATTATCAAATGTTCATTACAAGGCTTGCAGCAAGGGAGAAAGCTCCCTCATTTGAGGAGTTGACATGGATTTTGATGCAGGAAGAAGAGAGACATTGTCGGGTGTGTGCTATATTCTTTCCATGGACTACCCCTTGCATGGGGGGGTGGTTTCCCCCACTGTCAGAGGGTATGCAGCGGGGTGATAGCCCCCTTGCACAGGGTTCGGGGTAGCACCCTGGGAAAAAAAAATTTGACCCCATATTAGGTGGGTAGACCTACCTATGGTTTTGTTCATGGATTTCGCACATGGTTTTGGGCATGATGGTTTTCTGTCCATGGTATTTTGTAGCTCCGGTCAAGGGAACTATGGTTATGTTCTAATATAGGGTTAATGGATTGGGGTTTATGGATGCTTCGACATGTATATATACGTATTGTAACATTGAAAGGAATATAATGAAAAATTTATCTAGTGGTCCCGAATTTTGGGATCCAGGGGAAAATCTCTATGTATATGTGTTTTATGTGTTATGCTCTTGCCGTTGTTTATTTTCTATTTTTTAGAATTCATATGCAGGTAATTTCTGTACGGGGTTAAAACCTACAGATGTAAGAATCTAAAGCCTTAGAATGCAGATCTGGCATTGGTGGAAAAGAATATGTTTTTCAGAGGGAAACGAGGAGGAGGACATAAAAGCGGTGGTCTATCTTAGAAAAATCCATTTCAAGGTATGTCATCCACCAAAAATGATTTAGAAATTAAGTGTTTTTACTGTGGCAGAACTGGCCATATTGCTAGAGAGTACTATAAGAAAAAAAATTATGAAAACATACATAGACACAAGAGGCATACAGAGAATTTTGCCAGTGAAGATATGAATCTCGATCTTAAATTATTTGTTTCTGATGCTACGGTTTCTTCTAAGACTGATGAGGTTGGAACTTGGTTTGTGGATTCTGGAGCATCCACTCATATGACATGTAATAAAAACTAGTATGAAAATTTTAAGGAGACCAGCAATGTTGCTAACATATACTTGGGAGATGACAAAGCATATCAGATTAAAGGGTATGGAGATATTCTTGTGATATTACCTAATGGTAATATCAAGTGCATCCAGAATGTCATGTATGTGCCTGGGATTAAAAAGAATTTGATCTATGTATCCATGATTACAGATCAGAATTTAAAGGTAGAATTTTTCAAAACTTATTGTGTTGTAAAGGATTTGTTGGATCATCAAAAGCCAGTTGTGAGTAAGAGTTGGAGATCTATACAAGTTGAATGTTACAAGAATGCCACATCAAGCTTTAACTTCAATGACTATGAAAACAGACAATCTTTGGCATCAAAGGTTTGGTCACATCAACCTTCATGATTTATTGTTTTTGCAGAAACAAGGTATGGTTGATGGACTTCCTATTTTAAGAAATGAACATATTGATTGTGAAGGTTGTGCACTTAGAAAAATGCATAGGGATGAATTTCCCTCTAACTTAAATAGGAGAAAGAAAGATATACTTGAACTTGTGCATACTGATATTTGTGGACCTATGCAGACAAGGTCCTTAGGTGGAGCTTACTATTTTTTGCTATTTATTAATTTTTGCACAAGGTATACATGGGTATACTTTCTTAGAAGGAAAATTGATGCTTTCGAGTACTTTAAAGAATTTAGAAATATGGTTGAAAAGCAAATAGAGAAGTTCATTAAAATCCTTTGCTCAAATCAAGAGGGAGAATACAGGCTTGGGAACTTCATAAAATATTGCATAGATCATGGAATAGTACAATAGTTTATCATACCCCACACTCCACAAAAGAATAGTGTTGCAGAAAGAAAGAACAAAACTCTGGTGGAGTGTGCACGTAGCATGATTAAAGGTACAAATCTCTCCAATGGTTTTTGGGTAGAAGCTATTAGTATTACACTTTACTTAAAGAATAAAAGTCCAAGTAGGTGTCTTGATCTCAAGACTGCATTTGAGGTTTTGTACAATTTTAAACCTACAGTGCATCACTTGAGAGTATTTGGTTCTAGAGATTTTACACACATTCCTAAGGAAAATAGGAAGAAATTGGATGCTAAAGATATAAAATTCATATTTATAGGGTACTGATTTGATTTCAAAGCATATAAGATGTTTAATACATCTACTCATAATGTATTTGCGAGTACAGATGTTATCTTCCATGAACAGGTTGATGAAGGGAATATGGATAGAAGTTATGAAGAATGTCACATGTCGTTAGTGATTGATGACAATAAGGATGAAGCCAAAGATAGTCATTTACAACAACAACAACAAAAAGAGGAATCTAGTGATGTGGACACATTCAACAGTCGAATTACACTTAGAGGTGAGCAAGAAATCACATAGAGTAGAATTGAGGCAAGTCCACTACCAAGGAGATCAAGATGGCAGACTCACTTACCAGAAAAGTATAAATATTATGCTCTTATGACTAGTGTTTTAAATGTTGTTGAGCCCATGAATTATAATGAATCAAATCAATATAAAGAATGGAGGTCAACTATGAAAGAAGAGTATGAGTCTATAATTAAAAATAAAACTTGGGAATTAATTGAAATTCCAAAAGAAAAAGAGCCCATAGGTTGTAAATGGCTATATAAACCTAAGTTCAAAGTAGATGGTAGTGTAGACAAGTATAAATCTAGATTGGTGGCCAAAGGGTACTCACAGAAAGAAGGGATTGATTATGAGGAGACTTTTTCTCCTGTAGCTAAGTTAAATACTATTAGGATGTTAATAGCTCTAGCTACAAAGTACCATTGGAGTTTACACCAACTAGATGTAAAATCTGTTTTTCTAAATGGAGATTTGAAGGAAGAAGTATATCTAACACAACCTGAAGGGTTCATTAAAAAGGGGCAGGAACACTTGGTCTGTAAATTAAAAAAGGCATTGTATGGGTTGAAACAAGCTCCCAGATCTTGGTATGAGAAAATAGACTCTTTCTTCTTACAGCATGGTTATAAGAGAAGCAAAAATGATCCAAATATGTATACCACATTTGATTCAAAGGGGAAGATTGTGTTGATTTCCTTATATGTTGATGATTTAATTGTTACTGGAAATTCTGATGAATTGGTTGAAGAAATTAAAGTGCAGATGTCACAGGTATTTGAAATGAAGGACCTTGGAGAACTGCATTATTGTTTAGGCCTTGAAGTTTGGAGGGATGTTGGCCAGACTTTTGTTACTCAAGGAAAGTATGTTAAGGAATTGTTGAAGAAATTTAAAATGGATCAGTGTAAAGTTGCTTCACTACCTATACAATAGAATGTTAAATTTTAAAGTGATGATGGTTCTATATAGGTGGATGCTACATTGTACAAACAACCGGTTGGAAGTTTGAATTATTTGACTACAACCAGACCTAACTTAACATATTTAATCAATTTGTTGAGTCAGTTTATGACAAAACCTCTTAAAAATCATTGGACGGTAGCAAACGGTTTCCTACGGTATCTTAAAGGAACCATAAATTTTGGCATTAAATATACTGATTCTTTTAATGTTAAACTGACAGGCTATTCAGATTCAAATTGGGCTAGAAATTTGGATGATAGAAGATCTATAATTGGGTATGCTTTTAATATTGGATTTGGGGTCATTTCTTGGAGCAATAAAAAGCAGAGTATTGTATCTTTATCATCAACAGAAGTAGAGTATCAAGTTGTATGTGCAACCACTTGTGAAGCAATTTGGTTGAGAATACTTCTTCAAGATGTAGGAGAAGAACAAAAGGATGCTACGGTGATTAAATGTGACAACCAAAGTTCAATCAAGTTGGAAAATAATCTTGTTTTTCATAAAAACAAAAAACATATAGATACTCAATTTCATTTTATTAGAGAAAAGGTTCAGTCCAAAGAGATTTTTCTTGAATATTGTAACACCTGTGAAAATGCAGCTGATATCTTCACCAAGCCTCTTGGGAAGATCAAATTTGAATTGTTTAGGGAGATGTTAGGTGTGCAGGTGAATCCTTTCTCCATTAAGGGGGAGACTTGAAATTAATGGAGAAAGTTTGTTTCATGGTTGTGTGTGTCTTAGTTTAGATTTAGTTCCTATTTTCTAGGATATAGTTTTGATCTCCCTAAATTGAATGTAATCTTATTTATTTCGAATTCAATGGATAATGGAATAGAGCAATATTGCTTGGGCAGTCTCCAGGTGTAGCTCGTCTCACCTGTGAGACGCAATTTTCATTTTTAACTTGTCTCCATTTTTATCTTAAAGCCAACCATAAACACCCATGTTTATTTGACTTTGGTTAACTATGGTTTGAGCATGGTTTGACTATGATTAACCATGGTTGATTATGGTTGACTGTGGTTGACCATGGTTTGACTATGTATCCATGGATAACCATGGGCAACATAGTTAAACCATGGTAAACCATAATCAACTATGGTTAACCATAATCAATCATGATTAACCGTAATTAAACCATGCTCAAACCATAGTCAACCAATGAAGATCATTGACAACCATACTAAAACCATGACTAACTATCATCAACCATCATCAAAATGGTAACCAAAGCCAAACTATTGTCAAACATAGACAAACCATGGTTAACCATAGTCAAGCCATACTCAAACAATGGTAAAATATAGTCAACCATTTTAAACCGTGATTGAACATAGTCAACCATGGGAAACCATAATAAAACCATGGTCAACCATAGTAAAACCATTAGCAACCATAGTGAAACCATGGACAATCATGGTCTACCAAATTCAAACCATAGTCAACCATCATCAACATGCTCAATATTGCTAGCCATAGTCAATCATATTCAACCATAGTCTACCATGGTGAACATGGCCAACTATAGTCAACCATGGCTAGCCATGCTCTATGATTTTTACCATGCATAACATGGTCAACCACATTCAATCATAAGCAACATTTTCAACCATAGCCAAAGATACTTTATCATAAAAACTTTAGTTTAATGTGGACATCATGGTCTACATGGTAAACATTCTCCACATGGTTAAAAATGGTTATCCATATTCAACATGGGCATGATGGGAAATCATGGATGAACACATTCATTTATACATAAATGTTAACAACCCTATCTCCATACTCAGTCAACCATATGTTGTCCATAGTCAAGCATGGTCTAAAAATCTCAACCGTGGTGAAATTGGTGAACATGTTTTAGCATGGAAAGCCTTGCTCACTTTCATCAAACATGATCGTTTATATTCAACCATAATCAACCATGTTCAACCACGGTCACCTGAAGTCAACAATAGAAAATCATAATCAACCGTAGTGATCCATATTGAACCTTCTTCGAATGGTGGACTATGGTGAACCATGGTCATCCATTGAAAAAATGCCCACCTAAAGTTAACAATGTGAAACCATGCTCAACCACATTCATTCATAGGGAACATGGTCAAGATTGATCAATCATAGCTAAACATGGTTGAACATGTTGATGAACAATAAATGTCATCACAATGTGACACATAAGGGATGATTTGATAATGTGATGAACATAAAATGTCAATGCAATTGGATAAGAAAATGACATCACAATTTGACAAACAAAACCATTAAAACCATGGTCAATCATGTTTAATCATATCAACCATGATTTTCCATTAGTTGAATAAGGTCAAACATGGTTAACCATGGACATATGTGGTTAAGAAAAGTCAATTGTAAAAAACAAGGTTAACTATGGTCAACATGGTTAAGATGCCCAAACATCTTCAACCAAGGTCAAACATGGTGAAAGCATGATCTACATGGTCAACATGGTTGAAAATTGTTAATCATGGTCAATAATGGTGTACATGGTCAACATGATTGACAACAATTAATTGTGGTCAACCATACTTGACATGGCCAACCATGGTCAACATAGGAATCGTTGTTACCCATGGTTAACCATAGTCATATATAGGTGAATGTTAACAACCTTGATCTACAATTTTTAGCCATAGTCAATCATATGTTGACCATACTGAACCATGGTTGAATGACCTCAATTTTCATACAGCATGCTCAAGCCAGCTCAACCGTGGTCAAAACATGAGGAATTCACCTTGTTGACCAATATATTACCATGTTCATTCATAAAGGGGGTTTTTTAAATGTGAAAAATAGAGTCAATATATTGTAGGTATTGGGGGAGAGATGTGGAGTAGGGGGGAATTATAGGTATTTGGGGGTATACATAGGGGAATTAAATAAAAATAAGACATATCGATTATAAAGATAGGTTTCTTTTATTAGAAATTTGTACTGAGAGGGAATTCAATAAAAGAATTTTGGGAGGTTTTTATCAATACCTAGTGAAATTAGGGTATTCTTTAATATCCCATGAACACAAGTGCTATGACATAGGTTGACTAAGTGGAGACCTCGTGGATAAAACATGGTCATCCATGCACAACCACATTCAACGATGGACAACTTGGTCAACCATTGTCAAACTTGTAACATCCATCATCAACATGGAGTACTGATCCAGGTGGCTCAAGAAATGCTAAAAAATCAAAGGTGACTCCAAAAAGGCTCAAAAACCGAAGGTGGCTTGGGATAGGGTCAAATAAAGTATTTGGATTATAATAAAACTAGTATTAGAGCAAATAGCTAGTCACAAGCTTTCCAACGGTGTAAACGACACCTCAATTCGAGTTTGTATGTGGAAGTTATGGCTAGTCAAAGTTTTGGTCAACTAGGCCCATTAGCTAAATTTAGCATAGCGCAAAATAAATTTGGAGGCTCATCAAATCTGGAGGTCGTACTAAATTTGGAAAAATTTAACGAGGTGACAAATTTTCACTTAACAGTGATGGTTTTCGGTAGTCAGAAAGGGTGAAATTATTGCCTACTTAAAATTTCTGGTAACCCTAAAAATTCGGCAAAAATATTTCAAACAATTTGTTTTCAAAAAGAAAAGAAAAATATTAAAAAAAGGGGTTAGTGGGTGGCTAAAACCTACCAACCCATAAAAAATATTATAATTATATTAAAAATGGGGTGGGTCCACCATTTTCTCCATTGTGTAAGAACAATGGAGTTGATGGGGTTTGAACCTACCTAGTTGAACCGACCGACCCACCCAACGGGCTGCTCCACATTTCAGAAAAACAAATGACTATGTATGGGTGTGGCAGGTTTTGAACCAAGCCCCCTTTTCCAACCGTTTAACAACTATGCCAACGTGCCAGCCCAAGGGGCTTTGTAAAGTATGCCCGCCAAGACTATTTAAACCAAAAAAAATATTCCATTCGGCCAAGATCGGAGGAACCATGAGCATCGAGCATAGTTCATTGGAACCAAAGCACTGAAAGCATGAATTTTGAGGCAAAACCACAAGATATGGAACCATGACCAGGCAATGAAACCCTGACGCAAGGTCTCTTGGAGGAATCTTTTAAATTCCTTGGAGTTGATTTTTGCAGGTGTTAGAATCATGCTAAGTTTATACTCAAATGAACTAGAATTTTGCTAGTAGCCTGATGGCGTGATTGGTTTTCTGATCTGAACAACATATTTTTTAGGGACAGAAGGTTGAGAGCAGAACCATGAAGGTGGAACCTTGATGCAGGAAACTGCATGGAATTTGAAAGATTTTCTAGAGGCTCGAAAATGACATTTTCATAACCAGACCATCTTTATACTCATTTTTCTCAATTTTTCACAAAGAATGTGATGGTGTGATCATTTTCTTCATATAAGCAACCAAATTTTATTCAGCTCGCAAAAGAGAATCTTTGAGGAATCTTTGAGATTCCTGAGGAGCCCAAATTTGACCAATTCAGAAAGGGGTCAAGTTTACAGTCATATTTTACGATTTTTCACTAGGAATTCAACCATGTGGTCTGTTTCTTTAGAAAAGTTGTGCATTTTCAGGCCATCCCCAGAAGTGGAGGTATAAGATGCATTGTGTCATGTCTTCTTTTGATTGTTGAGATGATGATTTGTTGTTGAGATCCTTGTTGCCATTTTATTGGAGGATCCTTGTATGTCACTTCATGTGGGAGTTTTATATTTTGTCAAGTTGAAGGAGAGCTTATATGAGTGAGAGTTCTTATAGAAGAATGTATCATGGAGAGACATGCCACTCTAGTTAAGTGAGTTCTTCCTTGTATTGAGGAAGAACACATTGTGTATTAATCAACATCTTGCAACAATCAATGAAGCTACCTCCCCACTCTTGACACTGGTGTTATCAGGAAATCTAGTGTCCACTTGGAGCTACTAGTCCCACTAAGACTGGTAGCTATCTTAGAAATAAACAAACTAAAACTACTTTTGCTTTCCTATATGAGAAGTAGATAGAAGAGGATCAAAGAATACCAGCCTCAGTCTTGCGCTTGGTTCCTTGCTTGGTTCCTCTCCCTTCTGACAGATCCTTTCTGCTTTTCCTTCATCTACACAGCTTCAAAGAGCACTCGTGGAATCAAAGCAGCATAATACTATCGAAGAACAGAGATCTACAATCACAAACAATATAGGACCAGATATATATTGACCACACAAATGAATATATCATCAAACATACAAGAATGTGGAGGAAAACTTGAATAGATTTATTGATATAAAGATTAGAAGAGAGGATTACAACCCATTGATCTGACCCAGCATCATCCTCCCAGCATGAAAGCCCTTGTTCACCTCATGAAAAGCTTAGATCACCCAACACTATGATGTTCCACCAAGAAACCAACAACACTTCCTTACAAGATACAAAATTCCAGCCTCTGGATCTCTGGGATGAGGGATCCATATATAGATGATTGCAGGGAGGTGAGTCAGCTTCTGGGATTTTGATTAGTGTCTTCTCTCTAATAGTTCTTGATTCCACTTGGAGATTAATGATCTCTTACTCATCCTTGGGCAGATTCAGAGAGACAAGTGTCCTGGGGAAGTTTCTGGAAGATTCCAAGATCATCCACTTAGCAAACTACCTCCGCCATTTGTCTACTCTCGTCCATCGCACCCTATAGAAGGACTTTTTAGTATGCATCATACCCCCTGTGTGTAATAGGTGAGATGCATCTCACCCTCAGCACTGAGCAGTCTATATGATCCAGTTTTGACCAGTTCTGAGTAGTTTCCTGTGGAGAATTTTTGGGAGATGATGTAATCAGCTGACCTTGTTCCTCTAGGGCATGAAACAACAATTTTAGGGACTTAGAAGCCCTTGGTTTATGGACATATATGATTGGGGTTGCAGTGCCCAAAAATGTCTATAACAGTTGCCCCATAAAGCATGAGGTCGTTAATATTTTGATGTCGGGTGAAATGCTTTATCATGAGGATCCGAGGTTTTTCGAACTGGAAGGCGACCTGTAATAAGATACAATTCAATACATTATCTTCATAATATTTTCATGATCTAGCTGAGGTGGGCATTCCCATGCTCAGCTTTATAAATTCATTTTCATGTACATAAGACAGACAACTATCTGTGTGGCAGACTGATGATTCTAATAGAGCTATCATCCTTTGATTCAGATGATCATCTGTGCAGCAATGATGTACATTTTATGTCTTTATTTTCCTGAATATATCATAGCCCGGATGGATGAAACTAGATCCGAGGTCTTCAAACTCGTCCAATCTTCACTCGGAGTACAAGTCGATCCACGTGAAAGATGTTCTGGAGTCGAACATGGAAAGACATCGCTTGATTACCAGCCAATTATGTAAGCTGTTAACAGGTGCGAGAGGAATCACCGATAATGATGATGACCCTCAAGGTACCACAGTATAATTCGTGTGGTGTGAAAAAGGGGATTGGCTTCGAACACCACGCAAAATCTTTCGGTCGAAGGCCATTGATGTAAACCTGTCACCGTAAGTGAGAAACTTGCCATTGAGGCATGCAAGCTTCAAAGTACTGAAAGGGTTGTTCCTAAGTCGACTTCTTGGATAATGAGCTAATGTCGACAAGAAGCGACCCGTTGTAGGAGGGCCTTAATGAATCCCACATCTACGACACGGAACGGAGTAAATGATTTTGGAGGTGAAAATGATCTAATGATACAGGGTTCAGGGTGGTGGTCATGAAAGAATGGAGTGTGAATGTATTGCAGCGGATGAGACAAAAGTGAATTATCTGAGCGACTTCTCTTGAACATACCGATGACACTGACATGGATTGGTAGTGTTAACCCCAAATATGGATGGTGTGAAGGACCAATGGTGATATGACCAGTGAACAGAATAACCCAACTTGACTCGGACGTGGAGTGAAAGTGTCATGTTCAAGAGCGACTTGCTAACAATAAAGTTTCTTCAAGTTTTCTTCCCAATTTTTCCCCAGTCATTGTTGACCAGTACCTCTTTATTTTTATCAAGCTTGAGGAGGATAACATATGCTTGTTCTATAATTTTTCCTTCGGGAAAACCCGTCGCTATGTTTTAACGAGCCTAGCGACAGTGAAACTCGTTCTTGTCTATATGGACAAGTTTGTCGCTATTGGTTTTAACGAGTTTAACGAAAACGATAACTCGGTCCTTTTTCAATTTCAGAGAGTCTGAAAAGGGACGTAAAGGAAACTCCAATAATCCTTTTTCATCATATAATCCCTTAAGTCCGAAAAAGTATAAAATAATACGAAAGGGATGAATTTTCGATAATTTTAACGAGCTGAACAAAACAAGCACTCAATATTTTTGTGTAATAATCCCTCAGGTCCAAAAAGATTAAAATCTAGAGGAGGGATAGCACTCTTGGTAGCTTTAACGAGCTGGAGAGGCTAACTACTCGGCAATATTTTCATTTTTTACGAGTCAGACGAAAAGAGCTTAAAGGAGACTCGTTTTTTGAGCAACGAGTGATAATTTTGGGTAGCAGCTGATTCGAGGTAAGGTTTGGAATTTTCCAATCATGGCAGTGTCATAAGGATGGCTAATAGGATCACTCTTTGCAACTGTTCCTCAAAAGGGGTAAACAATCAAATGGAGGTGAATGATCGGCTAAAACAGAGTAGAGGTGATGATGAGAACATAAGCAAGGCTCAAAAGCTGATGATAATGCATTCACAATGGTTATTTACCGGAAATTGGTTCATTTTTTAATGAGCTTAAACTCTGGGGGAAACATTTTCTCATTGCTTAGGTTTAATTTTTAACGAGCTTGAACTCCACATAAAAACTGCTCGTGGTGGGTTTATTTTTTAATGAGCTTGAACCCTGCGGTAACACTGCTCGTGATAAGTTTGCATGCCCCCAGCATAATAACGCAAATCGAGGTGCATGCCCCCCAAGCTTCATTGCATTCAACACGGTGGTTGGAATGAAGGTTTACCTTCGAGATCTTTGAAAGACTCGATTTGGATTTTACGAGATCGTAATCAAAGACTCGATTTGGAAAGGGAGTTGTTTCATTTTTTAATGAGGTTGACATAGGAAAAGAACTATCCTCAGAATCCACCGTATTTATAGTATTTGATAGAAAATAAAAAATTGAAGGATGATTAAGGTTGCTGGAATAATCTTCGTGATAATCCGGAAGATGGGAGTGATGGTTGTAATCTTCCCATGGTGCCTCGTCAATCATTATTGACTGAACAATTCCTTCGTCTGTATAATGTACTTGCGACCAAGGATTTGAAGGGGTGCCATATTCCTTAGACCTATCTATCCAAACGCTTGATGAGCGTTGATTTGGGCTTTCCCCCCAGGCTAAGAAAATTGATTGCTACAATATTTCTAAAATGGCGATGATTCATGCTGACAAAATGTTTAGGAATCTTCTAAATCTAGAAGATATCATATTGCAGGTTCCCACCATGGCCACTTCCGCTAGATTGTTTGGAGGCGATAGGGCAAAAGTACCCATCAATGTAGGGTCTTTTAGTAGGCCTACTCTGATATTTTGAAGCACTTGAGAGCTTCCGTGGATCATCGGAATTCTTCCCGTAACTTGTGAACTGTTGGGGAGAAATGTTTGTTGGTCGACGATTGTAATTCCTCCTTGGAAGGGAAATGCAATCTTCTTGAAGTAGGTCAACACAATGGCAGCCATAGCATATATCCAGGGCCTTCCCAGTAGGATGTTGTAATCAAGGTTTCCGTCGATAACTTCAACATCAATTTCTACTGTTTTTCCCCCCAGTTCAACTTGCAAGTTACTTAAAATCCTGTATGGAGTGTATGTTCATCCATCAAATGCTTTTAACGTCGTTGATGATCGCGACAAGGGTGGAGAGCCTAAACTTTTCCAGCAACTCATTGACATAATACATGTAGATGACCCCTCATCAATAATTGTTCGATGAACAGTTTTGTTGAGGGCTTTCACTTGAATAAGGAAAGCTAGTTGAGCTGGTAGCTGAGGGTCATATCCTTTGTGATTAAAGGCCACAAGATTGGAATCCGTTGGGTCAATCCCACCTATCACTGATAATGAAGCCTGCTTTTGGGAGGGGCAATTTTGCAGTACCTCAAATGTCGACATAGCGGACGGCTATTGGGCCAGATCCTCCACTATATTATAATGTTGTGCTGCTCTGGCACAAGGATTAAATGTCGATTTGTGTACTACTCCCTTCGGCGGTTTTATCGTTAGCTCAGGGATGATGGGTGGCACAACTTCAGTCGAAGTTGTTGTCGAACTACTAGGTTGATCATTAGCCTTGTTGTTCGACAGCTGTGGATTCCCGTAATATTTATTCCTTGTTGATATCAAAGCATCATTTTGCTACTTTGAGATAGACAACATAAGCACTTGGGATCGGGAAGCATTGTCACTAACAACCAGATTGGTTCCCAGGTTTGGAAACGGATCAGTCAATACCGCTGAGGTTTTTGAACTCTTAAAGAGTTTCTTAACTTCAGCTTTATGTGGACAATATCTCGTTTGATGATCCTCATCGCATATCTGACACCTCGAAGGGGGTTTCCTTTTCCCATAAGGGTTTGGAGAAGATTTTTTAGGAGATGACTCTTCATGTTTCTTCTTTTTCCCTTTCTTTTTCTTCTTCCCCCCTGGTTGCTTCAGTTCTTTGCCTTTGTTAGTCGACACAGCATTTACCTCTAAGGCGAGAAGTTCTTCATTTGCATTTTGAATTGAAACTATATGGGCCTTCTTTGATGTAGCCTTTACGATTTTCGTGCTAGTCGTACCTATCATGCCATCGCCGGCATGAGAGTCTTTGTTTGATTTAGGAGGGGGAGGAACGGAAAATTCTGGTCTAGGAGCATCAGGTATTTTATCGTAGAGCGTGCCAAACTGAGTATAGATCAAGTCTAGATATTGTGCACGAGCAATAACTTGCTCTTCAGTGACGACTCCTCCCTTTGCCACATCTTCTGTAATAGAAGGTAACAATGACTTAATAAACCATTCAACTAACAACTAATCAGGAACATATGTTTTTACCATTCTACGATGATGTCGCCACTCATGAATATGATCGGATATGTGAGTGGCCATCATTTGTTTGAAATTGGTAAGATACTATGTTCCTGTTTCATACCTTATAGGTAGCTGAAAATGGGTTAAAAAGGTTGTGGCTAGGGCACCGAAGTTATCAAACGAAGCTCGCGGCAATTTGATATACCACTTTGCTGCCGGACCAGTTAACGTTCGCTAAAAAAGGCAGAGCCTGATCGAATCATCGTTGAGAGTGTTGGATGAACACCACAGATGAAAGGTCATCACATGATTCGACGGGTCTTCACCCGGATTTCCATTAAATTTAGGAATATCTGACGAAAGTTTATGCGAAATCACTGGCCACCAAGGGGCGTAAGCAATTGGATCGTTCGTTAGTCGATTTAGATCTGGTAACTCTAAAGTTACCACGAAAGGCAACTGTTGATTCAGGTTCGGTGAAGCATACCCAGGATAAGATGGGATCGCCTGAGTAGTTTCTCTTTGCATACCAGCATAATGCATTTGATACTGGTAACTTTGGTAAGGTTGATGGGCATGACCATTATGATATGATTGATGCTGACCGCTTTGAATATACGACTGCCCATTACTTGCAAAGACTTGTTGCTCAGATCCTTGGTAAGCTTGTTGGAATTGCATTGTTGGTATTGCACCAGCCATGGTTGTGAAGCCATGAGTTTTTGTCCAGTATTGACTGTTTGACCAAGATGAGGGTTAATGGTCCCTGTTTGAACCTAGGACATTCCACTAGTCAGTGATTGCGGTTGCGTCGCCGGGACAAGGGGTTGTTGTATTACGACCTGAGAAACCTGAGGTTGGCATACAACAGGCAACGCTTGTACTTGCGACACCGTCACAATAGCTGGCGTAGTGGGGATATTTGACACAGGTAGACTTTGTTGCATTGAGTATACAACTCTTGGTTGTTGAGGCAGTATCGGCACCCAACCGCTAGATGTAATTCCAGCATAACCTGAATTCTGTTGTGAACTCTTATATGTTTGTTCTCCCAGAGGAGACAATGAAAGGGTATATTTCCCCCCATACGGCGGTAATCTAGTGCTCAAAGGAATTATTTTCCTTTGAGGATTTGATTGCCCAAATTGACACTGCGAAGGATCAATTTGCTGAGACTCAACATAAGAGATTCTAGATATTATTCCGGACGAACAAACGGGAACAGACCATACTGTCGAAACAACCCTTGGATGGATTCCATCTAGCGATTGAGAGCTAGTTGGGATAGTCAGTACACCGGCGAACATTGTTGGAGTGATAGCAGGAAGTTCTGCCGCTGCTGTGTCAGATGACACAGTCCTAGATGTCGACGGTTGTTCAGACATATCTAGTCTATCCAAAAGATTTCCTAGTGATTCTACAAGAACTTCCGATGACGGTAGACTAATTTCTGACGAAGAAGGATATAGGGTGATCCTAACTGCAAAATGCAATGGCGTACTAGATGGAGGATCCTCCACAATCTCTTCTATAAAAATCAATCCAGGTGGAAGAGGGAGACCGTCAGGTCCGTAAAATATTTCCGGTGCCGAAGAAGGTATAGATTCTGCAGCGACAGTTGTTTGGGGAATAACACCTTCCGAATCAGCTGTAGATGGGGCCGGTTCAGGAATATAAGTGTTTATCGTCACACTAGGATTAGTTCTAATGTCCTCTTGTGGCTGCGGAACTTCTTCTGTAGAGGCAGGGATACCATAAATTTTTGGAGTAACCGGAGTCTCTGAGGGTGTCGGAACACTTGTTCCAACCAAACCAGGGGACTTTGATCCAGTTAAATGAGTTTGCTTTGTTCGGGATAGTTTTGTTTCTAGAGACAAAGATGGTTGACTCGTAAGTTTCCGCAAACGACAGGATTTCGATTGACTTTCCTCCACAATTGTGGATTACTCGATGAACTAAAAATAAAGGGGAAAATGATTCCGAATTAAATGAATTTTAGACACTTTGACACAACTTTCTTTTTCAATTTTTAAGAGTCGAGAAAAAACAAAAGATGACTCTAGTCGCCTTTGATTTTTAATGAGCCTGAAGTGACAAGTGCTCAGATGGACCTTTTCCTTTAAGGAGTCTGAAAAGGAATGAAAGAGACTACTCTGGAAATCTAGATAGAGGGATTACCAAACCAATCACAAAACTGCAGAATACTTTTTACGGTACGACATTCAATCTTCCTGAATGTTGTGTTCAGTGCATTGCAATCGGTAGGGCGGTAGACACGACTTCCTATGGATAAAAGATATAGCCTATTGTGGTCTCCCAATATATATTCGACGGTATGTGGGAGCACAAGTCCATACTGGCACTTGTCATCTCAAAGAGGAGGAATCACTCAACCAACAATGAAAGCGATAGTTACCAGGCTTTATGACGCCAGAATACGTCTCTAGCCTGGACTTTTAGATGTTTTGCGTTAGGTTCCAAAGCGTTTTTATGTTCATTGAATTTATTTTACAGTTGACCTTTCTTAAGAAATTTGCCTTTCAGGTTCACCGCGTGATGTAGATATACAATTCCTAAAATGAAATCTAAGATGATAAACAATCATTTAATCTTCTTTTTGCAATGAAAATCCTAGCTACTAAAGAAAGAGAGATGATATTCTTTCAACATAGAGCAGAGAGCACACACTAGATGCACTGTCCTAAATCAAACCAACAAGCAGTCTAAATGCAAATGCACATGCATGTATTTGTTTTTAGCTTTCTTAATGTGTGAATGACAAGAAGAATGCTAAGTAAAAATCTGAATTATCTTTTCAAAGCGACAGTACTAACAAATTTCTTTTCAAAACGAAAGGAAGATAATGACGACACTTTGCTATTTTGAATTGAAAACTGCTTTGGACACTTGAAAAACTACTAATTCAAATCAAATACAAGAGTAATTGTATAATCAACCATCAAGAACAATAGAATTATTTTCTTTGAATGAAAACGACGCTTGCGACACTTCAAAATCAAAAGACGACAGTTTGATTATGCTACTTTTTGTAAAGGAGAACTGCAATGGCGCACAATACATAAAAACATTCACAATTCTTTGTACTATGGAGGTGGAATCATGAAAAGGAAGGGAGTTTCCATAGTGGTATATTGATCACAGATAACAAAACTCCTGAATAAAGCTGAATAAAGTGAATACAAAACCAAAATCTGAGAGTAGAAGGGGTCTTGTCTGATCAGCGCACCTGCAACACAGGGAAAGTGTGATGCAACGCACCTACTGCACAGGGGAGGTGCGATGCATCCAGATTCCCAAGAGGAGAAAGTGCGATGGTCCAGGGACGAGACTTCGACTTGGTTCTGGGTCACAGTTTGCAACTTAGTTCAAGGATTTAGGCCGAGCTAATGATAGTCAGTAAATAGAAATCACAAGGGCTGATCTAATGAGGTTACTAGAGCCACCACTAGGGAAATTAGGATGTTTGCAAATCGATCGTTCAGTTTATAAACAAAACCCGGAGATAGACTGAAGCAACATTGATCTACTTTGCACTTGCATAGCAAATGCAGTTCGGAGGCTAGCTGGCTTAACTTCAGGCTCCGTCTGTAAGTTTATAAAGCAAACAAATATAGACAAGTAAACAATCTATTCGCTCCCCAGCAGAGTCGCCATTTTGTTATCGGTAAATCTAGTGTCCACTCAGAGCTGCTAGTCCCACTAAGACTGGTAGCTATCTTAGAAACAAACAACCTAAAACTACTTTCGCTTTCCTTTATGAGAAGTAGATAGGAGAGGATCAAAGAATACCAACCTCAGTCTTGCGCTTGGTTCCTTTCTTGGTTCCTCTCCCTTCTAACAGATCCTTGCCGCTTTTCCTTCGTCTACCCAGCTTCAAAGAGCACCTGTGGAATCAAAGCATTATAATACTATCGAAGAACAGAGATCTACAATCATAAACAATATAGGACCAGATATATATTGACCACACAAATGCATATATCATCAAAGATACAAGAATGTGGAGGAAACCTTGAATAGCTTTATTGGTATAAAGATTAGAAGAGAGGATTACAACCCATTGATCTAACCCAGCGTCATCCTCCCAGCATGAAAGCCCTTCTTCACCTCATGAAAAGCTGAGATCACCCAACACTATGATGTTCCACCAAGAAACCAACAGCACTTCCTTACAAGATACAAAATTCCAGCCTTTGGATCTCTGGGATGAGGGATCCATATATAGATGATTGCAGGGAGGTGAGTCAGCTTCTGGGATTTTGATTAGTGTCTTCTCTCTGATATTTCTTGATTCCACTTGGAGATTGATGATCTCTTACTCATCCCTGGGCGAATTCAGAGAGACAAGTGTCCTGGGGAAGTTTCTGGAAGATTCCAAGATCATCCACTTAGCAAACTACCTCCGTCATTTGTCTACTCTCGTCCATCGCACCCTATAGAAGGACTTTTCAGTATGCATCGCACCCCCCGTGTGTAATAGGTGAGATGCATCTCACCCTCAACACTGAGCAGTGTGTATGGTCTAGTTTTGACCAGTTCTGAGTACTTTCCTATGGAGAACTTCTGGGAGATGATGTAATCAGCTAACCTTGTTCCTTTAGGGCATGAAACAACACTTTTAGGGACTTATAAGCCCTTGGTTTATGGACATATATGATTGGGGTTGCAGTGCCCAAAAATGTCTATAACAACTCGGCCCAGAGACGTAACCCACATTGGGTGAACTCTATTATCAACTTGTGTGTGTTCTTTGATTTGATGGTTGTATTTATGTTTGTTCTTCTTTAAAGTATGCACATGTGGTTTTTAATACTCTTTCACATGCAATTCAACAGACATCACAAAAGTAAAAGATCTTGGCTAATTCTGGTAGCTGCGAGAATCTAGATCAACTACCATCTTTACGGTCAACCATAACCTAACCATATTTAACCATAGTCAACCATTTTCAAACACGGTAAAGCAAGCTTAACTATGGCCAAACATGGTCACAAAGTTTATCCATGGTCAATCTTGTTCAACAATGTAACAAAAATACATTACTACATTAATGGTTGACATGGTCAATCATGATCAACCTTGCCAATCCTCTTTAACTATTAATGTAAACATTAATGTAGAATTAACATTAACACGAATGTAAAATCAACCATGGCCAACCATAGTTGACAAATCTTAATGTAACAATGTTCAACATTAATGTAACATTAATAGATTGTTACATTAATGGCCAATCATAGTCAACCCTTGTCAACAATTTTTAACTAGAGTTAGATAATGTCAACCATAGTCAACCATGGTATACTAAGTTGCCCCATGCATGTCAGGCATCAACTAACACAACCACATCAATAAAGTGGTTGATATCTGTCGATCGACATCATTTTCCACCTTTCATGTGCTAATCGACGTATATGAACCACTTTATTAATAAGGTTGTGCTAATCATATAATATTAGTTACTTTAATTAATATGCATATTTTTATTGATAAATATATTGATTTTAAAATTGAAAATAAATTACAAATGACAATGAATCTTGTTGTAGACTTGAAACATCGAGATTAAAAATGACTATTGTGGTTAATATTCTGAATACTCATTCTAAATTATTATTTTTTGTCTGTCAAGTTGTTTGTGTCTTCTAGAGATGATTACACGTTTAACCTTTGGCTTGAGAAACCGTGACCCAAGGGCATCTAATCCATCACAATCACTTATGGATTGCAACCAGCTTGGGCCACACCAGCCCTTAACATGACTATATTTTTTCCAACGGAGTTTTGAACCAATGACCTTCACATCATAGAGTGACTTATCAGTACACCCCATCACCATCTATTCTATGCCCTATAGGCTAAAAAATTACAAATTAAATTAAATAATGAAAATGTATTTAATTTTTATCTCTTTTAATTCTTACTTAATCTCTCTTGAGGATTAATAACTCGTAAAAAAAAATGAGCATTTTTTATGTTTTGTATTTGAAAATGTTGCCTATCAATGCTTTGTTCTATAGATGACGACCCCACAACAATATCTAAGTTTAGTTTAAAAAAAAAACTAAAATAATTTTAATTAAAAAAAGAAAGTTAGGTATCATTAATGTTAAAGAGGGAGGTGTTGTCCTTTTGCCTAAATGGACTGATATAAAATGGTGGCTAATTCTAGAAATTAGTTTTTACATTTATGTCTTTTTAAAAATATTGTTATTAATTTCTTGATTTGTGCGTGTTATCCTTGCACAAGGACCATGCTAATCTTCTGTGTATTGTTCCAATTTTATCAAATGTCTCTGAAGTGACTAAATTTGTATTGAATTTAATTTAAGATGATTGTTTTCAAAAATATGACACTAGCATTAAATTTTAGCTTTTTAATTTTTTTGGAATTTTGAGTTTTTTATTTATAAATTGGATATAAAGAAATATAAATTACAATGATAATAGGGGTTTTAAAAGACTTGTAAATTATGATAACTTACAAATTGTTAGAATTTTGATTTAAATATTTTGATTTTATTTTTGGTAAGAAATTAATATATAAAATTGATAATCTGATAAATGCTCATCTTATGTACCTAGTTATTACACTTATTTTAAATTAATATTATAATTTGTATTTATCTAATTATAAAAAAATTTGTTAACTAACATTAATCTCTTTTTCCATTAGTATCCCTACTATTACACAATTGGTATGAGCTGACTTTTGTATAAAGTAGTTAAACATTTTGAATATTTTTGAAGTAACTAAGATGAAACTTGAAGAAGATTTTGTGTCTGTGTGTGAATTATTTAATTCACATTTATCTTTGGTGTTATTGGCTATTCATATGTAGATGATATTGGAAAATACCTCGATTGGCACACCCTCTGAGTATAGGAGTGTTAATCCCGTCTTGTGACCTATGTCGTCCCATATTAAATCAACGCAATGATAGTTAAATTAATGTGATTGGATCCAATCAAATAAAAATCAATGCAATGATAGTTAAATTAATGCCACTAGATCTAAACAAATAACAAGTATCCACAAATACCAAATTAAATTATACATGATCCAAACATATATTAAGTCTCTATTACAATATTATTATGAAATTAGATAGGACCAAAACATATAATGAATTTAGCTATTACAATTTTTTTTTTCTTTTGAAAATTAGCATTTAAAATATATTTTTAAATATAAAAAACTTATATTTGTATTCTATATTTAAATAACGTTTTTTATTTTTCTATTTTTTTATATTGATACATTAAATATGTTTTTAAACATATAATAAATACATACAAGCATTTTAAAAATATTAAGATGAATATTATAAAAATGGAGTTATGTAGACTATCTCCTCCAAGAGAATGGGTCTTGTTATATTAGAGCCGAAATTAAATCCATGTTAACATAGATGTAAATGTTTGCAACCATTGATGGCTTTGCGCCCTCACTGCGTGCTTATTTTTCTTATCAACCATGTTTGAACATTTAATTATTTATTATTAATGTTTGCAACTCTTTCTATCTAATTTAGCTAAAAGGAAGGGACTAGCTACTATGTATCACTTGTTGCGCTGAGAGGCACATTCTATAGCCATGTATGACCCCAATGTGTAAGTATGTCACATCCTCAAAAAATAATAAAAATAATTTTACCTAATGTCGGCCAAAACATTAGCTTAAATTATATATAGCTTAATTTTTAGATTATATATAACTTTTTAATCTTATTAATGGACTAAGATTAATTATTAAACTATAACTATGTATTATTTTTTCCCCGGGAAAAATTGTAATTTTATTAATGAAAATAAAATTACATGTTATAGATGCTTGTAAAGCATTCATCAAGCTAGTCAAGAGTGGTGATCAAAGAGTCAATACATATAAACTATAGAGAAACATGTTACCCTTTCCTCCATGGAAAATTTTAGGGGCTAATATTTGCAAGTGGACTAATTTTCCATGATTTTTCCAAAAAAAAGATTCTCCAGTTTCCATTTTTTCTAAAAATTATTTGCCCAAATTTTACAATACAATTTTATTTTACCTTAAAAATCGCCAACATTATATAGAGAATATATATATAATCATTATAAATTTGAATAATTTTATAAATATATCAATAGACATTTATAGTTTTCATATTAGGGACTAGCAAAATTCGCCAATGTTTTAAGCTTCAAGATAATTTTTCGTCCTTAAAATTTTCCCTACTTTCCTCCATTTCTTCTTTTCTACTTTCTGCCATTCTCATTGAGAAGGAGTGGTTGATACAAGAGCTAGTTGGTTCTCCTCATCCATTTTTGGAGCTTCCTTATCTGAGTTTGAGCTATTTGAAACATGTTGATGTTTGTATCTGTTAGCTCTTCTACATAATCCAACATTTGAGGATCAAATGTAGTCCTGATTGGGTTGTTTGTGCAAAGAAGGATGCCCAAAAACGGATACAAAGTGCCCCAAAAGCCTTCAAAATCCTCTTAAGGCCTCCACCGATCGAAATGGTTGCGAAGGAAAAGCCCTTGGGAGGGCGGAAATACATTATCGGGAGGCAAAAACACTCCAAAACCATGCAAAAATCAAAATCGCAGGCTTAAAGGTCCGAATTCATATCAGCTGTTGGATCTGGCCGATCAACGGTCCAGATCGCGTTGGCATATCGCAATCAGAGGAGGCAGGTAGCGGCAACGATGTGGGACATTGCCGATCAGCAATCGCCGATGGGTGCATCGGCATATCGGCGGGTTGGAGCATCGGAGGTATCGGCAGTAGCATAGCGATGCGATATAGCGATTCGATCAGGACCGTCGATCGCGCATCCGGATCAACGGCCGAGATCACATCGCAATATCGCTATCGGGATAGTCAAAGGGCCAGGGCTTTTACATATGATATGCATGCGACCCGATGGGCCGGACCCGACGGCGTTATTAATTCTTTTTGATAGATGTTCGGGTCCACGGCAATATCGCTATCGGCGTTTTCAAAGGGGCGGGGCTTTTAAATAAGTTATGTTGCGATGCGATGGGTCGGACCCGACGGTTATACAACACTCTATTTCATAAATTTTCAAGTCCGCCAAAGGGAAATTTTTGTGTTTTACAGTGTTTTTTATATATTTTCAAGTATAAGGAGAAACAGAGGATTGGCTGGCTGTGATATGCACTACGACCCAAAAGGCAGACCCGATAGAGGAAATATTGCATAAATGGACCTTTGATATTTAAAAGTGGCAAAGCGGGCAGGATTTCTCGGTGGCACGGAACTGGTTAAAGCGGACATGGAGCAGTACAGCGCAGCAGGTAACCGCATGCAACTAACAGCTTGGCCGAGAAGGAAATAGGACAGCCTCGAGCAGTTAAATACATTTATCAGTTATGGGGCGTCTTTCAGTTAATGTTCCAGCTGCCAGAGAAGGACAACAGAATATCAGAGAAGATCAATTTTGTTTACTGACACAGTCACGCTATAGCAGAGACCCATACCAAGCAGTTAGAATGGTTGGTGATCCATTATGATCCCTCCACGCATATGTTTAGCAGAGATATTTTGTAATGTAACACCATATATACCCGGAACAGAGATGTAATCGAGGATGAGTGTTAGATGAAGGTGACTCTGTTGTAAGGTTCAACTTCTGGAGACTGTAACTACTTTGTAACCTGCAACATCTGGTCTTCATTTCCAGCTAATACAAGCTTCTTTTGCTGTTAATTGCTCACTTTCCACTTCTCTTTCTTGTTCCAGGCTGTGCCTGTTTGCATTGATTCATGTTCTGTTAATGTTTAGCATTAGAGGGGCTGTCATCCCACCTCTGTGTTAGGATTTAGCATGTATCATTGAACGTGTATACAGGTTTCTGTTCTTTAATGCATAGAGAGCTGTCATCCTGTCTGTGTATTAGAAACTAGATTTACAGACCTTTTAACTGGTTGTAGCCGGCCATCACAGGGTCCTGTGCATCTGCTGGTGTGGTCAGTCTTCTCCATTATCACCTTATCCTCAAACTGTGAGTAATTGGTGGTTAAAAGCCTTGTAGTCTGGGGGTGTTCACCCATGTTTGGGGTCAATCATAGTAGAAGTGGTTATCTGGCTTGAATATGTAGCATTTGTTTCATTCATCCACCATTTATCCAACTATTTTGTTGAATTTGTAATGTTCCAAAGCATCACCGATATGCAACCTAGGTGAGTTTCTTGGGGTGATAACATTAAATGGCGTCGTTGCCGGGGAGAAGATAATCGAAGCTCAGCTTCCCTGGGAGACGACACAGCTTCAAGCTTTGATGACAGACAAGGTTTGAGCACAGATTTTGGTTGTAATCATCTGTCTGGCGACTCCACTGGAGGAATGCCATCCTTTGGCAACTCCACATTGAAGTTCTGGTGCAGCTGCTGAAACATGCACGAAGATATCTTCAGAATATCAGCTAAATCATTGCCTGATCCTGAGAAGATCGTTCAATAGAAGAAAATTTCGCAGTAGGGAGCATCAGGGTCAGGTAAGCCTTAAAAGTTCCATGTGTGTCTGTTAGTGAATGTCACCTTCAGAGATTCATTCAGCTCCTTACCCATTCAGCTCCCTTTCGGACCTCAGTTGAAAGAAGATTTCCATGTTTTCCTTCATATTCCTCTGTTTCTGTCATGATTTTCATTGATTAATTCCTCTCAGTCTACCAGTATTCTTTCATATACCTCAGTCATGGCAAGCCAGCAAGCTCCCCAAAAAATAGAAAGAATCATTGCTGCTAGGTATAGACCTCTGGTCTTTCCTGTTCCTCTAAATGCCATGCCTGCAGGAGATTATCAGGCCAAAGTTTACTGGTACAGAAGGAGTATCAGCTGAGGAGCACCTCGAATCCTTTTATAACTTTGCTGATAACCTGGATATCTATGAAGAGGATGTATGGATGAGCGTTTTTGTCCAAATCCTAGATGGGGACACTAGAAAATGGTTCAATGAATTACCCCCTAGGACTATTGCAGACATTGAGGCCCTAGATGATGTGTTTTTAAAGCACTGGGGAGATAAGGAAGATCTGCTCTATGATCATACTGAGTTTGGGAACTTTCAGAAGGGTGGTCTCTCATCATCCTCAGAGCATGAGATTGAAGAGTTAGCCAGGATGATTGATTTTTTGGCCTCTGAAGTTTCCAAGTTAAAAGTTGAGCAGCATTTTGTAGAAGCAGGAGCTCATTGTTCCATTTCTTTTTCACCTCCAAATCAGTATAGAGAAGCCAATGAGCATATGCAGATCTTGCAGAGAAAAAGAGATACAAATGAAGATAAAGGGGAGGCCCCTTTTACAGAATATAGTCAAGAAAGAATTGTATCCTGAGGAGGAGGAGGTCTTTGGTTTAGAAGGTGCTCCTTTTCTAACCAGAGCTGCCTATGAAGAGGCATTGGCCAAGAGCGCTGCTTGACAATTTGTTGTAGTTGTAGAACAACAAGTTGACCAGTAGTGGCAGCTTGCAGCAAGCACCTACCCCTTCTAGCAATCTGAGCCCGAAGTCAGCACACCTCTCCATGGCTATGCAGATCTGCAAATTTTCCAGCCTGCTATTGTCCCCAGTTCAGTGATTAAAAAGGGGGAGGAAAGCTCCCCATCATCTTTTGCTTCTCTGTCTGCTCAAGTGAAAATCCCTCTCAGTTTCCCCTTAAACACTGAGGCAGGAAATAGTTCAATGATCGAGGCTGAAGCTGATCATCTCAGTCTTGATATTATGAAACCTGCTCAGATGGCCTCCACACAGACTGAAGAGGCAGCTTATCAGTTAACAGAGGAAGAAAATGCGCAGTCATGGGACTCCTCCTTGGATGAGGATTGTTCTATGAAAGATGTTGGAGCAGATGATGTCTTTGTGTCCCCTGCACAAGAACACTGTGGTTCACCATTCATATTAGTTGTGCAGACCACAGATAACACAGACAAGTATACACCAGAAACGAATATTCAGCTGGTATACAAAGGCTCCCATGAAGAACATCCAAGGAGGAAAATACACAGAAAGGGAGTGAAATTTGATCCCTACCTACCTGTCAAGCTCAAATGTCCTAAACTCTTTGAGGTAGAGGATCAAATCAATCCAGTCCTGCTGATCTATGATGAACCGGGCTGAGAGCAGGAGAAACAGTTTGGTTGCCCTGCAAATGGGCAAATTTTGAAGTTTAAGTTTTCAGGCTTTTATGTTTGTAATTAAGTTCTTTTACAGTTTTATGTTGTATGCTTAGTTGACTCCATGCCCAATGGACACTAGGCAAGTGTTTTTATAGCTGTTTTTGTATGAAGGCATTGGTCTGCAGGTTCTTGAGACCTCACAGGGAGGATCTCATCCCCAGAAGGAGCCAGTGTTAGCTCTGCTACATAATCCAACATTTGAGGATCAAATGTAGTCCTGATTGGGTTGTTTGCACACAGAAGGATGCCCAAAAATGGATACAAAGTGCCCCAAAAGCCTTCAAAATCCTCTTAAGGCCTCCACCGATCGAAATGGTTGCAAAGGAAAAGCCCTTGGGAGGGCAGAAATACATTATCGGGAGGCAAAAACACTCCAAAACCATGCAAAAATCAAAATCGCAGGCTTAAAGGTCCGAATTCATATCAGCCGTTGGATCTGGCCGATCAACGGTCCAGATCGCGTCGGCATATCGCAATCGGAGGAGGCAGGCAGCGGCAGCGATGTGGGACATTGCCGATCAGCGATCGCCGATGGGTGCATCGGCGTATCGGCGGGTTGGAGCATCGGAGGTATCGGCAGTAGCATAGCGATGCGATATAGCGATTCGATCAGGACCGTCGATCGCACATCCGGATCAACAGCCGAGATCGCATCGCAATATCGCTATCGGGATAGTCAAAGGGCCAGGGCTTTTACATATGATATGCATGCGACCCAATGGGTCAGACCCGACGGTGTTATTAATTCTTTTTGATAGATGTTCGGGTCCACGGCAATATCACTATCGGTGTTTTCAAAGGGGCGGGGCTTTTAAATAAGTTATGTTGCGATGCGATGGGTCGGACCCGATGGTTATACAACACTCTATTTCATAAATGTTCAAGTCCGCCAAAAGGAAATTTTTGTGTTTTACAGTGTTTTTTTATATATTTTCGAGTATAAGGAGAAATAGAGGATTGGCCGGCTGTGATATGCACTACGACCCAAAAGGCGGACCCAATAGAGGAAATATTGCATAAATGGACCTTTGATATTTAAAAGTGGCAAAGCGGGTAGGATTTCTCGGTGGCACGGAACTGGTTAAAGCAGACATGGAGCAGTACAACGCAGCAGGTAACCGCATGCAACTAATAGCTTGGCCGAGAAGGAAATAGGACAGCCTCGAGCAGTTAAATACATTTATCAATTATGGGGCGTCTTTCAGTTAATGTTCCAGCTGCCAGAGAAGGACAACAGAATATCAGAGAAGATCAATTTTGTTTACTGACACAGTCACGCTATAACGGAGACCCATACCAAGCAGTTAGAACGGTTGGTGATCCATTATGATCTCTCCACGCATATGTTTAGCAGAGATATTTTGTAATGTAACACCATATATACCTGGAACAGAGATGTAATCGACGATGAGTGTTAGATGAAGGTGACTCTATTGTAAGGTTCAACTTCTGGAGACTGTAACTACTTTGTAACCTACAACGTCTGGTCTTCATTTCCAGCTAATACAAGCTTATTTTGTTGTTAATTGCTCACTTTCCACTTCTCTTTCTTGTTCCAGGCTGTGCCTGTTTGCATTGATTCATGTTCTGTTAATGTTTAGCATTAGAGGGGCTGTCATCCCACCTCTGTGTTAGGATTTAGCATGTATCATTGAATGTGTATGCAGGTTTCTGTTGTTTAATGCATAGAGAGCTGTCATCCTATCTGTGTATTAGAAACTAGATTTACAGACCTTTTAACTGGTTGCAGCTGGCCATCACAGGGTCCTGTGCATCTACTGGTGTGGTCAGTCTTCTCCATTATCACCTTATCCTCAAACTGTGAGTAATTGGTGGTTAAAAGCCTTGTAGTCTGGGGGTGTTCACCCATGTTTGGGGTCAATCATAGTAGAAGTGGTTATCTGGCTTGAATATGCAGAATTTGTTTCATTCATCCACCATTTATCCAACTATTTTGTTGAATTTGTAATGTTCCTGAGCATCACCGATATGCAACCTAGGTGAATTTCTTGGGGTGATAACAGTATCCTCCTAGTTCCTTAGATTCAGGTCTCCCTTCCTGTGACATTATGGGAACTAGGTTTACTGACGCTTCATGATTTGTTTCCTTCTTTTCTACATTTTATTGTGGATTCTGGATTTCTTCATTAGTAAGGGGATCCATTTCTTCTTCATCCACTTCATCTTTGGGAAGATGCTGAGGAAATTGCCATCCTTTGGGTTGTTTCCCTGATTTCTTCTTCCTTCATGGCTCTTTTCTGACCTCTGGACATGAATTTTGTAGATGTCATGTTTGTCTACATATTCAGCATCTAAAAGCCATGTTTTCAAAATCTAGAAACTATGTCCAACACTGCTTGTTGTGAGTCAGGAGGATGTGATCTGGAAATCCTTTGCTGAGATCCACCTCCACACAAATTCTGGCGAAGGTGTAGATTTGTTCTTCAACTCTTTGTGTGTCTGTCTTTATGTATCACCCTAAGAGATTCCCAATGCCTTCTAGTACATTATGATGCCAGAAATCTAGTGGGAGATTATGCAGTCTAACCCAAACCAACATTCTTGATACTACCATTGTATTTGCATCAAAATCTAGGAACCATGGAGTAACAAAAAGTCTCGTAGATCCCCAAAACCATGGGCCTTCTTGCAAAATATATTCTCATTCCTCCAATGATGCAAACTTAACTATGAAGAAGCCTTTGGAGCAGAGGTGGATCTCACAGTTTATTGACCAATTTGTGAAGATCCAGTGAAAAAGATCCATTGGCTTTGGCCAAAAATTGTTGAATCTGCATATAACAACTTGAGCTTCATATGTTGTGAGTAGATCATTTGTTTCTGGTAGATCTACAGTCAATGTTGGAACGTGATTCAACTGTTCCACTATATAGGGGTTGGGGATATTGTGTGTCTGTTCTGGATTTGGGGAGGCAGTTGGTTTTCCATTTAGGATATATTTGAAAGACGAAGCTCCTTAATTCAATGTTGGTCCTTTGGGAAGACTTGATCCAGTAACACCCTTTGCACCCTTTTTCTTGTTCAATCCAGAAGATCCTCCACGAGATCATAAATTTAAAAAGATGTTAGATGATGGGGTCACATTGTAATCTTGGAGTTTCGATTCATCCTACAATGATTTTCCTCTGCATATCAAGATTTGAATCATTATCAGATAACCTAGGGTATGTACTATATTTTGCTTCAAAATATTAACCCTTCCATAGGCGCACACCCAAAAAAGAATTGATTTCCCATCTAGAGTTTTGAGAAATATTTGGAAATATATTTATGATTCTGGATTCTGAATCCTTTCTTGAAAATCATGTGAGTGAATATCTGGATCTGTCTCAAAATACAGATCATGTGAGGCTTTGAGGAGGTTGCGTCATAAAGAACAAACTCATAATCAAGATCCACCCCCTGTGAGACCTTAGAACGGTTAGAAAGAAACTCTGATTCTTCAGACTACACCACAGATCCAACTCCAATCCTCCCTTTCGACTTCTCAATGCCCAAAGAGAAATGATAATCTCCCAATACAGGTGGCTTGACCATGGATCTACTGTTGGGGTTTCTCTAGAAGGGTAATCAGCCAGAACATTAGCAACGTATTGGCTATCAGATATGTGTAAAGCCTCACCTGTAGTTAGAGAAGATCTAGGCATCGAACTCTGTTCAAAGTGCTCGGTTTCCTAATATAGAACAAGATCCAACATAGATCTGTGACTCCCTTCACCTTAAATCACTTCATCCTATTACATGCTAGCCCATGGATCCAGAACCCGCACATTACCACAACTCCCTTATCCTTCGTTCGTGCCATCCTATAATGCAATCTCCCTTTGAACTTCGGTGACGACGCTTAGGGAAAACTCTGCCTTCATTCCTCCAACTATGATAACTACGTATTATTATATATAATTTGAATAAATAATAAATTATCTCATGCCTTTAATAGTTCCTTTATCATATAGTGAATTTGAATGAATCATAAATTTACTTTTAACAAAAAAAAATTACCACATTAAAATTCTAAATTAACTAAAATTTTAAACATATTTACTCTTTACTGAAGCCAATACCAATTATTAGATCGAAGGAAAATGGTTAATTCAACACAAAGAATCGAAAATCTTGCTACAAAATATTTTAATTAAATATTTGTAAAATGAATCTTTAAAATGAAAAACGATATCTTATTGATATATTAAAATCTTTGAAGACATAAATATTTCCACATCAAATTTGTAATATTTGAAAATATTTATTTGATTTAGTTTTATTATAAATTTTGTTATCATGCCATGTAAAAAACATCACTAAATCTAATATTGATATTAAAAGATCAATATTAATATTAATATTATTAAATTTAATAACTTTGAATTAATACAATATTAAAATTAGTATAACATTCTATTTGTTATATTATAATATATATTAATATATCATGATATATATTAGGTTTAGATATATATGGAGGGAAGAACACATACATAGAGTGATAGATGTGGAGATATAGAGGGAGTGACAAGGGAGAGATGGAAATAAAATGAAGGAGAGGAGAGAGGAGGAATGAAGAAAGAGAGAAAGAGAGGAGTGAGAGAGGAAGATAATGGTAAGAGAGAGATAGGGAGGTATGATAGAAATTGAGAGAGGAGAAGGACTAGAGAGAGGACTTGAGAGAGAGGAGGAGAAAAGGAGAGAGGGAGAGGAAGGAATAGAGAGATGGAGTTAGAGGGGAGAGGGGAAGTGAAGAAGGACATAGAGAGAGAAAAGTGGAGAGAGAGAGAGAGAGGGAGTGACAAGGGATAGATGGAGAGAGAGTGTGTATGTTTTGGGGTGAGATAGATAGACAAAGGAGAAGAGATGGAAGGAAAAGGGAAGAGAAGGAGAGAGGGAGGGAGATAGTGACAGAGATGGAGGGTGAAGAGAGAGATATGGGGGCAGAGAGGAAGGTGAGAGAGAAAGAGAGATAGATGGAGTTGGAGGGGGATAGATGGAGGTAAGAAGAAAGACATAGAGAAATAAAGGTGGAGAGAGAGAGAGGGAGTGATAAGGGAGATAGAGGAGAGGGAGAGAGGAGTGAAGGAGGGAAGAGAGATGAAGGGGGAGAGAGAAAGAGGGAGAGGAAGAGGGAGGGAGAGATACATAGATATCGAGAAATGGTGTGTATGTTTTGGGGGTTATATAGAGAGACAAAGGAGAGGCAGAGGGAGATAGAGATATAGATGGGAGGAAAATAGAGGGAAGAAGAGAGAGATAGAGAGAGGGAGGTAGGGAGAGAAATATAGATAGATATGGAGAGAGAGAGAGAAAGAGAGCGTGTGTGTTTGCGGTGTGGGATAGAGGGACAAAGAAGGAGAGATGGATGGAGATATAGATATAGATGGAGTGGGGAGAGTGTTGGGTTGTGTTATATTCTTTCCACGACTAGCCCATGTAGTTAACCAGGGGGTTAGAAGGGGGGCGGAGCCCCCCCCCTCCGCCCCCCCTTTGTTTCACCAATTGCATAGCAAGGGGAGTCATAGGGGGTTTGAGGGGTGCAGGTAACCCCACTCTATGGGATCCGGGGCAGTGCCCCAGAAATTTTGGTTTTGGACCCTATGTTAGGTTGCGTGGACATACCTATGGTTTTGTGCATGATTTTTGCACATGGTTTTGGACGCGATGGTTTTCGGTCCATGGTATTGGATGCTTCAACATGCATAAATATGTATTGTAACATTGAAAGGAACATAATGAAAAATCAAGCTAGTAGTCCCGGTTTTGGGATCTAGGGGAAAATCTATGTGTATATGTGTTATGCTCTCGCATTTTTTATTTTATGTGTTTTAGAATTCTTATGCAGTGTTGACACCTAATCCTTGTGATTGGGTGAATTAATGTAAATAGATAAATAGGAAATATGAACAGACATCGGGAGATGAACTAAACAGTCTCTCCCTCATGTATATAATGAAGACCTACCTGAAGGAATAAAACAGTCGAATCATTTTTGCCTTATGGAGTTACTGCTTGGCCTGGCATGGTATCAGAGCCAGCTCCTTTTTAGCTCTTGTGCCTTGTAACTCCCTTGTCTTCTCTCATATACCTGCGCTACTCCTCCATACATTTAGCTGTGCCCTCTGTCTGCCATATTCCATTTATACAGACCTGCTCCCTCCACAGTCGTTGCCAGGTCTAAACACTGTTTACCTGCACTGTCTGGACTGTCCATGAACATTTCATAAAAAAAAGGTGTTGTGTGTTAAACTATCCATCCGCTCTACTTACCATTCAATTTGTATACACCTTTCAGTCGTGGTATAATAGCATTGGTAATAGATCCCTAGTGTGACAGGCCTGAACCCTTAGTGTTCCATAAAAAAAAAAATACAATGCGACCTCTCTGCCATTATCCATTTCTTTGACAGGCTCCCTAAAGTTTTATCATCATCGGCCAGCATAAACGTTTCTCTGTTCTTCCAGTCTGTGTACACAACTGATAAACAAGCTGTCCGTCGGCCTGAGCTCTCTATCCACAATTCTCACGGCCCTCCTCTGTCCACAATTCTGAGCTCTCTGTCCACAATACGGGTTCCAACCGTGAGAGAGGGCATTTAAATGTACTGTTGGAAGACCAGACTTTCCTGTCTGAAGCCGACTCTGATCAGTATGATTTTGCTGATATGTCTACGCCGGTTGCGACCAGTGTTTCAGCAGGCAGCCCTGAGGTACTGCTTCCTCCATTTAATAATGGTTTGAACAAATCTCCTAGTGTTGAAGTTGGCACCATCTGTGGGAATAACGCTGCTCCGTTGAATAACGTTGCTGCTCTTGTTTTGAAGAACGCCGGTATTATAACACTGTTTGGCATTGTATATAACGTTGTTTTGGCATATAACGCTGGTTTCAACGATTTCTGAAGTTTGTTTTGGGAAATAAAGCTGGTATTTACCTTGAAGTTTTTTTTGCTAAATTCCATATGTACACTACTCCATGCGTTGAACTGTACGTTGCTCCATGCGTTGACTGTTTTGGACGCTGGATATATATATTAAATGGCCTAACTATAACTACAACAAGTATCTAGACCCTTTGAGCTGTAGTAAATAGACCGATGCTTTCCAACTGAATGATAGTGAAAGATATGTGGTGATGGCATTAGGGCTTATGTTGTTTGTTGATGACATGACATATATTGTATGATTGCAGTTGATTCCATTTTTTGGAAAGTCATAGCAAATTATTATTAGTGTTTTGCTACGAATACTGTAATTATTTTTGGGCTCAGTTCAAATTTTTATGATGGAGAAGTTTGTTGAAAAAGTGAAGGGTTTGGAAAAGAAGACAACTCTTCTTGCACATAGAGAGGATAATCTTGCTCAAGATTCTTCCAGAGCAAGTGGTAGAAGAGATTTCAGAGGCAGGGGGGGCAGAGACTCTCAAGGAGAAAAGGCAGATTTGCACTGCATACGCTGCAAAAGAAATGGATCACATGATGCCTCTACATGCAAGCTACCATGGGACAAAATTGAGCAGAAAAGAAACCAACAGAAAGGTAAAACTGATGATACAGACAAAGGTAAAGCACCTGAATCCGCTCACTATGTTGTGGCACAATGTAACATTGGAGTAAATGAAGACTTATTTAATGCTTCACTTGCTTCTTAGAAAAATGATTGGTTGCTTAATTCAGGAGCAACCTGCCACATGACTCATAGAAAAGATTTTTTTGAAGATTTCACTGACAATGTTGATGGAATAGTATACTTTGTAGATCAATCAAAAATCAAGCCATCAGGGCTTGGCAAAATCAGGCTTAAACTGCCTGGTCTTCCAGACTTTCTTTTGCATATGTTCTATATCTCCCACAGCTCAAGAGAAACTTGTTGTCCTTGGTCCACATCCGCCAGCAAGGTCACTCCATTCATATGTTTGATGGCAAGCTTGAGGTAAGAAAAGCATCTGACCACTCACTTGTCATGAGGGGAATAGAAGAAGAAAGGCTTCTCAAACTGCAAGGAACCTCTGCTCATGCACAACATTTCTCATACAATTCTCATCATGAAGAAGGTACACTTCCATCAAGTTTATTATGGCATGCTAGATTTGGACATTTGAACTATGACAGTCTCCGCTTGTTGAAAAAAAATGGTGTTGCTAGTTTGCCTACAATTCCTAGAAAACTTAAGCAATGTGATGCTTGCATTCTAGGAAAGCATAGAAAACAGTCTTTTCATGATTCACATTCAAGAGCACATAGAAAACTTGAACTCATTCATTCAGATTTATGTGGTCCAATGCCTATTCCTTCTGCAAATGGAAATAAATATATCATGACATTTATTGATGACTACACCAGAATGTGTTGGGTTTATTTATTGAAGAACAAATCTGATGCTTTTCAAACATTCAAGAATTTTCATAAATGGATTGAAAATGATGCACAATCTCATTTTGGGTCTTTTCGCACTGATAATGGAAAAGAATACACATCAAATGAATTTGAAAATTATCTTCGCCAACATGGGATCAAACATCAAACAGTTGTGCCTTATAATCCCCAACAGAATGGTGTACTTGAAAGAATGAATAGGACAATCTTAAATATGGTATGATCCATGCTCTTCTTCAAAAATGTAAAGATAATGTTTTGGGCTGATGCTGTTCTATGTGCTGCATATATAAAGAATAGATGTCCATCTAATGCTATAAGAAACAAGACTCCATATGAAATGTGGTATGGACATGTTCCTTCGGTAAAGCATCTCAGGGTCTTTGGTTCCACCTGTTATGCCTTGATACCAAAGGTACATAGAAACAAACTTGGTGCTAGAAGTCGTAAGTGTATCTTTCTAGGATATTCAAACACCTCCAAAGCATACCGCCTCTATGATGAAGTAAATAAGAAGTTTGTTGTATCTAGAGATGTAATTTTCCTTGAATCATCCAAAACTGACAATGTTGTTGAGTGGCAACTTGATTGCTTGGATAGATTCGAAAAGCAAAATCATTTCAAGAATTTGATAATTAGATTCCACATCTTGAAGGGGGGATTCCTATACTAGATCAACATGTGGAATCTTCTTCTGAAGAACACTCTCCCCCGCATGAAACTCCAACAACTGATGATGCTTTAAGTGATGTAATTGATAGAATTGGGAGACTCAATCTTGATTCAATCCCAATTCAATCAACGGAGCAGCCTGGACCATCTGAGAAAGGTCCCCCAAAGTGGCTGACAAAGACACTTGAAAGTGTTCATCCTGATGAAGTTGGAAAGATAGGAACCAGAATTCAAACCAACAAAATGGAGGTGATGTAGATGACTCTAATTCACCTGTTGATATGGATGTTTCTTATGATTGTGAATTGAACTTGTCTACATTTTTTGAACCAACTTCCTTCAAAGAAGTTGCTTCTCATGATGAATGGAAAGACGTTATGCAAAAGGAGTATGATGCCCTCATAAAGAACGACACTTGGAAGCCGGTTGATCCTCCATTAGGAACCAAACCAATTGGCTGCAAGTGGGTCTATAAGAACAAGTATAAAGCTGATGGCTCACTTGACAAGCACAAAGCTAGGCTTGTGGCAAAAGGTTTTGCGCAGAATGAAGGGGTCGATTATGAGGAAACTTTTGCCCCCACAACAAAATGGGCTACCATCCAGACACTCTTTGCACTAGCAGCTCAGAACGGTTGGAAAGTCCATCAAATGGATTTAAAAACTACTTTCTTGAATGGAGATCTAAAAGAGAATGTTTTTATGTCCCAGCCTAAAGGATTTGCTGTGAAAGGACATGAACATAAAGTATGCAAACTTGTGAAGTCCTTGTATGGCCTCAAACAAGCACCACGAGCCTGGTATGAAAAACTAACTGAGCATCTTCTGAAACTCAATTTCAAACATTTTGATCTTGATGATGCAGCTTTATTTGTCAAGAAAGTTGGCAAAATAGTTGTATATCTTGTGGTATATGTAGATGATCTTTTGATGATAGGGAACAATGAAAGCTACATTGCATCCATAAAGAAGGAATTGGGGAAAGTTTTGAAATGACTGATTTGGGCTATGTTCATTACTATCTTGGCATTGAAGTAACCCAACATCTAAAGTCCATATTTCTTTCTCAAAAGAAATACATTGGAGATTTGTTGAATAGGTTTGGTATGACAGAGTGCAATCCTCTCACTACTCCAATGGAACAAAACTTAAAGCTCACATCTATTGAAGGAAAATAATTTGAGGATGCAACAAAGTATAGACAGCTTGTAGGAAGTCTCAACTACCTAACTACTACCAGACCAGAAATTTCGTTTGCTGTTGGAATCCTCTCCAGGTTTATGCAAAAGCCTTGTGAGGAACATTGGTCTGCTGCAAAAAGAGTTCTAAGGTACTTGAAGGGAACTCAAGACTTTGGAATCAAGTATACACAGGTGGACGACTTCAGTTTGATTGGATACTTTGATTCAGACTTAGATGGAGACAAAGAAACTGGGGTATCAACTTCAGGATATGCTATGATTCTTGGATCAGGAGCTGTCTCTTGGAGATCACGCAAATAATTAGTTCCAGCAGATTCCACAACAGAAGCAGAATACATGGTAGCAGCTGAAGCAACAAAAGAAATTGTGTGGCTCAGGACAATTCTTGAAGATTTGCAGGTAAAATAAGTACAGTAAACTCCACTCATGATTGACAATACCTCTGCAATAAATTTGGCCAAGAACCCAAAGTTCCATGATTGAACAAAGCACATCAATACTAAATATCATCTGATTCAACATCATGTTGAGGCCAAAACAATCCATCTTCGTCATTGTTCCACAAATGAGCAAATTGCAGACATCTTCACCAAAGTTCTTGGAAGGGAAAAGCTTGAACGATTCAGAATGATGCTTGGACCCACCAACATCCTTTCAGATTAAAGGGGGAATGTTGACACCTAATTCTTGTGATTGGGTGAATTAATGTAAATAGATAAATAGAAAATATGAACAGTCATCGGGAGATGAACTGAACAATCTCTCCCTCATGTATATAATGAAGACCTACCTGAAGGAATAAAACAATCGAATCATTTTTGCCTTATGGAGTTACTGCCTGGCCTGACATGCGGGTAATTTCTGGACAGGATTACAACCTACATTTGGTATCAGAGTTGTTTCGGCTTCAAGGGGATGCCTTTGTTGCTGAGGGGTTTCGCTCAGGGCTGTGGTAGACCCCATTCAGTGGGAGATCTACGAGATTGATTCTGGTGGTGAAAGAAGATGGCGAGCAGTGGAAAGATAGAGATCGAAAAATTTAATGGTCAGAGTTTTGAGTTGTGGAAACTCAAGATGGAGGATTTGTTGGTGGATAAAGATCAGTGGATCACAGTAGATCTGGGTACTAAACTAGCCGGAGTGTCTGATGAAGAATGCAAGAAGTTGGATCAGAAGGCAAAGAGCACAATATGATTGTGTGTCTCAGATTCAATATTGTTGAATGTATCGGGGGAAGCTATGACGAAGGATTTGTGGGACAAGTTAGGGACTTTGTACCAATCTAAGTCTCTGGTGAATAAACTATTCCTATGGAAAAAGATGTATAACCTGAGGATGAAAGATGGAGACTCAGTGATAGAGCATCTGAATGAATTTAATAATGTGGTAAGTCAGTTATCATCTGTTGATATCAAAATTTCATATGAAGATAAGTGCATTAGTTTGTTCTGTTCTCTACCGGATTTGTGGGATAGTCTGGTTATTGCAATAGGTATCAATGCAACTGCTTTGTAGTTTGATGAAATAGTCTCATCCTTGCTGACGGAGGAGATGAGACAGAAAAATATGGAGAGCCAATGGTGATGCCTTGTCTGTACGAGGATGGTCCCAGAACAGAAACAAAAATAAGTCACCGAGTGGGAGATCTAAATCTAGAGGGAGATCTAAATCTCCAGGAAAACCTGTAAAGGTGGTGTGCTGGAAATGCAGAAAGGAACGGCACTACAAAAGGGACTGTAAATCTAAAGCTCCTGACAAAGGAAAGGGATCTGATGATGCTCCTTCTGCAGAGGCGAAAACCACCTCAGATAAAGGTGGGGATGTGTACTTGGCTTTGTCAAGTACACATGTAGATCATGAGGCATGGTTGATTGACTCAGGCACATCCTTTCACTTCACTCCCCATAGAGAGTGGTTCTGTGAATATGAGAAATACGATGGTAGTGATGTCTTCTTAGGGGATGATAGGAAGGCTAGAATTGTTGGTCACAGAAAAGTAAAGTTGAAGTTGCAAGGTGGAAGGGTTAGAACACTTCCAGGTGTTTTACATATTCCTGCATTGGCTAGAAATCTGATTTCTGTAAGCAAGTTGGATGATGCAGGTGTAAAAAGAGTGTTTGAGAAGGATACCTGCAAGATGGTTTGGGAGCACTGGTATTGATGTGGGGAGTTTGGATTGGAACTTTGTACAACCTGTAAGGTAGCATGGTTGTTAATGAATGCAACAGTTTTGTGGTTCCTGAAAGTGGAGCAGAAAATCTAGTGGTCTTTGGAGAGAAGACCATGTTGTGGCATAAAAGGCTTGGACATATTGGAGAGAAGGGCCTTCGAATACTTCATGGTAAAGGTATGGTAGAAGGTATGAGTAATAGATATCTGGATTTTTATTTTTGTGAAAATTGTGTATATGGGAAGCAAAATCGAGTGAGTTTCCCATCTGGTGGTAAGAGGGCAAAACATATATTAGAGCTTGTGCACAGTAATGTGTTTGGACCTGTGAAAGTTCCATCACTAGGTAAGTCTGTGTATTATGTATCATTTATAGATGACTTCTCAAGGAATACATGGATATATTTCCTTAATAAGAAATCTGAAGTCTTTGACAGGTTTAAATAATTTAAGGCTCTGGTGGAAAACTAGACAGAGAAGAAGATAAATGTGCTGAGGATAGATAACGGTGGAGAGTTTTACAGTAAGGAATTTGAAGAATTCTGTAAGAAGTGTGGTATAGCACGACAGAAGACTACTCCATATACACCTTAGAAAAATGGAGTTGCAGAAAGAATGAACAAGACATTGATGGAAGGGCAAGAAGTATGCTCAGTGATGCTGGGTTAGGACAAGAATTCTGGGCAGAGGCGGTGGAGACATCATGTTACCTAGTCAATAGATCACCTTCATTAATGTTGGAGGATAAGACTCCACAAGAGGTAGGGACTAGTAAGAAACCCTCTCTTTCACATCTAAGGGTATTTGGATGTGATGCATATGTGCATGTTCCAAAGGAGAAATGAACCAAGTTGGATAGTAAATCTGAAAAGTGCATCTTTATTATGTATAAGGATGGTTTATAAGGATGGTTTAAAGGGTTATAAGCTTTGGAACCCAGTGACAAGGAAGGTTGTGTATAGCTGAGATGTGGTGTTTAGAGAGGTGAAAGATATTATTAAACATGAAGTCCAACCAAAGGAACCTGAGAAGATAGAGTTTGAGCTAAAGGAGGAAGAATCATACTCTACAATAGAGGAGGAATCATAAGACGAAGAGCCATAAACTCCGAGTGTGAGAATATCAGTTCAAGAAAGAAGGTAGCCAGAAAGGTATAATCCATCTGCTTTCTGTTCAAATTTTGCTTTATCTATTACTGATGATGATCCCAGAACTATGAAGGAATCAATAGATTCAAAGGATGGAAAACTCTGGAAAGAGGCCATGGTTGATGAAATGGCATCTTTGCACAAAAATGAGGCTTGGGATCTGGTGGAGTTGCGGGCTGGAAGGAAACCCATTGGCAACAAATGGGTGTTCAAGAAGAAGACAAACGCAGAAGGAAAGGTGGAGAAATACAAAGCTTGGTTGGTAGCAAAAGGTTATTCCTAGGTGCCGAGAATTGATTTTGGTGATATTTTTTCTTCTGTTGCCAAGGTAACTTCTATTAGATTACTTTTATCTATTGTTGCTGCTTTTGATTTTGAGGTAGAACAGATGGATGTGAAGACAACATTTCTTCATGGGGATCTCAAAGAGGAAATCTACATGAAGCAACCTGAAGGCTTTGCAGTGAAGGGTAAGAAAGAACTGGTATGAAAGTTAAATAAGTCTTTGTATGGGTTAAAATAGTCACCAAGGATGTGGTATTAGAAATTTGATACATTTACATGGGGACTTGGCTTCACCAGAGGTAAAGCAGATCAATGTGTGTCTTTTAAATTAATTGGTGACTTTGTTATTTATTTGGTCTTGTATGTGGATGATATGTTGCTAGTTGGAAATGACATTTAGAAATTATCCAGGATTTGAAGACCCAATTGTCCTCCAAATTCAACATGAAAGATCTTGGTGTTGCAAACTATATTTTGGGCATGGAAATCAAAAGAGATCGGGCAAAGAGGAAGCTCTGGTTAAACCAAAGGAAGTATGTCAAGACAATATTGCAGAGATTTAATATGCAGGATAGTAAATCGGTGAAGGTTCCTATTCTTGTAGGTGTAAAGTTATCTGTTGAACAGTGTCCTAAGACACAAGAAGAGGAAGAGGAAATGTCCCGTGTTCCATATGCAAGTGTAGTCAGTAGCCTGATGTATGCAATGGTCTATACTAGACCAGACATTGCACATGCAGTGGGATTTTTGAGCAGGTTTATATCAAAACCAGGAAAGTAGCATTGGACAGCAGTGAAGCGGGTTTTTAGGTATTTGTGTGGCACTAATTATTATGGTTTGTGCTACTAAGGAAGACCAGGATTGGATAGAGTGTTTGATATTTGTGGCTTTGTTGATGCAAATTGGGCTGGAGATCTAGATCAGAGAAGATCTATAAGTTGGTATGCGTTTAACCTATTTGGAGGTGCAGTCAGTTGGATGAGTAAGAAACAATTTGTAGTGACACTATCAACTACATAGGTAGAATACATGATAGCCACTCATGCAAGCAAGGAAGCAGTTTGGTTGCAGAGATTGTGTTTAAGTATGGGGTTAGTATAGGGAGCTATAAGGATAGACTGTGATAGCCAAAGTGCAATTTTCTTGGCAAAGAACCCTGCATATCATTCAAAGACAAAGCACATTGATGTTCAATATGACTTTATGAGGGATATGATAGAAGACAAAAAGATTTTGCTGGTAAAGGTGGACACTTTGAAGAATACTGCAGATGCATTGAAAAAATATGTGAGCTCTAAGAAGTTCTCTTGGTGTAGAGAAATAATGGGCATTGCAGGGCTAGATAAATGACTAAGCTCTCTTGTGCCCCCCTATGGAAAGAAAAAAACAAGTGGGAGAATGTTGGGTTAAGTTATATTCTTTCCACGACTAGCCCATGTAGTTAACTGGGGTGTAGAGCCCCCCCTTCGTTGTGCTGATTGCGTAGCGGGGGGAGTCATAGGGGGTTTGAGGGGTGCAGGTAACCCCACTCTATAGAATTTTGGTTTTGGACCCTATGTTAGGTTGGGCAGACCTACCTATGGTTTTGTGCATGATTTTCGCACATGGTTTTGGACGCGATGGTTTTCGGTCCATGGTTTTGGACGTGATGGTTTTCGGTCCATGGTATTGGATGCTTCGGCATGTATAAATATGTATTGTAACATTGAAAGGAACATAATGAAAAATCAAGCTGGTAGTCTCGATTTTGGGATCCATGGGAAAATCTCTGTGTATATGTGTTTTATGCGTTATGCTCTCGCATTTTTATTTTATGTGTTTTAGAATTCGTATGTAGGTAATTTCTGTATGGGGTTAAAACCTACAGAGAGAGGGAATAATATTTCTTGCACTAGATGCTTTGATTTCAGTGTAGATGATGATTTCTAATCCTATTTGATTTCTTGCACTGGATTAGATGTTGATTTCTAATTATATTTGATTGCTTGAACTAGATGCATTGGTTTCAGTGTAGATGTTAATTTCTAATCCTATTTGATTTCTTGCATTATATGCATTGATTTCAGTGTATTTGTTGATTTCTAATCCCATTTAATTGCTTGCACTAGATGCATTGATTTCAGTATAGATGTTAATTTCTAATCCCATTTGATTGTTTGCACTAGATGCATTGATTTTAGTGTAGATATTGTTTTCTAATCCTATTTGATTGCTTGCATTAGAAGCATTAGATGTTGTTAATATTGAGACTATAGATTAGAAATAGATAAACACAAATAGATGTGCATAATCAATCCTCTTGCAAAGTGCAAATTAATCCTTGACAAGATCGTCTCCCTTCTTCATAACCAACTAATTACTAATAGATAACTACATTTATTCAAAATATACTCAAAATTACATATATTCAAAAATACTAATAGAAAATTGCATACAACAATGAATTTAAAATATTTATAAGAGGAAAAGATATATTTATAAACATTCAAAACAAATAAAAAATATTCTTGAAGGAAATAAATTATTCAAACAATAGCAAAGAAACAAATTATTTCAAGAGTAATATTGACGCAATAAATTATTAAAACTACTCTTCAAGATATATTTAGTAATACCTAGAGGGACATTATTAATAATTAATTATCTATCAGAAGTTGTGATACCTAATAAATGAAATAGATATGCAGTGCCAATCCTCCTACAAACTATTGACAAGATTGTCTTCCTTCTCCATCACCTATTAATTCCTAATAGACAATTACATACACATATAAAAAAATAACACAACAAGTATAACATTCACAAACATTACCATCCAAATCCAAACACATAAACACAAAAACCACTCAAATCATCCAAACACAGACGTACAAACCATTCAAGGCAATCAACACAGACTAAATGGAAGAAGAGAATGATATGGTCATGCCAAGCAAAGAAAACATAATGTGACTTTTGAAGTTAATCTCAAACATATACATAATAATGATAATATAAAAATGTGACATTGTTTCCCTCAACTCGAACCATCTTAGATCCATCTAACACCAAATCTATCATGCGTTGAGAGGGATCAAATCCCTAGAGGTGCAAACCATTCCTAAAGTTCTACACTCCAAAAAGAAGATTTGCACCTCGAGGGATTTAAACCTTCTCGACGCATGATAAATCTGGTGTTAAATGGATCTAAGATGGTTTTATATCACAACAATACATTCTTATATTTTAAATATACAACAATAATAGATATAAATCAATTTCATGTTTCTTTCTTTAAAATCTCACACCCAAATCCTTGCAAATTTCTTTCATATAACTAAATGAGCTTAAAATATAAGAGAGGATGTCCACCCGAGAATGTATCTCATAAATCACATGTATAAATATCCCATCTGTATAATGTTCCGATGTTGACATTGTGGGAAGGAGTTAAGCAACAAGCAATGCTTCACACATGGAAGAAAACAGATTGATAGTGGTGCGATTGAGCGACAAGCCAAGGACCATAGACGAATATTCGGAGGAGGGATGAAAACCACAAATATCATCTCACAAAATGGGATAGTATTACTATTCCAAAGGACCATGATGGTTGGGGCATATTAGATATTAATTTATTAGGAAGGGCTCTTACCATGAAATCAATATGGTGAGGACTTTTCAAGGAAGGAATTTGGAGGTACATCATCGTCACAAAATACTTGCAGAGGAGAAGGGCAGAAGATTGGATTAGATCGGGCCTAATTGGAAGCAACACGGGATCCTATATATGGAGAAGCTTCCAAAAAGTGAGAGAATTGTTTTTGCAGAGAATATGTTGAACATTTGGAAAGGGGAATCAAATAATTATTGGGATCGATAACATCATGGAAGTGGTTGTTGCACATGATTTGACCAGGGATATGATATGATGACTACACCTTCACGACATATTCCTTTGGAACAATCTATCATTGGATGGAATGAGATTTTTCCTATTTGGAAACAAGCGGGGGAGTTGGGACTGACAAACACTTTTGCAGCAAAATGGGATTTGTACATTCAGAGACTTAGGCTTGCAGGGATATGAAGATCCAAGGAAGGGGACACCCTCACTTGGGTTGGGCAGTTGCGATCCAATCTAGTTGATGTGGTGAAAAATTACAGGTATCTCATTCTCACTTCTCATGCTTTACATCACCCTTTCTGGTTTAATATGGTCTAGAAAATTGACATCCCTATCAATATCATCCTCTTCAACTGGCGAGTTTGGAGAAACAAGAACCTCACCTGGGAGAACTTATGTAAGAGGGGATTCAATGGGCCTGTGAGATGCCCCCTGTGCAAGACATATTCATAAAATAATAATTACCTCTTCTTCGAATGATCGATTTCTATCATAGTCTGGAAAGGCATATTCACTTCATTAAATCTTCCTTGCAAAATTTTTGGAAACATCATTGATTGTCTTAAGTGGTGGTTGCAATAGGGAAATAATAATAAAGTTTTTCCTTTTCTCACTATTTGGTAATTATGGCATGCCATAAATTATCTCATATTTGAGGGACATATAGTCAAAACTCACCTCATCATTCACAAGGTCCTACTCAAACTGAATAATGATAGAATTGCCATACAATCAATTTAGGACTGATCCCACAGAATCGCTCCTCATTCCTTATACTTCCCAACGGGATTCTTTAATGATGTTGCACAATAATCTTAGTGTGGATGTTGTGTATGGCTTCCAGTGAACCAAGCTTGTCAATACAAAATTCATTGGAATGGCGATCTAAGAACTAACATGAGGGCTGAAATGTTGTCTCTCTGCGGACTTCTTTGGATTTCTAGACAGTTATGCATTGACACCCTATTTGTTTATGGGGACTCACAAGTACTTATCAATGGTTTGTCGTCAAATTTTGACTTCTCCCCTCATCTTTCTACTTGGATATCCTAGATAAACATCCTCCATGATACATTCACAGCGACCACTCTACAGCGCATATTCCATGAGAAAAATTGAGTTGTTGACTCCCTATCATAACTTGGGATCTCCGATAATTTTTGTTATATGCATTACACTTTTCAAGAGGTTGATTATATCAGTGTCGAGGACACTTTTCCCCTCCCATAGTTGTTGTTCCCGACTTTACATATTTTTTATCTGTGATAGTTTAAATGGTTATGTTCCTTTTACTATTTTCAGGTTTTTGGATTGGGAATATCTCTTTTTCCCTTTTGTTATGTTGTTATGTTGATGTCTTTCTAAAAATAATGGCAGATATGTCTCGGTTTCTTACTTATTTGTCTCTTAGAAGATCTATGCAAGTTATTGTACTTATGATACATTTTTGAACTTATTCACTAGTTGAGCTGAGAGGCTCATTCTACAGCCCAGTATGATGTGTAACGCTATTCGTCCATCATCAAAGTTGAAATTTTTCTCATGTTGGCCCAAAAAAAAAAAAAAAAAAAAAAACAACAACAACAACAGCAACTATACAAAATATTTAAATAATGTCGGTTTATAAAAAAAAGTTGCACGTGAAAAAAGTGGGTCCCTCTTGGCTCATTTTAGATCTGTATTTAAGATAGATCTATGCTACTACATAATATAAACCAACATTTTTTTCATCTAAAAATATCGAAAGAAAGAACCTGTCGTAATTAAAATAACTTATTGTTCACAGGATTCAAGTGCCTGCCAACTGGACTTATTATGTATGCAACATTCCAATAAAACCTTAGAATAAAATAATTTAAAAATTTTCACCGTGGATATTGCCCACATAAAATGGAACATATCAATCTTAATGAATTTCCAAATAGGAAAATATCAATCTTATCGAAATCCAAAATATCCAAATCAATTAATGTGTAAGTTGTTAAAAAATATTATATTAATAATTAAATAAAAATAATAATAATTAAATGATGTCTAAATATAGATAAATGTTAATTATGTAGCATATTTTATTTCATTAATATGAAAAAAATCATTCAAATTAATTAAATTATTTATATTTTAAATCATTTTTGAATATCAGAAATATTTTTGCAAAAATAACATTAGAATAATTATGTTGACATTTTTCGAACTATTTAGATTTTTCATATTCAAGATATGAATCAAAGAAGCCTAAATTCGGAAATGAAATCAATTTTATTAATTATAAAAAAGATTGATATATGAATAAAACGTATATATTTAAAAGATATGTAACAATATGGCTTATTAATACCACATGCTTGAAAAACCATAATTCGCTCCATATTAAAATTGTTTATATGACATTTCCTTTTAATTAATTAATTTAATTAAAACGATAAAAAGAACATAAATATTTTATGAGACAAATCTCAATTTTGATTTGTGGCTACTTGTCATAATTTTAATTTAACTATCAGTGATTATTAGGTGGATGGTAGAGGTTTAACTTCCATGGAATATGTTAGAATATTCATAATAATATTCACATTTCAAAGGTTAAGATTTATCTCCAAGTTAATTATGTTTTTTTAATTGACTTATCTCAAACTAATTGATTAAATAAAATATCATATCAACACATATTATATTGGGCATGTGGCCATGGCACATGGTATTGTAAGAAGAGTTATTTACGAGTTAAAAAATTCCATGCTAAGAATTAATCTCCATGGTTAAGAATATTTTTACTGATTTTTTAAAATAAATTTATGTTTAAGATATGTATTAATTTTTCTTAATAATAATAATAATTTAAAATTTAGAGATAATTTAGTTAATTTTTTTAATCTAGATAATATAAAATGTATAATGAGGTGTGTTTCAATGTCTCTTACTAGCCATTTAATTTAAGGCATGGTCTATGTTGGTTTGATGGGCCTTGACCCAGGTTCAGTGTTAATTAGCCAAACAAATCTCTACACTACTGGCACTTTTGGCATCAATCCGCGGAGCGCGGATTGAAGTCTCACCCGAAGTAGTATGGGGGGATGTAGGAACCAAGTTTCTACACCCTGAGATAGTTGTGATGTTGTTTTATACCATAACCCTTCCTTTGCACAGACCTATAAGCCCTTTAGGGCTTATCAATGTACTTCTCTTATTCGGCTTTGAAACCTTCGCAAAGGTCTCCAATCATCCTTCGTGGACCCTAAATAGTCAATTCAGATGCTTACGCGCCTCTGTAATTACTCTTACTTCTGTGTCTACCCAGATTAGCTTAAGTATTGGTTAACTTCAACATGCATTATGATTATCTTCGTGTAAACAGATATTCTTACTTACGTTCATATGACAAAGTAAAACACATAGATTCATGCATCAATATAGCATTAAATCATAAACCCAGTGTTCACATACCATAACCGCAAACATTCATAGCAAAAGTAAAATAACTCATACACAAATATCTCCAGAATAATTCTCTTTATTGATGGTTCAGATCTCTAGTACAAACTCTAACTTCCCTGCGCACACAGCTGCAGGGGTCTGCACACTCAGCAGCAAACATCTACCCTAGGCCTCTATGCACTCAGCTGCAGAGCCTCTTCCTATGCTAAGACTCTTCACTCTTAGCTCTCATAGACCCATTACATTGATCAATTTCCCAAAAAGTTACTAAGAACTAAACTTCAAAAACTGCCTTAGACTCTTCTAAGACTCCCTTTTTATACATTCACATGGCCCACGAACCAAGGGAGAATCTCATCAAGCTGACATAATCTACCTAAACTAAAGGCAGAAACCCTTTTTGACTGTTCACATCTTCGCACTCTGTGACCACAAAATGTGGAGACTTTACATTCTTTATACAAAACTTGCGCCTTTAGCCCCAAAACTTGGGCTTTTAACCCCAAAATTGACCGTAGGGGACCTGTTCCCAATAGCCTATTTTTTATAATTTTTAGAAGGTTTTTCGGTTTATTTTCCAGTTTAATTTGCCTAAAATCCGGCATAAATTTATTGAAATCACAAGTTTGAATTGTGAACTCTCGACAATCCAACTAGATAAAAAAATTTCAAAGTATTAAATCCATATATAATAATAACTCATTTTAAATAACAAAAATAAAAATTTAAAAAAGATAATTGAATTCTAACCAAAAATTAAAATAAATAATGATTAAAAAATGCCTTTAGACTTTAAAAACGGAAAAATTAAACTAAAATAAAACAGAACGGAACAAAATATACTAATATTACCTAATGCATATTCCTCTCTTGTGCATTGTCAATTGCACATGTTATGGATAATATCTCCACAACTCTTGGTTTAATACATCTACACGCATTGAATTAGTTGGCACTTCACTATACCTTCTAGCATGGCTTTTAAACATATATCTAGGCTTCATAAACATCATTGTTTATTTTTAAACCAATAATTTAGATTTTTGCCAATGCTAGTGATCTCAATTTTTGTATGCATGATTTGGTCGAGAGGCTCATTCTACAGCCTAGTATGATGTGTAACATTGTCTTTCCATCCGTCATTAAAGTTGAAATTTTTCTCTCATGTCGGCTAAAATAAAAGATCTAAAAAATCTAAAAATTAAAAAACTAAATAACGATATAAAACATTTAATAATATGGACTCATAAAACAAAATTGCACGTGAAGAAATTGGATCCCTCTCAGCTTGTTGTGAAGGTAAATCCCCTTAGCGGATAGAGGTGATCCCTCTAGCCCAATGAGTGGGTCTAGCAATAAACTAAACAAAATAACATACAATTTCCTATTTTATGTTTAACAAATGTAGAGAGAAGGAGAAACCTACCTTGCTCTGATGCTAATCGCTCAATCCTTTGGAGATGAATTTGAAAATTTCGCTCAAAGCCTCACTCTTTACTGGTTATTCACATTTGAGTACCTGCAAGGAAGATCAAAGAGATATACAAAATACAAGAGCATATATGGCATACATCAAAGATAAGCTACTTAATATATCAAGGAGTATTAATCTAAAAGCAAAAACATTTACACAATTATGGAAAGTGAACATCAGATGTATATATTAATGAGCTAAAAAGGGAAGCATACAACCTATGCCTTGATGTTGGAGACCTCATTTTGGTGGATGTCCAAGTCCAAGCAAAGACTCTTCAAGCACTCCTCCTCCAAGCTAGAATGGGTAGCATGCGAGAATAATCTCAACATAGGGATGCAAAAATCAATGACCAACCATTTGGGGATGGAAGAGAGTGAATTTAAAGGAAGGGAGAGGGAGTTAGGGATCCACAGAAGAGGTAGGAAGGTCCACATCTGAAGGGGAAATTTCTTGATGATAAGATCAAGAGGTCCAAATGGGAGAGCTCGACCATATCAACAACAACCAATATCCAGCTCATTGTTCTCGAAGGCTCTAATGCATGAAGCTTCTCCTCTAGCTTGGGAAAACCTTCCAGAAGAGGTTCGATGTAGGTTTTCATATCAAAACCTGCACTAGTTTATAATGGTGCAACTTTCTATCAGCATAGGTAGGCAGTGGAGAAAAACGCGTTGATGCCAAAATTTAAGTTTTTAGTTAACCTTCTTCAGAATGAATTCATGGCAATTTTCGTTTGATTCTTCAGGGAGGTTTTGGTTTATATATCATGATGGATATGTTGCACAGTAGTCAATGTTTTGGCACTTTGGGATATGGAACAGGAGGTATGAAAAGATATTATGTAACAAATGCCCCCTAAAGCATGAAGGTAGAACAGGGAGTGATGGCTGAGATGCTTTACAAGTCAGTGCAAGGAAGAGAACAACATTGTCAGGAGACCTACTAATCAAGCATATATATATATGTATATGTATATGTATATGTATATGTATATGTATATCTATATCTATATACATATACATATACATATACATATACATATATATATATATATATGTATATATATATATATGTATATATATATACATATACATATCTGACATCTCTGATGATCATGCCTAATGATACATGAATAGGCATATAATAATACATGAATCCATAGTATGGACACAACGATCCGAATACAAGGGATCATGTGTATGGATCCTCGGTATGGTCGCAGCCATCTGAATAAAAGGGATCATGAATATGGACCCATGGTATGGTCGCAACCATCTGTCCAGAGGAAACATGTGTACAATCATGAATAACTTAGAACTCCACACAACCTAGATTTCATTAGACAAAATGTAGGGTATTTCACTCTGTCTTGATCCAATCAATGTACGAATTCAAACATGTGAATAGATGTGTTGAAGTCGAACATGATAGAAAACCACATGATTACCGGTTAATGATGTGAACCGTTAACATGTACGAGAGAAACCACCAATAATGAAAATGGCTCTCAAGGTACAAACAGCACAATCCATGAATGTGAATAATGAATTTGAAGTCGAACATTGATGGAATCACCCAATCGAAGATCAATGATGTAAATCTGTCGTTGAATGAAAAGAAATTTCCATTAAGGCATGCAAGCTCTAAGGTACATGAAAGGGAGTTTCTATATCATCTTTCCTGGATAATGAGCTGAATTCGATAGGAAGTTATATGTCGAAGGAGGGCCATAATGAATCCCACATCATCAACACATAAAAAAGGATGTAGTAGAGTAGATAAGTGTGATGTAGGACTGTGGCAAAAAGTCAGACAATGTATAAGTGGTAAAAACTGCAGATAGGACTTCTCTTGAACATATCGGTGACACGACTCCCAAGTTTGGCATCATTTACCTCAACATAGGATCAAAGGTCATGATGAAGAATGGTATAATTAGATGATAGGCAAAATGGATTTCCCAAATCCAGGTTGGAAAGTGACCAAGTAAGGATGTCCCAAACCCGAGTGAGCAAGAGATGAGTGCCATGTTCAAGAGAGACATGATACCTTTACAAAATACAAGAGATGAGCGCTTTCACTTTTCCCCCACCATTTCTGGTGAGTACCTCATATATTTTTTATCGCAATCTTGAAGGGGATAGCATATGCTTACCATATAAGTTCATCCTTTGGATGAATCCATCATAGTAAGTTTTATGAGTCCTAGGAAGGAAAAACTCGGTCTTGCCATGGTGACAAGTTCTACATCGTTTATGTTTTACGAGTTCGACGAAGGTGAAACTCGACATATTTTTCATGTTTAGAGGGTTTCAAAAAGAAGCAAAAAAGAAAAATCCAAAGGGACCTTTTTGTAAATCATCTCTTGAACTCGAAAAGGTAGAAAACAATATCCAAGAGAACCTCTTAGCCATGTACAACTAAGGTATTCTTTTTTTGTACAATAGTCTATCTCAGTCTGGAAAAGGGTTAAACTTATACAGAGTAGACATCATTTCATTTACTTTAATGAGTTCAAAACAACAAATAATTGACAATCTTTTCATTTTTCGAGAGTCAGAAAAGACTACTTAAAGATGACTCCAGGTGGTCGCTTTTTTGTTTATTTTTTGCGAGTCTGAAAAAGTGATAAAATAAAACTCGTTGAATCAATCAAGATAAATCATCATCACCAATAATATATGACTTGTTGCTACAGAAGGAAACACACATTATAGATTTCAAGGGAAAATATTAAAAAAATGAGTGAAATATGTGCTAATTTGGTAAAAATATCATTTAAAACTTATAAATAGGGAAAAAAGTAAATCATTTTTACCATTTTACAAATTTGCAATTGTAAGAGTGTTTTTACCTCATTTTACCTTGATTTTCAGGCAAGCATCATGGTCAATCCCAGACACCATTCACCGAGCCGCTTGTTGCAAGTAAGAGATATGTCCCTTCCCTCCATTTTGGTACTCGTTTCATGCATTTTCATCCATAGAATAGATTGGAAAGAGGACATACAAAAATTTTATATCGTGGGTGACCAGCAAGGGTTTTACCCATCAGACTCGCACTATTCACCCTATGGTCAATTAGGTAGTCACGCTGACACTAAACTAATTTTTTTAGGTGAAATCCTTCATGTAAAATAGTTTATCTTGGATTTTGTCTCCATGGAAGCTTATGAAATGTTTTTTTATTGATTTTCCACATGATAATCAATCCAAAATGGTGATTAAATGGAAAGAAAGGAGACATGAAGCTGAAGACCATTAGGCTGCTCAGGATCAAGATTGTATTGATTCCCTATGAGCATGTGGATTGCTCAAATTCTTCATGATTCATGGGATCAAATCATAGCCTGCGTTATTGCAACATCTGATTAATTGGGGATGTGTATAGCCAACTATTCATGATCGGGGATCAAGAACTCAAAATAGAGGTCGCCGACATTTATTTCATTACCGGGTTGTCTAGAAAGGGACAACGGGTGTAGTTGAATGTATCACGTGCAAGAGGAGAGAGCATGGATATGCTCATTATGAAGCATTGTCCACGGACCAAGAAGACCCAAAGTGGGAAAATTGACATAAAGTCCATTACAAATCTCCCACTACGAACAATCATGCACACTATGGCCCGAGTAGTTGGGGATTAAGCATTGCACAAGGCAAAAAAGTCTCATTTCTAGTATGCAATCGAGTGTCTGAATCCCATGATTTTCAATTGGAGTGAGGGTTTGTTGGTGTGCATGAAGTGCCAACTTACCAAGTGCAAGTCAAGAAATATGAAACAATTTGGTTTCATATCCATTTTGGTAATGTTCATCCTAGAACGTGTGCCATTGTTCTGTTATCAGTAGTTAGAAGTGGATCCACCAACACTTAGAGATCCAAGATTACTCAGATGGGGAGATTTGATGCCTCGATATGTGATGCTTTATGATTTACAAGTTTCGCAAATGTTTATCTAACACATAGTTAGCCAGTGCATCTATTAATGTGTTCACGCGTCTCAGAATGTGATGATAAGTAATAACATCAAAGTTTCATTCCAATAGATGAACTTGTAAATACATTCTCAAAATTTGAGGGTTTCTAACTTGATATTGTCCATTAAGTTATAGTACAATGAGTTTTGCATCAAGTTTTACGATTAACTCTGTAATGCCAAGAGCGATAGCTTCTGACAAAAATTTGATGACTGCACTATATTCGGCAATGTTATTAGTCATACGACCTAAACATATACATTGTAAATCAACTAACTCACCATTAGGTTCAAAGATTGTAAGGTCCCACCTTACCAACCATCAATACCATAGAGAAGTAAAGGTCACATTGAATACTATTACTCAATTTTTTTAATTTCTTTTTACTCATAGTATGACTAACTTAGCTATCATGTAATCATATTCCTTCAACTATTCCAATTTAAGGATATAGCATAAAAAATCAGGGATAATTTTCCCTTAATATCACAAAATATATTAACCCAACAACATTTCCAAATTCATCAATTAAAATTTCCAATCCCAATTATTAAGCTAATGCTTCAATCATGAGAATTGTATAATGAATGTTGCAGCAAGAGAAATTAATGTTACCAATTCAGAAGCATATTATTCTTCAAAATGTGTCAAGTAAAACAATGGACCTGCATAAATTGGGCACAAGTAGTTGTTTTCTACAGTCATTGAAGCACAAGAATGCACCCATGAATACATGCAGCTCATATGAAACTTATTATGCTCATTTGCACAAATTCCTATAGAATTAGTCACTGTAAAATTGTTTCCAACAACAACCATTTTTTTAAATGAAAGATTTAGATAATAAAAGTAACACTTGCCTTATTCTCTATTCACACTTCAACAACTTATTAAATTCAGTTTCACATTCATACAAAAACTTGCAAATAGGAAGGTACATCCATTAAATAATCTATTCATAAATTTTTTAGTGCATAAAAGCTACAGTAAATAGGACATTTACTCTAACAATTTGTATGCACAAAAACTACATCCATTGAAGTTTTTACAAACACTTTGCAAGCATGTAATCTACAAACTACAACCATTGAGGCCTTTTAACAATGCTTTGCAAGTATGCAATCTACAGCCATTAAGGCCTTTTAACAAACACTTTGCAAACATGCAATCTATAACCATTGAGGCATTTTGTCAAACACTTGGAAGCCACAATCTCTTAAGGAAATTTGACATGAATATAAGATTCTCCCTCAACCTATTTAGCTCATAAAATTTATATATTAATTCTTCAAATGAAAAAATATTAAAACAGTGACTAAATCATCTTATTCTTTCACCCAAAACTTGACAACAGGTGCACAAAGTTGGCAACAACAATCTGCAAAATCACCCAGATTTACGATCTGGGTTTTGAAAAGTGTTTTTTTGGAATCAAATCGGGGGTTACACAACCTAATGGCACGGATACCCCCTGATGTTGTCCTGAATCAGTATGAAACCACACATAGATGCATTTTTAAAAACTAGCAAATAAATTGGGCACAAGTAGTTGTTTTCTACAGTCATTGAAGCACAAGAATGCACCCATGAATACATGCATCTCATACGAAATTTATTATGCTCATTTGCAACAATGTAAACTTTGAAACGAGAACTGATACTGTTACCTGTTTCGTAGAAATAGCAAAAAATTGACCCGATTTTGAAAAGGGGTGATGCAGAACACACATATTTTTTTAGAACATAGTTTTTGGCACTCTAAATAACAGATACGATTACCTGTTTCGTAGGGGTAGTAAAAACGTGACCTGACTTTGAAAAGTAGTGACGCAAAATACAATTCTTTTTTTTTTAGCATATTTTTGACAGTTTAAATTTTCTTATGTATCAAATATAAATATTTGTTTTTAAATGTTAGTGATTTTCATGCTGATTTTGAAACGTGTTGATACAACATACATTTTTTTAGACTTATTTTTCACAGTTTAAAATTTATTATGACCATTTTTTTTTAAATTATGATTACTTAACGAATTTTCAAGTTGTTTTATTTTTCTTTTTCCAAATGTTGATTACTTAAAAAACAAATATAAAATATATATAATATATATATATATATATATATATATATATATATATAAAGACAATAAATAAATGTGAAAAAAAAAAAAAAAAATCTCATAAACCATAAAAGAATTTGGAAAAAAAAACATAATTTAATAGATATATATATATATGTCAAAAAAAAAAAAAAAACAAACTAGATTAAAAAATTAGAAAATTAAAAAAATAAAAAACTAGTAAAATTAATATTAAAAACATTTTAAAAAGCTAAAAATACAAAAATAAACTCAAATTTAAAAAAAAAAAAAAAAAAAAAAAACATTTAAAATTTATAAATAAACATGTATTTTTTTTATTATATATATATATATATATATATATATATATATATATAAACTTACATTTTTTATTTAAAAAAATAAAAAATAAAAACTTTTAATTTTTTCCTTTTTTTTTTAAACAAATTGTTTTTTTTTATTTAAAGAAAATAAATATTAACAATTAAAAAAAAAAAATTAAACCGTTTTTTTTTTCTTTCAAAAAAACAAATTATTAAAAAATTTTGTTTTTTTTTTGTAACACAAAAATATTATTAAAAAATTTAAAAAAACTTTTTTTTTATTTAAAAAAAATATTATTGAAAAACAAAATTTACGGGTGGCCGGGAGGGTGGACCTCTCCACTCGTGGTGGCGTAGGCCCCTCCGCCAACCCGGGATTTTTTATTAAAAAAAAAAAAAAACTTGATTAAAATTGTTTTTTAAATTTTTTTGTTTAAAAAAAAAATTAAAAAATAAATAAAATTGGTTTACTTTTTTTTTTTAATTTTCAATAAATTTTTTTAAAATAAAAAAATGGTTTAAAAAACAAATTTAATTTTTTATTTTATTTTATTTATATATATATATATATATTATAATTTTTAAATAAAAAATGTAAGTTTAACAAAAAAAAAATATTTGATTTCTTTTTTAATAAAAAATACATATTTCACACATATATTTTTAAAATTTTCATATTTTTTTATTTATTTAATTTGAGTTTATTTTTGCTTTTTAAGCTTTTTTTTAAATGTTTTTAATATATATATTTTTTTGCTTAGGCAAGAGGTGGTCCTTCTATTGACTTATGCAAGAAAATAAATTACAAAGGTTACAACAAGCACGCCGAGGTGCAAACCCCCATAAAGGAAGAGGGAAGAATACACAACATGTCCAAAAAACTAAAACCAAGGCCGAGACAGCCCCAAAACCTTAAGCTTGAACGTGGACCCCAAGTTAGCCACCGTTGATTTGTCTCCTTTCTATCAGATAATCTAAAACCAAATCGCGCGAAGTAGTAGCCCACAGAATAACCCCTAAACTGCTTGACCATTGCTAGCCATTGATCTTCTACTTCTAATCTGACGCCTAGTATCCATATCGTGTGGCTTAAAAGCACGATAAATACCACGTGATAAGGGTGGTTTTCCTATCCCGCCCCCTGCCACGTGTTGCTCTCTGAGTGGCATCGCTGGCTTTTCATGAAAACCATCTTTTGGTTTTAGGGCACCCGATGAAGGTGGTAAACCATAAGCAGTTTTGACCTTCCGGACCCATGAACTTGCATGACAAACTGTGGCTGTTGATCTCCCCCCTCTTGATCTAACGACCACAGTCTATTTTTTTTTAATCGAGTTGTTTTTTTCTCTTTTTTTTGTTAATGTTTTTTTTTTTTTTTTTTACTTAATTTTGTAGTTATATTTTTTTAATTTTGTTTATTTTTTTCAAATTCTTTTATGGTTTATGAGATAATTTTTTTTTAACATTTTTTATTATGATGATGATGATGGTTAATGTCTGCTGAGACCAAATAATGGTCTATTGGACCTAAAGAAACAAATTATCTATTTTGATTTAATATTTTATTCCTATGCTCAAAAAGCTTGGAGAGAAGCCTCCCGAGCTCACTATAATTTTGACATTGTAAAAGGCTAGGAAGGTCAGTATTGTAACAAATATTGGGAAACTGAGATCTAATGTGGTTATATGCGGAGCACTCTAAGAGGAAGTGGTTTTCATCCTCAATGTTCCTATTCTCACATATATGGCAGATCCTTTCCGTCCATGGTGTTTTAGGAACTGCCCAACGACCTGTTTCACTATGGAGCTCATGAGAATTCGTTCTAATCTTTGCTATATTAATTTTCTTCTTTGAGCTAGTTAAAATAGAGAGATACTTTTGATCTTCTAGGGTGGGGTTGATGACCTTCTTATAATAACTTAATTTTCTTTTAGCCGCTAAATCTTTCTCACACCACATTTTTTCTTTGAACTTAGAAGTAACAATATCTTTAATGTTATTTATGTTTTGCAATGCATCATTTTCGTTGATCTCCCAATAGTTTAACCAGGCCCTTATGTCTTTATGCCACCCTCGATTGAGCCTTAGGTGGTTTTGGCTAGAATTTAAAGCTAGCTTAGGAAGTCTATGATCGTCTATGTTACTGATTTTGTGCTTGTACAACAGAAACCTAAGCATAGCTAGGCTCTCAAGCGGGGAAAGACCTACTTCTATAAGGAGAATAGGATAGGGTATATTATTTTTAATTTTTAGGTTATAAGTTATAAAACGCTTCTGGATTTGCTCAATCTTTCTCCATGATTCTCTGGAGATGCTGCAACCCTAAACCTCACAGCCATATAAGATAACAGGAGTGACTAAAGTTTCAAAGAGGAACTTCTTTTTATCCCACATTACGAGGTTTGCTATTTTACAATTATTTTCAAGACCAAAGTAAGCTTTCCACCCCCCATTAATCCTTTTCTCAATGTTATGGTTCCAGTTGAGCTTGTGATGGATATCAATTCCTAGGTACTTGTAAGAATACACTTCCTCCAAGTTATTATTGTCATACATAAAATTAGCGTAAGTGTCCTTCTTGGATTTGATAATCATAACTTTTGTTTTGTCAGTGTTAACAGTCATACCCATGGTAGAGCAGAAATCCTTAAGAAGCCTGAGTTGCTTATTAAGATCAGATGGGCACCTTGCCAAAAGAACAATATCGTCAACATAAAGAAGAAGGATGACGACTATCCCAGCTAAGATCGTGCCATCACATCCTGCTTCCTCTAAATAGCCTTCGAGCTTATCGATGTAAATGCCAAAGAGGGTAGGGGAGAGGGGGCAACCTTGCTTAACTTCGATGTTACACTTAATATCTTTCGACCACCCTTCGTTGCTCTTTAGCTTGGCAATTACATTCTCGTATAATCTTATAGCGGCAGCTCTCAACTCGAGAGGAACCTTTAGCTCTTCTAATCTATTCCAAAGGTTGTATCTAGGAACCGTATCGAAAGCCTTTCTAAAGTCCACAAAGAAACAAAATAAATTGGATTTTTCATTACGACATTCCTCCGCAATGATTCTAAGCGTAACAAGGTGGTCTGTTGTTGAGTGATGCCTTCTGAAACTTGCTTGGCCTTTAGCCTGCTTACCTTCACTTTCAAGCCATATGCTTAACTTCTTTTCCAAAATACTACCATATAACTTGGCTAAGAGAGGGCTGATCATAATTGTTCGATAATTAGAGGGGTTATTTGTATCCCCACTTTTAAAAATAGGGATAATGAGGCTCTCAGTCCAAGGTTTAGGGAACCCTTGCTTGACTGCTTGATTGAAAAGCTTGTGGATGTGGGTGATGAGGACACGACCTCCAATTTTTAAGATTTCCGCTTGGTAACCTTCAATGTCCTTAGCTTTCCCATTAGCGAGGTGATTAACCCCAAACTTAATGTCTTCTAAAGAGAAAACTTCTTTCGTTGTGAGAAGGGTTTCCAAATTATCCATGACATTTGGAGATTCATAAAGCTTTTTAAGATAGGAATTCCAATCGTGAAGAGCAATTTTATTATTATCCTTAGTCTTCCTAGTTAGAATTTGCCTACAAAATTTCTTAGGAGCTACCTTAGAGAGGTGTAAGAGATTCTCCTGTCTTTGACGAATGTACTGCCTCTTTTTCCTTTTAGTTAGGGCTTTGTATATTTTTATCTTGTCCATTTTAAGAGATTCATCAACAGCTTCCTTAATTGCTCTCCTTGCACTTTTACAATCTTTGTCATACCATGGATTGGTTTTGATATTTCTTTTATTATTTGAAACTTCAATTGAGAACTTGTTAATAGAATATGAGAGGGTTGTGGTAAAATTATGATAGAGGTCTTCTATGTTGTCTATATTAGATAAAGGAAGCAAATTAGTTTTTAATTCATTTAGAAAGAGATCATTTTTATTTCTATCAAATATTAAGTTCTTTTGGCTATAAGTATTATTTTCTATGGGAACTCTATGCATGACAAAATTGAGAGTTATAAGTAAAGGCCTATGATCAGAGTCAGGTTTGTGGTTGTTTAAGATGTCAAAATTTATTATTTCGTTGTATAATGGGAGATCGGAAATAACGTAGTCTACCACGCTGCTACCAAGTCCATGGATGCAGGTCATCTTGCTGAAATTGGGCCACTTCTTTAGACCGTTGCAAATTATGAGATCTTGAGCACTACAGAGCTTGACTAGCTCCGACCCAAACAAATTTTCCCCGAGATCTTCAGAGCTCCTTTTGTACCTGCTAGCCAGAGTAGGGTCTTCGTCTAACCAAAGAGGATTAGGGTTGGAATGATTGCTTAGAATAATAGCTTGGTTGTTTGAAGTTCGAGCATTAAAGTCACCTATTAAAAGGATATTACCATCATTCCTTAGGCTAGAAATATCATTCTCTAAACTATTGTAAGGATTAGTTTTATCTAGATTCTTCTTCTTATAGAAGTTAGAATTAATGGGGGGAAAATAACATATTGCTATGTAGGACTTTTTATTATTAATGTCTTTGATCTCTATCTAACTATATTGGTTGTGAGGGTCGTTTTTATAAATCCTAACATGGGGGGAGATGTTCTTCTTAATGTAACAAGCTATTCCCCCAATGCCTCTACGAGAGGATCGCTTGTTCCAGGTAGACCATAGTGTAAAGCCATCTATGTTAGGGACCTTAGATTCTTCGTGCTCCCAAGTTTCAACAAGCAAAATAATATCAACATCATTTGAAATCCAACTTAGCTTGGGGCCTTTGTTCCATGGGAAGCCCCGACAATTCCAAGAAAGGATCCGGAGCATGTTTAATTGCTATTGATTACTATCTTTTTGGTTTCTATCTCGAATAAAGGCTTTTCTATTTCTGATTATTGCCCATTTTCCTTCCTTTCTAGCTTCTTTTACCTTTTGAACCTCCTTTCTTAATTCTGCTTGATCTTCTGGAATGAGATCTTCATTTATGAATATTCTCGTTCCTTTTAGACTTGAGGTTTTACTAAGTATGTTGTGCTTTTAAGTAATCAACATTTTAATCTTAATTTTAGTAGTTTTTAATTTTTCTATTTGGTTAATTTTCTACTTTTTTTTTTTTTAAATCTAGTTTGTTTTTAATTTTCTATTTTTTTTTTTTTGTTTTTTGTTAATGTTTTTTAAATTTTTCTATTTTTACCTACTTAATTTTATAGTTTATTTTATTTTATTTTTTTCTTTTCCATATTTTTGTTTTTTCTTTTCTTTTCCTTTGCCAATTTTTTTATGGTTTACAAGATTTTTTATTTATTTATTTTTATATATTTACTTATTTATTTTTATGTTCCATTTTTTTTAAATATGTTTTTTTAACTATTTATTTGTTTATAATTTTTAAGTTTTTTTTAGTTTTTTAGTTTTATTTTTTTTTACATTTTTATGATTTTTATGATTTTTATTTTTTATTTTTTAAAGTATATACTTAATTTATGTTTTGTTATTTTTTCAAACATTTTTTTGTTTTGTGTTTTTTCATTGTTTTAATTTTTTAATTTTATTTTATGTTTTCATTATTTTTTTAAAATTTTAATGTTTTTTCAGGGTCATGATAAAATATTTTACGCCATTATTTCGAAATGCTGAAATATTACGCTTGAAAAAAAAAGTGTTATTCAAACATTAACACTTTTCGTTTTGAGGGTGTTTCTTGGACAATTTTTGCACAAAAAATTGATTTTCACCGCCATTTTTAAAACATGTTCAAAATCTCCCTTAGAAAAAAAAAGTGTTATTCCAGCATCAACACTTTTCGTTTTTAGCACTGTTTTTGATGTTTTTTAGGGGTTTTTTGGCCAGAGTTCCTGTTTTGAGTTTATAGTTCCCGTTTCAAAGTTTACGTTGTTTTGCACAAATTCTTACAGAATTAGTCACTGTAAAATTGTTTCCAACAACGACCATTTTTTTAAATGAAAGATTTAGATAATAAAAGTAACACCTGCGTTATTCTCTATTCACACTTCAACAACTTATTAAATTCAGTTTCACATTCCTACAAAAACTTGCAGACATAGGAAGCTATATCCATTAAATAATCTATTCATAAATTTTTTAGTGCATAAAACCTACAGTAAATAGGACATTTACTCTAACAATTTGTATGCACAAAACTTACATCCATTGAAGTTTTGACAAACACTTTGCAAGCATGTAATCTACAAACTACAACCATTGAGGCTTTTTGACAAACGCTTTGCAAGTATGCAATATACAACCATTGAGGCCTTTTAACAAACACTTTGCAAACATGCAATCTACAACCATTGAGGCATTTTGTCAAACACTCGGAAGCCACAATATCATAAGGAAATTTGACATGAATATAAGATTCTCCCTCAACCTATTTAACTCATAAAATTTATGTATTAATTCTTCAAATGAAAAAATATTAAAACTATGACTAAATCATCTTATTCTTTCACCCAAAACTTGATAACAGACGCATAAAGTTGGCAACATCAATTTGCAAAATCACCCAAATTTACGATTTGGGTTTTGAAAAGTGTTTTTTTGGAATCAAATTGATATCATATGTAAGGTCCCACCTTACCAACCATTAATAATATAGAGAAGTAAAGGTCACATTGAATACTATTACTTAATTTTTATTTTTATTTATTTTTGTTTTACTCATAATATGACTAACTTAGCTATCATGTAATCATGTTCCTTCAACTATTTCAATGTAATAATATAGCATAAGAAATATGGGATAATTTTCCCTTACTATAAAAAAAATATTGACCTAACAACATTTCCAAATTCATCAATTCAAATTCTCAATCCCAATTATTAAGCTAATGCTTCAATCGTGAGAATTGTATAATGAATGTTGCAGCAAGAGAAATTAATGTTACAAATTCAGAAGCATATTATTCTTCAAAATGTGTCAAGAAAAAGAATGGACCTACATAAATTGGGCACAATTAGTTGTTTTCTATGGTCATTGAAGCACAATAATGCACCCATGAATACATGAGCTCATACGAAACTTATTATGCTCATCTGCACAAATTCCTACAAAATTAGTCACAGTAAAATTGTTTCCAACAACAACCAGTTTTTTTAAATGAAAGATTTAGATAATAAAAGTAACAACTACCTTATTCTCTATTCACACTTCAACAACTTATTAAATTCAGTTTCACATTCATACAAAAACTTGCAGACATAGGAAGCTACATCCACTAAATAATCTATTCATAAATTTTCTAGTGCATAAAAGCTACAGTAAATAGGACATTTACTCTAACAATTTGTATGCACGAAAATTACATCCATTGAAGTTTTGACAAACACTTTGCAAGCATGTAATCTACAAACTACAACCATTGAGGCCTTTTGAATACAAGAGCATATATTGCATACATCAAACATAAAATACTTAATAGATCAAGGAGTATCAAGCTAAAAGTATAAACATTTACACAATTATGGAAAGTGAACATCAGATGTATATATTAATGAGCTAAAAAGTGAAGTATACAACCTATGCCTTGATGTTGGAGATCTTCTTTCGGTGGATGTCCTAGTCTAAGAAAATATTCTTCAAGCACTCCTTCTCCAAGCTAGAATGGGTACCTTGTAAGCATAATCTCGGCGTAGGGATTCAACAATCAATGACCAATCATTTAGGGATGGAAGGGAGTGAATTTATAGGAAGGGAGAGGGATTTAGGGATCTACAAAAGAGGGAGGACGGTCCATATATCAAGGATAAATCCCATGATGATAAGATCAAGAGGTCCAAATGGGAGAGCTCGATCATATCAAAAACAATCAATATCCAACTCGTTGTTCCTGAAGGTTCTAGTGCACGAAGCTTCTCCTCTAGTTTGGGAAAACCTGCCAGAAGAGGTTTAGTGCAGGTTTTCATATGAAAACTCGTTCTGGGAGTGCTAGTGTATAACGGTGCAACCTAACATCAGCATGGGTAGGCAGTGGAGCAAAACGTGCTGATGCCAAAATTTAAGCTTTTAGTTAACCTTCTTCAGAATGGATTTAGGGTAGTTTTCCTTTGATTCTTCAGGGAGGTTTTGGTTTGTATATCATGATGGATATGATGCACAGTAGTTAATGTTTTTTCACTTCGAGATATGGAACAGGAAGTGAATAGGAGGTATGAAAAAATATTGTGTAACATGGCTCATGTTAGATCCGTATTTAAGATGGATCTATGCTGGTAGGGCATCACAGAATTCACATCTCTGTCAGAGGAAGTGTGTCTAGTTTCAACGGAACATGAACCAAATATGGAAAACAAAACTATGCACATAATTAAATTTATAGGCTATCTCGAGTTGTGGTGTTTGGAATCCATTTGCAAGTAGTCTCACCTATGTTTTTGCTCTCTAGAAAAAGAAAAAGCATTAACAATAAATATTAGAAACACATTCACCTTTATGTGAGTTGGTCTTGTTGATGCAGCATCGTTAAGGATCCAAGGGAGTGATTCATGCTACGAGAAAATCAACCCCCTTCTTAATCGTAATGATTGGTCCGACACAAAAAATTTATGAGATTTGACATGTCATTGTTGTTAAGGTGGCATGCCATGTCATTTGATGACTTGTACATTGAATCTGCATTATGTGGATCATGCATTTTAACAAGATCTATGCTCAACACATGTAGGAGAAGGCATTTTCCATACAATAATAAGGTGTTTTGAATCTAATCATTCAGATGATGAATCATATTAGTTGGTTTAAAAGTGTCGATAATAAATACATTTATGTGATGGATTGACAAGAAAAATATTTAAATGTAAAAGTTTTTAAAAAATTGGTTACATTTGGATCATAAAATTTAGGAATAGGCAAAGTAAATTGTTTGGTCTTGTTGATGTTGATGATATTTTAGAATATTTTTTGAATTTGAAAACTAGATGAAGATGACCAAATAAATATTTAATAAGTTATAGGTTAACCCAATTATATAATTGAATTAGTGGATAAATTTTCATTAGTATTATTAATTAGGCCGTAAGGCGTTCCTTTGGGATGAACTCCCCTCTTGTCTTCGTTGTCTTGCTATGTTCTGTATGATTTGATGCTAGACAATTCAAATGTGTGCCATTGTTGGATCAAAGATCTTGTCATAATGCCCCTCTTGGGAAACCCAACCCTTTCCCTACTAAAGGAAACATTCTTTCTCTCGCTTCTTCAATAATGACAAAAGATTCACCACGGTAGATCAAATCTCTTTGGTAGGTTTTCTGAACAAGTGTACGGTTGTTTTTTCGAAATGTCTCATTCGGCATATTTGTCACAAAGATTTCTGATTTTAGAAGTTCAAATGTTTTGCAAATGGTGAAAGATTTATCTAAATTTAAATAGGAACAAAAAAAATTACAGATATAACCATAAACATAGAGATGCAGCAGAAATAAAACTTCATTTCATTAATATCAAAGAACTAAAATATGCTTACATACAGAATGGAAATAAACTAGCTCGGGCAATTGTAGCTTACCTTTGAGAAGAGATGGAGTGGCTACATGCTTTGGAACTGTGTTATAATGAGATTTGATTGCCTATTTATTATTGAGAAACAATGGAAAACCCCAAACATCCAAAACCTAACCCTAGGAGATGAAACGCCAAACTATGAGCCCCATTGGGGTAAATTAATACTTCAACTTCCTGGGGTCGTAACTTTGGCATATGATCTTTTTTTGATGCACACGATACATCGTTAGAAAGATCTATCTGAGGAATAAAATTGCTGACAAAAAATATTGAGATAAAACATCATATGTGTCACAAGTGATTTTCCAAACAAACACCATTTAGGGCCTCAAAATGGCTTTGGAAGTTCAGGACTCGAAAAATTGTCAAAAATAGTAAATTGTGCTAGAATTAAGGAAACTGAAAAACTAAAAGAAACAATGGTGGGGCTCCAAGTGGAATAGGCGACCGACCACCAATATCCACCAGGATCAAAGATTGTATAAAATCCCTGTTTCATTGAAAAAATGCATTGAAACAAGCGAGAAATTTTTTAGTTGTTGAGGGTAGACCTGTAGCATTTCAGACCTAGAACTTCCAAGCATAAATCGCCCAAGAGCCCATTATCTGAGGTTTTATCTTCTTCCCCTTTCCAGTTATTTTTTTAAAAACCACATTATCTGAGGGTTTATTTTCATTTTTTGTTTAGTATTTAGAAGTCCTCGTTATATGAGGTTTTATCTTCTTCCTCTTCCCAGTTTTTTTCTTTTAATTTGCATTTTACTGAAATGTTATGGTTGCTCACTAGCTTTTGAATAGTAGAAGAGGCCGACCAGAGCATCCGAACTACATCAACAATTGGCCCAAGCTCATGAAGAGTTAAAGAAGGAAAAAGAACAAGCAGCAGTTATTGAGACTACAAAGGCTCAAGCATTGTGAGACCTGGAAGAGGTGAAAAATATCATTGAAGAAACTAGTGAAAAGTTCGAGGATTCTTTAAAAAAAGGTCTTGGAAATTACCGATAATGAAAAGGATCAAACCCTCATGTTAAAGCAAGCGTCTGAGGAAGTTGCGAAGGAGAGATACAGGGAATGACAGTCTAATCTTGAAGTTATTGAAAGACAACACATAATGGATGTGGATGCCTTGCTTTCTACTTCTCAAGAGCTAGAAAGGGTCTAGCTGAAGTTGTTTGAAACAATGGAAGTTCAAGGGGTTTTGCCTATCATATGCACATATGCCTTTGTCATTCAGACACTTGCAAATTCAGGACTTCTAGATGATTCAAAACACTTTATTACTAAAATGCATAACGTGGGGTTTCTTCTTAATTATTTATCATTTTGTGTTGTTATTGCCACCTATGGAACCCAACCCTTGCCCTAGTGAAGGAAACATATTTTCTCTCTCTTCTTCAGCAGCGACAAAAGGTTCACTACGGAATATCAAATATCTTTGGTAGGTTTTTTGAATTGGTGTGTGGTTTTTTGAAAGGTCTCATTGGATGTTTTTGTCACAAGGATTTATGCTTTCAGAAGTTCAAATGTTTTGTAAATGGTGGAAGATTGTATAAAATTTTTGTTTCATTGAAAAATTGTAGAAAGAATCAGTATTGCATTGAAAGACACACGAAATCGATTCGCTGCTAAGGGTATATCCATAGTGTTTAAGACCTAGAACTTCCAAGCATAAATTGCAGGAGCCCATTATATGAGGTTTTATCTTCTTCCCATGTCTAGTTGTTTTTTAAGAGACCACATTACCTGAGGGTTTATCTTCTTCCTTTGTCTAGTAGTGTTTTAGAAGTCCTCATTATCTAAGGTCTTATCTTCTTCCTTTGTCCACTTGCATTCTTTTAAACGACATTTTATCGAAATGTTGTGGTTGTTGACTGGCTCTTGAATAGAAAAAGCGGCCAAATAGAGCATATGAACTGCAACAATAGTTGGTTCAAGCTATGGAAGAGTTAAAGAAGGAAAGAGAATAGGTAGCAATTATTGAGACTACAAAGGCTCAAGCATTGTGAGACCTGGAAGAGGCCAAAAATTTTGCTAAGTAAAATAATGCAAAGCTCGAGGATTCCAAAAAAAAATGGCTTGGAAATTACGGAGAATACAAAGGCTCAAGCCCTCTCATTACAACAAACTTTTGAGGAAGATGTGAAGGAAAGATACAGTGAATGGTTGTCTAAGCTTGAAGTTGTTGAAAGACAACACGCAATGGATGTGGCTACACTGCTTTCTACTTCTCAATAGTTGGAAAGGGTCTAGCCAAAGTTGTTTGAAATAATGGAAGTTCAAGAGGGACAGATGCACATATGCCTCTGTCAGACACTCGCAAGTCTAGGACTTCTAGATTAATCAAAACACTTTATTACTAAAATGCAGGACACAGGGTTTGTGCCTAACTTTTCATTTTTTTTCGTTGTTATTAGCACCTGTAGGAATTTACAGGGTAAGTTCCTTAGATAGAACACCAAAGGACACCGCTCACAAACAAATCATACATCAATACAACAATATTATTGATGTGGTTAAAACCCTCAAAAAGAGAAACAGTCCATGGCCTGAGCCAACGCGACCACTTCAGGCAATTTATTAATGTAAAAGAAAGAAAATTTACATATGCTTCTCTCATGAATGGTCACCTAACAAATGGCCCTCCATGTTGTTTAAATATAGATCATGGACCAACGGGGTGTTAAGCTGCAAATCAAGTTTTGGTAATACTGAGGAGAGAATGAACCATCGAATCACTTCATGTCTAGAACATATTGTGACCGTTAGATTGTAAGTTACAAAAAGTACATACTAAATAAACACATGTTACCTCACTACACACTAGACCAAGTTATACTTAATTATTTCCTATGTGTCGGAATATCCTAACATCCCCCCTTAAGAACAACTTGGGATAGCATTGAAGGGTGTACAAAGATAACACAATAGGAGAAGGAAGGAGGCATTAGAGATTATCCCCCATTAGTGACAACTTCCTGAACTCTAACCATAAATCGAAGTTTAGTAAACTTCGCCTTTGTGAGAGCCTTTGTAAACATGTCTGCAACTTGAAAATTGGTTGAACAATATTGCACTTCAAGAACATGGTCATGAATGAGCTTTCTGATGAAGTGCATGTGTAGTTCAATGTGTTTGTTGCACTAATGTTAGACTGGATCTTTGCATAGTTGAATGGAACTTTTACTTTCATAACAAAGTGTAGTTGGATGATGCTTCTAAAACTAAGTGTTCAAATGGAAAGATCTTGAAAAGTTAGGCCAATTAAAAAAAAACAGCTCTGAAAACGACTTCCAAATGAAGAACTTATGACTTTTTGAAGAAAAGTTCTTGAAGATGCCAACGAACCACGTGAATGTTTGGAAGTTGGTGATAATGTTATATTTAAAAATAAATCATCCCCATCCCCTTCCAAACTTAATCTAATTAGCTCACTTTTAAAAAAAAATTACTTTATGTGACCACTTTTATAAATAAGTGAAAGTCACTTTTACAATGGTACTTTATGAAATATACACTAAATTGTAACTTAAATAAAAGTTAAAGTGACTTTAGAATTATAAGTGAGTCACTTTTTATAATGTGTGACAACACTTTTACATAAAGTAACTTTAAAACATATGATACATGTGCTTTTTGAAAAAATAACTCAACAAAAAGAAAGACTTGAACGCAAGACCTCTATTCTCATAAAGTAACTTTATACCAAGTGAGCTAGTTTAAAAAGATAGTAATTGTTGGAAAGGAGGAATGGTCTTTTTTTTTTCGCTCATTAAAGCTTTGGGGTGTGTGCTTACTTGAAAAACCCTTTTTTGCCTACAAAAAAAAACAACTACACATACCAAATGAACAAGCAAAAGTATCAAAGTCCTACAGCTTAAAGTTAGATTTAGCCGGAAATTAGATATTTTCCTCAATGTTTCTGATTTTCTGAGATCACACTAAGGTACAATGGAAAAGAGCATACACATGAGAAAAAACCTTTATTTTTGTTTCTGGGTTTCCCAAATTGCACAAGTCGTGGGGAAAAGAGCATACGCAAAAATGAAAGGTATTTATCCAATAATAATTTTTTTTTTTATAGAGAACTATAAACTAAAATAAACAAAGAGATAAATAACTATAACTACACATAAAGACTATATACCTCCAGATCTTAAAAATGATGTAGCTATGGCTACCGGAAATCTTTTTGCATGAAACAAAAGGGGTTCCTCACTGGAAAAGATGCTCCTAACACAATAGAGTAGTCCTCTTGTCTCGAAAGCAGTCAGAAATAGTAGATCTAGGAAACGACAGTCGGATGCAGTTGTACGGGCTTTGGATTTGGATCACCAATGGATGCAACCCTTTAATAGCTTTGATACCATGTAGGAATTTACGAGGTAAGTTCATTAGATAGAACACCAAAGGACACTACTCAAAAATAGATCACAGATCAATACACCAATATTCTTAATGTGGTCAAACCCCTCAAAGAGGGAAACAGTCCACAGCTTGAGCCAAAGCTTATTTCATGAATGGACACCTAACAAATGACCCTCCATGCTCTTTAAATGGAGATCATGGACCAATCGAGTGTTAAGCCACAGATCAAGTGTCGATAATACTAAGGAGAGAATGAATCATCAGATCACTTCATTTCTAGAGCATATCGTGACTGTCGGATTGTAAGTTACAAAAAGTACATACTAAAGAAACACATTTACCTAACTATACACTAGACCAAGTTATACTTAACTATTTCCTATGCGTTGGAATATCCTAACACCACCTATGGAAGACTAGGTTGAGCTACAATGGTAGAGAAGATGTTTGAAAATATGGTTAAAGCAGGTGTGGAGGCAGATGTTTTTGTTTATGGTGCCTTGATAAATGAATTTGCTGAAGCTAGATGTGTGGAAGCATTAGAGAAATTTTGAGGTCTAAAATGTACCTCCTAAGGAATATTATAAAACAATAGTAGAAATACTAAAATAAGATAAGATTACATCATCAAATTTTAGAGGGGAAAAAGAAAAAACTACTTTTTCAACTCATATTTTCTACTTATCTCCTTATCATTTTACTCAAATTTCGAGTGCAAGCACCCATTAGATGCTGAATTCAATTCCTCATCCAAGGAGTACCCATGTTGCATGCTTTCGATGGACTTACCTACATAAAAAATGAGAAATACATGAAAAAATGTTATTGTAATCACCTTTTTTCATGTATTTCTGATTTTTGTGTAGCAATGTCCATCGAAAGTATGAAACATGAGTACTCCTTGGATGAATAATTGAATTCCACATCCAATGAATTCTCCCGCTCCAAATTTGAGTAAAACCGTATGGAGATAAGTTGAAAATATGAGTTGAAAAACTAGTTTTTTTATTTTTTATTCTTCTTACTTTTTTACTCCAAAAATGGTGAATCATCCCCCATGGTTGACATCATCATCTTGAATCCTATTGGTTCTTATAAATTTTATTTTTGTTGTACATTTTTCTTTTGAGGCCAATTTTTGACCTCAAAATTTCTCTAATGAAGATGTACAATATTTTCAAATAATACAAGATGTTGGTTTTGCAGGGAACTCTTTGGTGTATATTTTTTTGATTAAGATTTATAGCAAAGATGGCCTTTTAAATGAAGCACAAGAAATATAAAAATGCATATAGAAATTGGGTGTTGATCCGGATGCCTTTTTATTAGGTATTATGCTTGACCTCTATACTCACGCTGATATGGTGACTGAAGCACAAGAAGTGTTCAGAGTTTTGAAGGAAAAGTAGCAGGAAAATGAATTTTTCTTTGCCATGATGTTGTCCTTATACAAAAAGAATGTAAGGCTTAACAAAGCCATTGAAATTACAAAGGAAATGTTAGAATCAAGATTTATTACTAACATTCTTTCTTTTAATAGTGTCATTAGCCTATTCATTATAGGTGGAAGATTGAGAAAGGCCACTAAAGTTTTTCATAAAATGTTAAAACTAAATGTTTCACCCAATGAGACTACATAAAAGATATTGGGCATTATTCTGAAGAGAGGAAACATTCCAAGGGAGGCAGTAGAGTAGTTCGATGTTGCACATAAAACTGGGCTTCCACATTATATTTGGGCCTTGTGAATGAAAATTTATTTCATAATGGGAATGCATGTTGAAGATTTGGAAGCTTTTGATGAACTGAGAAGTTCTAGGTTGGATATTGATGTGTCTTGTTACAATGTTTTTATATATGCATTTGGTAATGTTTGGAGGATTAATGAAGCTTACAAGATTTTCATGAGCACGCAAACCAAAGGTCTTGAACAAGATACAATTACTTATGCAGGTATGATAATTAGCTATGGGAAATTAGGGTTGGTAGATGGTGTTAGAATAATGATTTTACAAAATTAAACAGAAGGGTTTTTAGAATGAATTCACAATCAAGGCAATTATAGATTCCTATAAAAGTGTTGGAAAGTTTGCTCTAGCCATATTTTTTAACCAAGAGAGGGAGTTCAATCACCAATTGCAAGAACATGGTCACGTTATATAATATTATGGAGATCTAATTTCGAGCTTCATTTCATGCAAACATATTTTAAAGGATGCTAGCATATCTTGTACATTCATGTTGTTGTTTCTTTCAACATTTTGTAAAATTGTAACGGGTTTTTTTTTGGGAAATTTAAATCCAGGGTCCTTGTCCTGTATAGAGAAATTGTGGATAAAAGGATATTAGAATTCCTTTTAGTGTATAACAAAAATGCAAATAAAAAGACATTAGTCATGCCCTCCTTAAATATAAATTAAGGCTTTGAAGATAGACTGCAAGCTTTGGGTTTTTGAAGTAGGAATTTTTTATTTTTCTACTTCACAATAGTAAGAGTAATTAGGGTTTTGATAATTTAATTTACATGAAAAAAAGGAGATGGGCATTATGGACGCTACTATTTTTGTTTCACTAGAAAGTTACTTGCATTTGATAGATATTGAACCTGACAAATTTTCTCTTCATATTATGGTAAGAGATTAATTGCATCCATTAGCATAAAGAATTTCCCATTAATGGATTCATTGAGTATAAATTAAGGCTTTGAAGATAGACTACAAGCTTTGGCTTTTTGAATTGGGAAGTTTTAATATTTTTTCTTCACAATAGCAAGGCTATTCAAGGTATTTATTTTTAAATTTGTATGAGAAAAAGAGATGGGAATTATAGGAGGATAATAGGATAATGGTATTACATGGTACTACTCAAGATCAACTCATTTGGCATTTCTTTCCCTAGGATCCCTAGAAGCATTAAGTGAGTGTGTTCATGCCTAAACAGGATATGAGATATCAACTTTGCAGGAAAGGGAATTCTGACTAAAAAAGAATCTCCATTTCCTTATCGTGGCCTAGCCCCCATGCCTAATAGGAACACACCTACCTCAGGGAGGGTTGAGCATTACGAACCATAGCTAGCAGGGAGAGTGGCTCATGGTGGTAGAGTGGCACTTCTCTCTCATATCTACTGGTGGTTCCAACCCTATGTAGTTCTCTCCAGAGCTTAATAAGCACTTGACCCAGCATATATATATATATATATATATATATATATATATATATATATATATATATATATATATATATATATATATATATATATATATATATATATATATATATATATATATATATATATATATATATATATATATATATATATATCTATATATATATATATATATATATATATATATATATATATATATATATATATATATATATATATATATATATATATCACTAGGCCCCTTGTCTAACAGGAACGCACCTACCTTAAGGAGGGTTAATCATTGCGAACCTTAGCTAGTAGGGAGAATGGCTCATGGTTGTAGAGTGGCACTACTCTCTCATGTCTATTAGTGGTGCCAACTGTTAGCACCTAAATCTGCCTTAGGCTGAAGGAAGGCAAAATTCAGGGTAACCACACCCCACGCTCAGTCTGGTAGCTATCCCTACCAGAACAAGAGAGGGCTCTCTCCGAGTCACGCTCAGCGAATAAGTAAACAGAATGGTCTGAGATGACTAACAGTGAAATATTGATCTTAGGCTAGTAAGTAAATATGGATACAAGAAGAAAATTTTTATGAATGACTGAGTTTCTGGGATGGTATGGGACCAACGAACAGCAATGAGTAGAGAATTTAATACAAAGGCACGGATTATTTCATGAGGCAAGATAGGCAGAAAGTCTAGAAATTTAGTTTAAAATAACGTGGAATGGAGGAATTTCTTAGGAGGGTGAAAAGGGAATAAGTACATGAATCCTTTTCAACAGAGGAAGAACACTGAACATGAAATTTTCCCACAGGCAGAGCAATAAAAATGAATTCTACCTTATCTAACTTAGAAAATTTCACTAGAAATGAATATGAAATGAACTGTAAAACATTACAAAATACATATGAAACATAAGAGACACATTTGCTACACTCACGACCACATGAATCTCATGAAACAGATCTGCTGCCTTTCATTAATCCTCTGTCAAAATATACAATGAAGAACTGAGTTTCTCTCCCACAGTCTCCCAGAAATTACAAGCCAACCAACCCTTTGCAAATAGTTTGCATACAATATATAGAATTTTCCATGAAGAGATAGAACGCCCAAGGGTTGGGGAGTTACTCGAATCATTACAAAATGGAGGTGGAAAGCCAACCATTAGCTACAGGTGCAGCATTACAAACATGACAAATGGCTTGGGTGACTATTCGCCTTCCTTTGCCACTTGGATAGGAGCCAATCCGGAGTGAAAATACTTTAAATTCCACCTTAGGTGCCGAAAAAGTGAAATGTAGATGAGCGGGCCCACTTGGAGAAGTCGCGAATCGAATTTTCACGAAACGGAGGTGAATTGGCCTTTTTCCCTATATGCATCATGCCACTTTGGAGCCTGGCCTGTCTACTTTCCTCTCCAAGTCAAGGGATAAGGCTTCGATCTCTGATTACTACTCCTGGATGATCTCTTTGAGCTGTGCACTTGTTGGTTTTGTATCTGTATCATCATCATGAAGGAGAACGAATTCGGTCTCTCGTTCACCTGATGGCTCACCTGAAGGCCTCTCATCATGCATTGGCTCCTTACCTCTGTCCTGTACCTGTAGTGCTGATGTCGGAATCGAGGCCCCTTCCACCCTGGGTGGAGATAACACTCGCTTTGCTGCTGCAAACAAATGTCTACTGCCTCTCTGATAGGTGATGAATACTGGCATAGTAGTGGTCTCATGGATCTCATACTGATGAGAAGGACCACCTATCTCATGTTCAACCTTTGAATCTACCTGTGAAGTGTTGAACAGGTCATGGGAGATGAAGTCATCCCAAGTAATGCCCTGCAATCCCAACTGATGATCCACCAAAATCTTAATAAGAGCAAAGTGATAAACACTGTTAAGTTGTTGCTGAGGGGTCTTGTGTTGCATGAAGGTGTTCATCCTCTCTATGTTCCTGCAAATGAAAAATGGGATGTTCATCATCCGTACCCTAGTAAAGTGCATGAACAACTTGATGTGATAGGCATATAGACGAGAGAACCTCCCCTCACAGCTGAAATACTTCATGATCAACCTCATGAGTGGAGCATATTCATCTCTCAAATATCTGAATGGAAAGACTCTTGTGAGATGCCTCAAGAAACTCGCCTTAATTTAAGGCTCATAATGTTGCCGATCAACTTTCTGTTTCTTGTGCCATGGTTCTCCAACATTCAGTATGCCGGTTGCTAATGAGACAGTTTCAGGTGTCAGTGTGAAGGTGACCCCGGCCAAAATAGAGTGATCTCCATGTAGGTGAAGCACAAAAAGACGGGCCAACTCATGATGAACTCGAACATTAGCCACTCTTTGACAAAATTCAAAACATGATAGATGCTCGAAGCATGACATGGCGAGAGAGCAGGTCTACAATTCTGTGAGGGTGGTTGGCTCATCCCTAACATGTTTGCCACTCTTGTGATGTCTCCTGGGAGCCTGCTCTTCCGAGGATGAGTCACTTTGTGTCTCCATCTCATACTCTGACGAATGTTGTGATGCCATGACTGCTGTGTGTACTGTATTTAGGCTGCCCTTTGATGATGGTGTGAAGTTGGGTGCTTTTGTGATATCTGCCACCAAGGAGAACAATGAAACAAAAGGGAGTATTAGGAGGGGAGTAATGTGATGGGAATAGGGGTTATGGGGAGAAGTTTGTTTAGGGATATGTAGGGGGTTTGGGTATTTGATAGGGTAGGTTTTTGGGGTGTTATGTTGTCAAATAAGAGGAGGGGAAAGAGAATAGGGTTTGGTAGTGTTTTAGGGTAGGGATAATAGGAAAAATGAGAAAGGGAGGATAGGGAAAAATGGTAGGTGAGGGAAAAATGGTGGGTGAAAATGGAACCTTGGCCTAAATACCACAATTATGCAACCCTAGCAACAATGGCCTTTGGTGTTTTCTTGTGGTTGATTTTATGAGTTTTGTTGCATTTCAAACATAGCCATAAACCACCATATCATTTATAAACTTTGATGAACAAGTCATGTCATAGAGCCTACCTTTCAATTTGATGTGATTCACAAAAAATTTGAGGTGATTTGGCACGGTTTTGGCCCTCTGTGGGTGTGCGCCGCGCGCAAAACCCAGTGCGCCGCGCCTTGGGTGTGCGTCATGCCCGTTGAAAAAATACACTGAGGGGTGGCTCTGTGTGCGCCGCGCCCCTGTGTATATGCGCCGCGCCCTGAAAATTGCCTCCAACCTTGCTCCAAACACGCACGATGCACACTCAAACACTTTGCAATTTCTCCCTATGCACTTGATTTGCACAATGCCTCTGATTTTGGTGAAAACTTGTATATAAAGACTTGGAAGTCATGGGTTAAATTTTTGCTTCTCCAAAAACCCATTTTTCTAATGTTATGTTTTGACACTTTTTCACTGACTTAAAGCAACACTGATTTTCACTTTCCCTTTGAAATTTTAGCTCAAATGATGAAATTTTCGGTACTCTTTACAGGGATTGCACGATAGGACATTTGGCCATGGAAACCATGCCTGCATCTGAAGAAATCAACTGACGACTTTTTTGAAAATTTTATCACCAATGACACTGTTTGACTCTTCTTCAAAACAGAGTTTTAAAGAACAGACGAAGTTTATCAAACTCTCTGAATCATTACTTTTTAAGGGCCTCACTCTGGCCTGCATGGCTTTACTGGACATATTTAAAGACCAAATTGATTAATTCCTAGACCTAATTATCGAAAATGACTTTTTTCCATTAAAGGACCTGACCTTGACTGTCATGGACTTTGGTGATCATTGACAAAAGTGCTAAGCCAGTAGGAGCTAGACATGGGGAGAAATGACTAGCAATGACCTTTTCTGTCAGATTATGGCATGCCCCTAGCGGAATGCAGCTGAGTGAATGGAGCGGGACTCCTAAAAATGAAATGCATAAAGAGTTTTGATCTCTGACGGAGGACTGACCAGACCGACTCTAACATTGGCTCCAATGGGGGATGGTAGCTCCTTGGAGGTGCTAAGAATAGCAGATCTCAAGAAGATCTAGATAGTGCCTTCGTCCATTGGGCTATGGAGTCATTTTTTCGACAAACAACACAGGACTCTGACTCATTTATGAAACTAAAATGACCAAAAATTGACTCAAACTTGACATTGAAATGACTTGAAGACTAACTTGACAAACTCAAACCAAACTAAAATAAAAATGGTATTTACAATGACAGTGGAAGCAGCGTTAATAACTCAGAAATGGTACTGCTTGAGCAGCCGACCATTGATCGGCCCTCCTGGACAATCTTCTTCATTCATTTCCTTCAGAAGAAAGGCATTCTGACCCCGATATGCTGCAATCTTGAAAGGACCTTTCCAAAGATTCTCGAACTTACCATGCGTACCTTTTTCCTCATTCCTTGCATCCCACTTCAGCACCACATCATCCAACTGAAATTTATCTGCCTTTGCTTTTCTGTCATAAATTTTCTTGATATTCTCCTGCAATTTGGATGTGTTCTTGAAAACTTCTTCTCTGGTCTGCTGCAAGTGGACCATTTGATTCAATCTTCTCTGCATGGGATCTTCTTCACTGTCGGCCTCCTGAAGAAGTTTGACTACCAGGGCAGCAAGAGAGATAGGAAATACTGTGTCAACTCCATAAACAAGCTCAAATGGTGATGTACCAATGGATTTCTTCTAGCTGACCCGATCTGCCCAAAGTGCATTGACCAACCTCTTATGCCAGCTCTTCTTATTTATTTCCAGCAGCTTCTTGATGATGTTGACCAATGATTTGTTCGAAGACTCCACCAATCCATTTCCTTACGGATGGTAGGCAGTTGAGTGACACAAAATGATGTGATATTTATGACAAAACTCTACCATCCTTTTTTATTTAAAAGTTGCTGCGTTATCAGTTATTAACTTATTCAGGCAACCAAAGCGAGACAAGATGTTATTTTCAAGGAATGAAATGATTACCACATCAGTAGCTTTCCTGGTGGGAATTGCCTCGATCCATTTCGTGAAATAATCTATCGCTGTGAGGATCCATCTATGCTGACCGGAAGAAGCGGGATGAATTTCACCAATGAAATCCAATCCCCATTGCTGAAAAGGGGCACTCACCTCAATAGGCTTAAGTGGAAAAGGTTGTAACTTCTGCTTTCCTTTGAAAATCTAACACTTATGACAGCGCTTAACCATCTTATATACATCAACGAACAATGTCGGCCAATAGTACCCTGCTCTCAGAATTTTATTTGTGGTTGACTTCTAAAAAAGGTGACCACCACAGTCTCCTTGGTGGCAGTCCTCCATGACCTGCTTTGCTTCTTCTTCCACCAAGCAATTTAAAAGAACGCCACCGGGATCTTTCCAATAAAGTGCAGAATTAAGAATGAAAAACTTGGCAGCTTTCAACTTGAGTGTTCTTGCTTTGTTTCTAGTCATGCCAGGTGGTGGTGACAAATTTTTAAGCACATATATGATATCTGAATACCATGGAGAAAGAGCAAACATTTCTGATACCTGAATTGATGATGCTTCCTCATTCTCATCGGACATAGCAGCGATCAGATTTATGTCCAAGGCGTGCAAGTTTGATTCGGCCATTAACTTTGCCAATCCCTGTCCTTTAACCAGCTTTGTGGGCTTTATTTCCACATCATATTCTAGCAAGGCTGCAATCCATTTGCCTCATCTTCCTTCTGGATCGGTTTGCACTAAAACATCTTTGACAGCAGCGTTAGGAACATAGGCCAAAATATGAGAATGTAGAATATATACCCGGAAATCTTTCAATGCCTTCACAAGTGCAAGGGCTTGCTTCTCAATGATGTTGTATTTTAAGGCTGCATCTCTTATAGATCTGCTGAAGAATGCAATGGGTCTTTCATGATCATCTCTTTTCTGCAATAATACAACTGCCATAGTGTGCTCCGAAGAAAATGAAAACAATATGAAATCCTGAGTGTAGTCCGAGCTGACTAGAACGGGAGCTTAAGAAAGAGCTAATTTGACTAAATTGAAAGATTTTACAGCCTCCTCCATCCACTTCATTTGGTTGTCCTTCTTAAGCATGTTTGTCATCTCTCTTAGGTGCTCAGCAAGATTAGGTACAAAGCGGCGTAGAAAATTCATTTTACCATTGAAATATTGTATCTCTTTCTTATTCCAGGGTAGATCGATTTTCTGAATTGCTTGCACACATGTTGGGTCAATACTAATGCCATCTTTTGAGATAATGTGCTCGAGTAGTTTGCCTTCCTCCATGGCGAACAAGCTCTTTTTTGGATTCAGCGACAAGCCATATTTTTTGCACTTTTGAAAGACAATTTTTAGATGGTACATGTGCTCTTCATCAGATTTGGAAAACACCGTCAAATCGTCCAGGTACACAACCAAAAAGACATCCTTCTCATTTGCAAAAGCCAAGTCCATTGCACATTGAAATGTGGCACCCGCATTCTTTAAACCGCAAGGCATTTTAGTCTAATGAAAGGTTCCCCATGGAGTGGTGAACGCTATCTTGTCTCAGTCATCTTCAAGGACAGAAACTTGGTTATATCTGGAATAACCATCAAGTAGTGACATACGATATGCTCCCACTACTCGCTGAAGTATATGGTCCATTTTGGGCAGTGGATAATTATCTTTCAATGAAACTTTATTGAGATTTCTAAAATCAATGCATAAGCGAATCTCACCTGTCTTCTTTCGTACGGGCACCAAATTAGAGATCCAATCTGAAAATCTGATGGGAACAATGATCCCTGATTTGTACAACCTGTTTATCTCCTTTTCAATAGATGGCAGCAACTTTGGATTTAGCCTTCTCAACTTCTGTCTGAATGGTTTTTGATTGGGCTTGATGGGTATAGTGTGCTGAATTATATTGGTATCATATGTCTTTAAGTCAGAATAGTCCCAAGCAAACACATCTGCAAATGAAGACAACAAACTGATGTATTTGTCCTTGATCTTTGGCGGCAATGCTTTGGACAATTTTACCAACTTAGGATTAGCAGTTGTTCCGATGTTGACCTCTTCTACACCCTTCTCTGTTGGCTGCAATGTTGGCTTGCGGGCTACATCATCTTGATCAAAAAGTTCTTCTAAAGGTATCAAGCCTTTAGGAATAACGTTATTCTTCAGCTGCAACACGTCCATTTCATTGATTTGCACCTCATCTGTACCACTACCTTTACCATCGTCATTTTCTACATCAATTGAGGTCTCTTTGAACTTGCCTTTATTTTGCAAAAAATCATAAATCTCCTCATCATCTTGAAACACGTTCCAATATCTCTAATTGTCTGGAACGGTTGGACAATGCTTGACATGGATTTCGAATTTATTGCTAGAGTTCATTGGGATCTTCAAACTACTTGCTACCTTGGCAAGAGCGTCAGCAATACTATTTTGTATACAAGGCACGCATGTCAAGGTGTATTCTGAAAATAATTTTAGGATGTCTAGAATTGCATTACGGTAAGCCCGCATCCTAGGATGCTTTTCTTGATACTCGCCTCTGACCTGCTTAATTACCAATTCGGAGTCGCCATATACTGAAATCCTCTTAGCATTCAGCTTTCTTAGAATCTTTAGGCCAGCAATCAGAGCTTCATACTCAGCTTCATTGTTTGAACACTCAAAAGCCAACTTGTAAGAGCATACCCGCACGTTACTAGGCACTTTGTTCGGGGTAGAGAAAGGACTGCGTACCCAAATTCCAATTCTAGCGCCATCATTTCCCACTGCTCCATCGAAATCCATGGTCCACAAACCTTCTTCCTCCTCTTGCAAGTGCTGGAAATCTGTTTGTTGTGCCTTGTCTGCTTGTTGTCCATTACTTTCAGCTGATTGCCCAACAGTGTTATGCTGTTCTTGTCCTTCTTTCTTTAAAATTTCTCTGAAATTTTCTGTTATTTCCGGAATATCATCTGCTTCAACTAACTGACTATCTATATCATTGAAACTATCTGAATACAAAACAAAAGACTCTAAATCTGTATGTACATAGTTAATTGGATGATTTATTGGTTTCTCCTTGCTTGTGATCATGTATTTCATTTTTTGTTCCTGATACAATTTCCTCATTTGTCCAAACACCGGAATCGTTGCATAGGAGAAATCTAGTTGTAGTGTCCCTTTCAATTTCGTGTCCCTTTCAATTTCGCTACCCAATACCTGGAAAGAAGCATGCAAAACCTGGAAGGAATATGTGCTACAACAACATCCATCAAAACATTCTTCATTGGGAGTTGATCCAGACTCATAACCAAGTCTTTGATGAGTCCTATACATCTTACTTCACTGGAATCAAACGAATAGAGATCATGGTATTGCCGGGTGATTTCTAGACCAAGCTTATCCATGATAGCCTTGGGCATGAGATTGTGAGAAGCTCCGGAATCGAACATGGCATTATGTAACACAAAATCATGCAACCTTAAACTGATATAAAAAGGTGGCACATCGCTATCAGGAGACTCACCATTCGATGCTGGCCCAAAAATCATTTCAGGTTGATTGTGTTCGACATTCACCATGTCGAACATTGGGTCCAAATTCAACATTTTAGATACTTGCCCTCTGTAACTGTTTTTCCTCATTATTTCAGTCAAGGGGATGGATACCTTTAATTTAGAAATCTCATTCTCTAAATTAAAAGCGGAATCTTTTCTACCTCTTTGATTGGGATTTCTTTCTTTTCCTTTTCTTTCGATGCAACTTGCTGATGTGATTGTTCTGCTGATGGTGATTTGCTGCTCTCCAAACCAACCACCTCCTTTCTGTTCCTTTTTGTAACTGATGAATCATTCTTTGATGCCTCAACATCCTTCCTTTTCTGAATTGGTTTGACTAGCACATCTCTGTTTCTAAGTGGATATCACTGCTGCTGGGCGGACAGAGCATTCATATAGCCTCTTTGGTACTCATCTGATTCTTCCTCCAAGACGGTGTCGTTGGCTAGAATGAAAACTACATCTTTGTGTGCAGCCGAACTTTCTGCATACTCCTCCTCCTCAGTGAGATAAATAGGCAAATCATCGGGAGTAAAGAGGTGGTTTTCTTCACCTATTATATTCCCGTCCTCATCTGACTCTGGTCCATGCACAAAATTTTGCTGCAAAGGTGTCTGTACTTGCTGTTGTGCTATCTGCTCTTGGGCTCGATAATCTCTCTCTCTTATTCTATATTGTGGTTGTTGTTGACCACGAAAGTTAGGATTTCTGACTTGTGGCTCAGGTTTATCGAGTTTCACCCTTTCAAGCATCTGCTCTACCTTCTTGAGTAATTGATCCATTAAGGAAAACTCTTCCTTGACTGCGACCTTCTTCTCTACTTTCTCTCTAGCTCTTTTGGACAGCAGATTTGCTTCAATGCTGACCGCTATCTTCTGCATATCTTCCATTGTGGCGGGTTCTCTCTCTCTTAATTGATAAGCCATGTCAGCATCAAAACCATCCGGGAACTTCACCATGGCTAGTCCCACAGGTGGCCTTAGATGATCTGGAATTTCGTTATAAACTGAATTGAATCTAACGCAATAGTCTTGGACCGACTCACCGGCGTTTCATTTGATTTGCTCATATTCAGCCAGAATTTGAAGAGGATTCTTTTTTACTTCCCATCGGTTTAAAAATTGTCTTTGTAGGTCGGCCATGGTAGCGATACTTGCTGCCGGCAAACCTCTGAACCATTTCCTCACATCACCTGCAAATGTCTGTACAGAGAGTCTCATTGCCACATTATCCGCATCGATCTCATGAAGTTCATAGAAATCTTCCATTCTGTCCACATGTTGCTGAGCAGTAATGCTGTTAGGAGTGCCATAAAAAAACAGGATTTTTCTTTGATAATCTGCGGGCATATCATCTAGAACTTGAGGCAGAACCAGGGGTGCAAAACGGGTAGCCATCACTCTTGGTGGATTTGGCCTTGGAGGTGTTGGAGGAGTGTGCACAATTTGTAAGGGGCTTGCAATTGAAGTTTGAAGCTATGTTGCAATATAATTATCAATTGACCGGTTATCCCTTTAAGTTTCTAGGTCTACAAGAAATTTTGAATCGGGGATAGTATATTCAACAGCCCTTTCGGATTTGGTCTCGAACAATGATAGTTCAAACTGCTCATCAAACTCAAGCTCTTCAAGATACTCAAAAATGTCAGGACATGAATGGGATTTGAACATGGGACTTATAGTGCTCTCTTGACGAAGGAGTCTTGGAATCAAGTTGGGGTTTTTGTACATATGAGGAGGATCTGGATCTGGATTGGCTCTGGTATATCGGCTCGAAGCCAGCGTGCTATTTTCGAAAAAATCAGAAGGACATGAACAACTTACTCAGCCTATCAAATCCTAAACTTATCATCCGGAAGCTTAGAATTATCAAGAAGTAAGGGAATTAATTTTGTTCCCTAGCGGAGTCACCACTATGTTAGCAGCTAAATCTGCCTTAGGCTGAAGGAAGGCAAAATTCAGGGTAACCACACACCACGCTCAGTCTGGTAGCTAGCCCTACCAGAACAGGAGAGGGCTCTCTCCGAGTCACGCTCAGCGAATAAGTAAACGGAATGGTCTGAGATGACTAACAGTGAAATATTGATCTTAGGCTAGTAAGTAAATATGGATACAAGAAGCAATTTTTTATGAATGACTGAGTTTCTGGGACGGTATGGGACCAACGGACAGCAATGAGTAGAGAATTTAATACAAAGGCATAGATTATTTCGTGAGGCAAGATAGGCGGAAAGTCTAGCAATTTAGTTTAAAATAACGTGGAATGGAGGAATTTCTTAGGAGGGTGAAAAGGGCATAAGTACATGAATCCTTTTCAACAGAAGAAGAACACTGAACATGAAATTTTCCCACAGGCAGAGCAATAAAAATGAATTCTACCTTATCTAACTTAGAAAATTTCACTGGAAATGAATATGAAATGAATTGTGAAACATTACGATATACATATGAAACATAAGAGACACATTTGCTACACTCACGACCACATGAATCTCATGAAACAGAGCTGCTGCCTTTCATTAATCCTCTGTCAAAATATACAATGAAGAACTAAGTTTCTCTCCCACAGTCTCCCAAAAATTACAAGCCAACCAACCCTTTGCAAATAGTTTGCATACAATATATAGAATGTGCCATGAAGAGATAGAACACCCAAGGGTTGGGGAGTTACTCGAATCATTACAAAATGGAGGTGGAAAGCCAACCATTAGCTACAGGTGTAGCATTACAAAAATGACAAATGGCTTGGGTGATTGTTCGCCTTCCTTTGCCACTTGGATAGGAGCAAATCTGGAGTGAAAATACTTTAAATGCTGCCTTAGGTGCTGAAAAAGTGAAATGTAGATGAGCGGGCCCACTTGGAGAAGTCGTGAATCGAATTTTCACGAAACGGAGGTGAAATTGGCCTTTTTCCCTATATGCATCATGCCACTTTGGAGCCTGGCCTGTCTACTTTCCAACCCAAGTGAAATTTCTGAATTTGGTGCTCATTTTCCCCTCCAAATATTCATTCTCCCAAGACTGCTGCCTGTGTGTCAAAATAGGGGCAGAGAGGTCATTTTTTGAGTGTTTTTGACCTCCTGGAGACTCAAATCATGCCCAAGTTTCTTGTCCAAGCACCAGTGGTCGTGATTTTGCATTCTAAATCCAAAAATGCAAACCATTTGTGATTTGGAGCTCCCAATCCTAAGCGCCGTGCCAATGGCGTGACGAACAGGGAGAAAAAACCTGTGTTGTGACCAAAAATTTGCCATGTGACCAAAATTGCCCCAAATTTCTTGAAATTTGGGCTGGAGGTTCTCTATGAAGTGCTATGCTGGGCCAAAGAGGCTTCGGTCAATATCTGAAGTCGATCGAGCTCCCTTTGCCTCTTTTGCTTCTTGATTGCCTTCCTAAATTTAGCCTTCAAATTCCTGATTCGAGACTTGCATACTTTGTTTTGTGCCATGTAGTGGAAAGCCACGTGTCTCAATAGTGCATGGTCCTTGTCAGCCTTGTCTAGTAGCCTCTCCAAGTGCATGTTAACTCTCTCGAGGTTGGCCTCCCGATCCTCATTAATCTCTTGCTCCAACGACGTGAGCTCAACTCTTCTCCTTTGTGCAGCTTGGCGATGCTCATGAATGTTTTGCAGCTCCATGATCGCTTGTTGATCCTCCAGCTGTTTTTTCCTTTGCTCCAAACATTTCATGTTCCACTTAGCCCTCTCCAAGTCAAGGGATAAGGCTTCGATCTCTGATTACTGCTCCTGGATGATCTCTTTGAGCTATGCACTTGTTGGTTCTGTATCTGTATCATCATCATGAAGGAGAACGAATTCGGTCTCTCGTTCACCTGAAGGCCTCTCATCATGCATTGGCTCCTTACCTTTGTCCTGTACCTGTAGTGCTGATGTCGGAAGCGAGGCCCCTTCCACCCTGGGTGGAGATAACACTCGCTTTGCAGCTGCAAACAAATGTCTACTGCCTCTCTGATAGGTGATGAATACTGGCATAGTAGTGGTCTCATGGCGCTCATACTGATGAGAAGGACCACCTATCTCATGTTCAACCTTTGAATCTACCTGTGAAGTGTTGAAGAGATCATGGGAGATGAAGTCATCCCAAGTAATGCCCTGCAATCCCAACTGATGATCCACCAAAATCTTAATAAGAGCAAAGTGATAAACACTGTTAAGTTGTTGCTGAGGGGTCTTGTGTTGCATGAAGGTGTTCATCCTCTCTATGTTCCTGCAAATGAAAAATGGGATGTTCATCATCCGTACCCTAGTAAAGTGCATGAACAACATGATGTGATAGGCATATAGACGAGAGAACCTCCCCTCACAGCTGAAATACTTCATGATCAACCTCATGAGTGGAGCATATTCATCTCTCAAATATCTGAATGGAAAGACTCTTGTGAGATGCCTCAAGAAACTCGCCTTAATTTAAGGCTCATAATGTTGCCGATCAACTTTCTGTTTCTTGTGCCATGGTTCTCCAACATTCGGTATGCCGGTTGCTAATGAGATAGTTTTAGGTGTCAGTGTGAAGGTGACCCCGGCCAAAATAGAGTGATCTCCATGTAGGTGAAGCACAAAAAGACGAGCCAACTCATGATGAACTCGAACATTAGCCACTCTTTGACAAAATTCAAAACATGATAGATGCTCGAAGCATGACATGGCGAGAGAGCAGGTCTACAATTCTGTGAGGGTGGTTGGATCATCCCTAACATGTTTGCCACTCTTGTGATGTCTCCTGGGAGCCTGCTCTTCCGAGGATGAGTCACTTTGTGTCTCCATCTCATACTCTGACGAATGTTGTGATGCCATGACTGCTGTGTGTACTGTATTTAGGCTGCCCTTTGATGATGGTGTGAAGTTGGGTGCTTTTGTGATATCTGCCACCAAGGGGAACAATGAAACAAAAGGGAGTATTAGGAGGGGAGTAATGTGATGGGAATAGGGGTTATGGGGAGAAGTTTGTTTAGGGATATGTAGGGGGTTTGGGTATTTGATAGGGTAGGTTTTTGGGGTGTTATGTTGACAAATAAGAGGAGGGGAAAGAGAATAGGGTTTGGTAGTGTTTTAGGGTAGGGATAATAGGAAAAATGAGAAAGGGAGGATAGGGAAAAATGGTAGGTGAGGGAAAAATGGTGGGTGAAAATGGAACCTTGGCCTCAATACCACAATTATGCAACCCTAGCAACAATGGCCTTTGGTGTTTTCTTGTGGTTGATTTTATGAGTTTTGTTGCATTTCAAACATAGCCATAAACCACCATATCATTTATAAACTTTGATGAACAAGTCATGTCATAGAGCCTACATTTCAATTTGATGGGCTTCACAAGAAATTTGAGGTGATTTGGCACGGTTTTGGCCCTCTGTTGGTGTGCGTCGAGCGCAAAACCCAGTGCGTCGCGCCCTGGGTGTGCGCCGCGCCCATTGAAAAAATACACTGAGGGGTGGCTCTGTGTGCGCCGCACCCGCTGTGTGCGTCGCACCCCTGTGTATATGCACCGTGCCCTAAAAAATGCCTCCAACCTTGCTCCAAACACGCACGATGCACACTCAAACACTTTGCAATTTCTCCCTATGCACTTGATTTGCACAATGCCTCTGATTTTGGTGAAAACTTGTATATAAAGACTTGGAAGTCATGGGTTAAATTTTTGCTTCTCCAAAAACCCATTTTTCTAATGTTATGTTTTGACGCTTTTTCACTGACTTAAAGCAACACTGATTTTCACTTTCCCTTTGAAATTTTAGCTCAAATGATGAAATTTTCGGTACTCTTTGCAGGGATTGCACGACAGGACATTTGGCCATGGAAACCATGCCTGCATCTGAAGAAATCAACTGACGACTTTTTTGAAAATTTTATCACCAATGACACTGTTTGACTTTTCTTCAAAACAGAGTTTTGAAGAACAGTCGAAGTTTATCAATATGACAATGAAACTCTCTGAATCATTACTTTGTAAGCGCCTCACTCTGGCCTGCATGGATTTACTGGACATATTTAAAGACCAAATTGATTAATTCTTAGACCTAATTATCGAAAATGACTTTTGTCCATTAAAGGACCAGACCTTGACTGTCATGGACTTTGGTGATCATTGACAAAAGAGCTAAGCCAGCAGGAGCCAGACATGGGGGGAAATGACTAGCAATGACCTTTTCCGTCAGATTATGGCATGCCCCTAGCGGAATTCAGCTGAGTGAATGGAGCAGGACTCCTAAAAATGAAATGCATAAAGAGTTTTGATCTCTGACGGAGGACTGACCAGACCGACTCTAACACCAACCTTATGTAGTTCTCTCCAGAGCTTAATAAGCACTCGACCCAGCACACACACACACACACACACACACTACAACAAAGCTCAAGAGAGATAGCCATTGTTGGCATTGATGTCAATATGTTCATGGTATTGTTCATCATATTCCTATGTCTACTTCATGATGTGTGATGGATGTTCAACTTGATGGTCTTGTTAGTTGGCATTGATGTCAACATACTTATGACTAGACCTAGTGGAGATTATTTGGATATGTATGCCACATGTGTGTTTGGATTGAGGGTGGCATGTTATGTTGGTCTGAGATGTTGTTTCTGTAGGTGGTTTGAGTGTTGCTCTAGGTGTTGCATATTTCTCTATATGTCTTCGAGACATTGGATATGTTGCTACATGTGTTGAGCTATGTTTTCTTGTGTTGGAGGTGTCTCTATTAGTGTTAGAGGAATTTGGATGACTTTATGCTACTGTTGCAATAGTTGGAGATGCTACTATAGGTGTAGGTGTGTAGATATTTTGTGGTTGTTGCTTGAGGAGCTGGAGGTGTTGGTTTTGGTGTTGAGGTTGGAAGACTATGCCTTGCATGTCACTGACTTGTTGCAAAGGTTCTTGGCCTATGTCATCAGTTGCAAACTTGTCACAAAAGCTTGGAGGAGTGTTTAGATGTTGAAGATGGTGTTCCCTCAGTTGACAGAGGTTCTAGATTGAAGTTCCATGGTTTTTCTTCATCCTTAGCCCCAGTCACCTAGATGTTATAGACATTTTTGTGCCTTACAGCTATAAGCATGAAATGTCCATAATCTAAGGGATCCAAAGTCCCTAATCATGTTGTTCCTACCCCTAGAGGAACAAGGCTAACAAACCACAGCAATTCACAAAAGTTCTCCACCAGAAACTGCTCAAAAACAAGTCAATTCAAGATCAATTCAAGAGCTCCACTAGCTGTCTGCGCTGAAATGCAAAGTATGAACTGGCTACCTGCACTACAACGCAGGTAGAAGCACTACGAGGGTGTTCTGAGCAGGAATTGACAAATGGCAAGTTCATTCAACGAGGTGTCAAGACCCTGGAAGCTTCCAGAATCTTCCTCAATGACACTTGCCTCAATGAATTTGACTCATGATGAGTAAGAGGTTCTCAAACTCCAAGTGGAAGCAAGAACCTCCAAGTGGAAACAAGAACTGACAAAGGGAGAGGACACTAGTCAGATCTCAAGCTGACTCATCCTCTCTCCAAACATCTATATATGGATCTCTCCTCCATGAGATCTGGGGGCTGGAATTTGGTTATTGCAAAGAATTGTTGTTGGTTTGAGATTGGAATCATTGGGTGCTTAATGCTTTGAAGGGAGGTGAAGATAGGAATTCCATTTGCTAGGAAGGAGATGCTGGATTGGAGCCTTCTTGGTTGTATCTCTTCCTGAACCTTGATATTCATCAATAAAGCTATCTTGGTTTCTCCTATATACTGATGTATCTTTGATGTATGATTGCATTAGTATGTTTAGTTTATTTCTAATCCTGAACTAGTTATGAATATGAATCTATGTCTTTGTGTAGTGTTCTCTTCTTGTGATCTTGCGCAGACCTGTTGAAGCTGGGCGAGCGAGAAGGCAAGTAGCTGGGAACTCTCAAAGAGAAGAGAAACCGGAGCGAGGGACAAACGGAAGACACCGGTTAGTCCATCCATCTCTCTTCATTCTTAATTCATAAAGGAAGAATACTAGAATAGCTGTGTCTGTTTGTTGCTAAGGCACTGTCACACCTTAGGTGGATAGGATCGTCCTGCATAGGCATTTTTCCCCACAACAAATTGGCGACTCCACTGGGGAGATCTGTTTAGTCATTTTATTTGTGTCTCTATCATTGTTTGTTTCATAGACTCAACAGCAACAATCGAACTGCATCTGCTATTCTCAGATGCAAAGTAGACAGCTGCTGCTTTAATCCAATCACTGGATTTGTCTATGATCTGAACAATGGACTCACAAATGATTTGATGATCCTTTGTGATAGATCTTAGTCCTCCCTCAAAGCATCCCTTTGATTGTACCTTGCTTGTTGCTTTTATTTGGCCTGAAACCATAGATTAATCAGCAAACTGTGACCCAGAACCCAGTGAGAAACTCTCGTTTCTCCTTCAGCGCAGACCCTGGGAAGAGGTTCTGCATTTCAATGCAGGTCCCGTGAAGGCTACCTGCGCTGAATGTCAAAACCTCTGTGTTGAGGGTGCATTGATCCAGTTAGGCCTTGTGCAGCTGGGGTTCTCTGCTCTGTTTTGCCTTGTTTTGATCTCTGATTTTTGCAGCCTGTAACCAGCATAGGTACCAGTCTGATAACTCCTTTTCTCTGCCCAAATTCCGCCTCCTTTTGTACAAAAAGACTGTGAGTGTTTTTATGTGTTTGTGGCGTCATTTACAGTTTTCCTTTGCGAGAGTGAAATAATCATCCTGTAGCCCTTGATTCAGATCTGTTGATTGTGATCTTAGGAGAGAGTTCATTGGCTGTTTACAGTTGATTATACATTGACTTTTTCTTTTGGTTTGAGTTTGTCTCTTTTAAGTGTCGAAACAAGTGTTCATTTCGAAAGTCGTAAAGTGTTGTATTCTCTTCTACCCTTTCTGATTTCGAAAAAGTAAACTTGTTTGGATTTGTCATTTAAAAGCAAATTCAAAGTTGTACAAAAAGCTTTCTTTTTAGGCATCAATATTAAGAAAGCGGAAAACAAACACCTGCATTGTGCATTTGCATCTTGATAGTTTGCATGCTTGATTTAGGAAAAGTGCATCAGAGTGTGCTGATTGCTCTTTGAGAAAAGATGGTGTCTTTCTTTTCCCTTTGTAGCTAGGATTTTCATTGTTGAAAAGATATAAAGCTTGCTTATCATCTTTAGACTACATTTAGGAATTGTATCATACATCTCGTGGTGATCCAGAAAGGCAAACTTCTAAAAAGATCAACCTAAAATAAATCGAATGAACTTAACAACGCTTTGCAACATAATGCACAACATAGAGGTCTAGGCTAGAGACGTGTTCGGGCGTCGTAAAGCCTGGTGACTGTCGATCTCGTTGATGGTGGGTGATTCCTCCTGAGGGACGATAGCGCCAGTACGGATTGTGCTCCCACATACCGTCGCGTATATATTGGGAGACCCCTATAGGAATATAACCTTTATCCATAGGAAGTCGTGTCGGCCACCCTACTGATCGCAATGCACTGAACACAGCATTCAGGAAGATCGACCGCCCGTACCCTAAAAAGTATTCTGCGGTTTTGCGAAAAGTTTGGCACACCCTCTACCTAGAACTCCAGAGCAGTTTCTTTTGGCCTTTTTCAGACTCTATAATAGAAAAATTCCATCCGAGCATTTGTCACTTCGGGCTCGTTAAAACATCGAAGGAGACTAGAGTCATCTTTAGCTTTTTCTCGACTCTTTAAAAGTGAAAAAGCAAGTTGTGTCTAAGCGTCGTTAAAAATTTATTTTAAACGGAACAATCACCCTTTATTCCTGCGTTGATCTTTAGGTTGAAAAAATGGAGCCCACCAACCAAGGAATTCCCCTTGGTGGAAATCCTAGTCCCTTCTCCTCTTGGGGAGATGTTGGTGCGCCCCATATGGCCACATTGTCGCTTCCAGGACTGACAATTGGCCTACCGGTCTGGCTCTTTTCAACCAATGTCGTTCAGAACACCACTATTCCTGAACAGTCGAGTCAACAGTTAGACCAGACCAGAATTACCCACCAGCCTTCTGCTTCATCTAATTCTTCCTCTCCTCCTTCCTCTTCGCTCGACGGAACTGGTAAAACCAAAAACCAAGTTCCTAAGGAGAAGAAAGAAAAGAAGAAGAAAGAGAAGAAGAAGAAGGAGCCAAAAGCGACTGGGGGCAAACAAGTGTCGTCTGACAAAAATCCACACACAGCACTGACTAGGCCTAAATCGCCATGTGTCATATGCAAGGGAGACCACTTCCACAAAGATTGTCCCTGCATCCCTCGGATACTAAGGGACTGGTCTCCCCGTTTGCACAATTCGGTGGCGTCAACCTCTGATAGCCATGTTGACAGCGCACCGTCAACTAGTGAAAGTGAAGCCACAGGACAGAGAGGGAAAGCTAGATTTCCCTGCAAACTGTGTGAAGGCGACCATGCCATCCACCGTTGTCCCTTCTTAGACGAGGCTAAAAGAGTTTTGGAAGATCGCCCGATTTTACGAGCACAACTTCCTCCTGGATATCAAAAACTCCTGCCAAGTCCTTCACTAGTTGAGAACCCGGCTGGCCCACTCAGGTGGTCAGCCGAAGCACCTATCATTGAAGATGAACCGTCTGAATCCATACCTGACGAAAGTCAAAAGGTTGAGGCGACAGTTGACCCGGTTTTTCCTTCAGAGGCTCTATCTTCGAATGATACCATCACAGAAGAGAATAAAGACGACACCGTCCAAATTCTCTTCATCAACACAGACTCCGACGAACAAGGGGGCAATTTGCCCATTCCTTTATCGCAGGAAGGAACTTCGTTAGAGTCATACCCGGCCGTCTATTCGATCCCACCACCAAGCAACCTAGTTGTGTCCTTCGACTGGAACCAACTAGGTAGACCCCTGTTGCCAGCAAGCATACCATTCAGAATTATCGTTCAAATATACAGAATGGTAATGGCTGGCACCATCATTGATAAGGGGGCATCTGTGAGTATCCTTTCCTCTATTACTTGGAAAGCGCTTGGTTCGCCAGCGCTTTTGCCTGAAATGAGAAATCTATTAGGCTTTGATAAAGGAACCAGTCGACCTTTAGGGATCCTCCCCAATGTGCCCATAACATTGAAAGGGAAGACCGTTCAAATGAACGTGATGGTCGTTCAAGGACCCTTGGATTATAACCTACTCCTTGGACAAGACTATATATATTGCATGGGAGCCATCGTCTCATCACTCTTTAGAGTAATCTGTTTTCCGCATGAAGGAAGAGTGGTCAAGCTCGTGGACCAACTTTCGTTTCCCGGATCACGCATCGCAAATAGTCATACACCATCCCTAAATGGTCTCTTCACGCAAGAAGTGTCTCAACCCACGGTCCGTCCTCCCGATGAGCGCGAGTAATCCGGAAGGATATGACTGGAACCCAGGGGGCATGCGTCCCGGTCTACTTCGGCAGGAAAACTTTGGGTATAGGGTAGGTTTCCGCGGGAGAATATGACTAGTCCGTACCCCATCTGGCATGGAAGAGGGGTTGTTCTAGAATAAGATTCTTTTGTCAAAGTTATGTGAGTTGGTGGGCATCGTTGCTCACCTTTGTTTATCTTGGTAGACATCGCCGAAGAAGTGTTTTGTTTGAAAGATGAATAGAACAATCTTTGGGTAACCTGAAAGAGGTAGGCCTCTCTCGGTAAAACAAATGTTTTATTGGACTAAAGAAGGGGTAACCTTGAAATCGTACTTTATGCCTGGGGGCATGCAAACCTTTTTGAGTGCAAGCAAGGGGCGGCTATTTATTTTTTTAAATTTTTAGGACCTCTAACCCTTTAAACTCGTAGGATTAGTCGTTTCCGAACTTGCATAAAGAAAGGATTCCGGAGCAAAGCTTAGTGAGATGAAGCTCCATAAAAAATAGAATCTTGATGAGACACTCTTATCATATGACTGGATTAATCGAGCAGTTTTAGCACACAGTTCATGCTCGTTAAAAAATAAACGCAAGATCCGAGCAGTTTTAGCACATAGTTCATGCTCGTTAAAAAATAAACATAAGATCGAGCAAGTGTTTCAATCCGCGTTTAAGCTCGTTAAAAAATGAACTACCCGGTAAATAACCACTGCGAATGAAAATTATCAGCCATTAAAGCCTTGGTCGTGTTTGCACCATCACCTCCACTTTTCCATTGACCTATCATTCACCTCCATTTGATTGTTTACCCATTTTGAGGAACAGATGCGAAGAGTGATTACACTAGCCATCCTTGTGACACTGCCGTGATTGGAAAATTCCACCCTGTACCTGGAATTAGCTGCTAACCCATTTTATCACTCGTTCCTCAAAAGACGAGTCTTCTTTAAGCTCTTTTCATCTGACTCGTAAAATATGAAAAGATTGCCGAGTTTTGGCCTTCCAGCTCGTTAAAGCGACCGGAAGTGCTATCCCTCCTCTAGATTTTAATCTTTTTGGACCTGAGGGATTATTGCACAAAAAGATAGAGCACTTGTTTTGTTCGGCTCGTTAAAACTATCGAAAACTCATCCCTTCTGTATTGTTTTATACTTTTTCGGACTTAAGGGATTAGATGACGAAAAAGGAACTTTGGAGTTATCTTTACGTACCTTTTCAGACTCTCTAAAAATGAAAAGGACCGAGTTATCTTTGTCGTTAGACTCGTTAAAATCATTAAATAGCGACAAACTTGTCTTTAGACGAGAACGAGTTTCACTATCGCTAGGCTCGTTAAAACATAGCGATGGGCTTGCCCGAAGGGCAAGTTATAGAACAAGCATATGTTATCCTCCTCAAGCTTGACAAAAATAAAGAGGTATTGGTCAGCAATGACTGGGGAAAATTGGGAGAAACTCAAGAAAACTTTGATGGTAGCAGGTCGCTCTTGAACATGACACTTTTCCTCCGTACCACAATCGGGTTGGGTTGTTTCATTCACCGGTTACATCACCATGGTCTCGCCATACCATCCATATTTGGGGTAATGCTACCGATCCATCGCATAAGTGTCGCCATATGTTCAAGAGAAGTCGTTCAGAGAAGTCAATTGTGTCCCATCCACTGCCGTACATTATCCTTCATCCTTTCATGACCGCCACCCTAAATCATATGTCATCAGATCGTTTTCACCTCCATCAAAATCATTAGCTCCGTTCCGTGTCATTGATGTGGGATTCATTAAGGCCCTCCTTTGACGGATCGCTTCTTGTCGACGTCAGCTCATTATCGAAGAAGTTGATCTAGGAACACCCCCTTCAGTACTTTGAAGCTTGCATGCCTCAATGGCAAGTTTCTCACTTCTGGCGACAGGTATACATCAATGGCCTTCGACCGGAAGATTTTGCGTGGTGTTCGATGCCAAGTCCTTTATTCACACCACATGAATTGTACTGTAGTACCTTGAGGGTCATTATCATTATCGATGATTCCTCTCGCGCTTGTTAACGGTTTAGCTCATTGACCGATAATCAAGCGATGTCTTTCCATGTTCGACTTCAGAACATTTCTCACATGGATTGACTTGTACTTAGAGTGAAGATCGAATGAGTTTGAAGACCCCGGATCTAGTTTCATCCATCCGGGCTGCGATATATATTCAGGAAAGATAAAGACATTGACATGTACATCATTGCAGCAGATAATCATCCTATCAAAAAGGATGATGATTTCATCAAAATCATCAGTCTACCATCAGACGATTGTCTATTCTATGTACAGAAAAATGAATTTATAAAGCTGAGCATGGGAATGCCCGCCTCAGCTAGATCATGAAAGCAGTATGAGAAATAATGTATTGTATTGTATCTTATTACAGGTCTCCTCCCAGCATTGGATGAACTTCGGATCCTCCTGATAAAGCATTTCACCCGATAAACGGCCTCATACTTTAGGGGGCAACTGTTATAGACATTTTTGTGCCTTACAGCTATAAGCATGAAATGTCCATAATCTAAGGGATCCAAAGTCCCTAATCATGTTGTTCCTACCCCTAGAGGAACAAGGCTAACAAACCACAGAAATTCACAGAAGTTCTCCACCAGAAACTGCTCAAAAACAAGTCAATTCAGGATCAATTCAAGAGCTCCACTAGCTGTCTGCGCTGAAATGCAAAGTCTGAACTGGCTACCTGCACTGCAACGCAGGTAGAAGCACTACCAGGGTGCGCTGAGTGGGAATTGACAAATGGCAAGTTCATTCAACGAGGTGTCAAGACCCTGGAAGCTTCCAGAATCTTCCTCAATGACACTTGCCTCAATGAATTTGACTCATGATGAGTAAGAGGTTCTCAAACTCCAAGTGGAAGCAAGAACCTCCAAGTGGAAACAAGAACTGACAGAGGGAGAGGACACTAGTCAGATCTCAAGCTGACTCATCCTCTCTCCAAACATCTATATATGGATCTCTCCTCCATGAGATCTGGGGGCTGGAATTTGGTTATTGCAAAGAATTGTTGTTGGTTTGAGATTGGAATCATTGGGTGCTTAATGCTTTGAAGGGAGGTGAAGAAAGGAATTCCATTTGCTGGGAAGGAGATGCTGGATTGGAGCCTTCTTGGTTGTATCTCTTCCTGAACCTTGTTATTCATCAATAAAGCTATCTTGGTTTCTCCTATATACTGATGTATCTTTGATGTATGATTGCATTAGTATGTTTAGTTTATTTCTAATCCTGAACTAGTTATGAATATGAATCTATGTCTTTGTGTAGTGTTCTCTTCTTGTGATCTTGCAGAGACCTGTTGAAGCTGGGCGAGCGAGAAGGCAAGTAGCTGGGAACTCTCAAAGAGAAGAGAAACCGGAGCGAGGGACAAACGGAAGACACCGGTTAGTCCATCCATCTCTCTTCATTCTTAATTCATAAAGGAAGAATACAGAATAGCTGTGGCTGTTTGTTGCTAGGGCACTGTCACACCTTAGGTGGATAGGATCGTCCTGCATAGGCATTTTTCCCCACAACACTAGAGCCAAGCCCATGGGAGAGGCTAAAAAGGTCCAGTCGCTAGCATAAATACTTATGGGAGTGACTATGCTGTTCTAGTCATATGGAGCTAGTTTCATGTGTGCGATCGAGCATTTGCACAAGTTTTTATCTGGATTTCTCATGTTGGTCATCTAATTTTTGTATTGTGGCGAAGCTTAAGATTGGAACTTTTCGGTTTATGGTTGAAAAAGTTCATGGGACTACTAGAATCTAATTAAAGTTGAAAATATAAAAATGTTAGTGGAGTTAGTGGTTTGATAGAGTCAATGAGCTGAATCTAGATCTAATCAAGCATATGAACAAGATTGTTGAGCTCAATAGTTCTTGGTAATTATTGAGTTGAGAACCTAAGTTCATCTTTATATTGGAGATATCTCAATGATAGTTGGGTTGGATGTGTTGTGTCTGATATGTGAGTGTGATCTTTGAGAAGAGTTTACAAGTTGTATGAGCTGTCTCTGCATATGTTTTGAAGCAATTTGTAGTTGCAGAAAAAATAAGCTTAATTTTTTTTCAACCATTATATTTATGCAATCATTGAGGTGTTGATGAGTGGATTGTAGTAGAGTTTTGATAAGATTGCTTTGCAACTGGTGTGAAAATTTTGTGTGGATTTTTTTGTTGCAACTAGTGCTGCAGATTTTCTATTTTATTGTGTTTTGATGCTATGTTGTTGCAGTGCTCATGTTGAGCAAGTTTATGAGTCTAGTTTGAAAATATATGAAACAAGGCTCACATGGGAGAAGTGAAGGCATGGAGGATTCAGAGTATACAGTGACTTGGTGGATTCAATAGAAAGAAGAGATTTCTCCATCCAATAGGAGTTGGATAGTCCAATGGTAGTTGGGCAAGGATTATTGATCGTGGTGATCTTCAACGGATGGTAGTCCATAGATGCTAGAGAGAAACAATTTCCTATCTAAGAGGACCAACATACTGTGAAAGAAGTCGAGTCATCTGACTTATGGGAGTAAGATGATCCATGTAATATTTTTTCAACAATTAATAAAAGAATTGAGTAGCGCAACAGCAGTAGGGTGGTTTTCTCCCAGAGAAATGTCTTCTGCTAGACATACTTGTGTCCATTGTGTTGATTGTTTTTATGGTTGCATGTGTATTTATCTTTGATATATGGTTGTGTGTTTTAGTTTAAGCATGGTAAGAGAATGATAATTTAGAGAAAAAAATTTTAAGTGCTCACACTACTGGTCCACCCCCCCTCCCCCCAGTAGTGATCTAGTTTCCAACAATTGGTATTAGAGCAGAGCTCTCGGTTGCAGCTTGATCACTGGAGAGTGAATATTGGAGGTTTTTTTGTAGGATTTTTGCAAATATTCTGAAATGGATCAGCAAGGAATTGCAGTACTTCACGAAGGTAAATTGCAACTCGGAGAGTGAATTTGGATTCATATTTTTTGTCCATTGATGAAGATATTTTTCTATCAGTTGAGTATGGAATTAAATATGAATATAACGATTTGACTAACAGGATTATTTTGAATAGTATTTCAAAATCTAATAACAAGTTGGTGAAGTATTGTGCAATTGCCAAGGAAATGTTGGACAAGTTGTAGCATTTGTATCTTGGAGGAAAATTGCATTTTTCAAAAATGGAGAAAAATGCGAAGGATTCTACTTTTATTACAGTAACAAATTAATCCTCCTCTTAAGAAGAAGATGAAATCTTTAGTGATAGAAAAGATGAAGAGAAATCAAAGATAATTGCTCTTGAAGAAAGAATTCAAAGAATCGTGGATGAAAATAAATACCAACAAAAGTTGTTGCAAATGTTTGATGAAAAAGAGTGTGCATTCTATTGTGGCCACAACCACCACCCTATTAAAACATGCTCTGGCAGCCAATTTGAATGGGTCCCCTAGAAGTTTGATCTTTCATTTCTCTGATGATAACTCTTCGAATGATCTATTTTTATCCAAGGGATTTCAACTCTGTGCCAAGTCAAATCTTCAATTCTTAATGGTAAGACCCCATGAATAAATTTCTACAGCATGATTCATTTATAAACCAGTCTAGCCCTCCATTCATGTTCTATCATTGAGACTTTTCTCAATCCTCATAAACATTCATGGTACTCTATGCCCGCACATATAACCAACCCCCACTCTTTACCATGGTCGTATGTGGACTCAACCCACAAAACCTTCTATCGCGCCTCTATTTCTATTACAATACTTTTGTAACAGAAATACTTTGCAAACGTATGTAACTTACCTTTTCGGCGCTCTTTCGGTATTTATACATTTCTCAATGCTTGCCTCTATCGCTATAGCAATATCTCCATTTCCGCAGTTATATTGTGCCTTCCTCTTTTGCACCCGCTAAGTGAGGACCTTCCAGACTTCGAATGCAATTAACAACAACACAAATGATGTTGGGTCCATTCCCCAATCACAAATCGCAATTGGCGGAACCCAAGGCCCATACATAAGGCATTCCATGATATGGCAGACCCGCCATGATTATTAAGCATAACACATACATTTATCAGGTCTGCTTCCCCAATCAAAAATCGCAATCGGCAGAGTTCAGGGCTTATACATAAGGCGATATGCGATATGACAGACCCAGCGAGATTATTAAGTGCAACATAATATGATTTTGGGTTCGCTTCTGCCATCACAATATCGGATTTTGGAAATTTAATAAGTCTGGTTCCTCTCCACTAAAACGATGTGACGTGATAATGTTTCGTGGACCTGATAGGGTATGGGTTCTCGTCTATAATATTTCAAGTCCGAATTTCAGATCCGGTTTTGTATTACGAGATGATTTTCAATGTAAATCGGATTTACACTTATGGGACTTAATCAATGCATGAATTAAAAACCAGGGGACAATTCTTTCTCACTTGTTCCTTTTGATGTTATAAACATTTTAATGAAGGCAAGATTTGTGTTTTAAGCATTTCTATCATATTTTCATAAGCATAGCTGATGTCGGTTATCTCTGTAGGCAAGGAGTGAGAGAAGGCAAGTGAGGTCAAAGAATGGATGTATAAGCATCAAGTATGGCTCTGGGTAAAAGATGCATGAGCGGATCTGAAGAGTATATATATGCGGGTGTGTTCTATTTAAAGATCTGGCTGTAGGTGTTGGCGGTCATGTTTCCATGTGTTACTTGTGTGTTTCGAAGGTTATGCAGTCTCAGGCCTTATCATGAAGAAATGACACGCATACCTCCTCCTTTCAATCGGCATCTATTCATTTCCCCCGGAAATGAAATGCTCCAGCAGATGTGGCCTTTACGTGTCAATCGTTTCATCGATCGATTCTATGCCTCTATATTTTAACTTGTATATTGAAAAGAGGAGGGAGGTGAAAAGGCAAGGGAAGACCGAGGGTCAGTTCCTTCTGCATAAGTATTACCTCCGAAGATGAGGGGAGGACTTTTTTTCTGGGCAGAACATATTTTGATTTATTGTGAATAAAGAAGACTGTCTGCTCAAGAAAGAGCCTTTTCAGATTCATTGGCCTCTCCTTTCATGGGTTTAGAGTCAGGATGTCATTGCTGGCATAAATAATAATAAATGTGATTTGTTTTGTGCATATTGATAATGGACAGTTCGTGACTAGTCTTGGTTATTCAAATATGATTTGTTACCATGGTTAATTCATGAGCAGTTGCTGATTTGAGACCTTGTTAAACATCAGTTGAAAATTTTATTTGTATGGAAAGGAATGTGTATTCTTGTATAAGTAATTAGATTGTAATTAAGATTTAATACAACCTTGTTCATTTGTGAACCAGTAATTGATTCATTAGGACTTGCAAATTATATATGATGATTAACTTCCTTTTGTTATGCTCCTACAGGATAGATCAGAATAGCTAGGACTAGCATAAGTAGTTAGAATTAGTGTAGATAGAATTTGATACATATAGGTTAGTTGTTTCATTTGTTGATTTAATTGAAGTCCTCCTCCAAGAAGCAATCTTTCAACACATATAACAGTTTATGGGATCCTCTAAAACCTGTCGAAACTAGCCATTCCAAATGAAAGAAGATCTGATTGGGGTCGGCAATCCAGTTAGTTCCCCTTGTTGGCATAGCGAACATTCTCCGCGTCAACAAATTTGGCACTAGAAGGAGGGCCTGAACCACTATCCACAACTTTTTATGATTTCATCTATAAATGTCACGCATGCACTCGAAATGATTAATGCATGGATCATAAAGGTTGAAAATATCCTTCCTCCCATTTGGAAAAGCCTCATTTCGAAGAAACAGAGATCCCTCTAGGTCCCGTGCTTGGGTCACCCGAAGAAGAGACACTATGGGAGTATCCTGTCATTCAGGAACAACTAGTCAGAGTACTTACTCAGGCTTATGCTTGTTCCCTCTCTCAACTCCCCATCTTTCACTCTTTACCTCCTACAACTAAAAGAAAGCCAAGGATCTATTCCAGAAATGGAGAGACATCTGCAACCCCGTCTCTTGAAGATATTGTGCTAGAGTCCTTGCAAAGTATCAACACTCCTTGGGAAGAAATTCCTAAGGATCCACTCTCTAAAGGTAATCGCTGGCCCGATTTGGGAAATCCTAATAAAGAATGCATCAAAGAAACCTTCAACCAGAACCTCCCTATCCATAATATGGCTAACTTTCCTCTTCCAGGTGGGAATCAGCTTCAACTGGGTGGGAACCAACTCCCACCTCCCCTGGGAGCACTCCCTCCCTGGCTCACTTAGGATGTCGTAGCAGTACTTGGGCAGTAACATCCCTTACCCAAGAATGCAGAAAGAGTACTGCCTAAATTCGACCCTAAGCGGTGAGACACTGCTGATAACCATATTCACTCTTTCTTCCTGGTCGTGCACATGTTAGGAGTAGCCGATGAAGATGTAGTATGTCGCTTATTCCCTTTTACTCTGATTGGTGTGGCCTCCACATGGTACTTTAGCTTGAGAATAGGATCAATCACCTCATGGGTCACCTTTCAAGAGGCCTTTTTAGACAAGTTTGGCAATGAAAAAACACCTGCGGCCTTAGTTTTAGAACTATCCCATTTGAAAATGGAAGCCAAAGAAAAGGTCAAGGATTTTAACATTCGGTTCAACACTTTGTTCAACAGAATCCGAGTTAATGCAACACCTACTGAGGAGGTGCTCATGTAATTCTACATCACTGGTCTCCCTGTCCCTACTGCGATGTGGGTCAAAAGGAGTAATGCACAAACCTTACAAGGTGCTATTGATGAAGCTATAAAAGTCAAGAATGAAATGATCAATCTCACAACATGTCATCATACAAATGAAGAAAATAAAGCCTCTCAATCATCCAATAAGAATAATGGGAGTGATAACAAAGGGGCTGAAATCAAAGAAAAGGATACCACAGATGTGGAGGGTTTGCATCAAATCATTAATAAATTGACAAACACAATCATCGATATGAAAAGGAATTATGGAGAGAGTACAAGTGGGAATGGAGGAGATTATAACAATAGAAAATCCTTCAAACCTTTCTATCGTAAGATGACAAAAGGTGGTTGATGAGCCCCAAATTTGGTAACATTTTGGGCTCATTTGGCCTAACTACCTTTGCTCAATCCTTCATTTTTCATAACTTATGCATCATTTTTTAGTATGTTTATGTCATTTGTACGAATAAGGGCAGTCACTATTCCTAGGTGGCTAACACGTGCTCATTTCAGGTTTTTTGACACATGATTGGAACAAAACTGAGCAGATAAGGACCAGGAGACAGCCAAGATGGGGTTGAGGATTCGTAGGAGGGTTGTCCACAGCATTAAATGGCCTTCCTCGGGATCTTCACCCCCAACTCCGAGCTCCAGCAGCCACCACAACCGGATTTAAAGACAGCCAAACGGATTTTGAGGAAGCATCAGTTCACTTCTAGTTTGGTCAGCCAAGCCCCACTGATTTAGGAGGCCAGCTTGGGGCCTCGAGATGTATAAATGATAGGGCTTTAGCCTTCGAAAAGGACTTTTGAAACATTGTTGCACATCCTGCATTACGAGCTGCTAGCTTAGTTTTGCTCTTTTGTAGCCATTATTGGCATGCTATTTGACTTATGATTATTATTTTTTAATGGAAAGCAGTCAGATTTGATCTCAGTTCTGAGCTTTTAAAGGAGCCATAGCTCTCGGGGTTGGGCCCAACCTGAGAGCCTAAGGCCTCCTTCTTTTGTATTGTTATCTTTTTCTTCAGCATTATGGTTTTTTGTTCCTTTACATGCATTTAGAACGCAGTTTGCTGAGTTAGATTTCTTGGTGTGGTTAAGTAGGTCATTCTCATAAGACAGAATTGCTTCAGCTGTTTAGAGTAGAGTGAAGAGATTGGAGTTGATAAAAGTTCTAAAAAAGGGTTGCCTGCACACTCATTTTCACCTCTTTCTAGGGGCTGGAATTGCAGACAGTGCTACCCACCAAAAACATTGGTTTACAAATTCATGCAATCTGTGGTGCAATATTTTCGTTTGTAGAAGTTGTCCATGCGTTCAGATCTTTTGGAATGTTCTTTGCTTCAGTACCATACATGGTTTTTCCTTAAGAATAACGTTGCTGTTCATTAGTTCCATTAAACAGTTAGGAATGTTTTGATTATATGCAAGACGTGGATGATTTGATTCAGTTTGCACTGTGCAGTACTATTCCCTCACTCTCTCATCCTTCTAAGCCTTGCCCAGACCAGTTACTCATCTCCCAATCAAACCCCTTGTCTCTCAGCTACACTACTGCCCACATTATCCTCCCTTTTCGGCCTTCCATTCCATCTACTCTCCTTTAGACAAACCAGCTTAGCACACCCCCTCATCATCTCATCTCTCTGTCACTAAGGCATTACAAACCCCTCTCCTACCTCCCTATCCACCCATGCAGCCTCTTCCACTCACCCATCACCCAAAAATCCGATTGTAGAACATCCTGTAGGAATTACTGAACATCTTGTAGAAGTTCTGAAACATCCTGTAGAACCCCTGCAGACTTCCTGTAGAAGCTCATAAACACGGTTTCTTGGGAGCCAAACTTTGTGAGGCTCTCTGGAAGGGTGTTAGGGACCCCTTAGACCCTATCTGAACTCTCCCAACCTTTTTCAAGCCTTCCTCTTCCCTGATCCACCTCTGCACAAGTAAAAAAAACTAGTTAAAAGCACATGCATGATAATTCTAATAATTGAAACAAAAATACAAAAAGTGTTTTCTTCAGGTAGAGGTAGTCTAAATACCTGCATTTCACCTTCATAGAAGTAATGGCATCGCTTTCAGTAGTTTGCATCTCCATCTCTGCATCAGTAAGACTAGCTGGTAGAATTAGGGTTTGCTAGGGTTTGCGTTTCTTGTTGGCTTTCAGTTCCTTTTTGCAAATAGATTAGCTTCTTTTGATATTAGCTTCTGCCCATCAGTTCAAAAGCTTCTTCTAAGAGCTCATAGAAGTTGGCTTGAGCCCCTAGCGGACTTGTGCCAGCTGACCAAGTGACAGCTGCGACAAGAGCTAGTACTTGTGCATACAGCACCGTCGCTTCCAAGTTTGTTACGAACTACCGGGTTGATAAAACTAAAGAAGGAAGCTCCAGGAGTTGTAGCATTATTGCTACAATACTGGAGCCCACCAGTGGTCATGGTCAACTTGCACTGCCTGCTCCACCCAATGAAGGGAATTTAAATATGGAAGAGCTAGTTCTTATCAGATCGCTCCTTAACAACGAAGAAGCTATAGTGGAGCTAGAGACAGAATAAGAAAATGAGGAAGAATACCAAGTAGAAGAGCCCTTGGACGAAGAATCTCAAATCAATGTACTATGGGATTTCTATATAAATTAGAACAGTGACGATGAAGGAGATGGTATGATAGAAATCCACACACGAAGTAAGGGACCACTTGTAGACGTGATGAAGCATGTAGACCAGACAAAGAAAGATGTTCACCCTTTGAAGGCATCCACTCCCAAAGTTCCTGTTGAGAAGGGTAGACCTAATGGTGATTCCCAGAGTACTCCAGTTGTGAACTGTCCATAGAAAGATAATACATCTCTGACTACAATGAAGGTGACTCAAAATGGTAAACTCCCACCTAAGAATGGAAATTCAGTTATGTTTACTCTGCCCTACCCTGTTTATAACATTAATTACAATATTGTGGATGATCTTAAGAAATCCCGAGCTAATATCACATACTTCGATTTGCTAAAATTAACGTAGCAAAGAGATCTGCTCTTGAAAGCTATGAATGAATGGAATTGCAAATCTCCCACCAATCCAAGTAGTCAAACCAAAACTTCGGTGTCCAGACCCGTTAGTACCTCCAGTACATCCCAAAAGCCACCAGCCATGGAAGCCACTCTGTCAAAAATAAATTGCCCCAAGATGTCAGTGCAACCATGATAGGAAGGAAATCAAAATCCATGACTCAACCTTTCCTTGTCACATTTGAAATCTTCAACCTGAATGTACACAATTGCTTGGTAGATTCCAATGCCTCGTCCACTGTTATGCCTTATGTTGTTGCTAAAAGACTTTGCACGATACCCGAGAAAACTGGAACTTGAATTATGCAATTGGACAAAATGAATGTGAAAGTAATTGGGGAATTGAAAGATTTGTTGGTTTGGATGGCTACCAAACCACAGTATACACAAGTCATTGACATAGTGGTAGTCGACATACCCGAGGCTTATGGAATGCTGCTTAGTAGGGATTGGTTAGCACAACTGAATGGATATTTCTCAACAGATTGGTACCATCTCTTGCTGCCTCAGAAGGGAAAAGGTCATATGCTAAGGGTTGATCGAGAAAGATACATGAAGTATGTGGTGACGGAACTAAATGGCCCCAATGAACCTGTACTGTTTACCAACTCCATGGAAACCTGTTTTGGAGAATTCCATGCAAAGACAGTTGAAGAAACTGTGACAAACACACAGTTGGAAGCTCTCCCCTGCAATCCAAATGATGAATTATCCTGTATTATAGTAGATGATAGGACTAATTTCATAGAAAGCAGTTCAATTGATGTAACATTAGATTCTATATTTTGGACACTCTATTTTGATGGCTCTAACTGCCTTGAAGGTGTAGGTGTTGGGAGCATTCTCATTGACCCGCAAGGGAACCAACATCTGATGGCCAGCTAGTTGGAGTTCACGTGCACCAACAACACAAAAGAATATGAAGGCTTACTGCATGGCTTGAAGAAACCCATTGATATGAAGGTGAAAAATCTTAAAGTTTTTGGTGACTCACAGATAATTGTAGACCAGGTAAGGAAAAGGATACACTGCAATTCGCCACACCTGGTAAGATACCAACATGAGGTATGGAGCTTAATTGACAATTTTGATTCTTTTAATATCACATACATACCTCGAGGGAAAAACCAAGATGCCAATCTGATGGCTAGTACAGCTTCAATTTTTTTTCCTGATTTTAGATTAAACAAGAATAAATATTATGTTGAATTGATTTTCAGATCATCTGTGCCTGATAACATCTCAAATTGGTAGGTGTTCAAAGATGACAAGCAAATCCTTGAGTTCTTACACTGTTATAAGACATTCAAAAACGCAGTCATTGATGAAAAAGAGCATGACAGGCTTATGAATGAGAGGGAAGATGAGGAAAAAGATCAGTCCAATATAATTCCCAAGTCAGTTGTCAAGATGGAGCACTTGTATGACCTGCATGATAAATTCAAGAAGCCGATTAACTGCAAAACACATAGCTCATCCATGAAGTATGAATCGGTCAACCTTGGAACCAAAGAAGACCCAAAAATTGTTAATTTGGGCTTAGGATGCTCTCCACAAGAAAGGGTTACGTTTGTTAATTTGTTTAAAGAGTACAAGGATGTCTTTGCATGGACATATGGCAACTTAAAAATTTTTGATATCAGAGTTATGCAACATGTGATTCCGTTGGAGAAGGATGTTAGACCATACCAACAAAAGCTTCGCAAAATACATCCAAGCCTGGAACCATTGGTGAAGAAGGAATTAAACAAAATGTTGGACACCAAAATCATTTTTCCTGTCAAGCACACCCGCTGGGTAGCCAATCTCGTGCCAGTAAGAAAGAAAAATGGAGACATCAGGTTATGTATCGATTTCATAAACCTGAACAAAGCATCGCAGAAAGATAACTATCCTATCCCTTGTATGGAACACATTCTTTAGTGCGTTTCTGGGTTTGAAATGTTGTCCCTATTGGATGGCTTTCCAGGATATAATCAAGTGTTGGTGGCGAATGGAGATCAGCTCAAGACAACCTTCAACACTAAGTGGGGCACTTACACATATCGTAAAATGCTTTTTGGACTTATTAATGTGGTCGCCACATTCCAGAGAGCTATGGACATAACTTTTCGAGGATTTATTAACATATCAGTAGTAGTGTACATGGATGACATTACTGTGTATTCATATCACAAAAGGGATCATATCTATCACCTGAAACAAATTTTTGAAAGATGTTGAAGGTATGGAATATCATTAAATCCCAAGAAGAGCGTTTTCGCAGTTACATAAGGGAAACTGCTGGGTCACATCCTCTCTAAAGAAGGGATTCTTATCGATCCCGAAAGAATAGAGACCATCATGAGAATACAACCCCCTGCAAATAAAAATGCAATGCAATCTTTCTTTGGGAAAATTAATTTTGTTTAGGAAATTTGTTTCAGGTTTCGCAGAAATAGTGCATCCCATGTAGCTAATGATGAAGAAAGACGTTGTGTATAGGTAAAGCGATGAAGCTAAGATATCATTACAGGGAATTAAGGAGGCCATCGCAGAAGCTCCTATGTTGGTCAGCCCCAATTTCGACAAGGAATTCTTATTGTACACTTTTGCTTCCGATGTTTCATATGCTGCAATCCTCACCCAAAAAAATGATGATGGCGATGAAGTCCCTATTTCTTATATGAGCTCTAATCTTCAGGGAGCAGAACTGAACTACCTGGACATGGAGAAATAAGGTTTTGCGGTTTTTAAAGCGTAAAAAATTTCTACCCTTATTTATTAAAGGTCGAGACTAAAGTAATCGTTCCCCACCCTGCAACAAGAGCCCTCTTCATGCAGAAAGAAATGGGTGAATGGAGAGGGAATTGGATAACCACCCTTCAAGAATACAACCTCGAGATTAAGCCGGCGAAGATAGTTCGAGGGCAGGGATTGTGTGAGCTCATGGTAGAAGCTTTGGCGAATAAAGAAGGGGAATCCGAAGAGCCAGAAGCACAGGTCATACAAAATGCACAAGTGGAATTCAGGGAGGAGACCCTATGGATTAATGAGACACTGATGTGTGAGCGCAAAATGTTGGAAGCCCTTTTGGATCCTGAGTCATGGTAGTACGACATACACTTTATCTCACACGGGGATCATGTCCTAAACACATGGATGCATCACAAAGGAGAGTGCTCAGATTGAAATCTAATCAGTATCACTTGGACCATGAAACATTATACAGAAAAAATTACGGTGGAATCCAGCTAAGGTGTTTGGAAAAGGATGATGCCAATCATGTCTTGAAAGAAATGCACAACGACCCAGCAGGTGGTCACTATAGAGGAGAGACCATTGCTCACAAAATATTAAGTGCTGGATATTATTAGCCCACAGTGTTTAGAGACTCATATGCCTACGCTCGGAAATGAAAGATATGTCAAACTGCCGTAGGACAAGAAAGAAAGCCAGTCATTTCCCTCAGACCTGTTATGATCTATCGACCGTTCCAGCAATGGGGCCTAGATGTCATAGGTGAGATCACTCCGAAATATTCACAGCAGCATAAGTATATACTCACATCGATTGAATACTTCACCAGATGGACTGAAGCCATCCCGCTTCAGAAGGTAAACAAATACGAGGTAATATCATTTATTGAGAAATTTATTATTAGCAGGTTTGGCATTCTTGATGCTCTCATATTTGACAATGCTTCTTACTTTTCATCATTGAAATTGACTGAATTTTCTATTGATAAATCAATTCACATAAGGTATGCATCAAACTATTACCCCCAGGGGAATGGAGTTGCAGAGTCCTCAAATAAAAACCTCATCCGCATAATCTGTAAATCTGTTAATGACAACCATAGGAATTGGCACAACGCTCTAACAAACACCCTTTGGGCCGATAGGTTCACCCCAAAAGTAGCATTAGGAAACTCCCCATACTTCCTTGTCTATGGACAGGAATCCATCTTGCCTCCTAACATTACCCTTCCCTCTTTACAGTTCTCCCAAGCTTCGAGAGGGACCCCTTCAGCCTTACTTCAAAAAAGGATCAACCAACTAGTGAGGTTGGAGGAATTGAGAGATAAAGCTAGAAATAAATTTAGAAATCACCAAATGATTGTAAAGAGATGGTTTGACCGTCATCTGGTAGGAGATAAAGATTACCAAGTAGGAGAGCTAGTCTTGAAATGGGACAAGCTGAGTGAGCCAAAAGGTAAGCACACGAAATTCCAACACTTATGGCTGGGCCCGTTCCAAGTTGAAGAAAAAATTGGTCAGGGAACTTACAGACTGAGAACTTTATAGGGAGAAACTAAAAAACTCCCTGTTAATGGCCAACATCTTAAGATATACTTCCAGTAGCCACCACATTGTGGTTACCTCCTGAGTAGGTTAGGATTCATTTTATTTTTGTTGTTAGCTTAGTTACATTTTCATCATGTCCTTTCCTATTTTACGCAAAGTTTATTTTCCTTTTGAATTTCAGCTCTTTTCAGCCAATCGATTTCAGTCCTACAGACTCATCTTCACCTTTACAACTCTCTTCAGATTTCCCTCATTCGCCACCTTCAGCTTTTTGCCTCCCTCATTAACCTACAGATGATTCGGCCAATCCTAAATTCATCGTTACCTTGCAAATTAAGCAAACTTTCAATGAGCCTATGAGAGCTGGAAAATCAGCAGTGGAATTTAAATCAAAGCCACTCATTAGCATCTGTTGGGAACTAGGTAGCATCTGTTGATAACCTGGATACCTGGAGCATGTAGGCGCATCTTTATAAAACGAAAAAATGTGTAACCACCGCTGGACTGGCATGGCAGAATGCTGCATTTTTAAAATCCCACTCAGACCTAGCCTATACTTGCCTATAAGGTTTGTAGTTATTCTCCATTCATCCCATCCACCACTTTAAGTTTTCCAATACCTGTCATCTACAAGTAAACCACCTTTCATGGGCTAAACTAACTATCATATATCATGTGGCAAATCTAATTGTGCTATAGTCCTTGTGCCTGAAACTGGAAGGACTTATGCCAAAAAAAAAATAAAAAAATTAAATGTTAAGTGCTTGTGCCAATCTAGAAGGACAGGTTGTTTGGGAAGCTGGTTAGAGTAGGGACTGTTGTTGGACTTAGAGTTTCGGTTGACACAACAAGCCTAACCTTGCTTAAGCGGTTTAAAAATATGGCATGATCCATGAGTGCACCCCATTCAATCACACGAAAGTATAGCACTAAAATTCTTACATAAAGTGTAGATAAACAGATCTACATCAAGTTTGATGAGCGATAAAGAGCTGAGGCACACACCTAAACAGGTATTGACAAACCAGTGATTGCCCCGAAAGGATTTTTGAAAGTAGAGAATAGGTAAAAGAGGGTCAATAAATCCCATAATGCTACCTTTGGAGAATGCCTGTCAAAACCCTATCAGTAAGTATAAGCTATTTATCTTTATCCTGTCTGAAGCAATTAATGTTGAAGTGTAACCCATGCCTGTCCATCTATACAGTTTTCATTTCAAGTTTATCTTAACACCCTAATGTTCTATTGATCGAAGGTTTATTTGGAAACAGAGATAATTGGTTCGCCCAGGGGTTCGCCATTTGTTGTGGCCACAACCACCACCCTATTAAAACACGCTCTAGCAGCCAATTTGAATGGGTCCCTTGGAAGTTTGATCTTTCATTTCTCCGATGATAAATCTCCGAATGATCTATTTTTATCTGAGGGATTTCAACTCTGTGCCGAGTCAAATCTTCAATTCTTAATGGTAAGACTCCCTAAATAAATTTCTATGGCATGATTCATTTATAACCCAGTCTATCCCTCCATTCATGTTTTGTCATTGGGACTTTTCTCAATCCTCATAAACATTCATGGTACTCTATGCTTGCACATATAACTAACCCCCACTCTTTACCATGGTCGTATGTGGACTCAACCCACAAAACCTTCTATTGCGCCTCTATTTCTATTACAATACTTTTGTAACAGAAATACTTTGCAAACGTATGTAACTTACCTTTTCGATGCTCTTTCAATCTTTATACATTTCTCAATGCCTGCCTCTATCACTATCGCAATCTCTCCATTTCCGCGGTTATAGTGTGCCTTCCTCTTTCACACCCACTAAGCGAGGACCTTCCAGACTTCGAATGCAATTAACAACAACACATATGATGTTGGGTCCGTTCCCCAATCACAAATCAAAATCGACGGAACCCAAGGCCCATACATAAGGCGTTCCGCGATATGGCATACCTGCCACGATTATTAAGCATAACACATACATTTATTGGGTCTGCTTCCCCAATCGCAAATCGCAATCGGCAAAGTTCAAGGCTTATACATAAGGTGATATGCGATATGTCAAACCATCGAGATTATTAAGCACAACATAATATGATTTTGGGTCCGCTTTTTCCATCGCAATATTGGATTTCAGTAGTTCAATAAGCTCAGTACCTCTCCACTGAAACGATGCGATGCGATAGTGTTTCGCGGACCCGATAGGGTATGGGTTCCCATCTATAATATTTCAAGTCTGGATTTCAGATCTGGTTCTGTGTTATGCGATGATTTTCAATGTAAATCAGATTTACGTTTGTTGTACTTAATCAATGCATGAATTAAAAACTAGGGGTTGATTCTTTCACACTTGTTCCTTTTAATGTTATAAATGTTTTAATGAAGGAAAGATTTGTGTTTTTAAGAATTTCTATCATATTTTCATAAGCATAGTTGATGTCGGTTATCTCTGCAGGTGAGGACTGAGAGAAGGAAAGTGAGATCGAAGAATGGATGCATAAGCATCAAGTATGGCTCTAGGTAAAATATGCATGAGCGGATCTGAAGAGTTTATATACGTGGGTGTGTTCTATTTAAAGATCCAACTTTAGGCGTTGGCGGTCATGTTTCCATGTGTTACCTGTGCATTCTGAAGGTTATGCAGTCTCAGGCCTTATCATGAAGAAATGACGTGCATACCTCCTCTTTTCAATGGGCATCTATTCATTTCCCCAGGAAATGAAATGCTCCAGCAGATGTGGCCTTTACGTGTCAGCCGTTTCATCGATTGACTTTATGCCTGTATATTTTAACTTGTATATTGAAAAGAAGAGGGAGGTGAAAAGTTAGGGGAAGACCGAGGGTTAGTTCCTTTTGCATAAGTATTACCTCCAAAGATGAGGGGAGGGATTTTTTTTTGGGCATAATAGCTTTTGATTTATTGTGAGTAAAGAAGATTGTCTAGTCGAGAAAGATCCTTTTTCAGATTCATTTGCCTCTCCTTTCATGGGTTTAGAATTAGGATGTCATTGTTGTCATAAATATAAATGTGATTTTTTTTGTGCATATTGATAACAGACAGTTCGTGACTAGTCTTGGTTATTCAAATATGATTTGTTACCATGGTTAATTCATGAGCGTTTGTTGATTCGAGACCTTGTTAAACATTAGTTGCAAGTTTTATTTGTATGGAAAGGAATGTGTATTCCTGTATAAGTAATTAGATTGCAATTAAGATTTAATACAATGTTGTTCATCTGTGAACCAGTAATTGATTCATTAGGACTTGGAAATTATATATGACATTTAACTTCCTATTGTTGTGCTCCTGCAGGATAGATCAAAATAGCTAGGACTAGCATAAGTAGTTAGAATTAGTGTAGATAGGATTTGATACATATAAGTTAGCTATTTCGTTTGTTGATTTAATTGAAGTCTTCCTCCAAGAAGCAATCTTTCAACACATATAACAGTTTACGGGATCCTCTAAAACCCGTCCAAACTAGCCATTCCAAATGAAAGCATATCTGATTGGGGTCTGCAATCGGGTTAGTTCCCCTTGTTGGCATAGCGAACATTCGTCGTGTCAACACATTCAAAGAAGAAATTTCAGATCTAAAAACTCATCTACAAGAAGGAATGAATATTGAAACTGGAATGAGGAAGAAATAAATAGAGTTGGAGGATGAGTTTTAGAAATTGAAGGGTGAAGAAATTTCTACAAGAGAAGAATTGGAGAGGTTCAAAACTAGTGCTCAAGCACATACAAGAATAAAAAATTGTTGGAGCACCTATTTGCAACAAAAATAATGAGATCCATGATCCATGCAAGAAGTAGCATAACAAGTGAATAAGGCCCAAGAAGAATAATAGAATTGGAAAGTGTTATAATTGTGGAAATCATGGACACGTAGCAGCAATTTGTGGTAATGGAGAGATCAAACTCTCTCATTAAAAGGAGTATCAAAAGGAGAAGCAACATCAAGCATGCATGCAAAGGAAATCTCCATCTTTCAGGTATAATAATCCATTTTATTGTTATTGTTTCTCATGCAATGATTTTGGCCATAGGGCTATTGACTGCAGGGCACATGCAAGGAATGGAAATTATACCAATAGAAGACATCAACCTATTCCTCTATTCCTTGGTCACATTAGATGTTTTGTGTGTGACAATATTGGTCATAAGGCCAAGGATTGCAAGTTGCCCATGTGTTTCAGGAAATTCAATCAAGAAGAGTAGAACACGAAAGGACAACCACACAAGAAGAAGAAGGATCAACAAATGAAATTTTGGAAGAGAAAAGAGTAGTAAGGAACTTCAAAAAAAAATTGAGGCCTACTCGGTCTCAAGGAGAGAATATGGTTGCATAATGAGTTGTATGCAAATATTTAATTGTGCAATAATATAAGAAAGTGTACATGAAGAAAACTATGCATATAGTAGGACATGTATGTGTTGAGGGGGGAGTTCATGAGGTTTGAAGAGAATAATTATTTTTAGATCTATTTCTCTTGCAATTATTTTCGTTGATCGGCCATGTACATCTGTTAATAATTTTGGAGCAGCTATATGTTTTGGTTTCTGTTGATTCTAATGTTGATATGGAAACCATATAGATATTCTTATGTGCATTATCTAGGTATGATGGGGATCACACATTCAGGGGGGAATTTGTTCTTCCAAATGGACTTGTAGTTGTTGGCATCATGCTCACTATGGAGGAGTTTTATTATGCTTACTTGTCATGGGTGTGTTGCAGGGGAGGATTTTTGTTGGTGTTGCCATATAGCAGAAAAATTATATGTTTTGCATGACATAGTTGGTGTATTGATGATGATCATTCTACTAGATCATATTCATGCGTTGTCATGCATATGTTTGCTGCCATGGAGATCAGATGATGTGTTGGAGATAGTTTATCTAAATTATGCATATTATTGATTATGTTTTCATTTCTAGATTAACCATGCATGTTGCTGATATGTATTAAATGGATGAGTCATGTGTTGTTGTCACATGGAGAGAATATGATGTTCCCTATAGTATGCATTTACATGGTTGAGAGATGATGATATATATATTGTCTCTCATATGTGGAGTATACATGTTTTTTTGCTCACTTATTTGCTGCTTATATCTCATTCATGATATGTTGCTCACCTATGATGAGGAGATGATGAGTTTAGTGCTGCAAATAGTGCTATAATGCCATATCTTATGCTATTATTGTTGTTACTACTTGTTGATGTGTTGTTCATAACTTTAGTTGATGATGTATTATGTTGATGGTTGATGAGCTTCATGATGATGAGGATATGTATTTTTTGTTGCCTTATGACATATTGCTATGATGATGCTATTAGTTGATTTTGTTGTTGATTGACATGTGGAGCATGGTGGTTACTAGTGGTTATCATCATCTTTTTGTAGGATCTTCATTGTTGGGATAGTGATGGCCAAAGTTTTGAGTGTCCATTCACTAGCATATGGTTTGGATAGTCCACCTTTTTTTGTTGCTACACATTGAGAAATTTTGTCATTGCTCATGGAGACTTATATTTTGATGCACATGCCATATATTGCATTTTATTGTTGCTAATATATGGAGACTATATTGATTCTCATTGATTCCATGTACTCATGTTATTTCATATTTTGGGCATGTGTAGAGGAGAGCACACTTTATGTGAAGATGTAAAAGACATGTACTATCATTGTGTCATATTTTGGGAAAATTTCTCATGGAAAGACCCATGGTGTCTAGTATGTTTTGTCATTAGCTATGTATGGGTCAATGGGAGTCCAAGTCATGTTTAATTTTGTATATCTTTGATGTAGCCCCATTACATTGCGTGCATGATGTAAACTTGGGCCTATAGAAGTCATGGTTGATTATAGGTGTAGAGGATTCATATGCCAGTCCTATGTACTTGTCACAGATATGTATTTTCTCCATGGAGCATTGTATGCATTGTAACTCATTGTATATCATTGCTCAAAGTCAATTGAAGTCATGGTCATGAGGATTATTTCCTTTCACTTAGAAAGGAAGCTTATTGCAGCAAGTTGAGTGTATGATTGCAGCTTCATTACATGTTTAGGGGGAGCATGCTTAGTTTCAAATATGGAATGAGAGTGGCAAAGATATGATTGGAAGCTAAGATTCTTGACAAGAGGATAATTTCTCTCATCTGACACATTATTTCACATTGTACTTCATTGTTTGTATGGCCCTTTTCATTGATGTCAAAGGGGGATAGAATTTGGATGGATAGAATTTAGCTTGAGAGTTGCAGCTTTAGTGTGGATAGTATATAGAGGTCAGTCTCACTTGTTGGATGGAGGTTGACATCAATACTAAAGGGGGAGTTTGTTGGCATTGTAGTGTTGGCATTGATGTCAACAAGTTCATGGTGTTATTCATCATATGCCTATGTCTACCTCATGATGTGTGATGGATGTTCAACTTGATGGTCTTGTTAGTTGGCATTGATGTCAACATACTTATGGCTAGACCTAGTGGAGGTGATTTGGAGATGGATACCACATGTATTTTTGGATTTAGGTTGGCATTTTATGTTGGTTGGAGATGTTGTTGCTGCAAGTTGTTGGAGTGTTTCTCTAGGTGTTTCATATGTCTCTATATGTTTTAGAGACATTGGATATGTTGCTACATGTGTTGAGTTGTGGTTGCTTATGTTGGAGGTGCCTCTATCAGTGTTGGAGGCAGTTGGATGACTTGATGTTGCTGCTACAAGAGTTGGAGATGCTGCTACAGGTGTAGGAGGTGTTTAGAGATGTTGTGGTTGTTGCTTGAGGAGTTGGAGGTGTTGGTCTTGGTGTTGAGGTTGGCAGACTAGGCCTTGCATGTCACTAACTTGTTTCAAAGGTTCTTGGCCTATGTCATCAGTTGCAGACTTGTCACAAAGGCTTGGAGGAGTGTTCATATGTTGAAGATGGTATTCTATTAGCTGACAAAGGTTCTGGACTGAAGTTCCATGGTTTTCTTCATCCTTGGCCCTAGTCGTATGGAGCCAATCCTGTGGGAGAGGCTGAAAAGATCCAATCGCTGGCAGAAAAGCATATGGGAGCCACTATGATGTTCTAATCACATTGAGCCAGTGTCATGTGTGCGACCGAGCATTTTCACGAGTTTTTCTCCATGTTTCTCTCTTTGGCCAGCTAATTTTTGTATTGTGGCAAGGCTTATGATCAGAACTTTTCGATCTATGGTCAAAAAAGATCGTGGGACCTCCATAAGCTTACTAAAGTTGAAAATATCAAAAGGCTACTAGAGTTAGTGGTTTGATAGAGTCAATGAGTTTAATATGAATCTAATCAAGCACATGAAAAGGATTGTTGAGCTTAGTAGTTCTTGGTAATTATTGAGTTGAGCACTATAGTTCATATTTATATTAGAGATAGATCAATGATAATTGGGTTGGATGTGTTGTGTGTGTGATGTGAGTGTGTTATGAAACCAGCTCAAGAAAAGATAGAAAAGATAGATCAACGCCTTAGAATTCAGCCTCTTCGAGGGGGCAACCTCCTTTACATTACATAAATGAACAATTCTTCGATGATACAAATGACAAAACCTCCTTTCTATATATAGGAGTCTAAGGAGTCACAATATAATCCAGCCGACCTAACAATAATAATATAAAGCCACAAAAATAACAATAGAGGGATTCTATGGGGCACAGAAATAACAACATGGGGGTAATAGGGGCACAACAATATAAATAAGGGGTATAACTACAATAGTAATAGGGTAATCACTAGTATTATAGGGACCCAACATGCCCCTCTCCTTCAAAAAAGTGTTGTCCTCAACGCTTGAGTAGTTCTAGATACTTTTGCATAAAATTCTCATCCTCCCATGTGGAATATTCAGCGGATAAGTTCTTCCACTTGATAATATACTCTGAAATTGATCGATTTCGTAGCTGTCGAGTTCTTGTTTCTGTGACTGCTTCTGGTTCCAATATAATTTTTCCTTCCTCGTCAAGTTCTGGGAATATTGTTTGAACTGGGAGCTTGTCGCCTATAACCTTCTTTAAACATGAAACATGGAAAACTGGGTGCAATCGAGAAGCTGCAGGAAGCTCCAATTTGTATGCCATAATACCAATCTTTTGCAACACCTTGTACGGACCATAATACTTTGGTGATAATTTATTATCCTTCTTAGCTTGCTTTAGGGACATTTGCTTATATGGTTGTAGCCATAGGAATACCCAATCACCTACATCAAAACTTCTTTCACTGCGATGTTGATCTGCCCATTGTTTCATTCTATTTTGTGCCAACATGAGGTTATCCTTTAAGAGTTGGAGGACTTGTTGTTGATGTTCGATGTGATGTTCCACTGCCTGAACCTTAGAATTTTCTCTTAAATATGATGTGATGGATGGTGGTTGATACCCATAAAGTGCCATAAATGGGGTCATTTTTGTTGCTGTATGGAAGGAAGTGTTATACCACCATTCAGCCAGAGGAAACCATTTGACCCATTGTGTTTGTTTATCAGATACAAAGCAATGAAGATATCCTTCCAAACATTTGTTTACTATCTCAGTTTGCCCATCAGATTGAGGATGATAAGATGAGCTATGAGCTAACTGAGTACCAAGACAAGAAAATAATTCTGTCCAAAAATTTCCAGTGAAAATGGGATCTCTGTCACTTACAATAATCTTTGGGTTTCCATGTAGCTTTTGAACTGTTTCCATAAATGCAGTAGAAACTATACTGGCTTTAAATGGATGTGATAATGCACAAAAGTGTGCATACTTGGTAAGTCTGTCAACTACCACCATGATGACACTCTTTCCCTTAGACTTGGGTAAACCTGTGATAAAATCCATTGAAACCTCCTCCCAACGTTGGCTTGGAATGGATAAAGGTTGTAATAGACCCGATGTCTTAATTGTTTCAACTTTATTTTGTTGGCAAACCAAACATTCCGCCACAAACTTTTGAATATCTGATTTAAGGCCATCCCAAAAAAATTCCTTCTTAACCCTGTGGTAAGTTTTTAAAAATCCTGAGTGCCCTCCTAAGGGAGAAGTGTGCAATTCCATAAGAATCTTTTGTTTTAGCTGGGAATTCTTACAGAGGTATAAGCGATCTTTGTACCATAATGAATCATTTTGCCAGCTAAATGTATCAGACGTACTGGAATCTTGTTGTAGCTTTCGAATAAGTGCCCACACTTCTTCATCATTCTTCCATTCCTCCCTTGCTTCATTTATCCAATCTGGTTGGATAATAGAAATGGCACACAACAATGCTTCCACATCCTCATCCTTTCTTGAGAGTGCATCTGCCACCACATTTTGCTTCCCTTTTTTGTAGATGATTTCAAAGTCATAACCCAACATCTTTGTGACCCACTTTTGTTGCTCTTCAGAGGATAATCTTTGTTCTAAAAAGTATTTAAGGCTATCATGATCCGTTTTTACCTTGAAGTGTCTTCCCATTAGGTAGGGTCGCCATTTCTTAAGTGCATGGAGTATTGCCAACATTTCCTTCTCATAAATAGCTTTGCTTAAAAACTTTCCCTTGATTGGACAACTTTCAAAAGCAATGGGTCTTTCATCTTGCATTAGAACAGCACCAATTCCATTTCCTGAAGCATCACATTCCACAATAAAGGTTTTTGTGAAGTCCGGTGTAGCTAAGACCGGTGCTTGGCACATTGCCTCTTTAAGATGTTCAAAGGCCTTTGTTGCTTCCGGAGTCCATAAAAATGCATCTTTCTTCAATAATGTTGTTAGAGGTGCTGCTATTCTCCCATAATTCTTAACAAACTTGCGATAATACCCTGTCAACCTAAGAAATCCTCGCAGATGCTTTATGGATGTGGGGATTTTCCATTCCTTAATGGCTTTAATTTTGCTAGGGTCTACCTTAACTCCTTCATGAGATACAATATGACCCAAATATTCCACCTCCTGGACTCCAAAGAAACATTTAGATCTTTTTGCATATAATTGTTTCTCCTCCAATAGTTGTAGCACCCTGTCAACATGTTCAACATGATCCTTCCAAGACTTGTTGTAGATTAGTATATCATCAAAAAATACTAACACAAATTTTCTAAGGAATGGTTTGAAAATTGAATTCATCAAACCTTGAAATGTTGAAGGTGCATTAGTAAGGCCAAAAGGCATGACCAAAAATTCATAATGACCCTCATGAGTTCTAAATGCCGTTTTCGGAATGTCTTCAATCTTCATTCTGATTTGATGATATCCCGAACGAAGATCCAACTTGGTGAAGTAAATTGATCCATGCAATTCATCCAGTAATTCATCAATGACAGGAATGGGGAACTTATCTTTAATAGTGAGCTTGTTGAGCTCCCTATAATCCGGACACATGCGCCATGATCCATCCTTCTTGTGCACCAATACTACTGGAGCAGAGAAAGAACTTTGACTTGGTTGAATTATACCAGCCTCTAGCATTTCTGCAACCATACGTTCAATTTCACTTTTTTGGACATAGGGATATCTGTACGGCCTGATGTTTGGAGGAACACTTCCTGGAATCAGATGAATAGCATGATCATGATCACGCATAGGTGGGAGACCTTTGGGAGTCTCAAATACCTTGGAATGATTGTCCGGGACTTTTTGGAGATCTGGAGAAATAGATGATTCCGATGTGGAAACATCTAGTGAACATAATTGTGCAATTACACCTCTTTGCTCCTTTTTTAGAAGCTTTGTTATACCATTAGAGCTGATTATCTTTCCTGGTTTCCCTGCAATACCCCTTAATTCAACTTCCTTTCCTTCCGTAGAAAATTTGATGAAAAGTTCTTGAAAATTAAAAGCTATTGTACCCAAGGATTGTAGCCATTGGACTCCTAGTACAACATCAGCACCTCCCATTGGAATGGAAAGCATTGGGCTAGTCAATACATATTCTCCCATGGATAGCTTGATATTATGGCACCTTCCAGAGCAATTTATTGTTCCTCCATTTGCAATCATCACTTGACACTCTGGTGCTGGATATAGGAAGCAATTCAATTCTTTTGCTACCCTACAATGAATAAAATTGTGGGTGCTTCCTGAATCAATCAACACTATTACCTTTTTCTTCTTGATTTGTCCTTCTATCTTGATGGTTTGAGGAGTGGTAATTCCCGCCAATGCATTACAAGATATGGTCAGATTTATTTTTTCTTCATCTAGGCTTTGTTCCTGGAGTATATCTTCTTCTTTTAACCTTTCTTGCTCCTTTTCTTCTTCCTCTTCACAATCTATGTAGAATAATTTCTTCTCAGCACACTTATGACCTTTAGTGTATTTGCTATCACAACTGTAACAAAGCCCTTTTGCTCTTTTTTCTTCCAATTGTTGTGGTGTCAACCTTATAGGTTGTGAAAGACTAGGGGCAACAACACTTCCATCTTTATAGTTGTGAGTGGTATGCTTCTTGGTTGCCATAATTTTTCTTTCCATTTTTCTTGCTAACCTGAATGCCTTCTCTAATGAATCAGGTTCCCAAAGGCGAACATCATGTTGGATATTATCCTTTAAAGACCCTATGAACACATCAATCCTATGCTCCTCTAGAATATATTTTTTACCCTTATGTTCAATTTTTGGAACTCCTCAATGTGCTCCATTACTGAACCCTTTTGTTTGAGACTTATCAATTGGCTAAAAAAAGTGTTGCTTTTTGTATCTTCATAATGTGCTATCAATTCTTCCGTAAAAATTGCCCAAGTGATAAATTGTTTACGAGAGCAAAGCCATTGATACCATACAAACTGATTTGGTTCCAAATATACAGTTGCCATACGTACCTTTTGTGTGTTTTGCACATTATTGAGATCGAAGAACTGCTCCATCTGTAATATCCATGTGGCGGGATCCTTGCCATCAAACTTCCTCATATCGATTTTTGGAATATGGTGGGTCTTCGATCCAACATTAGAGTCTATGGAATCATGATTAACATTAATTTTGTTTACATCATGAGTTTCCTTTACAACCTTTTCACCATTAGTAAGTATTTCTTGTAGAAAATTTGTCAAATCGGTCTTCAAATCTGCCATGTCTGTCTTCAAAATTGTCTTCAAATCTGCCATGTCTGTCTTCAAATCTGTCTTCAAATCTGCCATGTCTCTCTTTAAACCTGTCTTCAAATCATCAATCTTAGCTTCCATGCCCTTTATCTTACATTCCACACCATTTATCTTAGATTCCACGCCATTTATCTTAGCTTCTGTTAGCTTTTGTGAGCGTGACATTTGTTGCACTTGTTCTTGTAATTTTGATATATCATGTAGCATTTCTTCCTCTTCTTCATGAGTCATGCTAGAGCTTTTAGGTTCCTTACTAGGTGTTTGCATTTTCTTTCCTCGGGGCATCAGTTATCGATAATAATGCTTTACTATGCCCTTTGAAATCCGTTAAACCAAGCTTACACAAAAATTTAAAAAAAAACTACACACCTTTTTTCACTTTATAGAAGCCTGATATTGAATCTGATGTATCTCTATAATTTCAGATCATCCAGTTCTGAAATTGCGACCTGTAGTAGCCTTCTATGTCCTCTTTCCAATGCCACAATTCTGACCCAAATTGGATTCTCCAAGGAAGAGTTATGTGAAATCTCCCACAGTGACTTGCTTTTAGACTAGTTCAGTATATCGAACTTGTACGACGTGCCACGAGTCACTGTTTCAACCTTTGGATCTGAAACATACATACAAGAAACTAAAGTCCGTCCTCTTTCTATACCTTCTTACGAAATTTCAATCCAATCCCCAGAGAGAAAGTTATGACGATTTTCCCCAGGTCACCTGTTTTGAATGTAATTCAGGAGTCTGCAAAAAGACCAACTTCCTCAGATCATATATCTGCAAATATCGCGCGAAAAGCTCTGAAATTCGGACCCAAGGTTCAATGTGATTTCGTCTCAAATGGGTTTTTTTTGCGACTTATGAAACGTCACAAAAAAAAAGTTATAGCGAAAATTCCACGATGACCTGTTTGGAGCAGCGAAACCCTAGAATCCAAAGCTCTGATACCAAATGTTATGAAACCAGCTCAAGAAAAGATAGAAAAGATAGATCAACGCCTTAGAATTCAGCATCTTCGAGGGGGCAACCTCCTTTACATTACATAAATGAACAATTCTTCGATGATACAAATGACAAAACCTCCTTTCTATATATAGGAGTCTAAGGAGTCACAATATAATCCAGCCGACCTAACAATAATAATATAACGCCACAAAAATAACAATAGAGGGATTCTATGGGGCACAGAAATAACAACATGGGGGTAATAGGGGCACAAAAATATAAATAAGGGGTATAACTACCATAGTAATGGGGTAATCACTAGTATTATAGGGACCCAACAGAGTGTGAACTTGGAGAAGAGCTTGCAATATGCATGAGTTTTCTATGTATATTTTCTAAAGTAGTTTGTAGTTGTAGCAGTAGCGAGTTGAAGTTTATTTCAGCCATATACTTATGCAATCAGTGAGGTGTTGATGAGTGTATTTGAGTAGAGTTTTGATGAGATTATTTTGCAGTTGGTGTGGATTTTTTGTGTGGAGTTTTTTTATTGCATCTAGTGCTGCATATTTTCTATTTTATTGTTCTTTGATGCTATGTTGTTGCAATGCTCATGTTGAGAAATTTTATGAGTCCAATCTGAAAATATATGAAACAAGGCTCACATGGAGGAAGTGAAGGCATGGAGGCTTCATAGTACACAGTGACTTAGTGGATTTAGTAGAAGGAAGAGATTTATCCATCTAATAAGAGTTGGATAGTCCAATGGAAGTTGGGCGAGGATCATTGATCGTGGTGGCCTTCGGCGGATGGTAATCGTAGATCCAAGAGAGAAATTGTTTCCTCTATAGAGGACTAACATAATGTGAATTAAGTCGAGTCTTCCTCCTTATGGGAGTAAGCTGATCCATGCAATAAGTGTTCAACAATTAATAAAAGAATTTAGTAGCACAACAGTAATAGGGTGGTTATTTTCCCGGAGAAGGGTTTTCCACCAGACATACTTGTGCCTATTATGTTGATTATTTTTATGGTTTCATGTGTATTTATGATACTCTGATATATGGTTGTGTGTTTAAATTTATGCATGGTAGGAGAATAATAATTTAGAGAAAAAATATATAAGTGCTCACACTATTGATTCACCCCCCCCACTCTCAATAATGATCTATTTTCCAACAACTGTCGTATATATATATATATGCCTCAATCTTAGGAGGGAATCATGCATGGATTCAGTTGTGTCTTAAGGGAGGAGGGTATTCAAGGCAGAGAAACCTTATCGGTAGTTAATGTAACAAAATCCTTGTCTTGGGACCTTGGATAACCCTCAAAGGTGTGCACATGTGTGGTGGCTAGAGACAGTGGTTGAGATGGATATTTCCCGACAAGTTCAATAAGGAATTCCTGTCTTGGGCCTCAAAGTTGTGTGGTGGCACCCAAACAAAATTAACAACAAAAATTCTAGGGATGGATTCCTTAATTCCAAAAACCATAGAAAAGGGGTCAAATTATTATAACGTGAAATTCCGTTTTTTAAACCAAGCGCTGGGACGAGCAAGACCCAGGCCATGTGGCAAGTTGACATGGATATAGGTTGACATGGCACCATGGTGGCATGCCACATGGAAGTCAAAATCAACCATATCAAATGATGAAAGGGCCCAAAATCGAGCAACATGTGGTGCCCCTAAAAGAGGCCACTTGGAGAGCATGACATCATCTCGGCCCTTGGGGTCTTGAGACCTTAAGAGGATTGTGGAAGAGTATGATAAGAAGTAGGTCAAGATTAATGGGGGCTGAGATGGGTAGCACTTCCATCAATTAATGTGGACAATTTTGTCTCACCCTAGAACAATGGGAAGGTGGATGGAAGTAGGTTGAGGTTAACGAGGGGGTAAGGGTTGAGAGGTGAGAAACCTCACTCGACAATTTCAGAGAAATTACTCGTCTCACCCTAGGATTAATATTTTATTATTTATTCTTTGTGTTGAGGAAAGGGAATGGTGGAGGCTAATATTTTGTATAACAGAGAAAAGTTTGATTGTAAGGTTAAGGGGGTGGGCTGGTAGAGACCACAAAATGGTGACGAGGAAATGCCACTTGGGCATGGTAATGGACATGTCGGCATAGAAAGATGACGTGGACCTCCCATGGGTGTGTGGAGGGTTTCCATGTGGGTTCCACATGGGTACCACAAGGAAACATAATTCTAATGTGGAAGGAGTTTAATGGCCTGACTTTAAACAACCATATATTTGATGAGCATCATCATTGGGTAATTATATGGGCCTTAATTCACCTCCTAGCTTAGCCAAACAAACTTTTCTCACAACTTGTTACATGTTTTTTATTATATTTTGTTTATGAGATGAGTTAGAGTTGGATATTATGCCTAGTGGACTAATATGCATTGAATGCAGGATTGAAGGAGAAAATCAAGGAACTTTTGAAAATAGTAAGGTTAAAACTCAAATGGGACAAGGGAGACAGATTGTAGGAGGAAAATCCTCCTCATTTACTTATCCCCCATTTGAATATTCCTCCATCCATCACACCATCTCGGAGTGCAAGCAACCAAGCCATGAGGATTAGAAGGCAGCCGAGCAAGTGAGAGACAAAGAGCTAGTTTATCTTGAGTTCGGGAGCTGAGCCTCCCTGATTTTAAGGAAGTCATTAGGGAATTCAGTTGTATAAGTAGAGAGGCCTAGAGCCTCATTAGGATTCAAATTTTGGTTGTAAAACTCTAAGCTATTTTCGAGCTCCAGAATTGTGAGAGTTTTATTGATGTAATTTTTTGTTTTGGTAATAAGAATGAGTTTTGATTGGAGCCAACACTGAGTTAACTCAAAGGGCTAAAGCTCTTGGGTTAGGGCCCAACCCTAGTAGCCAAGGCCCCTCTTTCTTGTATATGTATGTTTAGTGTAGTTTCATAGCTTCATTGTTAATTTTCTTTTATATGCATTTCCATTGCAAGTAGTGTAGATTGGATTGGTTGTTTATTAGTTTGCTTCCATTTGTGCCTTACTTCAGTAGCAGGTTAGCAGGGATAAAAGGAGCACCATAATGTTTTCAGCAGGTTTCTCATCCTCACTTCCTCCCTCTGGGATCAGGACTTGAGGAAGGGACCCTTAAGAAGCCACAAAAACACAGATTTCTATTTCTTTTATAAGCTTTGGAGTTTGTTGTCTTTTAATTAGTATTTGGTCAGTTCTGAAAGGTAGGAATCCATTGTAATTTTTTTCATCTTCATTTTTGCAGTAGATCTCATCCATTCTTTCATTCCTTTCAGCAACTTTCCCCATGCATAATGTAGGCAGTTAGTTCATTAATTATGCTTTTCTAGTTTATGAGAATGTTTCTTATTTACATAGCTTTTTGGAAAATATACATGTTTTATGCAGAGCAGGTGCTTTAAGAGGAGACAAAGATTTCACAGCCAACAGCCACCTTCCACCCCATCCACCTTATCCATCACTTGTTTTCACCATCACCTTCACTAGTTTTCATCATTTTTCATAGAAATTCTTCCAAGCACATTGAGCGAATCCAACAATCTCCTATTTTTTTGTTGACTTCTGAGTGATCCTAGACCTTCTCCCACTCCATTCCACCCATCAACCACCTTTCCTAAGCCTTCCATCACCTCCAACACCTCACATTTTACTCTCGGCTATATCCTGTAGGTTTAAAGAGAATCTTGTAGGTTTCTAGTACATCCTATAGGTTTTCCTGAAATGGCCTGTTTTGAGGCCGAATTGAGGGAAAACCTCTAGGAAGTCACCAAAAGCCTCCCAAGGGTCTCCCACTGTTTTCGGGAAAAGTGTCTATTCAGAACGACCCTATCCCACTGGGTTGTGACAGAGACCTCAGAAACAAACAGGGAAAACTACTCTTGTATTCTCCTTTATGAACTATAAACGAAGATGAATAGGATGAACCAACCTGTGTCTTGCGCTAGTCCTTTGATCCAATCTCTCTTCTCTTTGACAGCTTCCAGCTACCTGCTCTCTTACTTGCCCAGCGTCACCGAGTTCCTGCAAGTTCACAGAAGAAAGAAACTACACAAAGACATGGATTTATGTTCATAAAAAGCTTAGGATCAGATTTAAGCTAAACATACAAATATAACAAACATCAGTGATATACAAGCATGTAGGAGAAACTCAAGTAGTTTTATTGATAAAACAAGAAGATCTAGGAGGAGTTACAACCGATGATTCCTGATCCAGCATCAACCTCCCAGCATAGAATCCCTTCTTCACCTCTAACAAAGCATAAATCACCCAATACTCTGATATCTATCACAAAACCAATAGCAATTCTTTGCAATGTACAAAATTCCAGCCTCCTGGATCTCTTGGTGAGGGATCCATATATAGATGTATGCAAAGAAGATGAGTCAGCTCATGAATTGATTAGTGGCTTCTCTCTGTCAGTTCTTGCTTCCACTTGGAGACTGAGAGCCTCTTACTCATCACTGGTCGAATTCAGTGAGGCAAGTGTCATTAGAGAAGATTCTGGAAGCTTCCATTATCTCTCCACCTCGTGGAATGACTCTACCACTTTTCATTTCCCGCTCAACACACCCTGGTAGTGCATTCAAGTGCATTGCAACGCACCTAGCCAGTGTATTTGGGTGCTTTGCAACGCAGCTAGGTAGTGGAGCATCTGAAATGATCTTGATTTGACTAGTTTTGAGCAGTTTCTGGTGGAGAACTTCTGGGAGAAGCTGTAATTTGTTGACCTTGTTTCTTTAGGAGCTGGAACAACACTTTTAGGGACTTAGGATCCCTTGGTTTATGGACATTTCATGCTTATAGCTGTAAGGAACAAAAATTTCTATAACAGTTTCCCCCTAAAGTATGAGGTCGTTTATCGAGTGAAATGCTTTATTAGGAGGATCCGAAGTTCTTCCAATGCTGGGAGGAGACCTGTAATAAGATACAATACAATACATTATCTTCATACTATTTTCATGATCTAGCTAAGGCGGGCATTCCCATGCTCAGCTTTATAAATTCATTTTCATGTACATAGGATAGACAATCGTCTGATGGTAGACTGATGATTCTGATGAAGTCATCATCCTTTTGGTAGGATGATTATCTGTGCTGCAATGCTGTACATTTCAATGTCTTTATTTTTTCTGAATATATATCGCAGCCCAGATGGATGAAACTAGATCCGAGGTCTTCAATCTCGTCCGATCTTCACTCGAAGTAGAAGTCGATCCATGTGAGAAATGTTTTGAAGTCGAACATGGAAAGACATCGCTTGATTACCAGTCAATGATGTAAACTGTTAACAAGCGCGAGAGGAATCACCGATAATGATAATGACCCTCAAGGTACTGCAGTACAATTCACGTGGTGTGAATAAAGGACTTGGCGTCGAACACCATGCAAAATCTTTCGGTCGAAGGTCATTGATGTATACCTGTCGCCGGAAGTGAGAAACTTGCCATTGAGGCATGCAAGCTTCAAAGTACTTAATGAGGTGTTCCTAGATCAACTTCTTGGATAATGAGCTGATGTCGACAAGAAGCGATCCGTCAAAGGAGGGCCTTAATGAATCCCACATCAATGACATGGAACGGAGCAAATGATTTTGATGGAGGTGAAAACGATCTGGTGATATATGGTTCAGGGTGGCGGTCATGAAAGAATGAAGTATAATGTATGGTAGTGGATAGGTCACGGGTGACTTCTCTGGATGACTTCTCTTGAACATGTCGGCGACACTTATGTGATGGATCGGTAGCATTTACCCCAAATGTGGATGGTATGGCGTGACCATGGTGATGTGACCGGTGAATGAAACAACCCAACCCGACTCTGGCACGGAGTGGAAGTGTCATGTTCAAGAGCGACTTGCTACCAATAAAGTTTCTTTGAGTTTTCCTCCCAATTTTTCCCCAGTCATTGCTGACCAGTACCTCTTTATTTTTGTCAAGCTTGAGGAGGATAACATATGCTTGTTCTATAATTTGCCCTTCGGGCAAACCCATCGCTATGTTTTAACGAGCCTAGCGATAGTGAAACTCGTTCTCGCCTAAAGACAAGTTTGTCGCTATTAATCTTTTTAACAAGTTTAACGACAAAGATAACTCGGTCCTTTTCATTTTTAGAGAGTCTGAAAAGGTACGTAAAGATAACTCCGGAATTCCTTTTTTGTCATCTAATCCCTTAAGTCCGAAAAAGTATAAAACAATACAGAAGGGATGAATTTTCGATAGTTTTAACGAGCCGAACAAAAACAAGCGCTCGATCTTTTTGTGCAATAATCCCTCAGGTCCAAAAAGATTAAAATCTAGAGGATGGATAGCACTTCCTGTCGCTTTAACGAGCTGGAAGGCCAAAACTCGGCAATCTTTTCATATTTTACGAGTCAGATGAAAAGGGCTTAAAGAAGACTCATCTTTTGAGGAACGAGTGATAAAATGGGTAGCAGCTGATTCTAGGTAAGGTTTGGAATTTTCCAATCACGGCAGTGTCACAAGGATGGCTGGTGAAATCACTCTTCGCAGTTGTTCCTCAAAATGGGTAAACAATCAAATGGAGGTGAATGATCGGCCAATGGAAAAGTGGAGGTGATGGTGCAAACACGACCAAGGCTTTAATGGCTGAAAATGCTTCATTCACGGTGGTTATTTACCGGAGGATAGTTCATTTTTTAACGAGCTTAAACGCGGGTGGAAACATTTGCTCGATCTTATGTTTATTTTTTAACGAGCTTGAACTATGCGCTAAAACTGCTCGATAATCCAGTCATATGATAAGAATGTCTCATATAAAAACGACAACTTTTAGATTTTTGCCCCACATCCTTTCTTTATGCAAGTTAGATGACGACTAATCCTACGAGTTTAAAGGGTTAGCCTACAGGTTTAAAGGGAGGACCTAAAAATTTAAAAAATAAATAGTCGCCCTTCGCTTGCACTCCAAAAGGTTTGCATGCCCCCAGGTATAAAATATGGTTTCAAGGTTACCCCTCAATTTGCAGACAAAACATTTGTTCTATCAGGAGAGGCCTACCTCTTACAGGTCACCCAAAGATTGCTCTATTCGCGGTGCAAACAAAACACTTCTTCGGCGATGTCTACCGAGATAAACAAGGGTGAGTGGCTCCGTCTTCCAACTCACATAACTTTGACAAGAGAATCTTATTCTAGACTAACCCCTCTTCTCGACGGACGGGGTACAGACTAGTCATATTCTCCCGTGGAAACCTACCCTATACCCGAAGTTTTCCTGCCGAAGCAGACCAGGACGCATGCCCCCTGGGTTTCAGTCATATCCCTCCGAATTACTCGCGCTCATCGGGAGGACGGACTGGGACTTGAGACATTTCTTGCGTGAAGAGACCATTTAGAGACGGTATATGACTATTTGCTATGCGTGATCCGGGAAATGGAAGTTGGTCCATGAGCTTGACCACTCTTCCTTCGTGTGGAAAACACATTACTCTAAAGAGTGAGGAGACGATGGCTCCCATGCAATAAATATAGTCTCATCCAAGGAGTAGGTTATAATCCAAGGGTCCTTGAATGACCATGACGTTCATGCGAACTGTCTTCCCTCTCAATGTTATGGGCACATCAGGAAGGATCCCTAAAGGTCGACTGGTTCCTTTATCAAAGCCTGTCAGATTTCTCATTTCAGGCAAAAGCGATGGCGAACCAAGCGCTTTCCAAGCAGTAGAGGAAAGGATACTCACAGAAGCCCCCTCATCTATGATGGTACCAGCCATGACCATTCTATATATTTGAACGATAATTCGGAATGGTATACTTGCTGGTAGGCGGGGTCTGCCTAGTTGATTCCAGTCGAAGGAGACAACTAGGTTGCTTGGAGGTGGGACCGAGTAGACGGCCGGGTATGGCTCTGACGAACTTCCTTCCTGTGGTAAAGGAATGGGTAGATTGCCCCCATGTTCATCGGAGTCTGTGTTGATGAAGAGAATTTGGACGGTGTCATCCTTATTCTCTTCAGTAACTGTATCATTCGAAGATAAAACCTCTGAAGGCAAGACCGGGTCAACTGCCGCCTCGACCTTTTGACTTTCATCTGGTATGGATTCAGTTGGTTTATCTTCAACGATAGGTGCTTCAGCTGACCACCTGAGCGGGCCAGCTGGGTTCTCAACTAGTGACGGACTCGGCAAGAGTTTTTTATATCCAGGAGGAAGTCGTAACGGTGAAACCGGACGATCATCCAAAACTCTTTTAGCTTCATCTAAGAAGGGACAACGGTGGAGGGCATGGTCACCTTCGCACAGTTTACAGGGAAATCTAGCTTTCCCTTTTTGTCTCGGGGCTTCACTTTCACTAGTTGATGGTGTGCTTTCAACATGATCTCCAGAGGTTGATGACACCGGATTGTGCAAGCGAGGAGACCAGTCCCTTAGTATCCGGGGGATGCAAGGACAATCTCTGTGAAAGTGGTCTCCTTTGCAAATGACACATGGCGATTTAGGCCTGGTCGGTGCTGTGTGTGGATTTTCATTAGACGACACTCGTTTTCCCCCATTCGCCTTTGGCTCCTTCTTCTTTTTCTCTTTCTTCTTATTTTCCTTCTTCTCCTTAGGAACTTGGCTTTTAGCTTTACCAGTCCCGTCCAGCGAAGAGGAAGGAGGAGAGGAAGAATTAGAGGAAGTAGAAGGCTGGTGGGTAACTCTGGACTCGTCTAATTGCTGATTCGACTATTCAGGAATAGTGGTGTTCTGAACGACATTGGTTGAGAAGAGCCATACTGGCAAGCCAATTGTCAGTCCTGAAAGCGATAATGTGGCCATATGGGGCGCACCAACATCTCCCCAAGAGGAGAAGGGACTAGGATTTCCACCAAGGGGAATTCCTTGGTTGGTAGGCTCCATTTTCTCAACCTAAAGATCAATGCAAGAAAAGGGTATGAATATTCCGTTTAAAATAAATTTTAACACGCTTTGACATAACTTGTTTTTTCAGTTTTAAAGAGTCGAGAAAAAACAAAAGATGACTCTAGTCTCCTTCGATTTTTAATGAGCCTGAAGTGACAAGTGCTCAGATGGACATTTTCCATTAAGGAGTCTGAAAAGGAACAAAAGGGACTGCTCTGGAGGTCTAGGTAGAGGGAGTACCAAACCAATCGCAAAACTGCAGAATAATTTTTAGGGTACAGCAATCAATCTTCCCGAATGCTGTGTTCGGTGCATTGCGATCAGTAGGGCGGCCGACACGGCTTCCTATGGATAAAGGTTTTATGCCTATAGGGGTCTCCCAATATATACTCGACGGTACATGGGAGCACAATTCCGTACTGGCACTTATCGTCTCAAAGTGGAGGAATCACCCAACCATCAGTGAGGACAACAGTTACCAGGCTTTACGACGCCGGAATACGTCTCTAGCCTAGACCTCTAGATGTTGTGCGTTAAGTTACAAAGTGTTGTTAAGTTCATTGAATTTATTTTAGGTTGATCTTTCTTATGAAGTTTGCCTTTTGGGTTCACCATGAGATGTAGATGTAATTCCTAAAATGCAATCTAAAGATGATAAGCAAGCTTTTATCTCTTTTCAGCAATGAAAATCCTAGCTACAAGGGGAAAAGAAAGACACAATCTTTTCTCAAAGAGCGAAGAGCACACTGTAAATGCACTTTTCCTAAATCAAGCCAAACAAAGTGTCAATATGCAAATGCACATGTGCATGTATTTGTTTTTCACTTTCTTAATATTGATGCCTAAAAAGAAAGTTGTTGTACAAATTTGAATTCGATTTCAAGTGAAAAACACAAACAAGCTTCTTTTCGAAATCAAAAGGTAGAGACGATTACTACACTTTATGATTTTGAAGTAAACACTTGTTTCGACACTAGAAATTCACAAATTCAAGCCAAAGGCAAAAGTAAAAGCGTAATCGACTGTCAACAGCAAATAAACTTTCTCCTAAGATCAAAATCGACACTTACGACAGATCTAAATCCAAGGACGACAGTATGACTAGTTTAATTTTGCAATGGGAAACTGTAAATGACATAACAAACACACAAAAACAAAAACAGTTTCTTTTATACAACTGAGGCGGAATTAAGGCAAAGAAGAAGGGGCTTTTAAACAGACACATACACTGATCACAGGCTGCAAAAATCAGAGGCAAAACTGGAAAAAGTGAGCAAAGAACCTCAGCTAGACAGGGCTAGGCTGATCAACACACCTGCTACACAGAGAAACTGAATTGCAACATAGGTAGCCCTCTCGGGAACTGCGCTGAAATGCAGAGTCTCTTCACAGAGCCTGCGCTGGAGCAGAAACGAGAATTCTCTCCGGGTTCTGGGTCACGGTTTGCAGTTTAATCTGTGGTTTTTGGCCGGGTAAAAACAATCAGTAATGCACAATCAGAGGATTGATTTACAAGAGGTTTAAGAGCTATCACAAAGGGTAATCAGATCATTTGTGAATCAACTGTTCAGATCATAAACAGATCCAGTGAATGGACTAGAGTAGCAGACGTCTACTTTGCATTTGTAGATGGCAAATGCAGTTCGATTCTCTACTCCTAAGTTTATGAGATGAACAACAATAGAAACACAAACAAACTAACTAGACACGATCCCCAGCGGAGTCGCCATTTTGTTTTCGGGAAAAGTGTCTATTCAGAACGACCCTATCCCACTGGGTTGTGACAGAGACCTCAGAAACAAATAGGGAAAACTACTCTTGTATTCTCCTTTATGAACTATAAATGAAGATGAATAGGATGAACCAACCTGTGTCTTGTGCTAGTCCTTTGATCCAATCTCTCTTCTCTTTGACAGCTTCCAGCTACCTGCTCTCTTACTTGCCCAGCGTCACCGAGTTCCTGCAAGTTCACAGAAGAAAGAAACTACACAAAGACATGGATTTATGTTCATAAAAAGCTTAGGATCAGATTTAAGCTAAACATACAAATATAACAAACATTAGTGATATACAAGCATGTAGAAGAAACTCAAGTAGTTTTATTGATAAAACAAGAAGATCCAGGAGGAGTTACAACCGATGATTCCTGATCCAACATCAACCTCCCAGCATAGAATCCCTTCTTCACCTCTAACAAAGCATAAATCACCCAATACTCTGATACCTATCACAAAACCAACAGCAATTCTCTGCAATGTACAAAATTCCAGCCTCCTGGATCTCTTGGTGAGGGATCCATATATAGATGTATGCAAAGAGGATGAGTCAGCTCATGAATTGATTAGTGGCTTCTCTCTGTCAGTTCTTGCTTCCACTTGGAGACTGAGAGCCTCTTACTCATCACTGGTCGAATTCAGTGAGGCAAGTGTCATTGGAGAAGATTCTGGAAGCTTCCATTGTCTCTCCACCTCGTGGAATGACTCTGCCACTTGTCATTTCCCGCTCAACGCACCCTGGTAGTGCATTCAAGTGCATTGCAACGCACCTAGCTAGTGTATTTGGGTGCTTTGCAACGCAGCTAGGTAGTGGAGCATCTGAAATGATCTTGATTTGACTAGTTTTGAGCAGTTTCTGGTGGAGAACTTCTGGGAGAAGCTGTAATTTGTTGACCTTGTTTCTTTAGGAGCTGGAACAACACTTTTAGGGACTTAGGATCCCTTGGTTTATGGACATTTCATGCTTATAGCTATAAGGCACAAAAATGTCTATAACACCCACACCATCCAACCATCTCCTAACCCTTCCATCCATCCTCAAACATCCTTAATTCACCTACCACATCACCAGAAGAAATTAGTTTGCATACTTGATTTTTCATAAAAAGACAGAAATTCAAAAATAGATTTAGTTTCAGTCTCTTTATTTGCACATTAGTGATGTTTGATGCTTCTTACTTCTATAACTTAGATAGTAGCATTTGGTTCATGTTGATTTAGCATTTCTGCAAAGCATAGTTTCTTAGTAGTTAATTAGGAAATGATGTGATTTAGCATTGAATTTCGGTCTTCTCCATTATTGTAGTAGAGTAGCTCTTTCTTAGAGTATATTTACCTTTCTTCCATCAAGAAATAAATCTTCTTCTGACTCCATAGAAGTCTGGCTTGAAAACCCCAGTGGTTTCTCGCCAGTTGAACAATGAAAATAGGCAGAACCATCACTTTTACTTATGTATACAGCATTGTCACCTGCAAGTTTGTATGAACCCCGGGTTGATAAAGTAAAGCTGGTAGCCCAAGAGTTGCAGCATTCTTGCCGCAATACTGGCGCTCATTAATTTTTGGCATCATTGTAGGGGAGGTGTCTGAGTAAAATGTGATTACTGCTTTCTTTTCTTATATTTCTTGTCTCCAATATTCTGCCATTAGTTTATTTCTACAAAAGTAATTTAGTTGTTTCCTTTTTTTTCCATTTGGCATTTTTTGCTTTCCTTTCCATTTTGCAAGCAAGATTTCAATTCAACAAGTAGCTTTTTCATTTAGTCATTAGTTTTCATTCAATCAGCAAATTCGATTTTGCAAAGTACTTTCCAAGTTTGAAAAAGACACAAAACCAAACCAAAAACATTTCCTTTCATGCCTTGTAGGAATAGGGATAACTTAGGGAAACTTTTGCCAAATACCCCCACTGCATCAAATAGCCAACCTTCCCTCTTCTTCGGAGGCTATGAACTAGAGGAACCCTTAGGTGAGAAACTTGACATATTTGAAGAACCTACAAGGGAAGAAGAAGAAGAAGAGCCCATTCCTACTGAACCAATGGCTGAAGACAAAAATGATAGAGGGAATAGAGAGAGTTGAGGGTGCCTTCCCCATTAGGGAAACTAATGGTGACATTAAGGTGAAAAATATAAGCCCCTCTTCCTTACCTCATTTCCATGGCTTGACCACAAAATACCCCAACACTTTCCTATTTGAGTTTGTTGTTATATGCCAAACCTATGACTATACAGATGATGAGCAGAAGTTAAAACTATTTCCATCTATGCTCAAGGATGCAGCATTGCGCTAGTTCATGGGTTTACCTAGGGATAGCATCACAACTTAGGCTCAGATGCAGCGAGCCCTTAACAACAAATATCAAGACTATTCTCAGTCAGAGGATACTAAAGAGGAAATTTTCAAGATGACCATAGGCAATGATGAATCCCTATAGGATTGTGAAGAAAGATTCCAACTTAGTTACAAAAGGGCCAGGTGCACACTTGACCCTGAGTCACTAAAGTTGTTCCTACTTAGGGGAGTAAGGGAAGATCTTTTGGATACCCTACACTTGTTAGTAGGAGGAGATATCTACCAATTACCCTATGAGGATATCAATACTGTCTTTAGAAACCATTCTAGGGCAGCTAGGAAAAAGGGTAGGGGTAGTCAACCTATGGTTAGTACATCCTCTTCCAACTCATCCATCAAGGATGAAATTGGAAACATGCTGGAAGATTTCAAAAGTGAGATGCTACAAACCCTTGCCTTGCAAATGGACATTATGCACATTAAGAGAAAGTAGGAGGAAGTAGATAGAGCCTTGGCCATTTTTGTCCTAGATGCACCAGGAGGCATCCCAGGAATCAATATCCATTAAATTCTATTGAAATTTGTTCAGTCTGTGAAGAAAACCACTCCACAGACAAGTGCCCTTCTTTGCCTGGACTCAAAGTTGTATATCAAGGAGCTGAAGGGGTCACTGAGCAGCTCTGCTACATAAACCAAAGGAGACCTCATGGGCCTAGACCATACCAACATGGAATGCAAGGGTCGTCCCATGCATATTATAACCCCAACCAAACCAGAACCATACCTTCTTGGGGACCCCCTGCTCATCCTTCCTGGTCTACCACCCCTCCTTGGTCCTTTGCATCTCAGTATCACTCCTAGCCATCCAGCTAGTCATTTCAACCATATACTCCACCACAACCTCAGTGGAATGCACCGCCCCAGGGGTGGAGGCCCCAATACAACAATGCTCTAGCTTTATTACCTCCACCACCTACCCAACCACAACTGCTACACTCTGCTCCACCCAAGCAACCCCAGACGCCTGCCCAAACAAATCCAAACCTGAACAATAGACAGGCTCAGCAAGTATACAGTGGAGAGACATCATATCCAACTTATGTTGTGGAAATCCAAGAGATTAACCTAAGATTTGGGAGAGTTCTCCCGGACAACCAACCTCCAACTCCACCTAGGGAGGTTGAGGAAGAAATAGAGGAAAGCATTCTTAAAGTGAATCAACCCTTTCCTGAGAGATTAACCCAACCACTCCAGCCTACCCCAGAAGAGATTGAACTTCTGGGAGAATTGAAAAATCTGTGTAAATATTCCACTTTTCCAAGCAATAAAAGATGTTCCTATCTACAATAAGTTGATTAAGGAGAAGTGCTTCAAGCATCCAGGGAGGCAAAGAAGGGATGCCCCTATGATTAATGTCATTAGACAGTTGTCCGATTTAATGTTGGGGCAGATAATATGTCCAAAATATTTGGACCATGGAAGCCCTGTAGTAGATGTGCACATCAATGGCACCATTGTCCCACACACTTTGATCAATCTTGGGGTCGCCATTAATGTGATGACCAAGGACACCATGCTCAAGCTCAACATCCAAGGTTCATAGAGGAAGACCACAATAGTTCTACAACTTGCAGACCGCTCCACAGTAACCCCTGAGGGGATTGTGGAGGATGTGATGGTTTCCATTGACTCTTGGGAGTACCCTACATATTTCCTAGTTCTTTGGCCAAAGTTTAAGCTTACTAGTTACACTCTCATCCTTGGGAGACCATGGTTGGCCACTACCAATGCTTACATTAGCTGCAGAGCTACTAATATGACCATGAAGAATGGGCATATGTCCAAGCAGTTAGTCCTATACCCTCCTTCTCAGCCATCTCTAGAGCATGATTTACCTTTATGGTTGGAGGAGGAAGAATATGAAGTTTATTCCGCCCAACTTTATACTTTAGAAACAACCATGGGGGGAGGACAGCGGGACGAGGATTATTTGATTGAACACCTACTCCAAAGTCCAACTCCCAACACATTACCCTTAGAAGATGAAGTAAAGGAAACCCAGAACAATCATCCAGTTGACCTATGCTTGGCGGATTCCAACCCCCTCCCCTTTCATATTCATGTTGATGCCTCACACAAAGCCATAGGAGTAGCCCTAGGTCAGATAGATGAAAAATTGCCTTATGCTATCTACTTTATCAGTAGGAATCTATCAAAGGCTGAACTAAATTACATAGTGATCGAAGAGGAACTCCTAGTTTTTGTGCATTCCTTGAACAAATTTAGGCATTATATTACAGGCTATCAAACATTTGTGCATATTGACCATGTTGCAATCAAATATTTAATGAATAAACTAGATGTGAATGCTAGTTACTTTTATTACACCAGTTTGATCTAACTATTGTTGATAAGCCTGGTAAGGAAAATGTTGTTGCAAACTTTTTTGTTGAGATTGAATTTACCTGTAGGTGAAGAAGGAATGGTTGATGACCAGTTACAGACGAGCACTTATTTTCTATTTCAGTTCCCTCTCCATGTTTTGCTGACATAGAAACTTATTTGGTATCGGGACAGTTCCCACCGAACTTGTCCTCCAAAGAAAAGAGCAAGATAGTAAGGAAGAGAGCCCCCTTCACTTGGATTGGGGGAAATCTCTTCAAACTTGGCCCAAATCAAATCTTGAGAAGGTGTGTCAAGGAGAAGGAAGTCTTTGACATCCTTCTGACCTGTCATGATGGGCCTTATGGAGGTCACTTTGCAGCAAAGAGGATAGCATTCAAAGTGTTACAAGCATGTTATTATTGGCACACTCTTTATCGGGATGTGAAAAGATATACTAGTCAGTGTGATTGGTGCTAAAGGATGGAAAGGCCTACTCCAAGAGATGAAACGCCTCTGCAGCCTCAAGTGACTTTTGAGCCATTTGACAAGTGGGGCATGGAATTCATTAGGCCTATTGACCCTCCTTCCAATCAAAAATAATACATCATTGTATGCACTGAGTATTTGACTAAGTGGGATGAAACCAAGGCAATTAAGGCAACAACAAAGGAGAAGGTGGCTGAGTTCCTAAGGGAGAATGTATTCTACAAATTTGGGTACCCTAGAGAGCTGGTCATAGACCAAGGCAGCCAGTTTACCTCCAACATGATTGAAGACTTGCTCAACCAACACAAGATCAATCATATAACCCCCACTCCCTATCATCCACAAGCTAATGGGCAAGTGGAGGTGACCAACAGAGCATTGGAGGGAATCTTGACCAAAGTGGTAAGCAGGAGCAGGAAGGATTGGGCAGATAAACTAGTTGAGGCCACCTGGGCCTATAATACCACCTGGAAGACCACCACTAGATTCACACCCTATGATCTGGTCTATGGGAAAAATGCCTTGTTGTCCATTGAATTTGAGTATAACACGTTAAGGATGGCAGCCCAACTAGATCTAGATCTTAGCAGTGTACAAAAAGAGATATTTCTCCAGTTGAATGGTTTGGATGAGTTCAGAATGCAGGCCCTCCTACATATAGAGGTAATTCAACTGCAGAGGAAGATCTGGCATGATAATAACATCAAGGAAAAGCAATTCCAAGAAGTTGATTAGGCTTTGTTATATGATTCTAGGTATAAAGACTTCAAGGGCAAGTTAAGGACAAGATGGCTAGGACCTTATGTTGTAGAAAGATACCATGATAATGATTCAGTGCAGATTAGAACCATAGATGAAGAGGTCATTCCTTTACTTGTTAATGGACACTAATTGAAAATCTACAAGAGACCTTTATCAAGACATGAGTTCATTGATGATATCAATAAAACAATGATGATGGTGGAGCAAGTTTCAGCTCCTGCCTCATCAAATCACTGAGAAAAAAAAAAAAAAAAAAGGGCTCAGGTGAAAAGCTCCATGAGGCACCTAAGTCCCACTATTGGGTTGAAAACCTCTTGGGGTGGCCCAATAGTGTCAAAAAAAAAAGAGAATAAAAAGATCCCTAGGTGAAAACCTCTCTTGAGGCGCCCAGGGAAAACAGCTAGGATGAAAACCTCTTAGAGGCAGCCTAGTTGTTTTCAAAAAAAAAAAAAAGAGGAGAAAAATCATGAAAATTTCTATTTTTGCAGGTTAGCAAGAAGGATGATCAGAGAGCAAAGGAGGATCACCAAGAGACCTATTTCACTCACATTTTATTTTTCCACTCATTTTCATTCATCACTCTACCATTTCTCTCATTTTTTTCCACTACTTTCCTTCAGTTTACAAGGGGACTGTGTTTTCTACAAGGTCCCCTATAAACCTACAGGATCCCCTGAAAACCTACAAGATGATCCTGTAGGAATCACAATGACCCAGAAATCCTACAGGAAGCAACCCTAAAGAAAAAATGACCTACTATGTCAATGAAATAGCACCCCCTTCATCATCATTCCATCACCATACCTTACTCACCATCATTCCATCACCCCTGCATTCACCCTTAAAAAAAAAATCAGTTTCAAAAAAAAATTGACAATCTTCGAAAAGAAGGGAAACAGGGAGAAATAGAGAGCATCACTTGAGTATTCCTCATTCTCCACACTCCTAGTCTCTCTCTCCATCCATGTCACCATCCTCACAACCCCAGAAAAGTGTATGATTAAGAGTTCTGAGGGAGAAGTAGCTACAGGACATCCTGTAGGAAATCCTATAGCAGCCTATCCCACAGAATACAAATCATAATAGCAGTAGGCCTCCATCATGATGATCCAAGGTAGAAGGAGCTCCAAAGCAGCAACACCACCACCATCTTCAACAACAGGTACCTACACAAACAAAGGGATCATTAAAAAGCAACAAGAAGGGAAGAATAATAACATGTAGCCAATACACACAGTAAGCACCTCCGGTCTTCAACAACTGCAGCAAGGTATTGACACCACAGGTAAGTATCCCACTCACTCTCTCATAGGCATCATGTAGTAAAAAGAAATGTAAAAGTTATGAGTAAGTTGGTTTATAAGCAAAAAGGTGGCCAGTTAACTTGGCCACCTTCACTTAGTCAACAAAGACAAAACAGGGTGTCCTCTCACACGTGGCAACAATCAACTCAAAAACAGAGAAGGAGAAGGAAAAAAGTAGTTAAAGCTATGAATGCATAAGGTGGGAGCTGATTATGAGGAGTGGGGAGTGATGAGGTGGTAGTGGGGACCAACGGTCCAAAAATGGAAACGTACCTCTGCTGCCAACACACCACCTCACCCCAAATGACCATAAGAGGAAATAATCATTGTCCCCATGCATTCATGCATTCACTTCCTCAAGGCTCACTCTCACAGGTCACTCTCATACCTAGGCAACCTAGCGAAAGAAAAACTCCATCATTTTACTACACAGGAATTCCTACAGGATACGCAGAGACAGTCTACAGGATAGACCAAGAGCAGTTTCAAAGGGGAAATCTCATGGGTTGACCACAACAAACATTATTAATAGGTAGGCTCTATAAATACATTCCTCTTTCCAAGTAAATTGATCAAACAAATCCTCTAGTTTGAGTGAATTTGGTAGTTGTGCAAGAGAATTGTCCACACAGTCATCTCAGTTTTTTACTTCTGCATTGTATCAACCATCTCATCTCCTCAAAACCTCACCAACCAAGATGATAGAAGGGTTTAATAAGAGGGAGCCCACAAACACTATGAGAATCCAACAACACCCTCGAGTACTAGAAATCCTCACAAGGCATAATTGGATGGGGTTTTTTGAAAAATCCAGGGGGTATGATGATGAGGTGGCCCGAGATTTTTCTCTCTCCCTCATTCCACTCTCCAGAGTCCATGCCACTATTGTGGTAATAGGACTCCCCATAGAACTCACCCCTGAACTCGTCAGCAGAGTTACCACACTTCCCCTAGGAATACCATGGAGGAAGGAAGACAAAGGAGATAGCCAGGTTGCGAAAAATAAATTCTTTTTAGAAGGTGAGGAACCCACTGAGGACAAAAATGGAGTAAGGAGAGAAAGTCTGCCATATCCCTGGAATGAGGTAAGCTACCAATTGATCAAATACATTTCATGTGAGGGTAGGTATAGTGTGGTCTATGGCTATCATTTTAGGCTTCTTAAAGAATTGATATTTGGAGCAGAAACACCCCCTCACCACAGGCTCAGCATACCATACTTCCTACTGCAATCACTAATAGACTCAAGTATCAAAGTGCAAGAGGGAAATTCCCAACAATTAGCTCACCATGGGTTAATTAGAATCCTTATAGAAGATGCCCTCCAAAACCTTAGAATTCCTATAACATGGTAAGTTTTCAGAGACATGCAAATAGAGGAAGGCATCAAAGCTCTCACATATGATGTTAGTCCTATTTCAGTGAAGAGGAAGAGGAAGAGACTGAAGCAGAGGAAGAAGAAGTAGAGCAGGAATAAGAAGAAATAGAAGGAGATGAAGATGATATGGATGAAGAAGGAGATGAAACAGAAGAAAATGAGGAAGATGAAGAAGAAGAGGAGAAATAAAAGGAGGATGATGAAGAAACAGAGGAGGATGTTAAGGAGGAAACTGATAAAGATGTTGAGGATCTACAAGAGGAAGAATAAAGGAAGGACATATGTGAAGAAAGAAATGGAAAGGAGGGGATAGAAAAGAAGGAGGATTCACCTAAAGTGTCTCCAGAACCCACTGAGAGAGAGGCAGCAGCTACCATCACTTCTCTTAGTACCCCCATCAAGCAAAAAGGCAAAAGACAGAGGTAGACCCCCTTATATTTCAGGACAAGGAAAAGCACAAGAATAAGGTAGGGGAAACCCCAAAAACCAACCAAAATTCCCATTGTGATTGAAGACTCACCTAAACAAAAGTAGAAAATGCCTTCCCCTAAGTCTCCTATCACCTATGTGAGAAGTCCTGTGACTAGATCAACCTCCTCCAAGGGAAAAGAAATCCTACAAGATACCCAGAAGAATCTACAGGAAGCAGAAGAAGTCCTACAGGATACTCTGTTGAACCTACAGGAGGCACAAAAATTGGAAAGGGAGGTAGGAAAGCAACAAGAAACTAAAGAAGAGGACCCATAGTCAAAAGAACCTAGCCCCCAACCTAACCTTGACTCCTACTATAGGCTTATTGAAGGAGACAAGGTCATACTGTGGAGCGATAAAAAGGTGTCTTTTGAACTCCTAATTACCTTCACATTAATTATCAACCCAGGGACGACTTTTTATTTCAAGAGTGTACTCTGTCTGAGGTGGCTATTTACTTAAGAGTAATGTTTTGCAGTATAGTGCTTAAAACCCAAAAGTAAATGAATGCTTGAAAAAGAATCTAATTGGAACAGCAAGAAACTGAAATGTTCTAAACTCAATCATTCATTCAAACAACCATCAATCGAGGATATAGTAGCAATAACTCAGTCCTCTAGAAATTGATGCAAAAGGAATTAGAGCATGGACCATGGATCAGGGAGCGTGGTAGCATTTGCTGAGGCTCACGACAGCCTTGGACCTTCTCTCACACCAAAGCAATAAATGCAAGTAAATGGACAGCAGAAAGTAAAATAGAACAGCAAACAGGGAATGGAATAGCAAGTCTAAAATGGAACGGCCGTAAATGGAATAGCAACTGGAATTAAAAGAACTGAACGGCAAACTCTAATTTAATGGAAGCAAACAACAACCAAGCCAAATCAAATAAATCAGACAACAAACAGAAATAGAATGGCAACTAATTAGAAATGAAATATGGAACAGCCTACGGTGCTAAAATAAATAATACACACGGCGTACAGGGATATTAAGAAACGGTAATATGAGTCTGATACGCAAGTATTAATCCTGGTTAGAAAGGGTAACGATTACAATTCATGATGGAACCACAATGTCAATTGAACAGCAATCGTATGAAGTATAAACCATGGACAAATACAGTAATACCAACTTAAGAAGGTTGCAGCTTGATTACTCCGCAATTAAATAACAATAGCATTCTGTAAAGAACATCAATGTTACATTAACGACTTTAAAAAGATAGCAATACGTTATAAGATCAGAATGCACATTACGACTTTCTTGTTGCAGAGAATGATATATGAAATATAACAGAACTGCAATAATAAAACACACCAGATTACCAATTCAAGCTGATAATACAAATCACGCATAAACCAAAAAGATAATATACAGCAGCAGCAACAGCAACAGCGTACTCCACTAGAGGCTGGGCCCTTAGCCGCCAGCGGACGCTGCGGGGTTACTTCAGAATGAGAAAAATGAACAGCACTCCCAAATCATTTATTAATCAGCCAATTGTGGAATCATTACAACAGTAAAAACTTAAGAATTACAGCATGAATAATCCACCATCGTTGTCCATCATTTCTCATTCCCCAAATCCATCATCACGTCTCCCCCTCTCTCTGATCTTTGTTTTCATTTAAATAGAGAAAGATTAGAGAGCATAGATAATTACAACATGATTTGTTTTACAAATTTGGGTTGATTCTAACCAGATGATCAACAAGAAAATATATTTCCTTTCATCTCTCAACGAAAGCAAGACGAATTTGGGTTTGCAGCTAAAGTTTGGAGGACGGTCGCAACTGCAAATCTGAGAAAATCGTGCTCAAAGAACCCTGCGTTTCTCCCTGTACAAGCCGAATTTGGCCAAACCGTTCTTTGAACAAAGTTGATTGGGCCCGTTCTGGACAAAACCCATGTTTTGGATTTCTCAAATTTGTCTTCATTTGCTCAGAATCTCAACCGCAAAACTGTCACTCCTTAAACCAGCGAATTTCTGAGTTGGCAGATTTAAAAATCAAATCTTCAATCTGGAAGTTACCTTGGAGGCTAAAAATGGTGAATAATGTTATAACCAACTTATTAGAACTATCATTGGTAAAATAATGCATAATCATCAATTTATTAGAAATAAAAGAGAATAAATAATGTAAGAGCATAAATCATCATAAAATGGATTTATATAATAAATTATAATAAATGACATGATGAAGAATGGTAGAAATGGGTGGAATAAACGTTCACAAGTGACAATAATAATGGCATATTAACGACCCAACATACCCTCACACTCAATATGTTGCATGTCCTCATGCAACGAAAACTGAATATATTGCATGTCCTCATGCAACCCAAAGACAAAAACCATGTGTTAACCAAGCAATAAAAATTTGAGAATAAATGAATGCTTCCTTAATTAATGAATATTCAATTTTAGCAATCTCGATGAAGGCATAACAATTTTTACATTGACATTCAACTATATGTATGAGGTTGCAGCAAAATATGACATAGATAACAAAAAACTTCATTAACCATTTTCCCAAAAACTACAAACCAGATTTTGTTGAAATGTTGCAAGTAGATTTGTAATATATGAAGGCTTCTATGATCCAAAAATCATATCGTTTTGATGCATGGATCATAAACAAAATGGCTGTAGGTGAGAGTGCATGATTTCCGAAATTTTATGAACCACTATTTCTTGAAATTGTGTGGGTTTGTATTAATGATAGGTATGTGTTTTCCAAAAATTACAAGAATTGGGTTCATAGTTTTAAAAATATGTGGAAATCAAAAAAATGAAATTGTATGCCTTAAATAAGGAAGAAAGTAGAAAATATCCATCATGTATAGCAATTCCTCTCCCTCTTTGAAAAATTAGCATGCCCTCATGCAATGCTAGAAAACAAATTGAGGTGGTTGCTACTATCTGTTGAAGTCTATGTTTGGTGTAAAACAACATGGAATAAGGGAGGCGTTGAGAATGAATAAGAATAACAATGGATGATAAAGAATATGAATGACGTGGTTATAAGAAAGAAATGAATAAAAGGAACACTCCCCCACACTCGAAAATGATATGCTGCTGAAAAAGGGGAAGTGGTAAAGATGTGGAATGAAAGATGACAAATAATGCTCAAAATAGATTTTCATTAAATTCTCCTAAATTCATAATAAATTAGAAAACTATGCGATTTTACCTCAAGTTTTACCTCCAAAAAATGTGGAATGACATATATGGACTGGCAGTTGTTGAAGCTGATGTAGACAGAGTTGGTGCTGAAAGTGATGCAAAAGGTGGAATCCAGGGAAGCACATCATGTCTGAAGAATTGTTCACGTTCGCGAGCCTCTACTGTGAAGTGCAATAGTGTGGTCATGCTACGAATAGAATTCTGCCCATACTTGTTGTTCTCCTGTAAACAAAGCACTATTTTGCATACAATGTGCTTGAATCCATAGTGTTAGCTTTGAATAGCAACAGATAAGATGCCTGCAAAATTACAATTAGAAAAACTTATGTATACATGTAATACTAATATGTTGTCAAATCAACAAGGTATGGCAAAGTGTAGTAATCATATCGCATGCAATTCCATAATGCAGACATTCCCCCCTCTAATATAACCATAAAGCATATGAAAGGGGTGGTGCTGACGGCAAGGCAATGGAATGAACAATATATCAGTAAGGGAGGCAGAGTACACTTATCAATGATAGGACGGTGAAAGTTATGGTTATATTGAGAGCAAAGTGTGTAAAGATAGTTATGAATAAGAGATAGGACGCTTTGGATTGATGATATGTTATGAAAAGAGAAAAAGGACAGCAATATGCCAAAAAGATGCTTTACTGACGGTATTCTAGCTGAAAATGATGTGATTGATCATAAAACAATTTCTCATGCATAAAGGTTCAAAACAGGGAAAAGATTAAGGAAATAACTTCTCTGATAAAAAGAAAAATAAGAAAAGGGTATTATAATAATAATTGACGATAAGATATAACTTCAATACCATAAGCAGAGCCGCTGCTGCCAGCAGGCATCCATAGCCCCGGCAGGGTTGCTTTTTAACCCATATGAGCCAAAATCCTCAATTTATAACTAGAGAGTTTCAGTGTTGTTCTACAGAAGAGATCAATGTGCTGGCATGGTAACCAGATAACCACACTGCCATTCACTAGGATGTAGCAAGAGTGATCAGGCCGGCTCGTGATGAGACCTCCTGTTCCAAGGATAATTTGGCTATCCAATGGATCATAACCCTGGTGTGGTGGCCATAATGGGAATGTCACTTTGTTACAGCCTTATGAACATGGTAGGCTGGCTCGTAATGAGACCCCCTATCCTCGATCTGTGAACAAAATTTTGTTATTATTACACATTTTTATGATAAAAAGAGGGAGGCTCAGTACTCCTTAAGAGCAGGGATGGCGAAAGAAGTTGAAGATGTCAATAGAAAAAAATATACCCATAATCTCATTTATTACAGACAAAGAAGATTATAACCAGGGATGATGGAACCAGCATGGTATTAAGATGATCAATCAATATCATGTTCAACAGAAAACAATGCAGTAAAGTAGTATATAAATAATTGTGTCCCTTCTGAAAAGAATCTATCATCAAGGAGCTGTCCTGTTAAAGATCATAACGTGAATGATATTAACTTGCTTCAATAGAATCCATAATTCTTGTCCTCATAAAAGTAGTGTACTTCATGCCATGAAAGAGAATCAGGAAAATGTTGTTGAGATGAACTATGAATAATCCCGCAAGAGAAAGGAAGGGTTGCTTTCAAAAATACTCTCAAAGTGTTGCTTTTTTTTGAAGGAACAGCAAAAAAACTCAAAAAGAAAGTGGTGTTCTGTGTAGGGAACAACAAAGAAAATGCATACCAAAAAAAAGCAAAAATACACACAAAAACGCGAAACTGTTGTTCCTTTTTCAAAAAGGAACAGCAAAAACACGCACTGCTGTTCCTTTTTTCAAAAGGAACAGCAAAAACTCAAATTGTTGTTCCTTTTTCAAAAGGAACAGCAAAAACACGCACTGTTGTTCCTTTTGAAAAAACGAACAGCAAAAACTCAAACTGCTGTTCCTTTTGAAAAAGGAACAGCAAAAACACGCACTGCTGTTCCTTTTTTTGAAAAAAAGGAACAGCAAAAACTCAAACTGTTGTTCCTTTTGAAAAAGAAACAACAAAAACACGCACTGCTGTTCCTTTTGAAAAAAAGGAACAGCAAAAACTCAAACTGTTGTTCTTTTTGAAAAAGGAACAGCAAAAACACGCACTGCTGTTCCTTTTGAAAAAAAAAAAGAACAGCAAAAACTCAAACTGCTGTTCCTTTTGAAAAAGGAACAGCAAAAACACGCACTGTTGTTCCTTTTTTTCACTCAAACTGTTGTTCCTTTTTCAAAAGGAACAACAAAAACACGCACTGCTGTTCCTTTTGAAAAAAAAGGAACAGCAAAAACTCAAACTGTTGTTCCTTTTTCAAAAGGAACAGCAAAAACACGCACTGCTGTTCTTTTTGAAAAAAAAGGAACAGCAAAAACTCAAACTGTTGTTCCTTTTGAAAAAGGAACACAAAAGGAACAGCAAAAACTCAAACTGCTGTTCCTTTTGAAAAAGGAACAACAAAAACACGCATTGTTGTTCCTTTTGAAAAAAAGGAACAGCAAAAACTGAAACTGTTGTTCCTTTTGAAAAAGGAACAGCAAAAACTCGAACTGTTGTTCTTTTTGAAAAAGGAACAGCAAAAACACGCACTGTTGTTCCTTTTCAAAAAGGAACAGCAAAAACACACCAAATGCTGTTCCTTTTGAAAAAGGAACAGCAAAAACACACCCAACGTGAAAGTGCAAAAGTGTTGTTCCATTTCGAAAAGGAACAGCAGTTGTTCCATTTCGAAAAGGAACAGCAAAATGAACTGTGAAAAAGGAACAACAAAATGAATGGTTGAACCAAAAAGTGCTATTCCTTTAGAAAATAAATAGCAAAACGAAAATGATGTCCCTTTGAAAAAGGAACAGCAGGAACGACAAAAATGCACACAAATGTTGTTCCTTTATAAAAGGAACAGCAAAATACACAACCATAAAATGCAAACACGCAAAGAATGAATTAGCTGTTCACTGCATTGATGCTTTTGAATGAAGCAACACCTGAAACACAAAATATAAAAGAAATTAGAAAAGAAACAACATTTTATTTAAAAAACAATATGTAAATTAAGTTACAACAACTATGATATTATGTAAAAAAAATGATCTTTTTGAAAAATGTTTTGGCAGCAGTGACAAGACATGAATCTTGAAATTGAAATCAATTCTTCATTTATTCTATTATGAATCCATTGGGTAATGAGTTGGATGAAATTCCTTTGTTTTATTAAAATTTGTTTCAAGAATCACTTATCCATAAATTGACGTTCTTTTTCTCCTAGGACCTGCAAAAAACGAGTGTCTACTTGCAATAAAACATTAAATCATGGAGAAAGAGAGGTGCACGGCTCCCCTAATCCAAGAATTATGCAAAAAAAACTAACAAGTAGTTACTCTATAGAACAAATCCAAAGAGAAAATAACAAAATAAAATTTATTTGTTACCTGCGGGAGAGCAGTGGTCGACCATACTAACCAGCAGTGTTTTAATCACAACTTCTTTGTTTTTCGTCCAAATTGAGTGATTCCAAAGCCAAATGAGAGCTAATTCAAAGGTGTATCTCTAATAGAAACAGGTTTTAAAAACTCAATGATATGATATGTCAAATTTGTTTAGAACAACCTGCATAATAGAGTCATTTTCGATTACCCGGCTTAGACCAACAGTTGATATTTCAAGCATAACTTTTTCGTTTGATGTCGAATTCGAATGATTCAAATTGGAAATGAAAATAGATTCATTTATTGATCTCCAATAGAAACAATTTTTTAATACAAGAAGAATTGATAGGTCAAATATTGTAAGGAATAGCCGGAAAGACAGAGTTTTAAGAGTGCTGATTTACAATAGACAGTCAGTATTTTGATCATAACTTCCCCATATGATATCGAAAATGAGTGATTCCAATTGCATTGTAAACTAGATTCATAGGGGAATCTACCATAGAAACAGGTTTTAAAAATTCATTCATTTAGGCCTCCAAAAACTGACTGTCCCAACTCTGTTCCTGAGCTGCCCGCTAGACATCCGGTCAATGTTTTGGCTCTAACTTTTTCGTTTCAAATCCAAATTGAGTGATTCAAATTGGATTGGAAAGTAAACATCAAGGGCTACTTAGGATAGAAACAGGTTTTAAAAATATTCACTTTTGGTCCCTCAAAACATGACTGTCCCGACTGTTTTTCCAGAAAGTTCATCAAGCCCGCAAGCCAAAAAAAATGAAATTCAAGCATTTTTTCAAATTGGTGATAAAAATGAAAATGAGTGTTTGTAGAACTTATTATTTCCATTATGATTCATCTACATACACAAATTATTAAAAAAAATTATCACCGATGTTGATTTCGATAGCATGTTGCAACAAAAACAACTAGTTTTACAAAAGAACAAAATGCACTTATTTATGTCCTTATTTTGTTTTATTTTATTTTTTCACTAACCTACTTTGATTGAAGGATGAATATGACTACGCGTATGAGTACTTCCAGTGAAGACATTTTCGAAATACGGCTTCACGTATGCACATACCCAAATTTGAAAAATGCATGTTAATGGATATTAGGGTATGAGAAGCCAACTTCCCTTCAAAAAATGGTATCAAAAATTGTTGAAGCATGGAGTGATGTTGCAAACAAATGATGGAGTGAAACCAATCTTCAATGTATCCTTTATTTTCTTGATTTCGCATAGCCATCATATCATGAAGTTCTTGAGCTTTTAAAATAGTTTGTTGATGCATAGTAAAAGAAACCTCATTTTCTTCCATAGCTTCTACAATTTTTGCATTTGAAACATTCTGAATCTCATTGTAGGTTTTCTCTAATAACACATGTGAGATAGAATGGGTGGGAACGGTGGGTAAATTTTCCAGCTCAACATTGTAAGCATGTTGTACTGGTTTATTATGGTGAGGGTGTGGAATTAGTTGAGCAGGAAAATGTGTATGGAATGGAGCATTTTGATGATGTGGCTGATTGGGTTGTGTGAATGGTTTTGATGGGCAAGCAAGATATTGTGGAAGAGCTGGTGGAGAATATGGAGAATGTGCTTGTGCTACAAGATGAGGGAGAGTAGTCATGCCATCATAAGATGAACCATGCCCAACTTGTAAACAAGATTGATGGTTATATTGAAATTAACATGGTTGCCCTAACACATTAGCATTCCATAATGGATTATGCAAGTATGACAATGGAGAAAAAGTGTTTTGAACCATACCTGTAGGCCTTGTTGCAGCTTTCTTACCTCTTAGATATGCTACTTCCATCCTAGATAAGGAAGAGTGAATATCTATGAGATGCTCCTTTCGGTCATGAGAACAAAACATTTCATCAAATTCTTCATTTTTATGAACCTGCAAAACATCCAATTTTTCATTTAGAGAGCTAATAAAATCAACTTTAAAATGTTCAAATAACACATTGATTTCAGCTCTTATGTCTCCTGTTCTTGTAGCAGATTTGGAAAACAAAGAAAAAACATCTCTAGGATTCTTACCAGCCTTGGAGATTCCTCTTGAATACCTTATGCACAACTCACAAACATCATCATATGATAACTGAAAAACATCACCTTTTCCTATCAGATTTAAAAGTTCTAAAAATTCATCTTTGATTCCTTTAAGAATGAGTGTTTTTAAGATCTCTTTTTCCAAATGCTTATGCTTTGATTTTTGAAGGTTATAATGAAATCGATCTACATAGTCCTCCAAACTTTCATCTTCCCCTTGTATCATATAGAAAATATCTTCATTGGCTTTGCAATAGTCTTGGTACTTCTTCAAGAATATGTTCTTCATGTCCTCCCATGATTGGATGCAATTCCCACCTAGGCTCATGAACCATCGGAGAGCTGCTCCTTTTAGAGTAAGAGGAAACACTTTCAATCTTTGATCATTAGTACAATAATCATATCCTCTACAAAGTATTTCAAACTCAAACATAAATGTATGTGGATCTTCATTTGCTAAACCATGAAAATTTGGTAAAGATGGGGGAATTATGTGCATTTGTGTCACTCCTCCTAGATCTTTGATAGGAAATTCAAAAGTAAAAACGTGAGCCATTTCTTACCATAGTTTAAGATGTTCTTCATGTGTTTCTTCAAGGCTCCTTCTTCAAATGTTCCTGTCAAAAGGTTAGTGGAATGGGTGGTGCTTACATCACCACTTGCGTGAGATCATGTGATTCATTTTTTAAAAATTTCTATCTTTTTCCTAATCATTCACACAAAAAATTCAAACATCTATTTCTACCCTAGGTTCTTTTAACAGTCCTGCTGGAAAGCGGACGAGGGAGCAGGGCTTTTACATGCTCCGTACGCAGGTTCTTACCTTCCGTTTTTAAGATCCAACTCTTCCCTAGCAGGCACTCATCAGATTCACATTACTCTTTAGAAATGGCTACACTCTCCCCGGCAACGGCGCCAAAATGTGGAGCGATAAAAAGGTGTCTTTTGAACTCCTAATTACCTTCACATTAATTATCAACCTAGGGACGACTTTTTATTTCAAGAGTGTACTTTGTTTGAGGCGGCTATTTACTTAAGAGTAATGTTTTGCAGTATAGTGCTTAAAACCCAAAAGTAAATGAATGCTTGAAAAAGAATCTAATTGGAACAGCAAGAAACTGAAATGTTCTAAACTCAATCATTCATTCAAACAACCATCAATCGAGGATATAGTAGCAATAACTCAGTCCTCTAGAAATTGATGCAAAAGGAATTAGAGCATGGACCATGGATCAGGGAGCGTGGTAGCATTTGCTGAGGCTCACGACAGCCTTGGACCTTCTCTCACACCAAAGCAATAAGTGCAAGTAAATGGACAGCAGAAAGTAAAATAGAACAGCAAACAGGAAATGGAATAGCAAGTCTAAAATGGAACAGCCGTAAATGGAATAGCAACTGGAATTAAAAGAACTGAACGACAAACTCTAATTTAATGGAAGCAAACAACAACCAAGCCAAATCAAATAAATCAGACAACAAACGGAAATAGAATGGCAACTAATTAGAAATGAAATATGGAACAGCCTACGGTGCTAAAATAAATAATACACACAGCGTACAGGGATATTAAGAAACGATAATCTGAGTCTGATACGCAAGTATTAATCCTGGTTAGAAAGGGTAACGATTACAATTCATGATGGAACCACAATGTCAATTGAACAGCAATCGTATGAAGTATAAACCATGGACAAATACAGTAATACCAACTTAAGAAGGTTGCAGCTTGATTACTCCGCAATTAAATAACAATAGCATTCTGTAGAGAACATCAATGTTACATTAACGACTTTAAAGAGATAGCAATACGTTATAAGATCAGAATGCACATTACGACTTTCTTGTTGCAGAGAATGATATATGAAATATAACAGAACTGCAATAATAAAACACACCAGATTACCAATTCAAGCTGATAATACAAATCACGCATAAACCAAAAAGATAATATACAGCAGCAGCAGCGTACTCCACCAGAGGCTGGGCCCTTAGCCGCCAGCGGACGCTGCGGGGTTACTTCAGAATGAGAAAAATGAACAGTACTCCCAAATCATTTATCAAGGATAATTTTAGGGGCGAATGTTCGCCCTTTGGCGAAATTAAGGGGTTTTAAATTTTTAGTGGGCGAATATTTTGTATCATAGTACATTTTTACAAATCACCTCAAATAGCCCACCTTATTTTAAGGGAGAGGGTAAAAAAGGTAAATTTAGCCCTTGAAATTAGGACTTAAAACCTTCCATTCGCCCATTTTCAAGAATAGGTTTTATTTAAGTGAATCCATTCGCCCATTTTCAAGAATAGGTTTTATTTAAGTGAATCCTATGGGCCAAATACCATATTTATAAAAGAGGTATGGTAAATTAATAAAAATATAAATAAATGAGAGGTATGGTAAATAAATAAAACATTTTTTATATTTACTCCATAAGTCACCTTATATACATGTAAGAGTGTAAACAAATAAAAATATAAGTAAAGTGGAGGTATGGTAAATAAATAAAACGTCTTTTTATACTTACTCAAAAGGTATGGTAAATAAATAAAAATATAAATACTCAAAAGGTATGGTAAATAAATAAAAATATAAATAAACTAGACGTATCGTAAATAAATAAAACCTCTTTTTATATTTAGTCCATAAACCTTGTTCTATTTATGAAGGCTCAAGAAAGAGGTTTTGTTTAAGTGAATCCTATGGGCCAAATACCATATTTGTAAAAGAGGTATGGTAAATTAATAAAAATATAAATAAACGAGAGGTATGGTAAACAAATAAAACATTTTTTTATATTTACTCCATAAGTCACCTTATATTTACGATCACTCAAAAAATGGGTTATATTTAGGTGAAACTTATAGCCAAAATACTATGGGACAAATACCATGGATTAGATTGTTATTAATACCATGCAAAAAACCATTATTAACCCTAATATTAGAATTAATAAAAATAAAAATGGCACATGGTATTGACCCATGGTATTCACCAAAATGGCACATGGTATTGACCCATGGTATTCACTTGGAATGTAGCCTATTTAAATGGGGGAATTAAACCAGCATGTAGCCTATGCTAAGATTAACTAGGACTTTACAAAGTTTTATTATTTAGTGAAAGACTCGCCAAGATCTTACAAGATTTTATAATTGAGTAAAATATTCGCCATGCCTGGTGAGAGATTCGCCAAAAAATTATATATACATATTATATTATTGATAAAATCGCCTTCCATTTTTCCTACATACCATGGAGATTCGCCCATTTATTATATTTATAAATTTAGGGGGGGTTCTTAAAATTTTCCCTGTCATTTATTAATCAGCCAATTGTGGAATCATTACAACAGCAAAAACTTAAGAATTACAGCATGAATAATCCACCATCGTTGTCCATCATTTCTCATTCCCCAAATCCATCATCACGTCTCCCCCTCTCTCTGATCTTTATTCTCATTTAAATAGAGAAAGATCAGAGAGCATAGATAATTACAACATGATTTGTTTTACAAATTTGGGTTGATTCTAACCAGATGATCAACAAGAAAATATATTTCCTTTCATCTCTCAACAAAAGCAAGACGAATTTGGGTTTGCAGCTAAAGTTTGGAGGACGGCCGCAACTGCAAATCTGAGAAAATCGTGCTCAAAGAACCCTGCGTTTCTCCCTGTACAAGCCGAATTTGGCCAAACCATTCTTTGACAAAGTTAATTGGGCCCGTTCTGGACAAAACCCATGTTCCGGATTTCTCAAATTCGTCTTCATTTGCTCAGAATCTCAACCACAAAACTGTCACTCCTTAAACCAGCGAATTTCTGAGTTGGCAGATTTAAAAATCAAATCTTCAATCTGGAAGTTACCTTGGAGGCTAAAAATGGTGAATAATGTTATAACCAACTTATTAGAACTATCATTGGTAAAATAATGCATAATCATCAATTTATTAGAAATAAAGGAGAATAAATAATGTAAGAGCATAAATCATCATAAAATGGATTTATATAATAAATTATAATAAATGACATGATGAAGAATGGTAGAAATGGGTGGAATAAACGTTCACAAGTGACAATAATAATGGCATATTAACGACCCAACACATACCTCAAAAAAAAATTATTCCATTGTTCTTCGAGCTTGAGAAGGAGAGAGCCAGAAATCAACGATGGATGCAGATCACCAAATCCAAGGGAGTGGAAGACATTGGGCACATGGAGGAGAAGGTCACGGAGATGGAAAATAGCTAAGTAGCTTGAGAGATAGAGAGGCCATAATGAAAAATCAACTAGAGACAGAAAATGCATGGTTGAGAGGATAGCTACAAGAAAGATACAACCAATTGGCATGTATGGCCAATCTCTCTTTGGAATCAATCCAGTGTAGGATGCCAGCTAAATATTATGCCCTATACCTCAAGGAACAATGGTTGCAGTTCCAGATCAAGACCCTAGCACAGAGAGACACCATGCCATTTCAGGACTACAGGAAGTTCATTGATTTTTTGATCGTAGCACACTAGAAGATAGGGCCAAGATGGTTGAGTTTTATTTGCACAACATGGCCTTAACAGACATGAATGTATGGGACCCTAATGCCAAGCTAGGAGATTTACAGTTGATGGCTTTGGCATCATGGATGAACCATGGGGAATCAAGGGTTGCAGAGATGAAGAATATATTGGCAAGAGAGAAAACTTAACCTCTTATAATTAGGGCTGAATAGTCAGATCCCATGGCCCTCATCAGTACCCATAATTTGATTGCAAATGATCCTCAGCTTCCACCTAGATATCTTGCTGCGCAAGAGCAAGCAATTTCACATTTTGAGGATATGTTCAAGCTATTAGGAGATGATAGTATACATGCTTTCCTAAGGAGATGGAACACATTTCCATACAAATTAAAGATAAGAGAGTACCACTCTCCTCAAAGATTTATAGAAGCACTAAATAGTACACCCATGTACAAGCAATAGACTATGCAAAGGCTGAAAGTAAATTGGGTTGGTCTGAAACTCAGTCCACCACTACTCTTAGGAATGCTAGAAAGAAGGAAGGAAGAAGAAGAAGGGGGTAGTGGGAGGAGGTAGAAAGGAAAGCAGGCTTCTATGAACAAGAAGAGGAAACCACAACAGAGGCATGGGATGTCAGGGAGGCCATATTGATGTAATTTTTTGTTTTGGTAATAAGAAAGAGTTTTGTTTTGAGCCAGAATTGAGTTAACTTAGAGGGCTGAAGCTCTTGGGTTAGGGCCCAATCCTAGCAGCCAAGGCTCCTCTTTCTTTTATATGTATGTTTAGTGTAGTTTCATAGCTTCATTGTTAATTTGCTTTTAGATGCATTTCCATTGCAAGTAGTGTAGATTGGATTGGTTGTTTATGAGTTTTCTTCCATTTGTGCCTTACTTCAGTAGTAGTTTAGCAAGGATAAAAGGAGCACCATAAAGTTATCAGCAGGTGTCTCGGCCTCACTTCCTCCCTCGGGGATCATGACTAGAGGAAGGGATCCTTAAGCAGCCCCAAAAACACAAATTTTTATTTCTTTTATAAGATTTGGAGTTTGTTGTCTTTTAATTAGTATTTGGTTAGTTTTGAAAGGTAGGACTCCCTTCTCATATTTTTCATCTTCATTTTTGTAGTAGATCTCATCCATGCTTTCATTCCTTTCAGCGACTTTCCTCATGCATAATGTAGGTAGTTAGTTCATTAATTCTGCGTTTCTAGTTTATGAGAATGTTTATTGTTTTCATAGATTTTTGGAAAATATACATGTTTTATGCAGAGTAGGTGCTTCAGGAGGAGACAAATATTTCATAGCCAGCAGCCACCTTCCACTCCATCCACCTTAGCCATCACTTGTTTTCACCATCACCTTCACCAGTTTTCATCATTTTTCATAGAAATTCTTCCAAGCACATTAAGTGAATCCAACCATCTCCTATATTTGTTGTTGACTTCTCAGTGATCCTAGACACTCTCCCACTCCATTCCACCCATCAACCACATTTCCTAAGCCTTCCATCATCTCCAACATCTCACATTTTTCTCTCGATTGTATCCTGTAGGTTTACAGGGAATCCTGTAGGTTTCTAGTACATCCTGTATGTTTTCCTGAAATGGCCTGTTTTGAGGCTGAATTGGGGGAAAACCTATAGGAAGTCACTAAAAGCCTCCCAAGGGTCTCCCACACCATCCAACCATCTCCTAACCCTTCCATCCATCCTCAAGCATCCTTAATTCACCTGCCACATCACTAGAAGAAATTAGTTTGCATACTTGATTTTGCATAAAAAAAGACAAAAAGGCAAAAATAGATCTAGTTCAGTCTCTTTACTTGCACATTAGTGATGTTTGATGCTTCTTACTTCTATAACTTAGTGAGTAGCATTTGGTTCATGTTGATTTAACATTTCTACAAAGCATAGTTTCTTAGTAGTTAATTAGGAAATGGTGTGATTTAGCATTGAATTTCGGTCTTCTCCATTATTGTAGTAGAGTAGCTCTCTCTTAGAGTAGATTTACCTTTCTTCCATCAAGAAATCAAGCTTCTTCTGACTCCATAGAAGTCTGGATTGAAAACCCCAGTGGTCTCTCGTCAGCTGAACTGTGACAACAGGAAGAACCATCACTTTTACTTGTGTATACACCATTGTCACCTCCAAGTTTTTACGAACCTCGGGTTGATAAAGTAAAGCTGGTAGCCCAGGAGTTGCAGCATTCTTGTTGCAATACTGGCACTCATCAATATTTTAATCTGAGAGTTAGTTTTCAATAAATTTTATATCCACAAAAAGGTCTTGCTGATTTGAATGCAATGGTGGCACTAGTTTTTAATTTTGCGGAGTTCGAAAAATTACAAAATTTTAAGACCCCATTTCCATAACAGGACATTGGAGGTTGGGTCAATGATAGTAACACCTTCTTCATCCCTTAGGATGCTCTATGTGGTGGAAGGATGTTTTACAATTGAATTGGTCGTGAAATAATTGAGATGTTATATCATGCATGAATTAATTGACTAACAAATGAGGTGTGTGTAGACCACTAATATGCACAGGAATGAAAAAGGGAAATTAACCCCATAGCTATTACAAGAAATAAATTTGGGTTGCATGACTGATATAAATTTAAGAAAAAAAAACTATTTCTAAGTTTAATAAAATTGTTATGTTTATTCATGTGATGAAATTCCTAATGAACTTGGTAGTCTACCTTGTAGATCTGCATTAGAGGGAATGTGTGAATAAAGGATCATTTAAGGGGGCTTGACTAGTTCAATATGAACTAGTTGGACAACGATGTTACAACTGTGAAAATGGCTTAAGAAAGGAGATTCCCTTAACTTAAATTTGTGCTTGGCTGATATATTTTATTTTGAAATAATCTAAACATGTGAATGGTAAGAAAGTAAGAAACTGATACTTGATATGTTTTGGGTAATACAATGAGGTTTTTAATAGATTCCATATCACATGGAATATTCATATGGAAAGTGTTCCAGAATGATCTCTTGTTTTTAACTGCCACATGAAAGAAAGTAGTGTGTGTATGCTTATGTGTATGAGATTTGTTATGTGAATTATTGAAAACAATAGAGGTTGAGAGTTAACTCTAAAAATAATATCACACGAATAACATGGAATATGTGCATGGATGGCACATGCATGTCGTAATGTATATGCACATGCTTGGGTATATGAACAAATACATTGTTTGAATATGTAATTAGGATACATAATACAAATGTCTTTTATGAAATTTCATTGAAACTTGTAAGCAGTTGAATTGATAGAGTTGTGACTAATATGTGAGGTTGGGAAAATTTTAGGAACTACTGAATATTGAAACAATAGGAATCTTAAAATCCAATTGGACTCTTGAAAATACTTCAATTGACAATGCTTGTGATGGTAGCCACATAAGTAAGGCAAGAAACAAGAAAAGGTAAAAAAAGGTAAAGGAAAGGAATTGTGTAAGAATACCTTTTAGCTGAATTTGATACATTTTGGTGTTCAAATTAATGGATGTATTATATGGATTCCCAAGAAGGAGTGTGGTTAAGGAAGGGAGCCTTCAGTATGAAAAGATTGTTGTGACTTGTGTAATGCCTGCAAAACAAAATGGAGAACTAAATTTCCCATGAATTTAAAGATATGCAAAGTTTGACCCTTTGGGTCACCGGAGTAAATATTTGCTTGCATTTTGAAATGCTTAAGATGATTACGAGCCAAGGATATAATGCAATATAGTTTCATTTGATCTATTTGAAATCAGTTAAAGGTGATAGAATCATTGTATGTGTAATATTTCTAAGATCAATTTAGGACGTTGTGAATTTTCGCAATGAAAAGATTGTACGTATGAGAAATTACAACTATTTGGTTGATTGGGACTTCATATTGAAAGTAGAGTGTTGTAATGGAATGTGAGGTAGAAGCCACCATGGCAGAATATCACCACCTACAAGATATGTCACAAGGTTCGTTGAACTTCAACCTTGAGCTTCGAATTTTGGCAAACCTTAAAAAAAATTGAGGTTCGTAGAACCTCATTAAACCTCATAGTGATTCACCAAGTCCATAGATAAAAAATCATAACCCATGGCACAACTCAAGTTTGTAATCTATCCTTGCAATTTCCATGTTCGTGATAGTAATTTTTATGTTTATTGATGTTGATATCTTACTATTTTATCATTTATTTCATTTTAAACTTAATATATATATATATATATATATATATATATATATATATATATGAACCTAATGGCAAACCTCATCAAAAAATTCAAACTCAAATAGAACCTAATCATTGTTGAACCCAAACTCGAACCTGAACTATGTGACTTAGCGTGCAAGGGAGCCAAACAACACAACTAAAAGTATCATGTGTATGAGATATATCTTCTGAATGAAACATATTTGGGCAATTGAAAATTTCTAGTTTGAAATTTTTGAGTATATTTCATGGGAACTAAATGTTGTGACACAGATGAAATGATGGAGCAAGGATCGTAGGAACAAGACCATTGTGGTGGAATGGTAGCACTATGACACTCTGATTACCTCATGGGAGAAGTCATAGCTGACACCTTGATTGTAATACTCCATGAGCAATGCAATGGAGCATGTCAAACATGCACTTGGCTATAATATTCTTTGCACAATATAATAGGCCACATCATAACAACACTTGGTTATAAGACTCTAACAATAACTCCATGCAAGAAAACCCCTTGACAAGTAGACTATGTTATCACTCAGAATTTTCTCTAGAAGTTATCAAAAGAAAGAAAATGATCGAGGTAACCACAAACCAACTTTTAAGCATAGGCTCTAGCCAACCTATGACTCAGAGAGGGCTCTCTCTATATGATTTAGCTTTGTTTGCTAGGATTTCAGGCTAGTTCTGAGGTTCAAGGGGTTTTTTATTTGTATTGAAGATTGGATGGTGGAATCCTTAAAACAGATGGATAGAATGATGTCTTTGGACTATTGGGCTATGGAGTCAACAAAAGGGCACCAAATTTGGAATTAACTCACTAAAGGGAGTGTTCAAAGGGCAAGCTAGCAGAGTAAAGTGTAGGTCTTTGGGCCAGATGGGTGAAATGGTCTTAACCAGGGTGAGAGAGAAATTGAGAATTCTCAGACCAGGATTAAAACGACGAACAGAGGATAATCAAAAACAAAGGGCAATTAAGAATCCTTTGCTATAGATTATAGAGAGACAACCTAAACCAAGGAGAAATTAAGAATTCCTTAACTTAGATAATCAGTAGAAAACATTTAAACGTATAACCATTAAAACATAGTGCAATTAAGCAAATTCTGAGATATTATTCCATGTTATAGCATTCAGATACATAAATACATTAAATATTGTGGAAAAACTTTAAGAAAGAAAACACCAACGTGAGAAAATACTTGTTTGCACTTCGCTCTACACATGAATCCTGTGAAATATCTTGTCTTTATTCATCAATCCAGCCTGCTGGTCCAATTAGTGATGCAATAGCTTTATAGTCTTTTGATCAAGAAGTCTATAGAAATGTCTAAGAATCCACCCTACATACTTCGAATTGTGAAGTATTTATACAAAAATTATTACAAAATATCTCAAACTAACTTGAGATTTAATCTAGGAAATACAAATATCTTCTTGCAAGAAGATAGAGACAGTTATTGAAATGTTTTCATGTTGTCCCTTTTATTGTGGTGTTGCTAGCCTTTATAGTTTCATTTATAGCCCTTTATGCTGGCTTGCTGTTGTGGTCTTTTACGTTGGAATCTTATTTAACTTTTAACTTTCACCTGATATTCTTTGACACTGATACACTTTAGCATGCTGACCTGTTTTCATCTGTTTACCTAGTTGTTCTACTTTTACTATATAGTAACCTTTTTACTGTAAATTTCTTACAGAAACTCAATCATCTTTTCCCACCATTTATCATCAGGTAACTTGACATTCATCATTTGCCTATATATCTCATCAGCCTCGATATACTTGGAAAAATTGGGCTTGGTGATGAACAAGTGTTTTATCTCATGCAGGAGAAAAAACAAGATCTCAAATGTATTATACAAAACTTTGCCTGTTGGCAATGTTTTTATTGCTAAAGTTCTAGCTTGTTCTTTAGCCAGCTGCCTGAGTTTCTTATCATAGTCCTGTTGTGTCATAAGTTTGTCATTAATGACCAATGGACTGGGGAATCCTTTCTCCCTCAAAATTTGGAACTTACCCATGAATCTATCAATGGCTACCTGGATGTTATGGTACTTTTCTTCCAAGTTTAGCATTAGGTTTTCCTTGGAAGGGACCTTCCTCATTTCAAAAATGGTTTCAGTTTTGTCTTTTATATCTAGCTCATGAAGCTCATATCTATTTTTGTTGTTAAGGAAGTGGATGAGTCTATTGGCATCCTCAAACATGTCTCCCAATTCCTCCTTGACTTTTTGGATAGCTTTTGTAGCTATCTTTATTAATTTTGTCTACTCAAAAATAACTTGAATAGATGGGCAAATATCATTGACGGAGTCAATGATATTGGCCCATAACAGTTCCTTGGCTTGTCCAAGGGGTTTCTCCAATGTTAGGTCTTTTTCCATCGCTTTGACTCTTTCACTCATTCTATTGGCCTTTTGTGCCTCTTCCTTTTGCATAATTTGGGCAAGTTTGTAGTCAATTTCTAAACTTGCCACATTTTCTTTCAGTTTGTTCATTTCTATAGCCTGAATAGACATTTCCTCCATGGCTCTGATCAACTTAGCTACTTTTTCTCCTGATTCTCCTACTGTTGATGTAGACTCTGCTAAAATTGGTTGTGTTGTAGGCATGGGAGCTATGGGAGCCAGTGAGGCTACCGGCATTGAAGGGACTGCTATTGAGACTGTTGGGATCACATTTGCAAATGTATCACTTTGCTTCAATTGAATTAAAGTGTCTTATTCTTTCTCTGTATCCTTTAACTGATCATTAAGTTTTAGGACCAAGTCCATCAACTCTTCATGTCTGGTTTGGCTCTCTAAGACCTCCTGTGTTTGGGGATGTTGCAGCTAAGGTATCTTCAATTGATTTTTCAATGCGGCAATGTCATCATTCTTTCTTTTAATCAGCTGCTCTGTGTCTTTAATATCTTTGGGATCATGTCCCAATTCAATCACTAAGTCTTCAAAAGACTTGATTCTAGTATCCTTGGCCTATGAGGACGCCTTCTCTAATTGATATTGAGTTGAGATATTGCTCAATGAATTCTGCAGTTGGTGGGCAGTTATGGCTTTACCTGTGAGGGTGGAGTATATCATCTCTCCAGCCTATTTGTGCAGTTCAATTTGGTCTATGGGATGAATATACCTTGCCATCACTTCAAAATCAACTCTCTTGAAATATGCTAATGTCCTTAGTTGTTTTGCAATTGGTTTTATGAAGGACATATGTAATTTTCCCTCCTTGATGTCAAAAGATGACATCAACCTTGTCTGATTGGTAGGTGTGAGTTTGAGATACTGATCATAAGTTTGGGCCTTTAGTTTCTTATTTCTCATCTTGATCTCTTTATATCTGTCTTTTATATCCTTATCCTTATCAACAGGCCTACTAAATGAGGATACCTCTACACTTATTTGTCTTTCCAAAATCTGGGTTTGTGATGTGGATGGCCCCTGTGTTTCCTCAGATAGAGTAGTGCCTTTACTTTTGTCCAGCTCAATATTAGTTATTTCTACTGAGCCCTTTGTGTCTTCCTACTCTGTAAAAAGATTTATCTTAGGCCTTTTGCTCTTACTAGTCTCATATTGTATATTTGATGTGCCCATTCCTGAACTTGAAGGTTCTTCCCTCATCCTTTTGGGGTTCTTTTCCTCATTCTGAGGAGTCTACATGATAGGAGGGGTGCTCATGGTTACCTCTTGTTGTTGAGGTACCTGCAGAAATGAGCTCTCATCAAACTATATTTCTAAGTCACATAAGGAATTCTCTACATCTACCTTTGTACTGTCTCTGTCTACAAGAGTGTTTTCAACCCACTCAGATTGATTTGCATATCTTTCTATCTCTGGTATGGGGTAGTGAATATAAGGTCCCAACTTGGCCTTCTTTCTCAATCTGGTCATAAATTCTTGAGGGTCATACCTCCACATGAAACTCTATTGGAACTTCATTTGCTGCAAAATTTGGTCTGCCTCCTTCCCCGCCTTTGTAAAATTGCAAATGAAGGGGCCTAACTGGTTTTTTACTTTGAATTGTGATCTTTTCTTTGCCGAGACAAAATTTATCTTATTAGAGTTCATTATTTGTTTATAGTACTCTAAAGAAAATAACCTCATGGAGAGGTACTTAGGTAGTTTATATGGTGCAAGCTAGCAACCATAAATCCTTATCTCTATGTGGTTTTGGTAAAGGTACCAATCTCCCACTTTGCTTTGTTTAGACAACTGAAGGACCCTTTTGATCTTTGGACTTATCCTGGGTCGAGGGCTTCCTTTCACCATAGTAATGACTGGATGAACAAAATAATCTATGAAATATGAATAGGTATATGGTGACTCATACTTATGGAACAGTGGGATCCAAAAAATGACAGACCTGGGCTGGCCTTTAGTATCTAGCTTCTGGAGGGGAAAAGGAAATCTGTCTGGTTGATAATATAAGAACATATGGTAGAGGATGGATGAGTATTTAAAAACTATTTCATTGTTCATCCTAGTGAACTGTTCATGCATTCTCTCAACTATGAACTCAGCATAATTGTACACAACATCAGGAGGTTGTCTTAGGGTATAGATTGACATGAAGGCCAGGATAAGTTCATCAAAAAATTCATCAGTGAAGTAGCCTAGGACACATGATATCATGGTGATGATTTGTTTTCCCCTTTCAGAGAACATGGCATAAAGATATGGGGGGGGAATTTTAGGAATGTATTGCTCTTCAACAATGAAATCTTGGAACAATTGGGTCAGTCTAGAGGGACTTAACTTGGAATATTGGTCTAAAAAATCTCCAATTGAGAGTGGATTCAGGTTTGGTCTTGGTTGGAGTTGCAACATTTCATTTATGGAATCAGCTATGATAGTAAACAACACCTTTTGGTCATGAGCCATTATGGCTCTATGGCTAGGGATGTAGCATGCATGGCACATATGGACAATTTTTGGGAAGATATGTACTTGGGAGAATTGATATCTGGGTAAATTGGATTCCCAAAGGCCAATTTCATCTTAATGGTTGAGGTATCTGTCCCTACTTAGACAATGGATTTTAAGCAGGAGGCCTTGCGTAGATGTATCCTTAATTTGGAAGTCCCTATTAACCAAGGGAAGGTGGTCGAGGTCCAAATGGGGAGTTGTGATAGGTCTAACGTCTAAGGCAACAGGAGCAGCCATAATTTTAGTTCTTGCAGATTTAAATTAGGCTTTACAGGTTTATTCAAAGTTTTTGAATGGAAATTGGAAACTTTCAGAGGGTTTGGCCGTAGGTTTTTAAATTTAAAGTATTTTTCAATTAATTTTACTTAATGAAAACACTTGACAGGCTGAACATTTCTGAATTTGAAAGGGGAGTGGTATTCTATGGTGAAATACCTAGAATTGGGTGAATTGGCTTCAAGTTGATGGTTCACGGTAGCTGCAGAGGTTTGTATGGTTCTAGTACAGACTGAGAGGTCAGTTGGGTTTTCTGCAGCATCTTCTGGAGCGAATTTGGAGGTTTGTGGCAAGTTTGGCATTTGCAGGAGTCGCAAATTTTTTTAGAGTTTATAGAGAAAAATGAGTGAAAAGGGGTGAAAAGAGGGATTTGCGGCCTTTTATAGAAAAACAATTATTTTTGGCAGGTTCATTTATGAATGAACAATTGGCAGTTTTTTCGGTTAAGCGGGGAAGCGGTTTTGCTTGGCCATCGCACCACTTTTATGGAGGGGGCGGTATTTGGGAAGGGTCACACGATGTACTCCAAAATTTGACACATAGCAGTAGGGGGGTCGGGGAAAACAACTTTATCGGGCGGGTAAAGGTCGGTGATCAGATTCGGCCGATATGGTTGTAGATCAGGCACTGCTTAATCGCGGGATTAGGTGATCAAGCAAGGTTAAATGCTGGGATTAATAAATTTTGTCAGGATATGGGGTAAAGTGTATAGTTTATAACTAAACTAGGGGTTGGGTTATTTATACAAAGGAATTAATTAATATGGGATAATGGAATTTGGGGGTTTATATAATAAAATTAAAAATTAATATGAAGTGAATAAGCGGAGTGGGTAATATCCCTTAAGCATAAGGTAACATGTAATATTTGCACGCTTTACATACACTTAATACTTAGGATAAAATTATTTTGTGGGTTTTTGAATGAAATATGTTTTAACGTGGGGGGGTTTACTTTTCCTAGGTAAATGAATTTAACCATAGGAAAAGGGGTTTTATTAAGCTAATGAAGGGAAATGAAGGGAGATGAATTTTACGAAGGTGTTTCTAACACTTTTTTTCCATAAGTCATTAGCCGAGGGTATGGTCCATCCAAAAGTTAGAGAAATGCTCTGAACCTCTTTGACTTGTAGGATTTAAAGTACTAGAACATAATTGTGGATAGGAAATTAGTAAGTAAAGGGGAAATATGAATGAGGGGGAGTTAATCACATGAACTTGTAAACCTCTGATTTTGCCTTCATAATTGATCATACATGTTGAAATATGTATCTAAGCATGATGCATGTGTTTTGATCCAATCATCTTTGTAGTTCAACAACCTTTCTTCTACTTACCCATTTCTTACCCTAACATTCTTTATTCATTTATTTAGGTGCATTTAGGCTAGCAAACCCTTATCCTATATTTTTCTAACCTTATATCATCCAAGGGCTCATATTAAGCTTATGAGCTCCTTTTATTTTCTCTACCTATCTAATGATTTGCCAAGACTAGATTGTTTGGTCAAATTGTATTCTCTAACTATAAACATAAAATTCAAAAAATGATATAATCACGATTAAACAGTTTGATTACCATGGATTGTGGCATGAATAACAAGTTACACACAACCATTATTATGCATAAAAGTAAATAGTAGTGGCATTTAGAGTTGCTCACTTTCATGGTCTTTTTTTTTTATTGGGGTTCATATATTTTCATTTTTTGACCTTTTTCTTATTCTTTTTGTCCTTTGAATTTTCTTTTAAGGCATACCTTCTTTACATCTTTTAATTTTTTAATATGGAAAACATTTGCAGAAAGCAAAGGTATGTACAATATTACAAGGCTTAACCTTAGTCATTCAAAATTATGACTCCTATTGGTATAGGAACCTAATGGTGGCTTCACTTGGGGATGGAATTTTCTAGCGAAATGTCAAGAACTTTAAAGATTAGTGGCCTTTGGATTGTTGTTGATGTTACCTTGCAAAGTGTTCCTCTATGCATCTGCATTATTGATACTTATGACAATGAATCTTTCAAAGCTTAGGGCCTTCTCTTCGGGCTTCAACTTCAAAAATCACCATCCAATCCAAACTAGACTTTTGAAAATAGAATATGTACAAATGGGAAATGAAAATTAGTAACTAGGCTCAAAGTAGTGTTTTAGCATTCGACCATTCACTAGCCCACCTTCCGCTTCTGTACCATCAATTTCTGTCAAGAAGAAAGCATTATTTCCTCTGTAATCATAAATGACATAGGAACCTTTCCATAGGAAATCAAATTTCCCACGTTTAATTACCTTTATCTTCCCTCCTTGAATCCCACTTTAGCACCTTGTCCCCCAGGTAGAAATCTTCAGCCTTGGTTCTCTTATCAAAAAAAAATTTAACCCTTTCTTGTACAACTTGAGATCTGATATAGACCTCTTCTCTAGTTTGTTGTAGATGAATAGTTTGATTGATTCTTCTTTGGATACTGTTTGGTTCAACCTGCAATTCTTGAAGTATCTTCATTACTGGTACTCCCAAAGAAGATGGAAAGACAACTTCCATCCCATAAACTAGTTGATAGGGAGACGTACCAATTGATTTCTTTGTAGTCAATCTATCTGCCCATAAGGTTTTTACTAGCTTTTTATTCCAAGTTTTCTTATTGTCCTCTAGTAACTTCTTGATGATGTTTACCAAAATTTTGTTTGAGGATTCTGCCAATCCATTTCCTTGAGGGTAATACTCTATAGAATGGCCCACGGTGATATGATACTTATTGCAAAAATCTATCATTCTTTTGGATTTAAAGGCTATTGCATTATCAGTAATGAGCTTAGTTGGACATCCAAATCTTGATAGAATATTGGTTTCAAGGAAGGTTATGATAACAGTGTCTGTGGCTTGCCTTGAAGGTATGGCCTCTATGCATTTTTGAAGTAGTCTGTGGCTGCGAGGATCCATTTGTGTTGGGTAGAAGAGGGTGGGTGAATTTCACCAATGAAGTCTAAACCCCATTGCTAAAAAGGTATTTCAGCAGAGATTGGCTTAAGGGGTAGAGGTAAAATATTTTCCTTCCCCTCAAAAATTTGACATTGTGACAAGAGGTCACATATTTTTTGACATTAGCAAACAAGGTAGGCCAGTAGAAACCAGCTCTAAGGATTTTATTTACAGTGGTCTTCCAGTAAAGGTGTCCTCCACAGTCACTTGCATGAAACTCTTGCAAAACTTTGTCAAATTCATCTTTTAATAAGAAATTAATAAGAATACCTTCATGATCTCTCCAAAATAGAGCATTGTCTAATATACAAAATTTCAAGGATTTCATCTTTAAAAACCTGCTTTTAGTCCTAGATAATTCAGGACGATCTTGTAAGTTCTGTAAAAAATAAATAATATCAGCATACCAAGGTGATTAAATAAAGGCCTGGCTAATTAGTCGAGTCGCCATCTCCTCCTCATTATCTATTGCTACAATAAAGTTTATATCCAAGGCTTGACAGTTTGATTCAGCCATGAGCTTGGCTAAACCTTGGCCCTTGATTAACTTAGTAGGTTTGATTTCTATATCATACTCTAAAATAGTAGCAATCCACTTTCCCCTCTTTCCATCAGGACCATCCTGAGTTAGGATGTCTTTGACTACTGAATTTGGAACGTAGGCTACTATATGAGAATATAAGATGTATACCCTAAAGTCCTTAATGGCTTTGACTAAAGCCAATGCTTGTTTTTCCATTATATTGTATTTCAAGGGGGCATCTCTTAGGGCTTTGCTAAAGAAAGCAATGGGTTGTTCATAGCCCTAGTCATTTTTCTGCAATAGAACTGTAGCTATTGTGTGCTCAGAAGCAAAGGAAAATAAGATGAAATCTCTGTCAAATTTAGGACTGATTAACACATGTGTTTTAGTTAAGGCCAGTTTAATGTCTTCAAAGGATTTTTTAGCCTCAATAGTCCATTTTATGGTGGAATCTTTTTTCAGCATATTGTTTAGTGATCTAATTAATTCTACCATATTAGATATAAATCTTCTAAGAAAATGAATTTTCCCTAAAAAAGCTTGCAACTCTCTAATGTTCCTCAGGTGTTATATTTGCAATATGGCTTCCATTCTCGTAGGGTCTATTCTTATACCATCTTTTGAAATTATGTGACCTAACAACTTTCCTTCTTCTAACCCAAACAAATACTTTTTGGGGTTCAAGGAGATTCCAAATTTCCTGCATTTAATAAAAGCTTGTCTTAGATGATCCAAATGTTGAAGGTTAGATTTTGAAAATATAGTAATATGATCTAGATATATCACAAGGAAATCATGAATTTCTTTTGCAAAGTCTATATTCATAGCCCTCCGGAAAGTGGCTCCTGCATTCATTATCCCAAAAGGCATTTTCACATACATAAATGTGCCCCAAGGAGTAGTAAAAGCAGTTTTGGGTTGGCCATCAGGATGAACCAAAATTTGATTGTAGCCAGAAAACCCATCCAACAATGAGATTCTGGTTGATCCAACTACCCTCTATAAAATGTGGTACATTTTGGGGAGAGGGTAGTTGTCTTTTAGTGACACTTTGTTGAGGTTTCTGAGATCCACACAAAGTCTAATCTCACCCGTTTTCTTTCTAGTTGGCAACAAGTTTGAGACCCAATCAGAAAATATGATTGGTGCAATTATTTTGGCATCATACATCCTCTGAATTTCTTTTTCAATTGCACATAATAAGATAGAATTGATCCTTCTAAGTTTTTATTTGAAAGGCTTTTGATTTTTAGTAATAGGAATTGTATGGTAGATGATGTTGGTGTCATAGTATTTGAGGTCCTCATAACTCCAAGCAAAGACATCCTGAAATTATTTCAACAACTCAATGTATTTTACTCTTTCAGTTAGAGGTAATGATTTTGAAAGTTTGATCAGTTTAGGATTTTCATTGGTGCCTATATTATATTTCTCTATATCTGACCTTAATGGTTCCATCTTAGTTTTCCTAGGAACATCATTTGAATCAAATAAATCTTCAAGAGGGGTTAATCCCTTTGGTAAGAAGTCATCCTTGAGATTAATTACTTCGGTTTCTTCATTGATTGTTTCATCAATCTCAATTTTCTCTAAGTTATCTACATCTGATTTAGTAAATTTAGTTGGATTGATTCTATCTAGTTCATCACCTTCTCTCTCATTTATTTCTAACTCATCCTTAGTATCAGGATCTACAGATGTATCAGTATCTATATTATTATTTACAAACTCTTCTTTTGAAATTAAAAAGTTATTTATCTGTTTGTCATCAGAAAATATTTGCCGATTCTTCAAGTTATCTGGAATTGCAGGTTTGTGCCTAACTTCAGCAGTGTACTGATGGTTAGTTTGGAAGGGTAATTTGCAGGTGCTGGCAAACATTGCTAAACTATGGGCTTGCATATTGTGTTTTCTAGGGATTACTGCAAGCTTTGTTTCTAGGAAAGTGTTAAGTATTTCTACAATAGTTCCTCTATAACAACTTAATCTAGGGTCCTTTGTCATATATACAACATCAATCTATTTTATAATTAGTTCAGAGTCTCCCATGACAGAAACTCTTTTAGCTCCTAGATTCCTAACTAACTTAAGACCTAAAATTAATGCTTCATACTCGGCCATATTATTGGTACATTTAAAATTCAATCTATATGCATGGCCTTCTAAGTGATTATTTTCCAAATTATATATCCACACTCCTGCTCCTGCTCCTAACTTATTGACTGACCCATCAAATTCTAAATGCCATAATATCTCATGCTCATAATTTTCACTATCTGGTGCAACAAATTTTTCATCATTTATAGTAGTTTGACCATGTTGTTCATTGAAAAGTTCTGTAGTTTGGTTAGTTTCATTTTGTGTAGAAACTGCAATTTCTTTTGGTTCTGTATTAGTATTGTCTAAAATTTCTTCTTGTGTTTGATCAGCATTATACAGGATAAAAGAATCGATATCTGAGTGTATGGAGTAGATGGGAAAGTTTTGAGGCCGATCCTGGCTACTTACCATATATTTCATTAAGGTTTCTCGATATAGTTTCTTAGGTTGTCCAAAAACAGAGATTGTTGCATATGACATATCTAGTTGTAAGGATCCCTGAAGTTTGGCTCCCCATGATCTGGATAACAACATGCCATACTTTGGTGGGATGTCAGCAACTACAATATCCATAAGGATGCTTTTGGCAGGATATTGGACTAAAGTGACACACAGGTCTTTAATCAATCCTAGACATTGTACCTGACTAGAGTCAAATGAGAATAAGTCTTTGTAAGGCCTTGTAATGTCTAGTTTTAATTTCTCCATTACTTATTTAGGCATTAAGTTGTGAGAGGCCCCAGAATCCAACATTGCATTGTGTAGAATTTTGTCATGGATACTAAGGCTAATGTAAAAAGGTGGAACTCCTCCTTCTAATGGTTTTCCATTAACATTTGGACCAAATATGAGTTCTGGTTGGTCATCAAACAAGTTGACAGAATCCTCATTTTCAGCAATGTTTAAGGTCTAGTTTATTTGTGATTTATGAGTTTCATTCTTGGTTAGTTCTGTTAAAGGAACTAAAATCTTTAGCTTTGCTATCTCTGCTCCCTGATTGAATGGAAAAGAAACTTTTTCTGTTTGAAGGTTTTGAATTTTCACAGTAGGGACTTGAGTAGCCTTATCTTCATTTCCTTTATTTGGGATCTCCTTATGTGGATTTTCAGATCTGGTGTTTTGAGTTTTGTCCACTGGTTTCTTAGGTAGAATTGAAGTGGATGGTAGATCAACATAAGATTGATCAGAGGTTATATCTACAATTTTGGGGCCACACGGATTTGGATTCTGCCTGGGGAGAATTTGGAGGATTTTTGAAATAAAGGCTTCTTTTATTTTCTTGGGTTGACTTTGCACTGTTTTCTTGGTTTGGTCAGGACATCAACATTCTTTTTTCTTCTTAGATTATACCGTTTATGCACTTCAACAATGGTAGAATCATAACCCTGTTTGTAATCAAATGACTCTCCAAACTGGATTTGTAATTGCTGCAGCATATGCAGTTCCTGCTCATCTTGGGTTAGAAAAACAGTGTCCTCATCATTTATTCCCATTAGGTTAATTTGTGTATCTTTTTATAGATCTTTAGGATGAGATGTCTCTACATAATTTTATTGAAAAGGAGGCCTAATGTTCTGATCTGGTCCATTTTTCCCAATGTTTTGATTTTGGTTTTTTCTAAAATTCGAGTTTCTAACTGGAGGTGCTTGTTGATTATCCCATTGGGGTTTCCTTTCTATGTTCTCTATTCTATACATTAGTCTTTCCATACTTTTGGCTAAATTATCTATTTTAATGTTAGATGGTGAAGTTTCATCCTTAGCAGTTCCTCTTTTTTCATTTCTGACTCTAGCCCTTTTAGCTAAGAAATTAGCTTCAACACTAACAGCTACACTTTGCATTTCTTCTAATGTTGGGGGGTTTTTTCCATAAGTTGGTATGCCATATCTGTGTCAAAACCATTAGGGAACTTTATTAATGCTAAGTTAGGAGGGGGTCTAAGATTAACTGGAATGGCATTATATATACTATTGAGTCTAGTGCAATAACCTTGAATAGTTTCATTGAGTCCTCTTCTAATATTCTCATATTCTGAAAGTATTTGTAGGGGATTCTTTTTCTTTTCCCACCTGTTCAAAAATTGTTGGTGAAGTGCATCTAAACTATCAATACCATTAGCGGGCAATGCTCTAAACCATTTCCTAACATCACCACCTAAATTTTTGGCAAAGAGTCTCATTTGAACATTATCTGTGTCAATTTTGTGCAACTCAAAGTAATATGTTATCTTGTTGACATGTTGTTGTGCAGTGTAATGTCCTGTGCCATGAAATTGAACAATTTTACTTTGGTAGTCTGTTGGCATAGCACTAAGTTGGGCAGGTAAAACAAGAGGAGCATATCTATTTGCCATGGTTGTAATCTGGGAGGGGCTAAGATGTGGATGAAAAATGGGTGAAGAACCAGGACTAATAGGTGATGAATGGGAGATGATAGGTTGGTGAGAAGAGTACGTATAAATGATGGTGATGAATGGACTTCAGAAGGTATTATTGATGAAGTTGAAGGGAACAATGGTGAACTCAATGTAGTGGACGATTGTTCAGAAAGCTCAGGGGCTGTGGCAGTATTGATGGATGATTGCGGAGATTTCAGAATGTATTCATCAATGGATTTGTTGGCCTGTTGAACTTCAAGGTCTGCAATAAAGTCAGGATCTAGAACAGTTTCACTGAGTGCGTTTTCAGATTTTGTTCTAAATAAAGACTATTCAAATGGCACATCAAAGGGAAGTTCTTCTAAAAATAACCACTCGTCAAGACATGAATTAGATTTAACTAATGGTATCTGGCTAACTAAACTTTCTTCCTTTTTAGATTTTCTTGAAATTATGTTAGGATTATCAACTACTAGGGCAGGGTTTGGATCTAGTTTAGCCCTAGTAAAATGAGTCTTCCTGGAAGCTAGAATTTCAAAATTTTTAAATTGTTTTTGTGAGATTTTTTCAAGGTAACTTCTAAAAAATGACTTTAAGAGGCTTAGAATGAAGATTTAGAATTTTCTTAAAGCTTTATTAGGACTGAGGATTCAATGTCCCCAGTATGGTCACCACTATGTTATCACTCAGAATTTTCTCTAGAAGTTATCAGAAGAAAGAAAATGACCAAGGTAACCACAAACCAACTTTTAAGCATAGGCTCTAGCCAACCTATGGCTCAGAGAGGGCTCTCTCTATATGATTTAGCTTTGTTTGCTGGGATTTCAGGCTAGTTCTGAAGGTTCGGGGGATTTTTGATTTGTATTGAAGATTGGATGGTGGAATCCTTAAAACAGATGGATAGAATGATGTCTTTGGACTATTGGGCTATGGAGTCAACAAAAGGACAGCAGAACTGGAATTAACTCATTAAAGGGAGTGTTCAAAGGGCAAGCTAGCAGAGTAAAGTACAGGTCTTTGGGCTAGATGGGTGAAACAGTCTTAACCAGGGTGAGAGAGCAATATAGAATTCTCAGACCATGATTAAAACAAGGAACAAAGGATAATCGGAAATAAAGGGAAATTAAGAATCCTTTGCCATAGATTACAGAGAGACAACCTAAAATAAGGATCAATTAATAATTCCTTAACTTAGATAATCAGTAGAAAACATTTAAACATATAACAGTTAAAACAAAGTGCAATTATGCAAATTCTGAGATATCATTCCATGTTATAGCATTCAGATACAGAAATACATTAAAGATTGTGGAAAAACATTAATAAAGATAACACCAACATGAGAAAATACTTGTTTGCACTTCACTCTACACATGAATCATGTGAAATATCTTGTCTTTATTCATCAATTCAGCTTGCTGGTCCAATTAGTGATACAATAGCTTTACAGTCTTTTGATCAAGAAGTCTATAGAAATGTCTAAGAATCCACCCTACATACTTCGAATTGTGAAGTATTTTTACAAAAATTATTACAAAATATCTCAAACTAACTTGAGATTTAATCTAGGAAATACAAATATCTTCTTGCAAGAAGATAGAGACAGTTATGGAACTGTTTTCATGTTGTCCCTTTTATTGTGGTGCTATTAGCCTTTATAGTTTGGTTTGTAGCCCTTTATGCTGGCTTGTTGTTGTGGTGTTTTATGCTGGAATATTATTTAACTTTTAACTTTCACCTGATACTCTTTGACACTGATTCACTTTGGCATGCTGACCTATTTTCATCTGTTTATCTGGCTGTTCTACTTTTACTGTACAATAACCTTTTTACTGTAAATTTATTACAGTAAATTAGTCATCTTTTCCCACCATTTATCATTAGGTAACTTGAAATTCATCATTTGCCTATATATCTCATCAGCCTCGATATACTTAGCAAAATTGGGCTTGGTGATAAACAAGTGTTTTATCTCATGCTAGAGAAAAAACAAGTTCTCAAATGTATTATACAAAACTTTGCCTATTGGCAGTGCTTTTATTGCTGAATTGCTAGCTTGTTCTTTAGCCAACTGCCTGAGTTTCTTATCATAGTATTGCTATGTCATAAGTTTGTCATTAATGACCAATGGACTCGGCAATCCTTTCTCCCTCAAAATTTGGAACTTAGCCATGAATCTATCAATGGCTACCTGCATGTTCTAGCACTTTTCTTCCAACTTTAGCATTAGGTTTCTCTTGGAAAGGACCTTCCTTATTTCCAAAATGGTTTCAGCTCTATCTTCTATATCTAGCTTATGAAGCTCATACCTATTTTTGTTGTTAAGGAAGTGGATGAGTCTATTGGCATCCTCAAGCATGTCTCCCAATTCCTCCTTGAATTTTTGGATAGCTTTTGTAGCTATCTTTATTAATTCTATCTACTCAAAAATAACTTGAATACATGGCCAAATATCAATGACAGAGTCAATGATATTGGCCCATAATAGTTCATTGGCTTGTCCAAGGGGTTTCTCCAGTGTTAGGTATTTTTCCATTGCTTTGACTCTTCACTCATTCTATTGGCCTTTCGTGCCTCTTCATTTTGCATAATTTAGGCAAGTTTGTGGTCAGTTTCTAAACTTGCCACCTTTTCTTTCAATTTGTTCATTTCTTAGCCTAAATAGACATTTCCTCCATGGCTCTGACCAACTTAGCTGCTTTTTCTCCTGATGCTCCTGATGCTGATGTAGACTCTGCTGAAACTGGCTATGTTGTAGGCATGGGAGCTGTGGGAGCCAATGAGGCTGCCAGCATTGAAGGGACTGCTCTTGAAACTGTTGGGATGACATTTGCAGATGTATCACTTTGCTTCAATTGAATTAAAGTGTCTTATTCTTTCTTTGTCTCCTTTAACTAATCATTAGGTTTTAGGACTAAGTCCATCAACTCTTCATGTCTAGTTTGGCTCTCTAAGTCCTCCTGTGTTTGGGGATGTTGCAGCTAAGGTATCTTCAATTTTTTTTTAATGCAGCAATGTCATCATTCTTTCTTTTAATCAGCTGCTCTGTGGCTTTAATATCTTCGGGATCATGTCCCAATTCAATCACTAAGTCTTCCAAAGACTTGATTCTAGTATCCTTGGCCTGTGAGGAGGCCTTCCCTAATTGATATTGAGCTGAGATATTGCTCAATGAATTTTGCAGTTGGTGTGCAGCTATGGCTTTACTTGTGAGGGTGGAGTATATGATCTCTCCAGCCTATTTTTGCAGTTCAATTTGGTCTATGGGATGAATATCCCTTGCCATCACTTCAAAATCAACTCTCTTGAAATCTGCCAATGTCCTTGGCTGTTGTGCAGTTGTTTTTATGAATGACATCTGTAATTTTCCCTCCTTGGTGTCAAAAGTTGACATCAACCTTGTTTGATTGGTAGGTGTGAGTTTGAGATACTGAGCATAAGTTTAGGCCTTTAGTTTCTCATTTCTCATCTTGATCTCTTTATATTTGTCTTTTATATCCTTATCCTTATCAGTGGGCCTACTGAATGAGGATATGTCTACACTTAGTTGTCTTTCCAAAATCTGGGTCTATGATGTGGATGGCCCCTGTGTTTCCTCAGATAGAGCAGTGCCTTTACTTCTGTCCAGCTTAGTATCAGTTATTTCTAGTGAGTCCTTTGTGTCATCCTACTCTGTAACAGGATTTAACCTGGACCTTTTGCTCTGACTGGTCTCATACTGTATATTTGATGTGCCATTCCTGAACTTGAGGGTTCTTCCCTCATCCTTTTGGCATTCTTTTCCTCATTCTGAGGAGTTTGCATGATAGGAGGGGTGCTCATGGCTGGCTCTTATTGTTAAGGTACCTACAGAAACGAGCTCTCATCAAACTGTCTTTATAAGTCACATAAGGCATTCTCTACATCTACCTTTGTACTGTCTCTGTCTACAAGAGTGTTTTCCACCCACTCAGATTGATTTGAAAATATTTCTATCTTTGGTATGAGGTGGTGAATATAAGGTCCCAACTTGGCCTTCTTTCTCACTCTGGTCATAAATTATTGAGGGTCATACCTCCACATGAAACTCTGTTGGAGCTTCATTTGCTGCAAAATTTGGTCTACCTCCTTCCCTGCCTCTCTAGAATTGCAGATGAAGGGGCCTAACTAGTTTTTTACTTTGAATTGTGATATTTTCTTAGCCGAGACAAAATTTATCTCATCAGAGTTCATTATTTGTCTATAGTATTCTAGAGCAAATAACCTCATGGGGAGGTACTTGGGTAGTTTATATGGTGTAAGATGGCAACCATAAATCCTTATCTCTGTGTGGTTTTGGTAAAGGTACCATTCTCCCACTTTGCTTTGTTTAGACAACTGAAGGACACTTTTGATCTCTAGACTTATCCTGGGTGGAGGGATTCCTTTTAGCATAGTCATGACTGGATGAACAAAAGAATCTATGAAATCTGAATAGGTATATGGTGACTCATACTTATGGAACAGTGGGGTCCAAAAAATGACAGACCTGGGCTGGCCTTTGGTATCCAGCTTCTGGAGGGGAAAATGAAATCTGTCTGGCTGATAATAGAGGAACATATGGTAGAGCACAGATGAGTATTTAAACACTCTTTCATTGTTCATCCTAGTGAATTGTTCATGCATTCTCTCAACTATGAACTCAGCATAATTGTACACAATAGAAGGAGGTTGTCCTGGGGTATAGATTGACATGAAGGCCGAGACAAGTTCATCAAAAAATTCATCAGCGAAGAAGCCTAAGACACATGATATCATAGTGATGATTTGTTTTCCCCTTTCAGAGAACATGGCATAAATATATGGGGGGGGAATTTTAGGAATGTACTGCTCTTCAACAATGAAATCTTGGAACAATTGGGCCAGTCTAGAGGGACTTAACTTGGAATATTGGTCTAACAAATCTCCAATTGAGAGTGGAGTCAGGTTTGGTCCTAGTTGGAGTTGCAGCATTTCATTTATGGAATCAGTTGTGATAGTAAACAACACCTTTTGGTCATGAGACATTATGGCTCTATGGCTAGGGATGTAGCATGCATGTCACATATGGACAATTTCTGGGAAGATATGTACTTAGGGGAACTGATATCTGGGTAAATTGGATTCCCAGAGGCTAATGTCATCTGAATGATTGAGGTATCTGTCCCTACTTAGACAATGGATTTTAAGCAGGAAGCCCTGGGTAGATGTATCCTTAATTTGGAAGTCCCTGTCAGCCAAGGGAAGGTGGTAAAGGTCCAAATGGGGAGTTGTGATAGGTCTAATGTCCAAGGCAACAAGGGAAGCCATAATTTTAGTTCTTGTGGATTTAAATTAGGCTTTATAGGTTTATTCAAAGGTTTTGAATGGAAATTGGAAACTTTCAAAGGGTTTGGCTGTAGGTTTTTAAATTTAACATATTTTTCAATTAATTTTACTTAATGAAAACACTTGACAGGTCGAGCATTTCCGAATTTGAAAGGGAAGTGGTATTCTATGGTGAAGTACCTAGAATTGGGTGAATTGGCTTTAATTTGATGGTTGGCAGTAGCTAAAGAGGTTTGTACGGTTCTGGTACGGACTGAGAGGCCGGTTAGGTTGTCTACAGCATCTTCTAGAGCGAATTTGGAGGTTTGTGGCAAGTTCGGCATTTGCAAGATTCGCAAAGGTTTTCAAAGTTTACAGAGAAAAATGAGTGAAAAAAGGGTGAAAAGAGGGCTTCACGGCCTTTTATAGAAAAACAATTATTTTTGGCGGGTTCATTTATGAATGAACAGTTAGCGGTTTTTTGGTTAAGCAAGGAAGCGGTTTTGTTTGGCCATTGCACTACTTTTATGGAAGGGGCGGTATTTGGGAGGGGTTACCCGATGTACTCCAGTGTTTGACACGTAGCAATAGGGGGGTCGATGAAAACCGCTTTATCGGGCGGGTAAAGGTCGGTGATCGGGTTCGACCAATATGGCTGTAGGTCATCGGATGAGGGGGGTGATGATCAAACGGGAGTCGAGTGAGGGAATTGCATGGGTGATAAAGCAAAGGCTTTCGGGGGGACCCATAGCTTTTATCTTCGGTGGTATGGGATTAGTTTAGGATTTAATCACTAGATTAGCAGATCGGGTGCTGCTTAATCATAGGATTAGGCGATCGGGCGGGCTTAAATGAGAGGATTAACAAATTTTATCAAGATATAGGGTAAAGTGTATAGTTTATAACTAAACTAGGGGTTGGGTTATTTATACAAAGGAATTAATTAATACGGAATAATGGAATTTTGGGGTTTAAATAATAAAATTAAAAATTAACATGAAGGAATGAGTGGAGCGGGTAATATCCCTTAATCATAATGTAACATGTAATATTTGTGCGCTTTACATACACTTAATACTTAGGATAAAATTATTTTGTGGGTTTTTGAATGAAATATGTTTTAATGTTGGGGGGGTTTACTTTTCCTAGGTAAATGAATTTAACCATAGGAAAAGGGGTTTTATTAAGCTAATGAGGGGAAATGAAGGGAGATGAATTTTATGAAGGGGATTCTAACACTTTTTGTCCATAAGTCATTAAGCCGAGGGTCCGGTCCCTCCAAAAGTCAAAGAAATGCTCTGAGCCTCTTTGATTTGTAAGATTTAAAGTACTAGAACATAATTGTGGATAGGAAATTAGTAAGTAAAGGGGAAATATGAATGAGGGGGAGTTAATCACATGAACTTGTAAACCTCTGATTTTGCCTTCATAATTGATCATACATGTTGAAATATGTATCTAAGCATGATGCATGTGTTTTGATCCAATCATCTTTGTAGTTCAACAACCTTTCTTCTACTTACCCATTTCTTACCTTAACATTCTTTCTTCATTTATTTGGGTGCATTTAGGGTAGAAAACCCTTATTCTGCCTTTTCTTTAATAAAACAACTAACTATTTCTAACCTTATATCATCTAAGGGCTCAGATTAAGCTTATGAGGTCCTTTTATTTTCTCTACCTATCTAATGATTTGCTAAGATTAAACTGTTTGGTCAGATTTTATTCTCTAACTATAAACATAAAATTCAAAGAATGATATAATCAAGATTAAACAGTTTGATTACCTTGGATTGTGGCATGAATAACAAGCTTCACACAAACATTATTATGCATAAAAGTAAATAGTAGTGGCATTTACACTTTCTCACTTTCATGGTCTTTTTTTATTTTTTGGGGTTCATATATTTTCATTATTTTACCTTTTTCTTATTCTTTTTGTCCTTTGATTTTTCTTTTAGGGCATACCCTCTTTACATTTTTTAATTTTTTAATATGGAAAACATTTGCAAAAAGAAAAGGTATGTACAATATTACAAGGCTTAACCTTAGTCATTCAAAATTATGACTCCTATTGGTATAGGAACCTAACAGACTACACAGGATGGGGGTTGCATGGTCTCAAAAGGGTGAGTATGTTAGGTCCCTATAATACTAGTGTATCCCTCCTATTGTTATTGTTAGTGTAGCCCTCTTATTCTTATTGTTAGTGTATCCCCCTTATTGTTATTGTTGTGCCCATAGAAGTGTTGAGAAATCTAGGGAATTGAGATTAAGTGATTTATCTTCTGTTGATAACTGCTTGTGAATGTTTTTTACTTCTTATATTAGGGTCTTCTTTTACTTATGCTATTATAGTTTTAATTTTTATCAAACAAATACCAATACATAAACCATAAAGAGAGAAGAGAAACATAATATAGGCTATCAACCAGGGCAAAACCTCTCCCACTTGAGAGGAAAACACGAACAAATTCTTCTTCTTATAAAGACTTCAACTGATGAATACCAATACCAAGACCCTTGACCTATTTACCACTCCAAGACCAAGACACAAAGCTTCCTTGATGAGATCCTTAGTCAACGATAGTCAACTTTTTGTTCCTTCCTCCTTCTCAGCTTCTCTTCAACTTCAGCTTCCTTCTGCTTCAGACCTTCGCTTATTTCGGCCTCCTTGAATTAGGTATGAAACATTTGATCCTAATTTATAAACCCTAGCTCATGCATATGACCTTATCTTATGCCTTTATTTCCTTTGCTTTAGTAGCAGGTCTCTTCCTTGGTAAGTCAGCTTGTAATATACCTTGATCTCCTCTTTGTTATGACCTACAAGTATCACAACAAGATCTCAGATTATTCTACAGTGGAGAAAACTCTTCCCTTGCATGTATGGAGTAGATTATCCCAAAAACAGAACCAAAAACAATGCTAGAGACCTCGCTATACCTTCCCTTCTCTTCATTTTCTATAAGACTATCTTCTTTTACCCCTTTCGCACTTATTGTTTTAGTCCTCTTGTTCACCGAAAATCAGTCCTCGAAATGAAATCCAGACTACCCTATTTATAGTTGTTTCCCCATCAATTAGGCTGACTTTAGAGAGGGTGAGCCGACATGTCCTTTTGTGAAGATTATTTATTCCATCTTGTAGCCGACTTGTAGGAGGTGCCTTTTCTTGGTCTTGGAGGGCCTTCTTATGCATTTAATGACTCATACAAAAATGTAACATGCCCAAGAAGGATCCTTCATACATGACATTGACTCAATATGACTTTTATGGCTAGATGACAAAACCTAAAGGCTCACAATGGGAACCTTAACTAGAATAAAATGCCTTAATCATGAAACCCATGATTCAAGTACTTACAAAAATAATTTTATTTTCTTCTTTTTATCAATTACATAAAATCACAATTACACATGCCATTATGAAGACTGAACCTAGTTACACTTTTCAACAATAAGCCCACTATTGTTATTGTTGTTCCCTTGCATTATTATTGTTATGTAGGCTCTGATTGTATTGTGACCCCTTAGACTCCTATATATAGCAAGGAGGTGTTATCATTTGCATCATCCAAGAATTTTTCATTTATGTGATGTAAAGGAGGTTTCCGCCTCAAAGAGGCTATTTATCAAGTCGTTGATCTATATTTTTTCTAATTTGAGTTGGTTGGATAACATTTGGTATCAAAGCTTTGGATTCTAGGGTTTCATTGCTTCAAATGGGTCATCTTGGAATTTCTGCTATAATTTGTTTTCTACAAAGCTTCAGAAGCTAAAATTTTGACCGCGTGGATCCAAAATAGTAGTGAACTTAGTGCAGAAATTTTAGATATTGGTTCACTATATTTTCTGAGATATGGCCCAAAGAAGTTAAGCAATCTGCATGCTCCAGAATTCAATCTCAAACATGTGACCTACGGAAATTGCCATAACTTTATCTAAAGGGATCATATTTGAATTTTGTAAAAAGTGATAGAAATTTCATGGATTGTAGTTTGTTGTGTATAATTTTTAGGGCCAAAGGTAGAAACAAGGACATGTGGAATTCCATACAAGTTCTCTCTACTTAACTAGTCCATAATCAGGTTATCGTGGGAGATTGGGCATAACTTTATCTTGAAGAATCCAATATTATTCTAAATGGTTGAGTTGGAAATAAGATTCAAAGGGATATCATGGGACAAAATTTTAGACCCTGGAGAGACAAAATTATAGAGATGCAACATTTTTAAGATTGAGCTCCTAAAAGCAAGAAAAATGTGTGTATTTTTAAAAAAAATTGCATAACTTTTGTTTGAAAAATCATTTTGAAATGATTTGAAGGGCATAGTGAAGCATAGATATCACTTTTTGATTCCACAATGCCTCAAAACAAAAAAATGTATACTCCTAGTAAGAAATCAAAAATCTCTACTATGATACATGAAGAAGAGGAAAAAATGCAGCATGATATATCAAAATCACAAAACCAAGTGCAACAAATTTCTCTCTCCAAAAAAGTAAAAAAGAATGACTTGGAATCCATGATGAATGTTAATATAGGTGGTATAAAAAGGGACATGGGAGTTTTGAACGATGGTTTAAAAGCAAGTATAGAAGCAATGATGAATGTTAAGATAGAAGGGTTGAAGGAAGGTTTGCCAAAGTTGCTAAAAGAAAGGCTTTCCAATGGTGACCAAGTAATCCATTAAAAGCATGATGAGGAAAAATTAATATGAATTATGATTTTAGAGACTCCAATGTTGGGTTTAAGACCCACCACATTCCAAAGATCGATATGAGGAAGTTTAATGGAAAGGATCCTGTAATATGGATACTATAGATGGAGAAATATTTTGATCTACACAATGTGCAACACACACAAAAGGTATGAATTGCATAATTGTATTTAGAACCCAATCAGTTTTTATGGTATTAATGTATTTTTCTCATAAACCACTTGTCACTTTCTCAATTTTTATAGAGGAAATTGGTGGGCTCCAGTATTGTAGCAATAATGCTACAACTCCTGGAGCTTCCTATCTCTAATTTTATCAACCCGGTAGTTCGTACAAACTTGGAAGCGACGGTGTTGTATGCAGAAGTACTAGCTCTTGTCGCAGCTGTCACTTGGTCAGCTGGCACAAGTCCGCTAGGGCTCAAGCCAACTTCTATATGCTCACAGAAGAAGCTTTATGAATGATGGACGAAAGCTAACTCAAAGGAGACTAGTCTAACTGCAGAAAGAAACTGAAAGCCAATAAAGCATGAAAACCCTAGTAAACCCTAATTTGACTAGCTCAACCCTTACAATGCAAAACTGTGAATGAAACTACTACCACTAATGCCATTACTTGCAGTGAACTGAAATACATGCATCTAAGCTACTTGCATCTGAAAAGACATGTTTTTGTATTTTTTCATTAAGTGGTTGGATTTATTGTGATGATGCTTTTGATTAGGGTTTGGTTGTGCAGGAGCGGTTGGAATGGAAGGAAAGCATGGGCAAGGTCAGGATGGCTAGGGGAGGTCCCAGAGGGTCTCTAGCATCAGTCCACAGAAGTCTACCACGTTCGGATGCTCAGCAACCGAGTTTGCAGGCTTCTACAGGAAGTCTGCAGGGGATCCTACAGGAAACTCAGGGATTTCTACAGGAAGTCTGTGCAATTCTACAGGATGTGCTGTAAGTGGAAGTTTGGTGATGGTGAAGGGATGGAATGGTTTTGGGTGGATAGGTGAGGTGGAGATGGAACTTGTGATGGCTTAGGGATAGAGAAATAGGATGGGGAAAGAGTGCACAAAGTTGGTTGGTGGATGGAAGGCTAGAACAATGAAAGGTCAAGAAAATGAAGCTACGTGGGCAATGGAAGAGTTGGAAGGTAAACGAGCTGAACAGAGGTCAAGGATGTGGCTTTAGGCGTGGTCAAGACGAAGAAGAAGGAAATGGAATGATGTGGAGCAGTGTAAATAAAACAAATTGCTTATGACTGTCACCAAAAACGAGAATTCATTAACCTATGCTTCCTGTGCTATGAACTCAATGAACAGCAATGTAAATCGTGAAGAGAAGTTGTGCATGAAGTTGTGATGAAGGAGTATGGTTCAAGATTGAAGTGCATGGAAAGATCTATAATGAAAACGACTGTGTTGCAGCTTGCATAAAGGTAAAAGGCTGCATTTTTTTTTGGTGGTTGGTTCAGACTACACCCCAATCCCTAACAGAGATGGCAGTGAGGTCCTTTCAACCTTTTCTTGGAGCTCAAAGGAACACTAATCCTCCTACTCTAATTCAAAACAACTAAAAGCACTTAAACCATAAACTAATCCTACTTCAATCACATAAAACAAATCAAATCAGCAGGCTGGAAATTCTAAATGCATGACAAAACAGAGGAAATAAAGTGCTGCAAGGAAAAAGAAATAACATTACAAGGAGGAAGAGGTCTATTGCTCTCTTAAAAACTCAGAATTGGATCAAAAGCTGCCTGTCTTTATTGAATAATCATGAGTCTAATGACATGCCAAAACTGGCTTACAAGGAGCAAAAACCGAGCTACAACATGACTAACCAAATTGACTAACTAGCTAACCCCACATTGACTAACTAGCTACACAAAATGACTACCAACTAGCTAACCAAAATGAGGCCCCAAGCCTTCTCATTTATACAATTTGAGGACCCAACAGTCCTCCTAAAAGTTAGGGGCTTGGCTGCCCAAGACTTGTAGTTAACAGCAGTCCTACTTGACTTGCTTGGCTACCCTTGAGCTGATTGATTCGGTGGCCCTTGAACTCCGAGCTGATGGTGGAGAATTTGAGGTAAGGGCCCATAAATGAGGGGGACACCTTCCTACAAATCCTCTAGCTTGTTCTCCCACGAATTTGGCTGCCAAGTGCTCATTAAGACCTTCCATTTTGTCTCCAAGTTGACCAAAAAGGCTACACAAAGCACCCATTAGACTTGTTGGCATAATGACTAACCAAATTCACTCTATTAACACAAATATAATCAAAAACATACAATAAACAAATGAGAATGGTGGATTAAGTCAAATTAGGAGGTTGGATGAGCCCAAATATTTGTCCATTTTTGGGGCTCATCAGAAATGTTAGCACATTATGAGGATACAAAGAGAAACACCTTCTTTAGCCAATTGATAAATCTCAAACAAAAGGGTTTAATAGAAAAGCACATTGAGGACTTCTAAAAATTAAATATCAGGGTATCTAATATTCTAGAGGAGCATAGGATTGATGTCTTCATAAGGATTTTAAAGCATAAAATCCAACATGAGGTTCTCCTTTGGGAACATGCTTCATTAGAGAAGGCATTTAGGGTGACAAGAAATGTTGAAAGAAAAATTATGGAATCAAGGAAGTCTACCACTAACAAATATAAAGATGGAAGTGTTTATGGTCTTATCCTTCCTCAACCTACAAGGTTGACACCACAACAATTAGAGAAAAAGGAGAAAAAGGCCTTTGTTATAGCTGCGATAGAAAATACACTAAAGGTTATAAGTGTGCTGAGAAGAAGTTATTTTACATAGATTGTGAAGAGAAGGAAGAAAAGGAATAAGAAACATCAAAAGATGAGGATATACACCAAGAACCAACCCCAGCGAAAGAAGAAATGATTCTGACCATATCTTGTAATGCATTGGCAGGAATTACCACTCCTGAAAATCTCAAGATAGAAGGATATATCAAGAAGAAAAAGGTAATATTGTTGATTGATTCAGGTTTTTCCCATAATTTTATTCACTGTAAGATAACCAAGGAATTGAATTTATTTCTATATCCAGCACCAAAGTGTCAAGTGATGGTTGCAAATGGAAGAAATATAAATTGCTCTAGAAAGTGCCATAATATCAAGCTAACCATGGGGGAATATGTATTGAATAGTCCATTTTTTTCCATTCCAATGGGTGGTGTTGATGTTGTACTAGGAGTCTAAAGGTTACAATATTTGGCGACCATAGATTTTAATTTTCAAGAACTCTTCTTGAAATTTTTTTGGGAAGGAAAGGAAATTGAATTAAGAGATATCACAGGGAAATCGAGGAAGATAATCATCTCTAATTTCATGAAAAATAATTTGAAAAAAGAACAATAGGGCGTAATTACACAATTATTCCCATTAGAGGTTATCAAAATCATCCATTTCTCTAAATCTCCAAAAATTCTTGGCCAAAAATTCCAAGGTATTTGAGACTCCCAAAGGCCTCCCACCTATTTGTGATTATGATCATGTTATTCACTTGATTCCAGGAAGTGTTCCTCCAAACATCAGGCCTTATAGATATCCCTATTCCCAAAAGAGTGAAATTGAACGTATGGTTACAGAAATGCTAGAGGCTGGTATAATTCAACCTAACCAAATTTATTTCTCTGCTCTAATAGTAATGATGCACAAGAAGGATGGATCATGGCATATGTGTCTGGATTATAAAGAGCTCAACACTATTAAAGATAAATTTCCCATTCTTGTCATTGATGAATTGTTGGATGAATTACTTGGAGAAATTTGCTTCACCAAGTTGGATCTTCGTTCTAGATATCATCAAATTAGAATGAAGACTGAAAAAAGTCTAAAAACAACATTCAGAACTCACGAAGGTCATTATAAATTTTTGGTCATGCCTTTTGGCCTTACTAATGCACCTTCCACATTTCAAGGTTTGATGAATTCCATTTTCAAACCCTTCCTAGTATTTTTTAATGATATACTAATCTATAGCAAGTCTTAGAAGGATCATCTTCAACATGTTGATAGGGTGCTCAAACTATTGGAGGAGAAACAATTATATGCAAAAACCTCCAAATGTTTCTTTGGAGTACAAGAGGTGGAGTATTTGGGTCATCTTGTATCTCATGAGGGTCTTAAGGTAGACCCTAACAAAATTAAAGTCATTAAGGAATGGAAAAGCCCCACAACCCTAAATCATCTTCGAGGATTTATTAGGTTGACAGGGTATTATCGCAAGTTTGTTAAATATTTTGGGAGAATTGTAGCACCCCTAAAAACATTACTCAAGAAAGATGCATTTTCTTGGACTCTGGAAGCAACTAAGGCCTTTGAACATCTTAAAGGGGCAATGTGCCAAACAATGGTCTTAGCTACACTAGACTTCAAAAAAGCCTTTATTATGGAATGTGATGCCTCTAGAAATGGAATTGGTGTTGTCTTAATGCAAGAAGGAAGGCCCATCACTTTTAAAATTCATCCAATCAAGGGAAATTATTTACACAAACCTATTTATGAGAAGGAAATGTTGGCAATACCACATGCACAAAAGCAATGACGACCTTACCCAATGGGAAGATACTTCAAGGTAAAAACAGATCATGATAGCCTTAAATACTTTTTGGAACAAAGATTATCTTCAGAAGAGCAACAAAAACAGGTCACAAAGATGTTTGGTTATGACTTTGAAATCATCTACAGAAAAGGGAAGAAAAATGTTGTTGCATATGCACTCTCAAAAAATGATGATGATGTGGAAGCAATGGTCTATGCCATTTCTATTATCCAACTTGATTGGATAACTAAAGCAAGGGAGGAATGGAAGAATGATGAAGAGGTGTGGAAACTCATTCAAAACTTGCAGCAATATCCTAGTACATCTGATACATTTATCTGGAAAAATGATTCATTATGGTACAATGATCACTTATATCTATGTAAGAATTCCCAACTCAAACAAAATATATTTTTTTTAATTGCACGCCTACCCTTTAGGAGGGAACTTAGGATTTTTAAAACTTACCATAGGGTCAAGAAGGATTTTTTTGGATGGCTTTAAATCTGATATTTAGAATTGTTTGGTAGAATGTTTGGTTCTCCAACAAAATAAAGTTAATAAAATTAAGACCCTAGGTCTGTTATAACCTTCAACCATCCAAATTCAGCGTTGGGAGGATATCTCAATTTATTTTATCACAAGTTTACCCAAGTACAAAGGAAAGAGTGTCATCATGGTGGTAGTTGATAGAATTACCAAGTATGTACATTTTTGTGCATTATCTCATCCTTTTAAATCCATTATTGTTGCTACTGCAATTATGGAAACAATTCAAAAGCTACATGGAAACCCAAAGTTTGTTGTAAGTCACAAAGATCCCATTTTCATTGGAAATTTCTGGACAGAATTGTTTTCTTGTCTTGGTACTCAATTAGGTCATAGCTCATATTATCATCCTCAATCTTACAGACAAACTGAGATAGTGAACAAATGTTTGGAAGCATATATGTGTTGATTTGTATCTGATAACACAATGGGTCAAGTGGTTACCTATGGTTAAATTGTGGTATAAAACTTCCTTCCATTGTAGAAATATGGTGATAGAATTGCAACTTATCAAGAAATTTAATCTAAATCAAGAGACACAATTCTACTCTACTTCTCTGTAGAAATTAATTCACAATTTAGATCAACATTCACAAACATGCATCAATCACATACACAAGTACACAAATTTATCTAGGGGAAACCAACTGGTAAAAACCCCTTAAGTATGCTTGCATTAATCAGATGAATAAAGAATGTATTACAATTGCTTGCTCACTTTCATCTCAACCTGCAAGTGAATAACCTTTCTCTCTGTGCAATGAGAATATCATACCTAAACTTAGTCAATTTATGGCTCCACCTGATATCCTATTTCTTTGCACAAATCCTATGGAAATTGGCCCTTATTCTTTAGGAATTTCATCGAAAATGAGTGCATAATTCCCAAGGATTGATCATTGATTGCATGAAACACATGTACACTCAATACTAGTATATAATTGATGTTACACTGCCTTGGAATCTCCACCACAGTTGAGTAATTCAAATTCCTTGCATGCATGAGCTATTTTTTTATTATTAATCAGTTAACTAGATGATCTTTGAGTTAGACTGTTGTCCCATTGCAAAACTGATATCCAACTAGTTCTATCAACAGCCAGAACTAGTTTAACTTAATACAGTTGGAAATAACTAAAAAGGATTGCTACAAATTAGCAATCACACATGCATAACTGAACTCCAAGTCCTCTAACTCGAATTTACTAAGTTAACTGAGTGATAAGAGCCATGTCACCTTAGTTAACTACCTCCAAGTTATTTGTTGATGTGGAAATTTGAATTTTCTAAATTTGACCAAGGAAAATTCGAATTGAGACTTTCTTGCTACACTTCAACTCTCCCTCTTAGCAAGAAAGGGATTTTAAACCACCCCTATCCTGCACCTGTGGAATTCGAACATCCCTCTTGACAAATCTTCTATCAATATGTCAGCGCCTTGTTCCTTTTTCGGAATGTATTGTAGCAACATTATCCTTCTCTGCTCACAATCCCCTAAATGATGATACTGGGTATCTATATGCTTGGATCAATCATGAAATACCAGATTATCAAAGAGCTTAATGCAACTATGATTATCACAATAGATCACAGCTGGATCCATCTCCTGATTAAATAGTCCCACAAGTATCTTTCTCATCTAGATTGCCTCACACACTGCTTGAATTGCAGCCATGTATTCAACTTTTTCTGAGTTGAGTGCCACAAACCTCTATTTCCTTCTATACCAGGAAATTGTTGTGGATCCAACGCTAAAAATTCCACTTGATGTACTCTTTCGATTGGATGGAATCCTTACCCAATCTGCATCCTTGAAGCCACATAAATTTACTCCTTTTGTCTATATGTACCATAATCCATATTGGGTAGTGCCTCTGAGGTACCATAAAACATTCTTAGCTTCCTTCCAATACAATTTGGTCGGCCTAACCATAGCTTGGCTCAGTTGGTTGACTACATAGCACATATCTGATCATGTGTTCACAAGATACATCAGTGAACCCACTAGCTATCAGTAAATGGTAGCATCAACCTCTTCACCTGAAGTGGCATTCTCCTTCCTCCAGTTGGATGCTAGGTGTCTCCACGGGCTTACAACTCTCCATGTGAAATATTTGTAGTGTCTTGGTGGCATACTTTCCTTCAGACATAAAAAATTCCTCATCACTGTGCCACACTTCTAGCCCGAGGAAGTAGTGTATGAGACCCATGTCTTTCATCTCAAAATCTTTTGCAAGGTCCTCCTTGCAAGAGCTGATAAATATCTCATCACCTGTCAATATTAAATCATTGAAATATAAAAAAAATGATAAGAAATTTACCTTCTACCAAAATATGATAGAGGTTCACATCTGCTTCATTGTTGGTGAAGCCCAATCTAGTTAGATAACTATCAATCTAAGTGCACTGAACTCGGGGTGCCTATTTGAGATTGTACAATGCTCACCTGTGTCTACACACATGAGACTCCCAATCAAATGTATAAAAAAAATTTGGTTGCTCGATGTACACTTCCTCCTCAATAACACCATTGAAAAATGTTGTATTTACATCCATTTGGTGGATCTTCCACCCCATATGTGTATTCGGTACAAGAATTGATCTAATGAATGAATACCTTTCTATGGGAGAATGGTTTCCTCATAGTCAATTCCCTCAACTTGAGAGAATAATTTGGCCATAAATATGGCCTTATACTTCTCTATGCTTTGTCTGCTACATGCTTAACCTTGAAGATCCATCTCAAACCCACAACGGATTTATCTTCCAATCTTGGGACCACTTCCCAAATACTATTCTTCATGATGGATTCAAATTCTTCCACCATTGCATCAACCCAAATTGGTTTCTCAACTTCTTCCTCAAAAGAGGATAGATCATTCTCTACAAGCTCAGTCATTATAGCCATGTAGCCAGTGTACCTCTCAAGTGACCTCCTTCGCCTGCGCAAATTTGAAGGAGCTCCCACATTCTCCCTTGCATCCTACACCAATCTATCAGCTTCCCCAATACTTTTTCTACCTTCTCTAGACGGTTCTTCTTGAGTGGATGTCTCCACTTTGTCTCCTCTATGATCCTCCCTTTGTGGCTACTCCACAATTTCTTGAGGCTCCTCCTTTAGAGTTAAAATCTCCTCTTTTGGTTGAATATGAAGCTCCCTCTCAAGAGAGCACCTCATTGCTTTCTCCTCATCAAAATTTACATCCCTTCACACAAATGTCATTATGAGGGAAGGTAAATACACCCGGTAATTGTGTGGAGTTTCAATGTAACCCAAAAAAAAATCCCAACTTTGTTGTTGGATCAAGTTTCTTTCTCAGATCTTTAAAACATGGCAGTAAATAGAGGCTCCAAAAATTCTGAAGTGCAACACATCTAACTTTCTCCCCAAGAAAGCCTCCTCCGGTGTAACCATACCAAGAATATGATGAGGACTCTGGTTCTGCAAGTATATTGTTGTGTTACATGCCTCTACCCACAAATGTAGTGGCAGACCTTGGTCATGTAGCATAACTCTCACAACTCCCACAATGCTTTGGTTCTTCCTCTTAGTTACCCCATTTTTTTGTGGGTTGTGGGGTGTTGTGAGCTCTCTTCTAATTCGTAAACTTCCGTGGATATTCCACTAGATAGTTCGTCATAACAGATCTGATAATAATATATTAAAGTACTAAAACTTTACATTATTACAGTTTATTAAACTTTAAGATCTTTGGATTTAACTGTAATTAGTGCATGCATGCAAATATAAATTATGTAGAAAATTAGATAATGATAAAATAATCTCACACACACATAAGACACAATATATGCTCTCTCGGAAACTCTTTCGAGAGAAAGCCCAGCTAGAAGGTGAGGACGCTTCTCTCTCTTATGCTATCTAGAAATATGGTTGTAGAAAAAAGAAGTAATGCTTGTGGCCCTTGGGATGCTCCAATGCACATATCCTCTCTATGTGCTCTATCTCCTATCTCTCATGGCTATATTTGCTTAGCTATGGAACAAAATTCTTTTGAAATAATGGAATGCTTCTTTCTCCTAGTGGCTTGGTTATAACACAGCCCGATAGCCTACTAGTGGTTAATTTTGACTACATCAACAACTAGAGTTACAATATAGACCCTTCTAGAGTCTTTTACATCAAAAACACGTGGCTAGCCCCTTTTCCATGAATAATGGGGGCTAACGTGGCATCCTCCCGAACTATAGGTGTGAAAACGAGAAGGTCAACTTCTGAGTGGCATAACTTTTGCATACAGACTCTAATTGATGTGCTTCTTGCATCGCTAGAAAGGTCTTTGTGTGTAGAATATCATGAAAATGTGCCACAATAGAGAAGAAAAATTTTAACCCCAATAAATGCAATTTGGTGCCTCAAAATGCTTCCTGAAGGTTTCAGACAACATTTCACCAAACTGGGTCCTGCCAGTAAAAATGGTCTTGTGAGCTAATTCCTCCACTTTTTCCACTCCAAATGCATCAAGATGGATGAAAAACAATATAATGATCCAATTTGGATCACACCTCCCCATTTCGGGAAGCTTTTGTTCCCCAAAATATTTTGCTGAATGAGGTGAGGAAATTTTTCCTTCACCTTCTCTCTGGTGTACCATTTAGCTTTTCCTGGAAGTTTTCCCTTTAACCCAACCTACCAAAGGTCATGTTGCCCCTGTCTTGTAGTTCTGGACCTCTTCTACAAAATTGTATCTTTTGTCAACTCTGCATGAGTGTCTAGTGCCAAATCCTCCACAGAAGGTTTGACTTGTTCCTCTTCTTGATCTAGCATGGAAGGCTCATAGAGATTCAAATTCTCTACATTCACAACTAAGTAAATGCACATATATGGTGGTAAACAGAGTCGATAGGAATTATCACCCACTTTTTCCAGTATCTCAAAGGGACCATACCTTAAAGCCTTCATTTTCTTACCAAGACCTTGCAACCTCTCCTTGTTCAACTGTAGCTATACTCTGTCTCCCACCTTGAATGATTTCTTTGTTCTATGCGCATCATTCCTAGCCTTATACTTCGCTTGTGACTTCTGTAGTGTTTCATATACCTGTAGATGGATCTACCTGATCTTCTCTATAAATTTTTCATCCCTCAAAGAATCTCCTATAAGATCTTCCCTCACTCCTTCTTGCTGCCCATATGAAATATCCAAAGGTGAAGGTAGAAAATATCCAAAAAAAGTCTTAGATGGGGACTTCCATGTAGAAGTTTGGACTACTCTATTATAAGAATGTTGTATATATACCATATTTTCATCTCAGGTCCTTAGTTGCTTCTAGTTGTATCCGATCAGAAGCTGCACCAAACTCTTGTTGACTACTTTTATCTGCCCATCTATTTGTGGACGGAATGTTGTAGTTCTCTTCAACTTTGTGTCCATATTCTCCCACAATGTAGTCCAGAATTCACTAAGAAATATTGTGTCACTGTCTGAAATGATGCTCCTTGGTATCCCAAAGTGACCCAGACCTATTCAAAGAATAATTTTTCTACTTCTTGTCCACTATTGGTCTTTTTACAGGGCATCAAAACACACATCTTGTTGAACCTATCAACTACCATGAATAGGTAGTCATGTCCCTTCCTGGTTGTTGGTAAACCTCCCACAAAGCCCATGGAAATGATTTCCCAAAGACGAGTACATATAGGTAAGGGATGATACAGACCCTGTTTCTTGTTTCTAGGATTGTTGATACAACAATGCATGCATCCTCTTATGAACCTAGCTACCTTCTCTTACATATTGGGCTAGTATAAATACCTCTGCAAGTTAGCCATGGTCTTCCCTACACTAAAGTGCTCTGCAACCTCTCTAATCAATTGTAAAACACTCTCCTTTAAGAACACATATCTTATCCAGCCTGTAGAGTAACCCATCCTACATATGGTGGTCAATGGTGTTGTCTTCATCGTGCACATGACTCTGACTCTGCAATTGTTGATACACCTCCTTTAAGTCCTCATATTTTGTATATGCCTCTTTGTATACGTTATGGGTGAATGGCTCCATGTCCATAAGAGTCCCCAAAGTTGTAATCTTTGATGTGGGTGGCCTTGAAATCATATCGGCCAGCTTATTTGTGTTGCCCTTCTTATACTTGATCACCAAATGAAACTGATGTAAAATCCCCATCCACTTGTAATGCTTGTTTTGTTGTAGCATACTTTGGGGCTACAAGTATTGTAACAGCTAGTGACATTTGTGAATTATTGTCTTATTTCCCATTACATGGTGCTTCCACTTCTTCATAGCTTGCACCATGGCATAGAGCTCCTTATCATAGGTAGGGTAATTAAGAACTGCCCCATGAAATACTTCATAATGGCAACAAACAGGCCTTCCTCCTTGCATCAAGAAAACTCCAATATCATACCCATTTGCATTTGTCTCTACTTCAAAGGGCCGATGCAAGTTTGATAATGCTAGAACTGGTGCTTGACTGATCTTCTTATTTAGCTCCTCAAAAGCCTTATGCTGACCTTTTCCCCACTGGAAACTCTTTCCACTTGCTATTATGGCATGGAGCAATGCTGCTACCACTAAAAATGAGGCTATGAATTTCCTCGGGTACTGTGCTACTCCAATGAAACTCCTGACCTCAAAAACATTAATAGGCACCGACCATTTCATGATGGCCTCCATATTGGAAGGATCTACCTTCAATTCTCCTCCATCGATCACATACCTCAAATACACCAAAGGCTGTTGTGCAAACTCGCACTTCTTGAGATTTGGTGGCAGTCTGTGCTTTTTCAATGTTTCCATCACCTGCGTCAAATGTGACATATAATCCTCCCAGGTAGCACTATATACCAGTATATCATCGAAATATAAAATAACAAATGAATCTATAAAAGGACACAATACATCATTCATTATTCTCATAAATGTAGATGGTGCATTACATAGGCCAAATGGTATAACTAACCACTCATACAAACCTTGTCTGGTTTTGAAGGCAGTCTTCCATGTATCTTCTTCTTTGACTCAAACCTGGTGATATCCAGACTTCAAGTCCATCTTGGTGAAGTATTTTGATTGTTGCAACTGATCCATCAAATAGTATATCCTGTGCAGGGGGTATCTGTTCTTAAGTGTGATATTATTCAATGCCTTATAATCTATACACATCTGCAAATTCCCATCCTTCTTTAGTATAATGATGATGGGTGACCTACATGGTGATGTACTTGATCAAATGACACCCTGTTCCAGCAGTTGCTGCAACTATTTCTTCACCTCACTTGCTTCTATAACAGACTACCCAGACAACCCAATATTTGGCAATGGGGAGTCCAGAAATAACTGGATCTCATTCTCCACTTATCTCTTAGGTGGTAACCCTTTAGGCTCTTAGAACACATCCTTGTATTCCTGTAAAAAATCCTCCAATTATTTTTTTGTTTCTTAGTACACCCCTCCATGGATCCCTTACCTCTTATTGACTCCTCTTCATACCAACTTTATATTAAAAACAATAAAACATACTTATTGCTAGAATTGATCAATTTCTTGGCTTGGTTGGCACTTACCAATGAAATTATCGACTTTCCTTTCTGCATGTTGATGATGAACGATTTTCCATCCTTGATGAACCAGTCCGGTTAGCTCTCCTCATGAATATTTCATCATACATGTACATTTATGGACTCCCAAAAACGAATCCACATATATCAAGGGGAACCACATCCAGATCTAATTCATCAATAAAATCAGCACTGATAGCAAAGCTAATTTTGCAGTGTTTTGTTACCTTCAACTCTGCATCCTTATTTACCCATTCAATGGATATGGGTTTGGATGATCACAAACTTCCAGCCCCAACTTCTTGACCAGCTCTGCTGCAATGAGATTCACCTGTATTTCTGAGTCAAACAGAGCATCAATATTTGTCTTCTTGACCTGTATCTTTATATGGGAGAGTTTGGTCATTTATTTCTCTTCCTATTGCTGAAGACTACTCAGATTCACCTCCTTCTACATTGATGTACATACGATCTTCTCATCCAAGTTTGAGATTCTTTCAACTTGGTTGCTCGAATCATTGGAGATTAGATTCTTCTTCTTATTATATTTCTTCTTGTTCTTCAGGTTTAGCTTTGGATACAACTTCTAGCACTTCTCCTCTATATGTCCATCAATGTTGCAGTGGTTGCTAGGATATTTGTACTGGTGTGCTTTGGCTACCACCTTTTTATATTTTCCCCCTTTTTGCTTCTTCTTTCCCTCCTTAGAAGCTTCATGTTGCTCCTTTTGCTTTGATCCACTTGATTGCACTCTTTTCAGGCCTATTTTTTCCAGGTATTGTGCCTAAACACAAGCCTCGTCCATCGATTTGGGCTTGAAAAACATCACTTTCTCATGCACATGGCATTATAGACCCCCCAAATACTTAAGGAGTAGATCTGGGTTCTTTGGAGAGATACCCAGCATTATAGCCATATTTGTGAATTTATTCGTGTACTCCTACATGCTTTGGCTCGAATTTTGTCGGAAGTAATGCCATCAGATCCACTGGTCCTCAACGTACCTAATGGGATAAAACTATGACTTAATGAGGGTTTTGAAATCCTCTCACTTAGTCACTGGAGGTTCTCCCTCCAACCTTAGGGTTTCTGTATGGCTCTCCCACCAACTCAATGCATGGCCCTATAATTTCAGCCATGCAAAGGAGATCTTTTGCCCTTCCTCAATCTAATGGATGCTAAAATAAAATTCCAGTTGCTGCAACTAGTGGTTTAGCTTCAAAGTGGTACAGCTTGATATCAACTTTTTCTTCCATTTTCAACAGGGATTGATTCATGACACTTGAATTAGGTTGATCTTTTCCGGGTTCTTTCTTTCGTTGGTTCTCCGTGTCTTCCCAATCTCTTGATCCCCCTTTTGATTTGTCCACTACATTCAAACCCCCATATTATCCAAATATCCCCAGTTTATTGCTTCGGGCTATCATGAGGATGTTTACATTGCGGTTTATATCCGCGACTTGTTGTTCGAGACACAAAAAACTCAGCTCTGTAGGATCACAAGGTTCATTTACAGATTCGTCAACCATGATTAGGGTTTTATGATTTTCAACCCCATCGATCTAGATCCACGCAATCTCCAAAAAATACCCAAAGAAACTCGCTCTGATACCAAATTATTTGTAAACTTCCATGGATATTCCACTCGACAATTTGTCAGAAAAAATATGATAATAATATATTAAAGTATTGAAATTTTACATTACTACATTTTATTAAACTTTAAGATCTATGGACTTAACTGTAATTAGTGCATGCATCTGAATATAAATTATTTAGAAAAGTAGAGAACGAAAAAATAAGCTCACACACACATGAGACACAAGATATGCTCTCTGGGAAACCCTTTTGGGAGAAAACCTAGCTGGAAGGTGAGGTCGCTTTGCTATCTTTCTCTGTCTGGGAATATGGTTGCAGGTAGAAATAAGTAAGGTCTTTGGCCCATGGGCTGCTACAGTGCACAGATCCTCTCTGTGTGCTCTACCTCTTATCTCTCATGGCTATCTTTGCTCAGCTATGGAACAAAATTCTCTTGAAAGAATGGAATGCATGTTCCTCCTAGTGGCCTGGCTATAACACGGCCTAATAGCCTACTAGTGGTTAATTTTTACTACATCAACTCTTAACTAGAGTTACAATATAGACTCTTCTAGAGTATTTTACATCACAAACATGTGGCTAGCCCATTTTCCATGAATAATGGGGGCTGACGTGACATCCTCCTGAACTATAGGTATGAAAACAAGAGGGTAAACTTCTAAGTGGCATAACGTTTTCATACGAACTCTAATTGATGCACTTCTTGTGCCATTGGAAAGTTATATGTGTGTAAAATAGCGTGAAAATATGCATGCTATAATGACCAAGTTTTACCCCTAAAAATGTCGTTTTATGCCTCAAAACACTCCCAAAAGGTTTCAGACCTCGTTTCGCCAAACTGGGTCCCGTCATTAAAAATAGTCCTATGAGTTTATTCCTCCACTTTTTCCACTCCAAATGCATCAATATGGATGAAAAACAATATAATGATCCAATTCGGATCATCTCTGAATACCTTCTTTCGCACAAAAATCCTTGAAATCATTCGAAACATACTCGCCTCCATTGTCACTCATAAGAGCCTTCACCTTTTTGCCAGTCTCTTTCTCAACTATTGCCTCGAATTCTACAAACTTTGAGAACGTATCATCCTTCTTCAACATGAAGAAGATGTAGCATTTCCTTGAGAAATCATCAATAAAAATAACATAGTGCTTATGTCTGGCAGTGGATGCTATCGAGAAGGGTCCATAAACATCAAAGTGGACTCTCTCTAAGACTGCGTGTGCTTTGTTGTCTCAATCATGGAATATGGATTTCACATACTTCCCAAAGGTACAACCCTTGCAGAGATCCTACTACTCAAGTGCTCCTTTATGGAGGCCAATGGTTATTTGTTGCATAATCTTTAAGGTTCCATGATGAAAATGGCCCAATATCCTATGTTAGAGTCACATTGCGAATTTGAACTTTCTCTTCCTTACTGCTTAATGCAGTGCAATATTCAACATCAAGTTTATACAGGTTCTTCGTACGAACCCTAATTTTCTTCACTTTCCTAGTAGTTATGTGTCTCAGAAAGGCTTTACCTTTAGTGAAGATTACATCATAGCCAAAGCCTTACAAAACTTCTATAGAGATGAGGTTCTTCTTTAGGCCCAGTACAAACATGATATATCTGAAGTGAAGAGGCGATCATGACTCCCTTTTAAATTTTACTATACCAATCCCAGTAGCATTGTACCTTTTGTCATCCCCAAGTTAAATATGCATATGGAGATCTTTCTCCTCCAGGTCAATGAAAAAATCTCTACACCATGTCATGTGGAACGAGGCACCTAAGTCAAAGTACCACAGACTCCCCAACATAGTGTTGGTCATCAATGCGACTAGCGTGAAGTCTAACTCAAGCCATGAAGCCAATCCTTCACCTACTTCTCCTCTTGAGTTCTTCTTGCTAAACTTTTTGCCTGGACACTTTGTAGCATAGTGCCTGAATTCATGACAATTGAAGCATTTTATTTTTTACAAGTCCTTCTTCTTGCCCCCTTGGCTAGATTCTGGTTTGGTTTGATATTTCTTCCCTTTTCCCTTCTCGCCCTTTCCAACCAATGAAAATTTTTCTTCATCCTCTACCTTGGATGAACTTCCATCTCTAATATTTCACCTCATTTCTTCTTGTGCCAAATCAAACCATAAGCGTTCCCAATTTGGTAATTTCTCCCTCCCGTTGACGGAGTCATGGTAGCTATGCTAGCTTTTGGGGAGGGAGAGAAGAGCTAGGATCACCAGGTCATCTTCTGCATCATTCACACCAATCCCTCCAAGCTCATTCTAAACTTGTGTAAATCTGGTGAGGTACTACGGAATAGTATCATTCCTTTGCATCTTGATATTTCGAACTTTATCTTTGAGGGCCAGTTTCATATGATCATTTTTATTCTTGAATAGCTCAGTCAGTGCCTTCTACATTGTGAAAGGAGTTTCTTTACCATGGATATTTGAGCCAATTTTCTCTCTCACTCCCTCCAGTATTATTCTCCATGTGTTGGCTACATCTTTCTTCCATTGGGCTAGGTTTTGGGCATCATTTGATCCTGGTTTTGTAATTTTTTTCTTGAAATAATTCATCAATCCATTGTCATGAAGAACTACATCCATGTGATCCTTCAATGAAATTCAATTTGAGTTTCCTTCCAAGGCATACTCTAATCTTAGGCCATTGATGTTAATTCTCCCAACTCTGAATAAATGTTGCTACACTGAAGCTACAAATTCGAACCTCCTGAGGAACAACTTCAAAATTCTTGTTCTAATGTGAACCTAGCTCGGATACCATGTAGAAATATGGTGATAGAATTGTAATTGCTCAAAAAAATTAATCTAAATCAAGAGACACAATTCTACTCTATTGCTCTACAAAAATTAATTCACAATTTAGAACAACATTCACAAACCTGCATCAATCACATACACAAGTACACAAATTTATCTAGGGGAAACCAACTACTAAAAACCCCTTAATCCTACTTGCATTAATAATATGAATAGAGAATGTATTACAATTTCTTGCTCGCTCTGAGCTCAACCTACAAGTGAATAACCTTTCCCTCTTCTTAATGAGAAGCTTTGACCCAAACTTAGTCAATTTCTGCCTCCATCTGACCTTCTATTTACTTGCACAAATCATAAGGAAATTGGCCCCTATTCTTTAGGAATTTCCTCCAAACTGACTCTGCAATTCCCAAGGATTGATCATTGATTGCATTCAACACTTGTACACTCAAGACTAGTCTACAACTGATGTTACACTACCTTGGAATCTCCAACACAACTGAGAAATTTGAATTCATTGTATGCATGAATTATTTTTTATTGATTTAACTAGATGATCTATGAGTTAGATTGTTGTCGCACTACACAGCTGACCTCCAATAAGTTCTATCAACAATTAGAACTAGTTTAACTGAACACAACTAGAAATAATTGAACTGGATTGCTACAAATTATCAGTCACACATACATAACTAAAATCCAAGCCCTCCAACTCGAATTTATTGAGCTAACTGCATGAAAAGAGCCATGTCACCTTAGTTAACTACTTCTAAGTTTTCTTTTGATGTGGAAATTCTATTTTTTTCAATTTGACCAAGGCAAAGTCAAATTGAGACTTTTTTACTACACTTCTCAACATCCATATTGTAGCAAAAATGACCTCATTTATGGCACTTTATGGATATGATCCACCATCCATCACATCATATTTAAGATAAAATTCTAAGGTTCAATCAACGGAAGATCACATCGATCATTAACAACAATTTCTCCAACTCTTAAAGGATAACTTCACTTTGGCACATAATCGAATCAAACAACAGGAAGATCAACATCACAGTGAAAGAAGTTTTGATGTAGGTGACTTGGTATTTTTATGGCTACAAATATAAAAACAAATGTCCCTAAAGAAAGCTAAGAAGGGTAATAAATTATCACCCAAGTATTATGGTCCTTACAAAGTGTTGCAAATATTGATACTATGGCATACAAATAGGAACTACCTACATCTTCCCGAGTACACCCAGTTAATCGGTGACTAGCTCCCAGTTCAAACAATATTTCCAGAACTTGACGAAGAAGGAAAAATCATATTGGAGTTTGAAGCAGTCACGAAAACAAGAACTTGACAACTACGGAATCGCTCAATTTCAAAGTATCTCATTAAATGGAAGAACTTACCCACTGAAAATTCCACATGGGATGATGAAAATTTACATAGAAGCATCCAACACTACTCAAGCATTGAATACAACACTTTTTTTGAAGAAGAGGATCATGTTAGGTCCATATAAAACTAGTGTATCCCCTTTATTGTTATTATTAATGTATCCCCCTTATTGTTATTATTGTTACTATAACCCCCTTATTGTTATTGTTGTACCCCATAAAAGCCCACTATTATTATTGTTGTGCATTTACTGATCTGAATTTAAACATGAATGCAAAAAATTACAGATATAACCATAAATACAAAGATGCATCATAAATAACACTTCATTTCATTACTATCAAATACTGAAATATGCTTACTAGAAAAATGGAAATAAGACTAGCTCAGGCGATGGTAGCTTAGCTTATGTATGCTTACATGCCTCTAAACTATATTAAAATGATGCTTGAGGGCCTATTTATTATTGAGAAGAAATGGAAAACCCCAAACATCCAAAAACCTAACCCTAGGAGATGAAATGCCAAATTATGGGCCCCGTTGGGGTAAATTGGTACATCAACTTCCCATGGTTGTAACTTTGGCATATGATCTTTGTTGGATGCATGTGATACCTCGTTATAAAAATCCATCTGAGGAGTAAAACTTCTGAAAACAAATACGAAGTTACAAAATACTATTAGCAACTAATGATTTTCTAAAAAAAACGTCGTTTAGGGCCTCAAAACGGCTCCAGAAGTTCAGGACCCGAAAAACTGCCAAAAGTAGTAAATTTTACTACAATTAAGGAAATTGAAACACTGAATGAAACAATGGTGGGGGGTCCAAGTGGAATAGGCGAGTGGCCACCAATACCCACGTGGATCATTCCTCCCACCTTAGGAACAAATGGTCCCCATTGCGTTGAGTTCCTCTATGAAATGAGGAAACTTCTGCTGAACTTAGTCCCTGGTGAGCCACTTGCCCTGGTGAAGGATTTGGCCTGCTTTGACAACTCAATATAGTTGGATTATTTGTTGTCAAGTGTTCTTGATCCGTGTGTCCATGATCCAATTAGTTGTGGCTTGTTCCACGTAGTCTGGATTTAACTTTGTAGGTGTGAGTTGTTCTGCAATGTTTGATGTGTCTAGCAATGGTGGGAAGTACAGTCGAAGGCTGTCCATATTGAATACTGGGTGCAGGCCAAGGAATGGGGGCATGATGAGCTCAATTTCATTTTCTCCCAAAGCCTTGGTAATGGTGTAAGGACCATATCGGAGTGGCCTGAGCTTTTGATAGGCTCCAATAAGGCATTCCTTCTACAAATGCAACCAAACTTTGTCACCCACCTGAAACTTGTGTGGCACTCGATGTTGATCATGTCGCTACTTGTACTTAGCATTTGATTTCTCCAAAATGTCATGGACCTGTTGGAAGATGTGTTGAATGTGCTCAATGAAGTTGTTTGCCTTGTCGGATTCCGACTAGACATGAGCCGAATCTTCCTGAGTAGCTGCAAATGGTATGGCCACATCAATGGGACATAGTGGTTGGAATACCAAGCCCACTCGAAAAGGGTTGTGGCCAGTCAAGCTGTGGAGAGCCCTATTATAGTTGTGTTGGATATAGGGGAGGCTATCATCCCATGTACATGGATACTTTGAGTTGTACATGCGTAGAATGTGTACGATCATCCTGTTAATGACCTATGTCTACCCATCATGTTGGGGATGGAAAGTTGTGGAATTAGTGAGCTTGGTGTCCAGCATCGACCAGAGACTGGACCAAAATGTATTGAGGAACCTGTTATCCTAATCTTATATGATAGGTTGTGGGATCCCAAATTGTACCCACACTTGTTCAAAGAAGAATTTAGTAGTGGATTCTATTGTGACATTCTTCTTGTAGGCTGCCATAATGGCGATCTTGGAGAATCCGTCAATGACCGCAAAAACACAATCATTTCCATGCTTAGTAGAAGGAAGGCCCAACATGTAATCCATGGAGATGGATTCCCAAGGTCAATTAGGGGTAGGCAACCGAGAATAGAGGCCTTGCTTTTTGATGCTCAGTTTGGCAATGGCATAAGCAATGTAGGATCTGATGTACTTCCCAATATCTTGTCAAAGATTCAGCCAATAGAAATACTTCTGTAGTACTACCACTATTTTCTCGACCCCAAAATTCCCAGCGAACCGACTGTAGTGCGCTTCCCAAATCATCTTGGTATGCTCGCTTGAAGGAACATAAAGGTGTCTGAGGTGGCATAACATTTCATCTTGGAGGTGAAAATCTGGAACTTGCTGACCCTCTAAGAGCATCTGGTATGTGGCCAAATTCTAGTTCACTTTTGTAGAGAAGTGGCCAGTCAGAAGTCTCGTGCCCATAAGAGTTGAGCATGGTGGTTAACGCCATGATCGGTGGTCAGCTGAGGAAGTCTACAACATTATTGGTGTTTCCCTTATTGTACTTGATATTCAAATGGAACTGTTGCAGTTATGTGGACCACTTTTGATGGAAATCATTCTGCAACTTCCCTTGCATCTGTATGAACTCTAGGGGCCGGTGGTCTATGTGGATGACCATTTCCTTCCCCAAAATTTAATGCCTCCATTGTCGACAGGCTTGCATAATGGAATACACATATTTTTCATAAGTGGGACACATTTGGACTGTGTATGAAAGTGTCTCACTGTGATATGCCACCAGATGCCCCTGTTGAGTAAGGACTACCCTAATAGCATAGTCAGAGGCATCTATCTCGATCTCAAATGGTTGTTGCAAGTATGGTAATGTGAGCACTGGTGTAGAGCAGAGGCAATATTTCAACTCTAGGAACACCTTATGTTGAGATTCATGCCAAAATAATTTTGGTTTCGCTCCTCCCTTGGTGACTTGACTCAAGGGCCAAGTGATATGAGAGAACCCCAACATGAACCTACGATAGAAATTAGCAAGATCTAGAAAGCTACAGAGCTCTGTCAGAGTGGTTGGGATTGGCCAATCCCGAATGACTTGGATCTTGGCTGGATCCACATGCACCCCCCGTTCATTAATAATGTATTCTAGATACTGAACCTAGGTCATGCCAAAAGTGCAATTCTCTAAATTGGCACATAACTTGTGTTGCCGCAGTTTTTGGAGAACCTGTCGAATGAGGTGAAGGTGCTCTTCCCAACTCTGGCTAAAGATCAGGATGTCATCTAAGTATACCATTACAAATGAGTTGGTGAAGGTTGCAAGAGCATTTTTCAACCCGAAAGGGATAAAAAACCATTCTAAAAGGCCCTCTTTGGCTTTGAAGGTAGTCTTCCACACATCGCAAGGTTTGATTGGTACCTGGTGATATCTGGACTTCAAGTCGATCTTGCTAAAATATTTGGCCCCCTTGAGTTGGTCTAGAAGGGCATCAATCCATGGGATCGAGTACCTATTCCAGACAGTGATCTTGTTCAACACCCAATAATCAATACAGAGTCTCCAAGTCCCATCCTTCTTTTGTACCAAAACGATCAGGCTCCCACAGGGCGATGAACTTGGCTGGATGTGACCTTTCTACAACAACTCCTAAATATGCCTCTTGGTTTCAATGTTCTCCATAACAGAGCGCTGATAGATTGGTCTATTCGGAAATGATGCACCTACGGTCAGATAGATGAAGTGCTTGACCTGATAGTGCAGAGGCACCCCTGCGATGGAGGTGAAGATGTCCTCATACTCCTCCACGACCTTGTCCATCTATTGTTCTCGTGTGGAAGGGCCTTGTTTAGAGGTCGTGGCCACCGTCTTCTTCTTTCTCTGAGGGCATATCATTAGGAAAACAAATTTCCCGGTTTTGGAAATGAACTTATTGCATTGTTTTGCAGTAACCAAAGAGATGGCAGTAGGCGGTGCTACCTCCGGTATCCTGTACAACTAATTTCCCAAGGTAACAATAATAACACGAGGCCTTGACTCATACATAACATGTCACTTCCACAAGTATGGTTCACCTAATAATACATCACAAACATCAAGAAGAGCAACATCATTGTTATAGACATTTTTGTGCCTTACAGCTCTAAGCATGAAATGTCCATAAACCAAGGGCTCCTAAGTCCCTAAAAGTGTTGTTCTAACTCCTAAAGGAAAAAGGTCAACAAATTACAGCTTCTCCTAGAAGTTCTCCACCAGAAACTGCTCAGAACTAGTCAAATCAGGATCATTTCAGCTGCTCCACTAGCTAGCTGCGTTGCAAATCACCCAAGTACACTAGCTAGGTGTGTTGCAACGCACCTAAATGCACTACCAGGGTGCGTTGAGCGGGAAATGACAAGTGGCAGAGTCATTCCACGAGGTGGACAGACAATGGAAGCTTCCAGAATCTTCTCCAATGACACTTGCCTCACTGAATTCGACCAGGGATGAGTAAGAGGCTCTCAGTCTCCAAGTGGAAGCAAGAACTGACAGAGAAAAGCCACTAATCAATTCATGAGCTAACTCATCCTCTTTGCATACATCTATATATGGATCCCTCACCAAGAGATCCGGAGGCTGGAATATTGTACATTGCAGAGAATTGCTGTTGGTTTTGAGATAGATATCAGAGTATTGGGTGATTTATGCTTTGTTGGAGGTGAAGAAGGGGCTTCTCTGCTGGGAGGTTGATGCTGGATCAGGAATCATCGGTTGTAACTCCTCCTGGATCTTCTTGTTATATCAATAAAACTATTTGAGTTTCTCCTACATGCTTGTGTATCATTGATGTTTGTTATATTTGTATGTTTAGCTTAAATCTGATCCTAAGCTTTTTATGAGTATGAACCCATGTCTTTGTATAGTTTCCTTCTTCTGTGATCTTGCAGGTACTTGGTGAAGCTGGGCAAGTAAGGGAGCAGGTAGCTGGGAGCTGTCAAAGAGAAGAGAGATTGGATCAAAGGACTAGCGCAAGACACAGGTTAGTTCATCCTATTTCTCTTTGTTTATAGTTCATAGAGGAGAATACAAAAGTAGTTTTCTCTGTTTGTTTCTAAGGTCACTGTCACACCTTAGTGGGATAGGGTCGTTCTGAATAGACACTTTTCCCGTTAACAAAATGGCGACTCCGCTGGGGACGATTGTCTAGTTAGTTTGTTTGTGTTTCTCTTACTGTTTGTTTCATAAACTTAGAAGTAGCAAATCGAACTGCATTTGCCATTAACAAATGCAAAGTAGACATCTGTTGCTTCAATCCATTCACTGGATCTGTTTATGATTTGAACAGCTGATTCACAAATGATCTGATTGCCCTTTGTGATAGCTCTTAGACCTCCTTTAAATCTACCCTCTGATTGTGCATTACTGATTGCTTTTACTCGGCCAAAAACCATAGATTAAACTGCAAACCGTGACCCAGAACCCGGATAGAATTCTCGTTTCTGCCCCAGCGCAGGTACTGTGAAGAGTTCCTGCATTTCAGCGCAGTTCCCGAGAGGGCAACCTGCATTGCAATCCAGTTTCTCTGTGTAGCAGGTGCGTTGATCAGCCTAGCCTTGTGCAGCTGAGGTTCTTTGCTCAATTTTTTCAGTTTTGTCTTTGATTTTTGCAGCCTGTGATCAGTGTGTGTGTCTGTTTAAAAACCCCTTTTCTTTGCTGATATTCCGCCTCAGCTGTATAAAAGAAACTGTAGATGTTTTTGTGTGTTTGTTACGTCATTTACAGTTTCCATTGCAAAAGTAGAATAGTCATACTGTCGTCCTTTGATTTAGATCTGTCGCAAGTGTTGATTTTGATCATAGGAGAAAGTTTATTTGCTGTTGATAGTCGATTATGCTTTTACTTTTGCCTTTGGTCTGAATTTGTGAATTTCTAGTGTCGAAACGAGTGTTTATTTGAAAATCATAAAGTGTCGTGATCGTCTCTACCTTTTGATTTCGAAAAGAAGCTTGTTTGTGTTTTTCACTTGAAAGCGAATTCAGATTTGTACAACAACTTTCTTTTTAGGCATCAATATTAAGAAAGTGAAAAACAAAACACATGCATGTGCATTTGCATATTGACAGTCTGTTTGGCTTGATTTAGGAAAAGTGCATTTACAGTGTGCTCTTTGCTCTTTGCGAAAAGATTGTGTCTTTCTTTTCCCTTGTAGCTAGGATTTTCATTGCTGAAAAGAGATAAAAGTTTGTTTATCATCTTTAGATTGCATTTTAGGAATTACATCTACATCTCGTGGTGATCCCAAAAGGCAAACTTCATAAGAAAGATCAACTTAAAATAAATTCAATGAACTTAACAACGCTTTGGAACTTAACGCACAACATTTAGAGGTCTAGGCTAGAGACGTATTCCGGCGTCGTAAAGCCTGGTAACTGTTGTCCTCACTGATGGTTGGGTGATTCCTCAACTTTGAGACGATAAGTGCCAGTACGGACTTGTGCTCCCACGTACCGTTGAGTATATATTGGGAGACCCCTATAGGCTTAAAACCTTTTATCCATAGGAAGCCGTGTCGGCCGCCCTACTGATCGCAATGCACTGAACACAGCATTCGGGAAGATTGACTGTCGTACCGTAAAAAGTATTCTGCAGTTTTGCGATTGGTTTGGTACTCCCTCTACCTAGACCTCCAGAGCAGTCCCTTTCGTTCCTTTTCAGACTCCTTAACGGAAAAGGTCCATCTGAGCACTTGTCACTTCAGGCTCATTAAAAATCGAAGGAGACTAGAGTCATCTTTTGTTTTTTCTCGACTCTTTAAAACTGAAAAAACAAGTTGTGTCAAAGCATGTTAAAATTTATTTTAAACGGAATATTCATACCCTTTCCCTACGTTGATCTTCGAGTTGAGAAAATGGAGCCTACCAACCAAGGAATTCCCCTTGGTGGAAATCCTAGTCCCTTCTCCTCTTGGGGAGATGTTGGTGCGCCCCATATGGCCACATTGTCGCTTCCAGGACTGACAATTGGCTTGCCAGTATGGCTCTTCTCAACCAATGTCGTTCAGAACACCACTATTCCTGAACAATCGAATCAGCAATTAGACGAGTCCAGAGTTACCCACCAGCCTTCTACTTCCTCTAATTCTTCATCTCCTCCTTCCTCTTCGCTTGACGGGACTGGTAAAGCTAAAAGCCAAGTCCCTAAGGAGAAGAAGGGAAAGAAGAAGAAAGAGAAAAAGAAGAAGGAGCCAAAGGCGAATGGGGGAAAACGAGTGTCGTCTAATGAAAATCCACACACAGCACCAACCAGGCCTAAATCACCATGTGTCATTTGCAAAGGAGACCACTTTCACAGAGATTGTCCTTGCATCCCCCGGATACTAAGGGACTGGTCTCCTCGTTTGCACAATCCGGTGTCATCAACCTCTGGAGATCATGTTGAAAGCACACCGTCGACTAGTGAAAGTGAAGCCCCAGGACAAAAAGGCAAAGCTAGATTTCCTTGTAAACTGTGCGAAGGTGACCATGCCCTCCACCGCTGTCCCTTCTTAGACGAAGCTAAAAGAGTTTTGGATGATCGTCTGGTTTCACCATTACGACTTCCTCCTGGATATAAAAAACTCTTGCCGAGTCCATCACTAGTTGAGAATCCAGCTGGCCCACTCAGATGGTCGGCTAAAGCGCCTATCTTTGAAGATAAACCAACTGAATCCATACCAGACGAAAGTCAAAAGGTTGAGGCGGCAGTTGACATGGTCTTGCCTTCAGAGGTTTTATCTTCGGATGATACAGTCACTGAAGAGAACAAGGATGACACCGTCCAAATTCTCTTCATCAACACAGACTCCGACGAACATGGGGGCAATCTACCCATTCCTTTACCACAGGAAGGAAGTTCGTCAGAGCCATACCTGGCCATCTACTCGGTCCCACCTCCAAGCAACCTAGTTGTCTCCTTCGACTGGAATCAACTAGGCAGACCCCGCCTACCAGCAAGCGTACCATTCTGAATTATCGTTCAAATATATAGAATGGTCATGGCTGGTACCATCATAGATGAGGGGGCTTCTGTGAGTATCCTTTCCTCTATTGCTTGGAAAGCACTTGGTTCGCCATCGCTGTTGCCTGAGATGAGAAATCTGACAGGATTTGATAAAGGAACCAGTCGACCTTTAGGGATCCTTCCCGATGTGCCCATAACATTGAGAAGGAAGACAGTTCACATGAACGTCATGGTAGTTCAAGGACCCTTGGATTATAACCTACTCCTTGGACAAGACTATATTTATTGCATGGGAGCCATCGTCTCCTCACTCTTTAGAGTAATGTGTTTTCCGCACGAAGGAAGAGTGGTCAAGCTCGTGGACCAGCTTTCATTTCCCGAATCACGCATAGAAAATAGTCATATACCGTCCCTAAATGGTCTTTTCACGCAAGAAATGTCTCAATCCCCAGTCCGTCCTCTCGATGAGCGCGAGTAATTTGGAGGGATATGACTGAAACCCAGGGGGCATGTGTCCTGGTCTGCTTCGGCAGGAAAACTTCGGGTATAGGGTAGGTTTCCGTGGGAGAATATGACTAGTCTTTACCCCGTCCGTCGGTGGAAGAGGGGTTATTCTAGAATAAGATTCTCTTGTCAAAGTTATGTGAGTTGGCAGACGTCGTCACTCACCCTTGTTTATCTCGGTAGACATCGCCAAAGAAGTGTTGTGTTTGCACCGCGAATAGAGCAATCTTTGGGTAACCTGTAAGAGGTAGGCCTCTCCTGATAGAACAAATGTTTTGTCTGCAAATTGAGGGGTAACCTTGAAACCATATTTTATACCTGGGGGCATGCAAACCTTTTGGAGTGCAAGCAAAGGGCGACTATTTATTTTTTTAAATTTTTAGGTCCTCCATTTAAACCCGTAGGCTAACCCTTTAAACTCATAGGATTAGTCGTCACCTAACTTGCATAAAGAAAGGATGTGGGGCAAAAATCTAAAAGTTGCCGTTTTTATATAAGACATTCTTATCATATGGATAATCGAGCAGTTTTAGCACATAGTTCAAGCTCGTTAAAAAATAAACATAAGACCGAGCAAATGTTCCCACCCGCGTTTAAGCTCGTTAAAAAATGAACTATTCCCCGATAAATAACCTCCGTGAATGAAGCATTTCAGCCATTAAAGCCTTGGTCGTGTTTGCACCGTCACCTCCACTTGATTGTTTACCCATTTTGAGGAACAGCTGCGAAGAGTGATTTCACTAGCCATCCTTGTGACACTGTTGTGATTGGAAAATTCCAAACCTTACCTGGAATCAGCTGCTACCCATTTTATCACTCGTTCCTCAAAAGATGAGTCTTCTTTAAGCTCTTTTCAACTGACTCGTAAAATATGAAAAGATTGCCGAGTTTTGGCCTTCCAGCTCATTAAAGCGACAGGAAGTGCTATCCCTCCTCTAGATTTTAATCTTTTTGGACCTGAGGGATTATTGCACAAAAAGATCGAGCGCTTGTTTTGTTCGGCTCGTTAAAACTATCGAAAATTCATCCCTTCTGTATTGTTTTATACTTTTTCGGACTTAAGGGATTAGATGACGAAAAAGGAATTCCGGAGCTACCTTTACGTACCTTTTCATACTCTCTAAAAATGAAAAGGACCGAGTTATCTTTGTCGTTAGACTCGTTAAAAATATTAAATAGCGACAAACTTGTCTTTAGGCGAGAACGAGTTTCACTATCGCTAGGCTCGTTAAAACATAGCGATGGGTTTGCCCGAAGGGAAAATTATAGAACAAGCATATGTTATCCTCCTCAAGCTTGACAAAAATAAAGAGGTACTGGTCAGCAATGACTAGAAAAATTTGGGAAGAAAACTCAAAGAAACTTTGTTGGTAGCAAGTCGCTCTTGAACATGACACTTCCACTCCGTGCCTGAGTCGGGTTGGGTTGTTTCATTCACCGGTCACATCACCATGGTCTCGCCGTACCATCCACATTTGGGGTAAATGCTACCAATCCATCACATAAGTGTCGCCGACATGTTCAAGAGAAGTCATCCAGAGAAGTCACCTGTGTCCCGTCCACTACCATACATCATACTTCATTCTTTCATGACCGCCACCCTGAACCATATATCATCAGATCGTTTTCACCTCCATCAAAATCATTTGCTCCGTTCCATGTCATTGATGTGGGATTCATTAAGGCCCTCCTTTGACGGATCGCTTCTTGTCGACATCAGCGCATTATCCAAGAAGTTGATCTAGGAACACCCCATTCAGTACTTTGAAACTTGCATGCCTCAATGGCAAGTTTCTCACTTCCGGCGACAGGTATACATCAATGACCTTCGACCGAAAGATTTTGCGTGGTGTTCGACGCCAAGTCTTTTATTCACACCACGTGAATTGTACTGCAGTACCTTGAGGGTCATTATCATTATCGGTGATTCCTCTCGCGCTTGTTAACAGTTTACATCATTGACTGGTAATCAAGCGATGTCTTTCCATGTTCGACTTTAAAACATTTCTCACATGGATCGATTTGTACTTCAAGTGAAGATCGGACGAGATTGAAGACCCCGAATCTAGTTTCATCCATCTGGGCTGCGATATATATTCAGGAAAATAAAGACGTTGAAATGTACAGCATTGCAGCACAGATAATCATCCTACCAAAAGGATGATGGCTCTATCAGAACCATCAGACGATTGTCTGTCCTATGTACATGAAAATGAATTTATAAAAGTTGAGCATGGGAATGGCCGCCTCAGCTAGATCATGAAAATAGTATGAAGATAATGTATTGTATTGTATCTTATTACAGGTCTCCTCCCAGCATTGAAAGAACTTCGGATCCTCCTAATAAAGCATTTCACCCGATAAACGGCCTCATACTTTAGGGGGCAACTGTTATAGACATTTTGGTGCCTTACAGCTCTAAGCATGAAATGTCCATAAACCAAGGGCTCCTAAGTCCCTAAAAGTGTTGTTCTAACTCCTAAAGGAACAAGGTCAACAAATTACAGCTTCTCCCAGAAGTTCTCCACCAGAAACTGCTCAGAACTAGTCAAATCAGGATCATTTCAGCTGCTCCACTAGCTAGCTGCGTTGCAAAGCACCCAAGTACACTAGCTAGGTGTGTTGCAACGCACCTAAATGCACTACCAGGGTGCGTTGAGTGGGAAATGACAAGTGGCAGAGTCATTCCATGAGGTGGACAGACAATGGAAGCTTCCAGAATCTTCTCCAATGACACTTGCCTCATTGAATTCGACCAGGGATGAGTAAGAGGCTCTCAATCTCCAAGTGGAAGCAAGAACTGACAGAGAAAAGCCACTAATCAATTCATGAGCTGACTCATCCTCTTTGCATACATCTATATATGGATCCCTCACCAAGAGATCCGAAGGCTGGAATATTGTACATTGCAGAGAATTGCTGTTGGTTTTGAGATAGATATCAGAGTATTGGGTGATTTATGCTTTGTTGGAGGTGAAGAAGGGGCTTCTCTGCTGGGAGGTTGATGCTGGATCAGGAATCATCGGTTGTAACTCCTCCTGGATCTTCTTGTTATATCAATAAAACTATTTGAGTTTCTCCTACATGCTTGTGTATCATTGATGTTTGTTACATTTGTATGTTTAGCTTAAATCTGATCCTAAGCTTTTTATGAGTATGAACCCATGTCTTTGTATAGTTTCATTCTTCTGTGATCTTGTAGGTACTTGGTGAAGCTGGGCAAGTAAGGGAGCAGGTAGCTGGGAGCTATCAAAGAGAAGAGAGATTGGATCAAAGGACTAGCGCAAGACACAGGTTGGTTCATCCTATTTCTCTTTGTTTATAGTTCATAGAGGAGAATACAAAAGTAGTTTTCTCTGTTTGTTTCTAAGGTCACTGTCACACCTTAGTGGGATAGGGTCGTTCTGAATAGACACTTTTTCCGTTAACAATCATATAATACCTCATCCGTGAAGGGTTTGATGTTATATGGAAGGTGACACTGTCGGCTAACGCGAAGATCTCTTCCTTGGTGAAGCCACACTATGGTGTATGGTTGTAGGTGTGTTGTGGTTAGTAATCCGAGGCGCTTCATAACCTCTGCTAAAATTTGGTTCTTTTGGCTCCTACTGTCAACAATGAACTATAGCGGGAAACCTTTTACCCACATCTAGGAGAGGAAGAGGTGCTCCTCCTCCTCTGGATCTTTGGGTTTCTCCTTCTAAATCTTCATGGTGGAAAATATGGCATTGGGCTCTGCATCGATAATCTCCTTCCCTTTTTCATTCCCCTTGTCAGGTTCTAACTTAGAGTAGGAACATGCATCTAGTTCAGAAGCCTTCAGCTCGACCACCAGTGACTGCTTGGCCTGACACTCACTTGTGTTGAGTGGAGCTCTTACGGAACTCACACCACTTTCTCGTTTCCTTCTTCGACTTAGCGGTGTTTTTATTTGCTTGCATCTTTGGTGGGTTTTCCTGGGTCATCCCACCTTGGCTTTGTCCTTTTTTCTACGTTTTGGGGGCAGCTTTCCCTTGCTTCAGATTCACAAATCCAAAGTCTCGCTTTTTTTGTTTAAGCTTCTACTCGATCTTGACAATGTATCAGTACGTCGTGCCAAGCGAGGAGATGTCCAGGAACTCCATCTCATCCTGGATGTACCTATGTAGGCAGCCATGGTACTTGAGTAAGAAATGTTTCTCATAATCCTTGATACCCAACTTCATGCGAAAGGTATGAAAAACATTGGTAAACTCTGGCATGTCTTGGCCCCTTCCCTGCCGTAGCGTGGTCCACATTATGTATTTATCCTCATAGATCCCGACAGGGTAGTACTACTCCTTGATGGCATCCCAAAACAAATTCCAAGTGGGTGCGACTGAAAAAAATGAGGGCGTACTTTAATCCTTCTTCTCAGAGTAGGTTTCCCACCAGTCCTTAATGTGGGGGGTAGCTTTAAGAAGGGAAAAAATAATATTTTCCCAACTGGAAAAATCATGAATAGAAAAATATCCTTCTAGCAGATTTAACCATTTATGTACGGTGTTTGCATCTATTTGGCCCTCAAATATGGGAATTTCAAAGTTTACTTGTACCTTAAAAGGATTGGCACCTCCAGAGTGGCTTCTCGATGTGGATGTGCCACCAGTGGGCAACTGTTGAAGGATCTAGGCAAAGTTATCCATCACGACATTCCTTTGTTTCTTGAGGACCTCCTCAAGCAATATTTTGATAAGATCTTCTGCTCCCTCGTCTTTATTTTCTTCCCCCATGGGAGGTCATCGGGATTTGTGAGGCTAGTCTTGCAAAGGTTCGACCAATTCAAGCCCTAACTCTTTATATCTCGACCTCATTGGGGACATGCAAAGAAAAACAGAGAAAAAGTAGACCACTCTAATACCATTGATACGAGTTTAAACAAGAACACAAAAAATTATAGATATAACCATAAATAAAAAGATGCAGCAGAAATAACACTTCATTTCATTAATATCAAATACTGAAATATGCTTACAAACATAATGGAAATAAGACTAGCTCGGGCGATGGTAGCTTATCTTTGAGAAGAGATGTGGCGGTTATTGATGAGCCCCAAAATGGGTAACTTATTGGGCTCATTTTGTCTATTGTTCTTCATCAATCCACCATTTTTCATAGTTTATGCATGTTTTTTGAGTATATTTATGTTAGTTGAACGAATGAGGATAGTCACTTGACCAAGAAGGATAACACGTGGTTATTACAGATTTTTGGACAAATTTTGGACCAAAGCTAAGCATTTATGAGCCAAATGACAGCCAAGCATGAAGGAACAAGGGTGAGGATTCATAGGAAGGGTGTCTCCTACAGTAAATGGCCCCTTCCTCGAATTCTCCACCCTCAGCTCGGAGTTCAGCAGGCCACCGAAAAGGATTCCCAAGGGCAGCCGAGCAGTTTTGAGTAAAGTGACTGATCACTGGCAGTTTGAGTAGCCAATCCCCTCGAGTTAAGGAGGGCTATTGGAGACCCTCATAGTGCATAAATAGGAAGGCTTCTAGCCTTCGTAGGTTACTTTTTGAACAGTTTATTCTGCACTATAGTGCTGCTAGTTTCTCAGCTCATTTTGTAGCTTCTGTTGTACAACTTTCTTTGTGACATGGCTATTTTTGAATAATGGAAAGCAGTTTCCTTTGGCATCAGTTCTGAGCTTTTTCTTAGGAGCCTGTAGCTCTTGGGGTTGGGCCCAACCCAAGTGCCAAGGCCTCCTTCGTGTACTGTTATGTGTTTTTAGTGTCTTTATAAAATAATTTCTGTTAAGTAGATTACAGTCGTGCTTGGTTACCTAGGTCATTGTTGATGATTAAAAAGGTTTTCCATGTTCAGATTGATTTGATAGGTTAATAACAGAGAATATCTTTAGAAAAAGGCCATCAAGCACCCCTGATCTCACCTCTCCCTCTATGGAACCATGAGCTGAGACCAAGGTGTCCTTGCTGCCCCCAAAAACATTGTCTTTGCTTCATCATGCAATTGTTAGTGTTAAATTCTCATTTGCAGAAGTTGATACCAGTTGTGGTTACATGTTCAGGTTCATGATTGCTTAGTTTTCATAGATATTTCACATGATTTCGTTGCAATAAACTTCTGTTCATTCTTTTTGCTAATATTTCGGTCATATTAGGTTAAAGTAGCTAGGTCTTTGGTTTTTCCGAGTCTTTGTTTGAATCATTTGGAAAAAAACTTGCAGAGCACTTGTAATACCTCTTTGCCTACCCCTACTCCCTCAATACCGCCTGCTCCATCCTCCAACTCTGATTCTTGCCTCGCATTTTCCACGTTCCCTCACTTTGACCTAATTTCCATATTTTTGTGCAACATTGCTCTAACCCTCCTTGAACAAATCCAGCCATCCTTATCACTCACCCGCTTCGTTCGCCAAGTCCTAGACCTCATCACACCCTCATCTCACCTCCATACCCACTTCTTCACCTTTTTCCCACCATCAGCTCTTCAAAATTCCCTTTCGGAACATCCTGTAGAAGCCACAGAACATCCTGTAGAACCCCTGCAGACTTCCTGTAGAAGCTCACGAAAGTGGTTTCTTGAGATCCGAGCACTGTGAAACTCTCTGGAAGGGTGCTAGGGACCCCTTAGGCCCTCTTCTAACCTTCCCAACCTCCTGCAAGTGCCTACTCCATTTCCTTTCGCCAATCAACCTCTGCACAGTCAAAAACGGTTAGAGCACATGCAAAATAATTTTGACAAATTACTCAAAAATGCAAAAAGATGTTGTCTTCAGATTTCTCTTCAGAAGTAGATTAGTCACATGAATTTTACCTTTTTAGAAGTCAAAGGCATCCATTTCTGTAGCTTTAATCCTTTCACTTGCACCAGTAGGGTTAGTTGGTACAACTAGGGTTTGCTAGGGTTTACGTTCCTTTCTAGCTCTCAACTTCTTTATGCAAGTAGAATAGCCTCTGGTTGAGTTAGTTTTTGTCCATCACAGTTAAAAGCTTCTTCTAAGAGCTCATAGAAGTTGGCTTAAGCTCCTAGTGGACTTGCGCCAGCTGATCAAGTGACAGCCTGTGCAAGAGCTAGTACTTGTGCATATAGCACCATCGCTTCCAAGTTTGTTACGAACTACCGGGTTGATAAAAGTAAAGAAGGGAGTCCCAGGAGTTGCAGCATTATTGCTGCAATACTGGAGCCCACCATTCTTTTTGGTGCCGTTGCCGGGGAAGCGTCAGAGTATTTGTGATTGCTGCTTTTCTTCTATTTTCTACTACAACCTTCTGCTAAGTAGTTTATTTCATTTCCATTCTGCAATTTCATTCCTGCAAAAGTAGATTAGACATTTCCTGCTTTCATAGATTAGCATTTCAATTCTGCAAGCGTAGATTAGCATTTCAATTCTGCAATTTCAATTCTGCAAGCGTAGACTAGCATTTCAATTCTGCAATTTCAATTCTACAAGCGTAGCCTAGAATTTCATTCCTGCAATTTCATTTCAGAAAAATAGATTAGTCCTTTCCTGCTTTCATTTCAATTCCGCATTTTCATTTCAAAAAGATATATTTTAGCTAGTTGCACTTCACTCTCTTTCAGTTTTGCAGGTACAAGTAGAAAAAAGTACAAAAGCAAACAAAAATATTCCATTTTCATGCCTTGTAGGAACAGAGACAATACCGGAAAATTCCTGCCCAACACCCCCACCACATTACTGAGTCACCCTTCTCTCTTCTTTGGTGGCAATGATCCAAAAGAACCTATAGGTGAACCTCCTGAGACATACGAAGATCCTATAACAGAAGAAGAGCAAGAAAACATTATGTTTGAGACCATGGCTGAAAACAGAAACGGTAGAGAAGATGAAGAGAGAATAGAAGGTGCCTTTCCCATCCGAGAGACCAACGGGGACATGAAGATGAAAAACATAAGTCCCTCAGCCTTACCTCATTTCCATGGATTGACCACTGAAGACCCTGATACCTTCCTGTTTGAGTTTTTTGTCCTTTGTCGAACTTATGACTATGCAGAAGACGAGAAAAAGTTGAAACTCTTTCCCTCTACCCTCAAGGATGCAGCACTACGCTGGTTCATGGGGCTACTTGGAAACAGTATCACAACTTGGGCTCAGATGCGGCAAGCCTTTAACAACAAATATCGGGACTACTGTAGGTCAAAGGAAACAAAGGGAGAGATCTTTCGAATGACCATGGGAAGTGATGAGTCTTTAGAAGACTACGAGGAAAGGTTCCAACTTAGCTATAAACGGGCCAGGTGCACACTTGACCCTAAATCTTTGAAGCTAGTTCTGCTTCAAGGAGTCCCTGAAGACCTTCTAGATACCCTCCATCTGCTAGCTGGAGGAGACATCTACCAACTACCTTATGAGGACATAAAGACCGTGTTTAGAAACCACTCTAAGGCAGCCCGGAAACGAGGTAGGGGGAATTCACTCTCAGCTAGTACCACCTTCTCTAAGCATGAGTTTGCTAATCAGATGGAAGACCTCAAAAGTGAGATGAGATAGACCATTGCTATGCAACTGGATACCTTCCAAATCCAACAGAAGAAAGAGGAAGCTGAGAGGGCTTTGGCCATTTTCTATCCCAGATGTACAAGGAAGCACCCTAAGAATGAATGTCCATTGCACTCAGTGGAGGTATGTTTCGTTTGTGAGGAAGACCACCCCACAAACCAGTGCCCAACCTTACCTAGATTTAAAGCCATGTACCAAGGGGCTGAAGGGGCACTGAGCCACTCTACTTCCTCAACCAAAGGAGGCCGCATGGGTCCAGACCTTACCAGCAGGGAATGCAAGGAACATCCCAAACTTATTACAACCCCAACCAATCCACTCACATGCCTTCTTGGGGGCCCCCTGCCCATCCTTCCTGGTCCACACCTCCTCCTTGGTCTTATCCATTGCAGTACCATAATCAACCTATTGCTCATTCGTTTCACTCTCATGTCCAGCCACAACCTCAGTGGAATGTACCTCAACCGGGGTGGAGGCCCCAATACAACTCTCCTCCCGCTATTTTGCCTCCACCTCCTACTCAACCACAACCATTACCTCCTACTCCTCCAAGACAACCCCAGATGCCTGCTCAATCGAACCCGAACCCCAACAATAGACAGGCCCAATAGGTATACACTAGAGAGACAACATGCCCTACCTATGCTATGGAGATTCAGGAGATCAACCTATGATCTGGAAAGGTCCTTCCAGATCGCCAGTCTCCTCCCCCAGAGGAAGAGGAAGAGAAACAGGAAAGTGAACCCAAAGCCATTCCACCCTTTCCTGAGAGACTAACAGTAGCCATGCAACCAAACCTAGAGGAGAATGAACTTCTGGGAGAACTTAAACAGTTGTGTGTGAAAATCCCACTTCTCCAGGCCATAAAAGATGTACTAATCTACAACAAATTGATCAAGGAGAAGTGTTTCAGGCACCCAGGCAGGTGCAAGAGAGATGCCCCGACCATCAATGTCATAGGACAACTGTGCGATCTGATGTTGGGACAAGTAATCTGTCCAAAATATTTGGACCCTGGGAGTCCTGTAGTTGATGTCCACATCAATGGCACCATAATCCCCAACACCTTGATTGATCTAGGGGTTGCCATTAATGTGATGACCAGGGACACTATGCTTAAACTTAACCTTCAAAGTTCCTTAAGAAAGACCTCGACAGTACTGCATTTGGCAGACTGCTCCATCGTGACTCCCGAAGGGATTGTGGAGGATGTCCTGGTCTCTGTTGATTCTTGGGAGTACCCTGTGGACTTCTTGGTTCTTCAACCAAAGGAAAAACTCACTGGATACCCCCTCATTTTTGGAAGGCCTTGGTTAGCTATTGTGGATGCTTAAATCAGTTGTCGAGCTGGAAGCATGACCATCAAGAATGGGCCTATGTCCAAACAGCTAGTCCTACACCCTCCTGTCCAACCTCTGTTAGAACATGACTTACCGCTCTGGTTGGAGGAGGAAGATGAGGGTGAAGTCTACTCTGCACCATTGTGCATAGTAGAATCCACCAGGGGAGGTCCTCTGACCGAGGATGAATTGATCGAGAATTTGATTCAAAATCCACCTCCCAGTGCACTATCATTAGAGGAGTTAGTGGAAGGTACCCAAGCCAGTGCTTTAGTGGACCTCTGTGTGGCCAATCCAACCTCACCCAGAGTTAAAAATGTGGAATTTGGCCCTGAAAGAACCTTAAAGATCAGCTCATCCCTATCTTCCTCTCAGGAGAAGGAGCTCTGTAGCTTATTGAGCCACCATTTGGATGCTTTCGCCTGGAGCTATAAGGAAATGAAAGGAGTCCATCCGTCGGTCTGTACCCATCACATTTACATTAAAGAGGATTGTAAACCAGTTAGGCAGCCTCAAAGGAGAATGAATCCAGCCCTTAAGGACATCATAAATAAGAATTGCAAAAGTTTTTGGATGCAGGATTCATCTACCCCATCTCGGACAGCAAATGGGTTTCTCCTCTAGTGCTTGTATCCAAGAAAAATGGGAAGTGGAGAATTTCTATAGACTATCGAGAACTTAACAAAGCCACCAAGAAGGACCATTTCCCTTTACCGTTCATAGATCAAGTGCTAGATGGGCTGGCAGGGAAGAAGTTCTTTTCTTTCCTAGATGGGTTTAGCGGGTATAATCAAATCCAAATCAGCCTGGAAGACCAAGATAAGACCACCTTCACTTGTCCTTGGGGAACCTTTGCCTACCGGGTCCTTCCCTTTGGGCTATACAATGCTCTTGCCACTTTCCAGAGAGTAGTATTGAGCATATTCGCTGAGCTGGTTCACAATTCGATGGAAATATATATGGATGACTTTACTCCTTATGGGTCTAACTTCCAAGAAGCATTATCTAACCTGGGAAAAGTTTTAACCAAGTGTATTGAGATGAACCTGTCCCTCAGTCCTGAAAAATGTGAATTCCTAATGACTGAAGGGACCGTGTTAGGTCATACCATCTCTCAGCAAGGATTACAGGTGGATCCTAACAAGATTGCTATCATCCAAAAGGTTCCACCTCCTCAAAAGGTGAGAGATGTTCGGAGTTTTCTAGGCTTAGCAGGATATTATAGAAGATTCATTAAAGATTTCAGTAAGCTAGCCTCACCATTGTTTGGCCTCTTAGGGAAAGATGTTGAGTTTAAATGGACTAACAATTGTCAAGGGGCTCTGGATGAGTTGAAAGATAAGCTGGTGTCCACCCCGATCTTGAGAGGTCCAAACTAGGCCCTACCTTTCCACATCCATACCGATGCCTCGAACAGAGCCATAGGGGCAGACTTAGGACAAGAGATGAACTATACTGTAACCAAAAAAGAGTTCCTGGATGTAGTCCATTCCCTAAACAAGTTCAGACACTACATCACTGGTTATCAAACATTCGTACACACTGATCATGCTGCGATTAGATATTTAATGAATAAGCCTGATGTAAATGCTCGTATTATTAGATGGTTACTTTTGTTGCAGCAATTTGATTTGACCATTGTGGACAAGCCAGGAAAGGAAAATTTTGTTGTTGACTTTCCGTCTAGATTGGATTTGCCTACAGGTGAAGAAGGGACAATGGATGACCAGATGCCGGACGAACACCTATTTGCTATTTTAGTACTCTCTCCATGGTTTGCCTATATAACAAATTACTTGGTCTCAGCGCAGTTCCCTCCACACCTATCCTCAAGAGAGAAGAGAAAAATTGTGAGGAAAAGTGCCACATTCACTTGGATCGGGGGCAACCTATTTAAACTTGGCCCAAATCAGATCTTGAGGCATTGTGTTAGGGAGGAGGAAGTTTTTGACATCCTCCTGACCTGTCACGATGGGCCTTGTGGAGGTCACTTTGCAGCAAAAAGGACTGCCTGCAAAATTCTACAGGCAGGCTACTATTGGCCCACTCTTCATCAAGATGTCAGAAGATACATCAGCAAATGTGACCGATGTCAAAGGATGGGGAAACTGACTCCAAGGGATGAAATGCCCCTCCAACCTCAAGTGACCTTCGAGCCATTTGAGAAGTGGGGCATGGATTTTGTGGGTCCTATCAACCCTCCTTCAAAGTAAAGGTCTTACATCATAGTCTGCACAGACTACTTGACAAAGTGGGAAAAAACCAAGGCAATCAAGGAAGCGACAGAAGGAAAAGTGGTTGAGTTCTTAAGGGAAAAGATCTTCTACAAATGTGGCTACCCAAGAGAGCTGGTCACCGATCAAGGAAGTCAATTCACCTCTAACCTGATTGAAGACCTACTCGCTCATCACAAGATCAAGTACAGAACTTCCACCCCTTATCATCTGCAAGCTAATGGGCAGGTGGAAGTTACTAATAGATCGTTGGAAGAGATTTTGACTAAAGTGGTGAGCAGCAACAGGAAGGATTGGGTAGATCGCTTGGTTGAGGCCACCTGGGCCTACAACACCACTTGGAAAACTACAACAGGTTTCACACCTTATGAGCTGGTCTACGAGAAGAAGGCTCTGCTGTCCATAGAATTTGAGTACAACACATTGAGGATGGCAGCTCAGCTAGACCTAGATCTCAGCCATGCACAACGGGAAAGATTACTGCAGCTAAATGGATTAGATGAATAGAGAATGCAGGCCCTCCTCCACTCAGAAGCAGTTCAACTCCGGAGGAAGATATGGCATGATCGGCACCTTAATGAAAATCAATTCCAGCCAGGAGATTGGGCACTACTGTATGACTCAAGATACAAGGATTTCAAAGGGAAACTGAGGAAAAGGTGGTTAGGACCATATACAGTGGAGAAATGTAACGACAATGGTTCATTCCTCATCAGGACCATTGATGAAGAAGCCATCCCCATGCTCGTCAATGGGCATCGATTGAAAATCTACAGGAAACCCCTTTTGAGGCAGGAGTTCATTGAAAGTTTGGACAAATCAGTGCTGGTAATGGAGCAGGGCCCTATCTCTACTCCACCCACACCTTGAGCATCAAAAAAAAAAACAGAGAAATGAAATAAAAAGATCCCTGGGTGAAAACTTCTTAGAAGCACTCGGGGTAGACAGTGAGGGTGAAAACGTCATGGAGGCACCCTGCTACCTCTCAAAAAAAAAAAAGAGAGAAAAACAGGCCTAATCTCTATGGAATAATTGCAGGTTGCAGGGAATATATTTCAGGTTAGGAAGGTCGCGCAAAACAAGGATAGGGGTCCACACCAGGCTACAGGACACCCTCACAAACACTTTCTCCATGACCACTCGCCTCTCCTAGGATTTCATCACATTTGGGGTCAGATTTCACCTTCTACAGGATTTTCTACCTATTCTACATGCAGTTTATGTCTTCTACAGGAAACATCCTATAGAACCTTCGGGCAAGCCAAAATCGATCTTGAAGGGGAATCTGAAGGTTGGAATCTATTTGTTAGGCCTACATCCACCCCTATTTCCACCCATCACCATATGGCACCCTGTTCCATCTCTTTACACCTCCGTCACCCACCTGGTTATGTGTTCCTGCACAGTCATACAAGAAACCCTATTTTCCTCAGATTGATAGCAAGAATTTTTAGTGACAAGTCAAGCAACAAAGTCTCGCTCACCCTACCTGTCCAAAATCCATCTAGACTCTTCATCAACGAATCCCTCATCCGCAATATAGCCCTGCTCGTTTAGCCTACATCCCAGGAGGAGAAGCAGCTACAGGACATCCTACAGGAATCCTGTAGCAGCTGATCCCTCTGGAAGACATACTCTGGAGGCAGGGACAGCCAAGATCAACAAAGGGAATGTGCAAAAGGCTCCTCTTAGACGTGAAAACATCTTTGGAAACCGAAACCCAGCAGAACCTGTGCATGCAGTGTTGATAACCGAAGGATCGGGTTCCAAAAGCCGTGCATACAGCATCAACAAATGAACGAATGGATTCTAACACCCGTGCACAAGGTAGCAGCAAGCGAAGCAGTGGTTCCAAGACCCGAAGTCTACATAACGTGTCCATGGCCACGCAGGTAAGTGTCTAACCTCATTCGTCAATTACGTAAACTATATTTCAAAAACTGCATGACTGTGAAAATGGTTCAAATTGCACGGGATCGGTGGCCAGTTGATTGGCCACCCTCAGCCAGTTACAAAGCTTCGTGGGATCCGAACAAGCTCAGTTACGTTCAAATTTTCCGTTGAGATGTGCAGCCGACACGTGTGGAGTGTCCAGTCGGGGAAAATCAGCGGGACTGGTAGTGGTGGCGGCGGTTAATGGCAGAGGGGAGATGATGGCGATCAGAGACACGCAAAAAAATGATGGTCATGATGTTGGATCAACAGTTCGGTCCGGCCACCTCATTCCATCAACACAAATTGCACCGCAGATTAAAAGAAACTCGACTGAAGACTCGCACCACCCACTGTTCATTTGCACTTGCAACGTCCTCAGCCGAAGTACCTGTCCTCTGCTTCTGAAATATGTTAACCCGTCATCCTCCACCAAGTTTTTCGGCCTATTCAAAAAATCTCCCGCGTAATGAGCTCGTTCAGAGGCGCAGTGACATCCTACAGAAGTCGGCAAGAGTTCTACAGGAAGCAACTCTACAGGAAGTTCGGCACAGCTTTCCGGAGTAGAGAAGCCTGAACTTTCATTGAATCTAGAGTTCCGAGAGAGGTAGGCTCGAAAAACACTCTTCCATGCATGGTATGTTTTGAAAACGTGGTGAATTGAACTGTTTTAAATTGGGGAGTCCGATAAAAATTAGCCTGTGAGTTGGAAATAGCAGTTTTCCTGTGTGTTGAACGATATTCTTCAGTTTTCTGCATCGAAATTCTTCTCCACTTTTCTTGTTGCTAAAATTCTTTTATAAGGAAGGCATATGCATCTGCGAGAGCCAGCCTTTGGATGAAAATTTTAAAAATTTTCATATCTAAATGTGCCCTAAGAAGAAAACTCGATCTCTGTCCTCTGTCTGTAGAAGCAAAACTCTTCCTTTCATAACCAGATAGCTGAGCGCTGAGTCATAGCAGTCTTGAAACCAAGGAATTGTTGCTCATTGATATTAAACAGCCGAGGAATTCTTCCTTGAGTCCAGGGAGAAATCCATAGACAACATTCTCTTTTCTGACCAAAACATTAAAAAGGGAGCACTCTCACCATGCCAGGAGGGTTTATCAGGAAATAACCTTCGGATCCCAGCAAGCTGTGTGAGCATCCAGAGGTGGTAGACCTCTTCAACCATGCCAATTGGATGACCTTTTGTGACAAAATTCAGGGTCATGACGATGAAATAACGGAGGAATTCTTAATGTCCCTAAAGCCTGAATCAAAGACACAGGCCACAGTGAATTTTAGGGGTTTGACCCTAGAAGTTACCCCTGAGCCCATTAGTCATGTTATTGGTCTCCCATTAGGGCTCCCTTGGAGCAAAGAAGAAAGGTCATTGGGCCAGGCAGCCAAGAAAGCATTCTTCTTGCCTAAAGAACATCCTGTAGAAGATAAAAACGGGGTCCGGAGGACCAACTTACCTCCTCTTTGGAGTGAAGTTAGCTTCCAAATCATGAAATACATTAGCCGTGAAGGGAGGTTTAGCATTGTCTACGGCTATCATTTTAGGTTGCTGAATGAACTAAGACATGGAATGGATTTACCTCCGGAAGAGAAGTTGAGCATCCCCTATTTTCTTCTGCAGTCATTAAGTGAATGTGGCACAAAATTGAAGGAAGGGACACCAAATCAGTTAGCCCATCATGGGCTCATCAAACTTTTAGTGGAAGATGCCCTCCACACCTACACTATTCCCCTCTCTTGGGAAATTTTCCAAAACATGACCAAAGATGACGATATTAGAATTTTGGCCGAGGAGCTCACCTCATCCAGCAGTGAAGAAGGGGAACACACTGAAGCCGAAGAGAAAGCCAGTGGTAAAGAAACACAGGATAAACAAGCACAAGCAGGACAAAAAGAGAAAGAGGGGGAGAGCCAAATTGTTGAGCCTAAAATAGAGCAAGGAAAAGCAGCACAAACACCAAAGGAAAAGAGACTGCAGAGGGGAGCAAAGAAGGCAGAAACATCCCAAGTAAAGGCTGGCACAACCACAGTAGTCACACCAAAACAAAAGGCAAAGATAGATCCTAAAATGACCTCAATACAGGCATAAACAGTTGACACAGAGGCTTCTACAGGAAGCATGGAAACAGAACAGCCAAGAGGAAAATCACCGGAAATATTGGCAAGAGAAGCCGCAACTATGCTGGCCGCCTTAAAAACACCTCCAAAACAAAAAGGGAAGCGAAAGAGACAGACCTCCATGTACTTTAAAGCAAGAAGGAGCACACGGATCAAAGTAGGCAGACCCCAGCCACAGTGAAAGGAGCCAATTATCATTGAGGACACAACCCCTAAACCAAAGGAAGGGTCTCCCTCAAAGATTTCTGTCACCTATGAGCAAGGAAGCCCAAAAACTTCCACCTGGAGAGAAAGACTGAAGACAATGGACACAAAGACAGTTCTACAGGAAGCTGAGAAAGCTCTATAGGAAACTCGGGCTAAGCTAAAAGAGACCGAGAAGTTGGAGGAAAAGGCGGCTAAACAACCACAGGAACAAGAAAGAACAGAGGAAATATTGGAACCAAGCCCTCAGCCCAGTTTGGGCACATACTATAACTTGTTAGAAGATGGGAAAATAATTCCCCAGAAATTTGCAGTGCCACTATTTTTTGCACTAGAGGAAGAAAGGATTAGGACTCATACTTGGATGAGGATCGCTAAGTCCAAGGGTGTGGCATACATAGGCCCCCTAGAAGAACAACTCAAGGGGTCAAGGAAAGAATTGGCCATGGTGAAGCATGTGGAAAGCATTCAGAGGGCCAAACTACAGGAAGAGAACGAGCTGCTGAGACAGTAGCTACAGCTACAGGGAATCCATAAGGCAGATAGGCCCTCCATTCTAGGAGAACAACAACAACGGGAAAAGCCTCTAACAGAGAAAGAAACCTTGGATGAACAGCAAAGAAAGGATGGGCTGCAGGCTGAGATCGAGGCACTAACACAACAGCTATAGGAAAAGGAGTTGCAGGCAGCAGAAGAGATAGAGTCTCTAAGGCAACAGGTACATGAGAAGGAAGCCCAACTAGCCTGCATGGCCAGCTGGGCAATAGAGGTTGTACAGTGTAGGCAGCCTGCCAAGTCATACGCTTTGTACCTTAAAGATCAATGGTTGCAATTTCAGATTAACACCTTGGCCCAAAGGGGCACTACTCCATTTCAAAACTATCATCAATTCATGGCTTTATGTGACAGTAGCTCATCAGAGGACAAGGCTAAATTATCAGAGTTTTATTTGCACAACTTGGCCCTTCCAAATATGAATTCATGGGACCCCAACACTGTGGTAGGATATGTCCAACTTATGGCCATGGCCTCTTGGCTGAATCATGAGGAAAAAAGGGCAGCAGAGGTCCGAGATATTATGAACAGGGAACTCAATGAACCACTAATGATCAGAGCAGAGCCGGAGGATCCCTCAGCATTGATAAGCACCCACCAGCACTTGGCCAACAACCCTCAGGAGTTACCAGATTACATTGAGCAACAAGCTCAAGCTATTTCCCACTTTGAGGACATGGAGAGACTGTTGGGGGATAACTACCTTCATGCTTGCAGAAGGAGGTGGAACACACTGCCCCACAGTTTGAAGATAAGGGAATACCACTCTCCAACCAGGATGAGGGAGGCCTTGGCAAGGGTACCCCTCTATAAACAGTCAATGCAAAATCTGCAGGCCAATTGGATCGGCCTAAAGTTCAGTCCTCCCTTACTTTTGGGATTACTAGAAGGAGTTAAGGAAGAAGAGGAAAACAGGCAGTGGGAGGAAGTGGAAAGGAAAGCAGGATTTCATGACCGGGAAGAAGACATCACCTCGGAGGCCTGGGACATGAGAGAGGTAGTCAAAGCTATCAAGGATGATGAGCTATATTAGTTGCTCAGAGGATGAGCAACCCATTTAGCAGGGGGGTGATGATGAGCCCCAAAAATGGGTAACTTATTGGGCTCATTTTGCCTATTGTTCTTCATCAATGTACCATTTTTCATAGTTTATGCATGTTTTTTGAGTATATTTATGTTAGTTGAACGAATGAGGATAGTCACTTGACCAAGATTGCTAACACGTGGTTATTGCAGATTTTTGAACAAATTTTGGACCAAAGCTAAGCATTTATGAGCCAAATGACAACCAAGCATGAAGGAACAAGGGTGAGGATTTGTAGGAAGGGTGTCTCCTGCAGTAAATGGCCCCTTCCTCGAATTCTCCACCCTCGGCTCGGAGTTCAGCAGGCCACCAAAAAGGATTCCCAAGGGCAGCCGAACAGTTTTAAGTAAAGTGACTGATCACTGGCAGTTTGAGCAGTCGAGCCCCTCAAGTTAAGGAGGGATGTTGGAGACCCTCGTAGTGCATAAATAGGAAGGCTTCCAGCCTTCTAGGTTACTTTTTGAACAGTTGTATTCTGCACTATAGTGATGCTAGTTTCTCAGCTCATTTTGTAGCTTCTATTGTACAACTTTCTTTGTGACATGGCTATTTTTGAATAATGGAAAGCAGTTTCCCATCAGTTCTGAGATTTTTCTTAGGAGCCTGTAGCTCTTGGGGTTGGGCCCAACCCAAGTGCCAAGGCCTCCTTCGTGTACTGTTATGTTTTTTTAGTGTCTTTGCAAAATAATTTTTGTTAAGTAGATTACAGTCGTGCTTGGTTACCTAGGTCACTGTTGATGATTAAAAAGGCTTTTCATATTCAGATTGATTTGATAGGTTAATAACAAAGAAGATCTTCAGAAAAAGGCCATCAAGCACCCCTGATCTCACCTCTCCCTCTGTGGAACCATGAGCTGAGACCAAGGTGTCCTTGCTGCCCCCAAAAACATTGTCTTTGCTTCATCATGCAAATGTTAGTGTTAAATTCTCATCTGCAGAAGTTGATACCAGTTGTGGTTACATGTTCAGGTTCATGATTGCTTAGTTTGCATAGCTATTTCACATGATTTTGTTGCAATAAACTTCTGTTCATTCTTTTTGCTGATATTTAGGTTAGATTAGGTTAAAGTAGCTAGGTCTTTGGTTTTTCCGAGTCTTTGTTTGAATAATTTGGAAAACAACTTACAGAGCACCTGTAATACCTCTTTGCCTACCCCTACTCCCTCAATACCACCTGCTCCATCCTCCCACTCTGATTCTTGCCTCGCATTTGCCACATTCCCTCACTTTGACCTAATTTCCATATTTTTGTGCAACATTGCTCTAACCCTCCTTGAACAAATCCATCCATCCTTATCACTCACCCGCTTCGTTCGCTAAGTCCTAAACCTCATCAACCCTCATCTCACCTCCATACCCACTTCTTCACCTTTTTTCCACCATCAGCTCTTCAAAATTCCCTTTCGGAACATCCCGTAGAAACATCCTGTAGAAGCCACAGAACATCCTATAGAACCCCTGCAGACTTCCTGTAGAAGCTCATGAAAGCGGTTTCTTGAGATCTGAGCACTGTGAAACACTTTGGAAGGGTGTTAGGGACCCCTTAGGCCTTCTTATAACCTTCCCAACCTCCTGCAAGCACCTACTCCATTTCCTCTTGCCGGTCAACCTCTGCACAGTCAAAAACAGTTAGAGCACATGCAAAATAATTCTGACAAATTACTCAAAAATGCAAAAAGATGTTTTCTTCAGATTTCTCTTCAGAAGTAGCTTAGTCACATGCATTTTACCTTTTTAGAAGTCAATGGCATCCATTTCTGTAGCTTTCATCCTTTCACTTGCACCAGTAGGGTTAGTCGGTACAACTAGGGCTTACTAGGGTTTGCGTTCCTTTCTAGCTCTCAACTTCTTTCTGCAAATAGAATAGCCTCTGGTTGAGTTGGTTTTCGTCCATCACAGTTAAAAGCTTGTTCTAAGAGCTCATAGAAGTTGGCTTAAGCTCCTAGTGGACTTGTGCCATCTGATCAGGTGACAGCCTACGGCAAGAGCTAGTACTTGTGCATATAGCACAGTCGCTTCCAAGTTTGTTACGAACTACCGGGTTGATAAAAGTAAAGAAGGGAGTCCCAGAAGTTGCAGCATTATTGCTGCAATACTGGAGCCCACTAGTTATACGCCTATGAACTATGTTACAATGAGACTTGAGGGCCTATTTATTATTGAGAATAAATGGAAAACATCAAACATCCAAAAACCTAACCCTAAGAGATGAAACGCAAAACTATGGGCCTCGTTGGGGTAAATTGGTACATCAACTTCCCGGGGTCATAACTTTGGCATACGATCTCCGTTTGACGCATATGATACCTCGTCACAAATATCTATCTGAGAACTACAACCACTAACAACAAAACACATGTCACAAACTTGTATTCGACGCATTGATTTTCCCAAAAAAAATCGCTTAGGGCCTCAAAACGGTTTCGGAATTTCAGGACCCGAAAAACTGCCAAAAATAGTAATTTGTGCTACAATTATGGAAACTGAAAAACTGAAAGAAACAATGGTGGTGATCCAAGTGGAATAGGTGGGTGGCCACCAATATCCAGCTGGATCACTTAAATTATTATTGTTATGTAGGACCTAATTATATTGTGACCCCTTAGACTCCTATATATACCAAGGAGGTCTTGTCATTTGTATCATCCAATTATTTTTCATTTATGTGACGTAAAGGGGTTTCCCCCTTGAAGAGGTTATTTATCAATTCGTTGATCTATATTTTATTTTATTTTTTGAGCTAGTTATATAATAGAGTAATTAATGGAGGGGCATGCAGGAAAACCCTTAGACATGTAGATTTCCGATAATGAGGGTTTTCGGGGCTAGGAAGGGTCGATAAATAATGGGAGAAGAAATTCATTAAACACTCACTAGGATGTGAGAAAAAGAGAGCCTGTTCAATATAGACAATGAGTAGAACTTGTTACCGATGGAAGAAAAAGAGGAAAATAATAACCAAAAAGATACGTATTAGTTTAAATCATTGCTTGTTGAAATTTTGACTTAATTTGATTATTATTATTGATCTCATGAGAATTGTATGCTTTTGATATAGGTGAGTTTATGAACTATCTAGCAAAGATAAATGATGATGACAACCCAGTAATATCATAGTAGCATAACGAGATCATAATGGGGTTGGACTCTAGGGACTAAGCCATTGTAGTGACAATGGAACCCTGTGGTAATGATCGGTCACCATGAGTTATGTCATAACAAATGTGTTATGTTATTAGAGCAAGGTAGAGGGATGTTTTTTCCATAAGACTCCACCAATACTCTCTCTGTGCAAGGAAGCTTCTCCAATGATGGATCTGATCCAGGTGGATATTGGTGGCCACCTGCCAAGTCCTCTTGGACCCCCACCATTGTTTCTCTCAACTTTTCAGTTTCCTTAATTGTAGCCCAGTTTACTATTTTTCGCTGTTTTTCGGGTCCTGAACTTTCGAAGTCGTTTTGAGGCCATAAACGACATTTTTTGGGAAAACTGGGAGCAACATGGGTCCATGGACCGATGTTGCTTTTCCTAAAGTTGTATTTCTCGGATAGATCTTTCTAACGAGATACTGTGCACGTCAAACGGAGATTGTATGCCAAAGTTACAACCCCAGGAAGTTGATGTACCAATTTACCCAAACGGGCCCATAGTTTGGTGTTTCATCTTCTAGGGTTAGGTTTTTGGATGTTAAGGGTTTTCCATTGTTTCTCAACAATAAATAGGCCTTCGAGCCTCATTGTAACACAGTTCAGAGGCATGTAGCCACCACATCTCTTCTCAAAGATAAGCTACCATCGCCCAGCTGGTTTATTTCCAATTCTGTTTGTAAGCATATTTCAGTATTTTACATTAATGAAATGAAGTATTATTTCCGTTGCATCTCTGTGTTTATGGTATCTCTGTAATTTGTTTTGTTCCTATTTAAATCCAGATCAGTGGTATCAGAGCGGTCTGATTTTTCTCTGTTTTTCTTTGCATGTCCCCAATGATATCGGGATATAAAGAGTTAGGGCTTGAACTGGTCGAACCTTTGCAAGACTAGCCTCGCAAATCCCAACGGCCTCCCATGGCGAATGAAAAGAAAGACGAGGGGATAGGAGATCCTATCAAAATCTTGCTCGAAGAAGCTCTCGAGTGACAAAGGAATGCGATGATGGACAACTTTTCCCAGATCCTTCAGCAGCTACCCAGGGATGATGCATCGGCTTCCAACAGCTACTTTGGAAACGCCACACCATTTAAGGTACAAGTTAACTTTGAAATCCCCATATTCGATGGTTAGATAGACGCAGATGCCCTCGATAATTGGTTAAATCCGCTAGAGGGTTATTTTTCTATTCATGATTTTTCCAGTCGAGAAAAGATTATTTTTGCTCTTCTCAAAGCAGCCCCCCACGTCAAGAACTGGTGGGAAACCTACTGCGAGCAAAAGGATGAAAGTATAGGCTCAGTATTTTCAGACGCACCCACTTCGGATTCATTCCGAGATGCCATCAAGGGGTAGTACTACCCTGTCAGAAGCTATGAGGATCAATCCATAAAGTGGACCACGCTACGGCAAGGAAGGGACCAAGACGTGACGGAGTTTACCAATATTTTCCATACCCTTTGCACAAAGTTGGGTATCAAGGATTCGGAGCAGCATTTGATACTCAAATACCATAGCTACCTACACAAGTACATCCAGGAAGAAATAGAATTCCTGAACATCCCCTCGCTCAGCACGGCATACCCATATGCCATCAAGGTCGAGCAAAAGTTTAAACAGAAGAAGCGAGACTTTGGATCTACAAATCTGAAGCAAGGGTAATGTGGCCCCAAACCACAAAACAAAGGACAAAGCCAAGGTGGGGTGGCCCAAGTGTTATAGACATTTTTGGGCACTACAACCCCAAGCATGAAATGTCCATAAACCAAGGGCTCCTAAGTCCCTAAAAGTGTTGTTCTAACCCCTAAAGGAACAAGGTCAACTGATTACAGCTTCTCCCAGAAGTTCTCCCTGAAAAACTGCTCGGAACTGGTCAAAACAGGATCATTTCAGCTGCTCCATAGGCAAAGTGCGTTGCATCTCACCTAAACACACTGTGTGGGTGTGTTGCATTTCAAAAAGCCCTTCTATGGGGTGCAATGGGCAAGAAGTGACAAATGGCATTGTCATTCCGCGAGGTGGAGAGGCATGGAAACTTCCAGAAACTTCTCCTGTGACACTTGCCTCTCTGAATTCGACCAAGGATGAGTAAGAGATCATCAATCTCCAAGTGCAAGCAAGAACTATCAGAGGGAAGACACTAATCAAATCACAAGCTGACTCATCTCCCTTACAGATATCTATATATGGATCCCTCATCCCAGAGATCCGGAGGCTGGAATTTTGCATATTGTAAGGAATTGCTGTTGGTTCCTTGAGACAACATCAGATTGTTGGGTGATCTAAGCTTTGTATGAGGTGAAGAGGGGCTTCCTTGCTGAGAGGATGATGCTGGGTCAGAACAACTGGTTGTAACTCCCCTTGGCTCTTTCTTGTTTATCAATAAAAGCTATTCAAGTTTTCCTCCATACTCTTGTGTCATTCATGTTTGCTGCATTTGTATGGTCAATTTACATATGATCCTAGATTGTTTATGATTATAGATCCATGTTCTTGTATAGTGCTATGCTACTGTGATATTACAGGTACTTGGTGAAGCTGGGCGTGCAAGGGAACAAGTAGCGAAAGACTATCAAGAGAGAGAGGAATCGAACTAGGAGATTAGCGCAAGACAGAGGTTGGTCTTCTTTGTTCTTCTCTCATCTATACTTCATAAAGGAAAAACGAAAGTAGCTTTACTTTGTTTGTTTCTAAGGTAGCTATCACACCTTAGTGGGATAAGCAGTTCTATGTAGACACTTTTCCCTGTAACACCAAGACAACCCGCCAAATCTACAAGCAAAGAATAGCGCCGTGAAGCCGAAAAAGGACACAGGAAAGTGGTGTGAGTTCCATAAGAGCTCCACTCACAACACAAGTGAGTGTCAGGCCAAACAATCACTGGTGGTCGAGCTAAAGGTTTCACAATCATATGCATCTTCCGACTCTGAGTTAGAACCCAACAAGGGGAATGACAAAGGGAAGCAAATTATCGATGTGGAGCCCAACGCCATCGTTTATGTTAGCTCCGCTATATAACGTGGATCCTAAAGGGCTGGAGACAAGTTTGGTCCTCAGTCATGCTCGGAGAAAGGCTTATGGTGGTTGCCCTTCCCTCCTCCTCTATCTTCCTTGCCCCCTTCTTATCTCCATTTCTCATGCTTCTCGGTTAAAAACCATAATAAAGTGCCCTCACTCTTAAGCCTGAGCGCTAAGTTTAAAACCCCATCAGACCGCATCTACGCAACCCCGCGCCTCCGTAACTCATCATCATCTTTTGATCACAGTCGTTGATTGCCACACCTCGATCCAACGTTTCCCCGCCACATTCAATGAAAACCTACTCGATTGAACCTCCATCGTCCAATCACCTCCGCCACGATCGGATGGCGATCGCTCCTCCCGCATCCGCAAACCAACCGCGCGATGAAAGGCAGTTTTCCCGCCCCTCTGCTGCCATGTGTCACCCTCCGAGTGGGATCGCTCGCCCTTGTATGATTACCACCCGACGATCCACGGCAGTGTGACCAATACTGCCCGCCGCTGAAACCACCTTCCCGCTCGGTAACACCCGCTCATCTTCGAAGCCCGATAGCCGTTGGATCCGCCTGCCCAAGATCCAACGGCTCACAATGATCGTATCCACCGCCCATCTGTTCAATCCGACGGCCAATGTTGTTCCTCCATCCGATTCATCAAATATGCTATGAGTCCACGCCCTTGAACTATCCCATGCACCCGAAGGACGGATATAGCCAGTTCTCGGTACCGTTTGTAATAGATCCTCAACCACCATATTCAAGAAGCAATATGGACGAGAAGGAAAGGTACCGATCCGAGCAGGTAAATGCATTCAACAGTTATGGGACTTTATCCCATATAACACTCCACCTGCCCGAGAAGGACAACGGAGCACCAGAGAAGATCAAACCATTCACTGAAGCAGGAAAATTGCGCTAGAGACTCCATCAGATAGTTAAAGTGATTGGTGGTCAATTATGACCTCCTCATACCTAGAATGGCCAAGTGCCTTTGTATTCAAACTCTTTATATACCTAGAAAACAGATGTAATCAGGGTGGATGGTTGTTGTTTTGATGTAAGGTTCAACTTCTGGAGACTGTAACTGCTTTGATACTTGCAGCATCTCGTCTTCATTTTCAGCTAATACAAGATTCTTTTGCTGTTAATTGCTCACTTTCCATTTCTATTCTGTTCTAGGTTGTGCTTGATATGCATTTTTCCTGAAGTCTTGATGTTTAGCATTAGAGGAGTTGTCATCCTACCTCTGTGTTACAATCTTGCATGTATTAGTGAATGTGTTACTCAGGTTTCTTTTCACTTAGTGACAGAGAGTTGTCATCTTGTCTGTACACTAGGGAATTAGATTTGCAGACCTCCTTACTAGTTGCAGCCGGCCATCACATGGTCTTGTGCATCTGCTGGTGTGATCAGTATTCTCCATGTTCACCCAATCTCTGAACTGTGAGTAATTAGTGGTCTAAAGCCCTGTAGTCTGGGGGTGTTCACGCATGTCTGGAGTCAAGCAAAGTAGGAGTGGTTATCTGGCTTGAACAAGCATCATTCCTTCCATTCATCCATTTCCAACATCAAGTTGAGATTGTAATGTTTCTGAGCATCTCTGAGCTACAACCTAGGAGAGTTTCTTGGGGTGATAACATTGATTGGACATTGTCAAAATATCCTTATCAATCCTTGTCAAAATAAGGCCTTGACTAACAAGTTTATCTCTCCATTAGATCAGAGCACAATGTTGGGAGGCATAAATTTGGATACCACTGCCTCTCAAGGCACTTACCCCACCAAGATGTTTACCAAGTATGTCCTCACATGATCATTTCCTAATCCACGATCATAATATTTGACACCAGAAAATGTCAATCCTCATGACTATTCTTATCATGGATTAATGTACTTGACTTATGGCGATTAGTCCTAGTCAAAGTCCAAATTCTCAAAGAATATTGGTCCCATATGTTTTTCCAATCCACCATTATCCCTACTAGTGTCTTTACTAGGCTTACAATTGTTAGTCCTGGCCATAGTACATGACACATGGATAATATGGTGTCTACCCTCACTCCCTCTCAACCAGGGAGGAGACATCCACAACCATAAGATTTTCTCAAGAATACCCATCATTTTCATAGAGAATAACATCATTAATTTGTTTTCATCACATGACGCATTTATGATTAAGCATTCATGATTTGTGGTAAAATATTTCCCCTTTTGTCATTTGTGATGAAATAAAATCAAAAAGTGAAAGCCAAAATAATTAAAGATACACTATATTGATTTATCTAAGTCTAAACTCTAAGGTTGAAGTGAGAATTCATGTAAATCTTATATCTACAAGTTGTGCCAAACTTATGAAAACCTTATTCCCTAAGTCCTATGTATAAGAAAATGAAAAAGAAAGAAAAATAAGGGCCAATAAATGGTAACTCATGTATTCACTCCCTCTTTGGAAAATATATGAATATATACACTCCTAGTCACACTTGATCACATGTTTGTGATGGTTAAATCATGAATTCTTCTTTTCTCCTTGCATTTTCACTTCATCATTTAAGCACCTAATTGAGGATCTAGGGAATGTTTGTTGCCTAAGGCTTTCGTGTCTACTCTTGGTTTACTTATGTCACACTACTATCAATTTATGTGACAGAGTGAAATACATAAGTTTGAGTTATTATAGAGGTGTATTAAGTTAGTAACCACACACACATGTATTACATCTCATTGATCCACATGTGTGGGTTGGAGACTCATTGCTTGACAACTTTAATGGAGACTACTTTGTAGCTTTAATGGTATAGCTTACAAAATATCTTGTTAAACATTGTGATTCATTCTTTATTTTCCTCGAGACACTTATAATATTGAAGTCACTCCCAATAATCCATGGAGCTGGGGAGTATAAATTACTTGTGCTAGAAATAGAATTGAGAAATAGAGGTTTTCCATTTGCGGTATTGGAGTCATATACATTGGATACATGGTAGTAGTCCTCGATGTCAATTAACTAAAATTGTATTGTCATAATGCGAAAAGTGGTAAACATATTGGTAACCTTGATGTCTTAATCATTTCAAATAATAACCATTCCACCCAAGTATCTCTAAGCATCAACCACTACTACTTGGAAATTCCTCCCCCATTTTCTAATTATATGAGGTAGAACCTCACTTAATATTTTTGCTTCTTGTATCAACGTTATTTATGGGTGCTTTGCGTACCATTTTTCTTTTAGGAGTTTGTTTTCCTTTACTATTGAGGCCCCTTATGTTCCAAGACTATTTTCATCGACAATTTACATAGAAAGGAAGTATAACGTGACTAAAAAAAATGTCTCAAGATTTAAGTGCTTGGACAATTCCACTTCATGACTCCTATATTTCCTTAACCTGGGACCAAATGGTGAACTTGATGGCCTTAAGGGAAATTGACCAATGAAAATCTAAAAAAGAGGTGATTTTTGACTTTATCACATAGAATTTAATATAATAAAAAAATATCCATAACAATTTCATCAATCAATGAATCATTAAAAAAAATATTCAAAACAAATTCATCAAGCAAAGAATCATTGCATTATAAAATACAATCTATAAACATTTTGGGAATGTTTTGCTAAAACATGCTCAAAAATCAACATATTTAATATTAATATTTAACAATAATATGGACAATAACACATTTTGATAAATTAAATAACATATTATCAAGCCTAAAAAATGTCACTAACAGAAAACTATAAAGCATGCAACTAATGGAAGTGACCACTCAAGGCCACCATAAGACAATTAATCTATTAAGACCAAGATTAATGGGGACAAAGATCTACAAAGGACAAAGGCAAACCTATTTTAACTTTATTGTTTTATTAGCCTGGTCCAAGATGAACATTTCAAGATATCATGAAGAACATAATTAGTTTTATTGCGTTAAGAAAACCCAAGCACATTCTATAACTTAGCAAGGAAGAGATGTATAACACCCATCCCAACGACACAACACACGACATTAAGTTACTTTTTTATATATAATTTAAACTCCTATCATAAAATCACAAATTTAGCATGAATGGAATGTTTAAAATCCATTTTTATAAAAACAAAATATAATTTTTCTTATAGAAAAAAATACCAAAAACTAAATATATTTTTCTAGAAAATAAAATTAAAAAAAAAAAAAAAACTAAACCTAAATATATATTTAAAAAAAAACTAAAACATAAGCAAACTAGAATTTGAATTTGACACTCTCATTCACTTTCAGAAACTCATATGGTGGAATGTGATCTCTTTATCCTCATCTTTAGCTTTTTCCTAAAAAATAAAAGCATACAAAAGCGGGAAAGAGCCATAAAGCATGGGGAAGCTTTTTGCTAAGCACAAAAGCATCTAAAAAGTGGAAAATGCCTTTTTTATATGAGGAAACATTATACATGCAAAATATTTTTCCCAAATTAAACTGATGAGGAATTTGGGAAATCTTCATAGCCTTCACTTTCCTATATATTAGAGGCTTGGCCATTGAAAAAATGATGGGAATTTTGTATTGTCACGTTGTTGAGATCTATCTTGAGAGGGAAAGTTTTGGAGCTATGAGTTGGGGGAGGTGATGTTGCAACTATATCTGATTGTTGTAACTTTCCTCGAACTCCTTTATTCATATAGATCAGTTGTTCTTCCTTCCATATGTTTCTATTCATTCTTTACTTCTTCTATTTAACTAATGGATGTATGGGTTTTTGGTTTATATTTATTTATTCAATAATATTTATATGTTTCTGATAGTTTCGATTATCAAGATATTATGCTATGAAGGTTGTTTTATTCTCTCTCTTATGTGTAGGACCAAGCTTTGGAGCTAGCTAGGAGTGCTTCCTGGCTATACTAAAAACTCCAAGAAGACCTGCATGCGAGGACTCACAATAATTCATTCTCTTTTTCTTAATCTGTACTCTACATCTTGATCTATTAAGAATCCTAAGCCTTAGAACAACCTTTCTCTTAATTGGTTTGTCCTAGGTTTTCGAGATAAACTGAAAGGGTTTTCATCTAATCGTGCATTAAATCCTACAACAAAATGATATTTAGAAACTTTAATATATTTCACTATGTAAATGAACTTAGTAAAATGAACCCATAGAGGGGGTCATAAATGGAAATAAAAGTAAAACTTTAAACAAGAAGCCAAAAGTGGATTTAACCATGGATGCAAAATTGGGAGTAGAATTAGATGTTAAACTAGCCATCAAAACAATATGCACACAATGACACAAAAAGGGTTTGAAAGTAAAATTAAAAAAGGGTGCAACACTAGACACAAAGAAGGGAACAAAATAGGGCATATGAAAGGATACTGAATTGGGTGCAAACAAGGATGCAAAAATGGACACCAAAATGAGGATGCAAAGAATGGTGTAAAATTAAGGTGCAAAAAGGATGTAAAAAAAGACACAAAACAAGATACAAAATGGGACTAAAAAAGGGTGAAACCAAGGATGTCAAAGATGATGCATAACTAGATGAAAATTCCAACTAAAATCTAGGTGCAAATAAGATGCAAATGTGGACAAAAAATGTGGCAGAAAAAAGGATGAAAAATTAGATACCGAAAAGGATGCAAATTTGGACATAAAAAATGGTGCAAAATTGGACACAAAAGAAGAAAAAATGGGCATAAAAATGGCTCAAATTTGGATGCAACATTGGATGTAAAATGAGGTGCAACAAATCATTCAAAACTTGGTGCAAAAACAAATGCAAAAGTAGAAGAAAAAAATGGCTCAAAAATGAACGTAACAATAGACACAAAATGGGATGCAAAGGTGGATGCAACATATGGTTCAACATAGGATGAAAATTTAGACGCTCAAAAGGATGCAAAATTGGATGCAAGAAATGGTGTTAAAAATGATGCTAAATTGGATGCAACAAATGATGCAAAATTAAATACAAAATATGGTGCAAAAATGCATGCAAAATTTGGCATTAAATCAGATTCAACATATGGTGCAAAATTGGATGGAAAAAATGGTGTAAAAAAAGGCAGAAAAATTGGCACAAAAATAGATGTAAAAATAAGTATAAAATTAGAAGAAAAAGATGGCATAAGACCAGATGAAAAAATTGGCACAAACTAGATGTAAAAAAAGGCACTAAATAAGATGCCAAAAATGGTGTAAAAATCGATGCAAATTATGACACAAAAATAGAAGCAAAGAATGCCATAAAAGAGGAAGCAAAAAATGATGCAAAAATAGATGCAAAAAATGGCACAAAACTAGAAGCAAAACCTGTTGTAAAACCAAATGAAAATCTTGGTGCAAAATAAGATGTAGAAAATGATGGAAAATTTGGTGTAAAAAAGATGCAAAATTTGGTGCAAAAAATGATGCTTTAAAAATTGTACAATAGAGCCAGATTTAGCGCCAGGCTACTCATCCCAATTGAGAAAAAAATGCACTAAAATCTGGTGCTAAATCTGGCGCAAATTGCCTATTTTGTTGTAGTGAACCCTACAGGATTTAGTGCAAGCCAAGCCAGAACTATTAAGCTCAGGGCAGCAAAATATTTCATTCATGAAAATCTGCTCTACTGGAAGGACCCCTCTGGAATTCTTTTGAGGTGTCTGGACAAAGAACAATCCATTGAAGTCATGCAGCAATTTCATTCCAGCATATGTGGAGGACACCATTATTGGAAAACTACATCCCATAAAATCCTCAGAGCGGGGTACTATTGGCCCACCTTGTTTGCTGATATCTGTTTATTTGTTAAATCCTGTGACAGGTGCCAAATATTTGAAGGGAAACAGCAATTGAAGTCCCTGCCCTTAAAACCCATACATGCTAATGGACCTTTTCAGCAGTGGGGCTTGGATTTCATTGGAGAAATCAACCCACATTCTAGTGGCCAACACAGATGGATCTTAGTAGCCATTAATTATTTCACTGAATGGATCGAAGCAATCCCTACCAGAAAGGCTAATCATCATGTGGTCACGAAGTTCTTGATAGAGAATATCTTCACCAAATTTGGGTGTCCACATAAAATAATCACAGACAATGCAGCAGCCTCCAGGGCAAAAGAATTGGTGGACATGTGTGGTTCAATGGGCATTAAACTGGTTCATTCCACCTCATATTACCCTCAAGGAAATGTTCTAGCAGAATCTTCCAACAAAAGCCTGATAAGGATAATTAAAAAGCTGCTGGAAGACAATAAAAAGAATTGAGATTCTAAGCTCAGGTATGCACTGTGGGCTGACAGAGTGACCACTAAGAAATCCACAAGGAATTCTCCATTCAAGCTGGTATATGGCACTGAGGCCGTGTTCCCCATTCAGTTAACTCTCCCTGTGGCAAAATTCCTACAAAAATAGCAAGATGGGGAAGAATACATAGCAAAAAGGATAATTGATCTAGCACAGGAACACCAAATCAGAGGACAGCTGGTTGAAAAGTATGCAGCACCTCAGAAAAAGATCAAGGATGCTTTTGAAAGAAGGGCCAAAACAGATAATTTTCAGGTTGGAGACTTGGTTCTGAAGTGGGATGCACTAAAAGAGAAGAAAGGCAACCATGGGAAATTTGATGCTTTCTGGACAGGGCCTTTTATTATTTCTCATATTCAAGGGAACAATACTTTCATACTACAAAGTATGGGAGGGGAGACAGTTTTTGATGGCCCAGTAAATGGGAATTTTCTGAAAATTTATGTTGCTTAAGGTCTTCTGGCCTTAAGATTGTAAATGTGTTATTTTATCAGCTTTTAATATAAGCTCAGTTAGACTCCATGCCCAATGGAACACTAGGAAATTTTGCTAATTTTTTTTCACAGGAAAGGCATTGATCTGCAAGTTCTTGAGACCTCGTAGGGAGAATCTCATCCCCAGAAGGAGCCAGTGTTAGCTCCAATATATAACGTGGATCCTAAAGGGCTGGAGGCAAGTTTGGTCCTCGGTCGTGCTCGGAGAAAGGCTTATGGTGGTTTCCCTTCCCTCCTCCTCTATCTCCCTTGCCCCCTTCTTATCTCCATTTCTCATTCTTCCCGGTTAAAAACCATAATGAAGTTCCCTCACTCTTAAGCATGAGCGCTAAGTTTAAAACCCCATCAAGTCGTATGCACACGACCCTGCACCTCCGTAACTCATCGTCATCTTTTGGTCACAGTCGTTGATTGCCGCACCTCGATCCAACGGTTCCCCGCCGCATTCAACGAAAACCTGCTCGATTGAACCTCCACCGTCCGATCACCTCCGCCATGACTGGACGGCGATCACTCCTCCCGCATCCGCAAACCAACCGCGCGATAATGCGCGATGAAAAGCGGTTTTCCCGCCCCTATGCTGCCACGCGTCACCCTCCGAGTGGGATCGCTCGCCCTTGTACGATTACCACCCGATGATCCATGGTGGTGCGACCAATACCGCCCGCCGTTGAAACCACCTTCCCGCTCGGTAACGCCCACTCATCTTCGAAGCCCAATGGTTGTTGGATCCGTCCACCTGAGATCCAATGGCTCATGATGATCTTCCGCCTCGCCTTTCCGATAGTCCTCGCCAAGCCGTATCCGTCGCCCATCCATTCAATCCGACGGCCAATGTTGTTCCTCCATCCAATTCATCAAATCCGCTATGAGTCCACGCCCTTGAACTATCCCATGCACCCGAAGGACGGATATAGCTAGTTCTTGGTACTGTTTGTAATAGATCCTCAACCACCATATTCAAGAAGCAGTATGGACGAGAAGGAAAGGTACCAAGCTGAGCAGGTAAATGCATTCAACAGTTATGGGACTTCATCCTATATAACACTCCACCTGCCCGAGAAGGACAATGGAGCACCAGAGAAGATCAAATCATTCACTGAAGCAGGCAAATTGTGCTAGAGACTCCATCAGATAGTTAAAGTGGTTGGTGGTCAATTATGACCTCCTCATACCTAGAATGGCCGAGTGCCTTTGTATTCAAACTCTTTATATACCCAGAAAATAGATGTAATCAGGGTGGATGGTTGTTGTTTTGATGTAAGGTTCAACTTCTGGAGACTGTAACTGCTTTGATACTTGCAGCGTCTTGTCTTCATTTTCAGCTAATACAAGCTTCTTTTGTTGTTAATTGCCCACTTTCCATTTCTATTCTGTTATAGGTTGTGCTTGATATGAATTTTTCCTAAACTCTTGATGTTTAGCATTAGAGGAGCTGTCATCCTACCTCCGTGTTAAAATCCTGCATGTATCAGTGAATGTGTTAGTCAGGTTTCTTTTCACTTAGTGACAGAGAGCTGTCATCCTATCTGTACACTAGGGAATTAGATTTGCAAACCTCCTTACTGGTTGCATCCGGTCATCACATGGTCTTCTGCATCTACTGGTGTGGTCAGTATTCTCCATGCTCACCCAATCTCTGAACTATGAGTAATTGGTGGTCTAAAGCCTTGTAGTCTGGGGGTGTTCACGCATGTCTAGAGTCAAGCAAAGTAGGAGTGGTTATCTGGCTTGAACAAGCATCATTCCTTCCATTCATCCATTTCCAACATCAAGTTGAGATTGTAATGTTCCCGAGCATCTCCGAGCTACAACCTAGGAGAGTTTCTTGGGGTGATAACAGTTGCCACCACGAAAATCCAGAAGAAGGAACCTGAAGATCCAGAGGAGGAGGAGCATCTCTTCCACTCCCAGATGTGGGTAAAGGGCTCCCTACTACAGTTAATTGTCAACAACGGGAGCCAAAAGAACCTCATTTCAGCAGAGGTCGTGAAGCGGCTGGGCTTACCAACCACAGTACATCCACAACCGTACACCATCGGGTGGCTTCACCAAGGATGGGATATTCGCGTGAGCCAGCAGTGTTGCCTTCCATACAACATCAAGCCCTTCATGGATGAGGTATTATGTGACATTGCTCCCCTTGAAGTTTGTGATGTATTATTAGGACAACCTTACTTTTGGAAGTGACATGTTGTGTATGAATCAAGGCCCCATGTTGTTATTGTTACTTTGGGAAATAAGTTGTACAGGATACCGGAGGTAGCACCGCCTACTGCCATCTCTTTGATTACTGCAAAACAACGCAGTAAGCTCGTTTTCAAAACCAAGAAATTTATTTTCCTGATGATACGCCCTCAAGGAAATAAGAATATGGTAGCCACGACCTCCAGACAGGGCCCCTCTGCACAACAACTACATATGGACAAGGTCATGGAGGAGTACAAGGATATCTTCACCTCCCCCATAGGGGTTCCTCTGCACTATCAGGTCAAGCACTCCATCGATCTAACCCCAGTTGTGTCGCTGCCCAATGGACCAATCTATTGACGCTCTGTTCTAGAGAATGATGAAATCAAGAGGCAGATTCAGGAGCTGCTACAGAAAGATCACATCCGTCCAATTTCATCACCCTATGGGAGCCCGATCGTGTTGGTACAGAAGAAGGATGGGACTTGGAGACTCTGTATTGACTATCAGGCGTTGAACAAGATCACTGTCCGTAATAGGTACCCGATCCCACATATTGATGACCTCTTGGACCAATTGAAGGGGGGAAAATATTTCAGCAAGATCGATTTGAAGTCATGATATCACTAGGTACCAATCGAACCCTCTGATGTGTGGAAGACTGCCTTCAAAGCCAAGGAGGGCCTTTTCGAATGGTTGGTTATGCCTTTCAGATTGATGAATGCTCCTGCAACCTTCATGAGGCTAATGGATGATATCTTGCGGCCATTCACCAACTCATTTGTAGTGGTATACTTGGATGACATCCTGATCTTCAACCAGAGTTGGGAAGAACACCTCCACCACATCCGATAAGTTCTCCAAACACTGCAACAACACAAGTTATGTACCAATTTGTAGAAATGCACTTTTGGCATGACCCAGGTTCAGTACCTGGGATACGTTATTGATGAGCAAGGGATACATGTGGATCCATCCAAGATCCAAGTCATTCGAGATTGGCCATCTCCAACCACTCTGACTGAGCTCTGCAGATTTCTAGGTCTTGCCAACTTCTACCGCAAGCTCGTGTTGGGATTTTCTCATATCACTTGGCCCTTGAGTCAAGTCACCAAGGGAGGAGCGAAAGCAAATTCTTTTGGTTTGAATCTCAACAGAAGGCATTCACAGAGTTGAAAGATCGCCTATGCACGGCACTAGTGCTCTCATTACGAGACTTGCAACAACCATTTGAGGTCAAGATAGATGCCTCTGACTATGCTATTGGGGCAGTCCTCACTCAACACGTGCATCCAGTGGCATATCACAGTGAGACACTTTCAGACACAATCCGGAAGTATCCAACTTATGACAAAGAGATGTATTCCATTATGCAGGCCTACCGACAATGGAAGCATTACATTTTGGGGAAGGAAATGGTCATCCACACAGACCACCGACCCCTGCAGTTCATACAAACCCAAGGGAAAATGCAGAATGACCGCCATCAGAAGTGGTCCACATACCTACAACAATTCTATTTGAATATCAAGTATAAGAAGGGTAGCACCAATAATGTTGCAGACTACCTCAGTTGACCACCGATGATGGCGTTAACCACTGTGCTCAACTCTTGTGGGCATAAGACTTCTAATTGGCCAATTCTCTACAAAAGTGACCCAAAATTCAGCCACACATACCAGACACTCTTGGAGGGTCAGCGTGTTCCAGATTTTCACTCCAGGATGCCCTGTTATGCCACCTAGGTCACCTTTGTGTTCCTTCAAGTGAGCATGCCAAGAAGATTTGGGAAGCACACTACAGTTGAGCTGCTGGACATTTCGGGGTCGAGAAAATAGTGGCAGTACTACAGAAGTATTTCTATTGGCCGAATCTTCGATAGGATGTAGGGAAGTACATCAGATCATGCATTGCCTACGCCATTTCCAAACTGACCATCAAGAAGCAAGGCCTCTATACCCCGCTGCCTACCCCTAGTCGACCTTGGGAATCCATCTCCATGGATTACATGTCAGGCCTTCCTTAGCATGGAAATGACTGTGTTTTTGTGGTCGTCGACAGGTTCTCAAAGATGGCCATTCTAGCTGCCTACAAGAAGAATATCACAGCAAAAGCCACTGCTAAACTCTTCTTTGAACGAATATGGGTACACTTTGGGTACATTTTGGTCCAGTCTCTGGTCGATGCTCGACACCAAACTCACTAAGTCCACAACCTTCCATCCTCAAACTGATGGCTAGACAGAGGTTGTCAACAGGATGATCGTACACATTCTACACATGTACAACTCAAAGCATCCACGCACATGGGACTAGAGCCTCCCCTATGTTCAACACAGCTACAACCGAGCTCTCCACAGCTTGACTAGCCACAACCATTTTCAGGTGGGCTTAAGATTCCAACCACTATGTCCCATTAATGTGGCAATGCTATTTGCAGCTACTCACGCAGATTTGGCTCATGTCCAGTCCAAAACAGATAAGGAAAACAGCTTCATTGAGCACATCCAACATATTCTCCAGTAGGTCCATGACATTCTAGAGAAAACAAATTCCAAGTACAAGAAACGACATGATCAACATCAGGTGCCACACAAGTTTCAGGTGGGCGACAAAATCTGGTTGCATTTGCAAAAGGAACGCCTTACCGGAGCCTATCGAAAAATCAGACCACTCCGATATGGTCCTTACACCATTACCAAGGCTGTGGGAGACAATGCATTTGAGCTCAGCATTCCCCCATTCCTTCGCCTGCACCCAGTGTTCAATGTGGACCACCTTCGGCCATACTTTCCAACATTACTAGACACATCCGACATTGCAGAACAGCTCACACCCACAGAGTTAAATCCATATTACATGGAACAAGCTGCAATTGATCGGATCATGGACACACAGATCAAGCACACTCGCCAGCAGACTATCCAATTATATCTAGCTGTCAAAGCAGGCCAACTCCTTCACTAGGGAAAGTGGCTCACCAGGGACCAAGTCCAATAGAAGTTTCCTCATCTCATGGAGGAACTCAACGCAATGGGGACCATTGCTTCCTAAGGGGGGAGGAATGATCCAGGTGGATATTGGTGGCCACCTGCCAAGTACACTTGGACCCCCACCATTGTTTCTTTCAACCTTTAGTTTTCTTAATTGTAGCCCAGTTTACTATTTTTAGCTGTTTTTCGGGTCCTGAACTTCCGGAGCCGTTTTGAGGCCCTAAACAACATTTTTTTGGGAAAACTTGGAGCAACATGGGTCCATGGACCTCCATGGACCAATGTTGCTCTTCCCAAAGTTGTAGTTCTCGGATAGGTCTTTCTAACGAGATATTGTGCGCGTCAAACAGAGATCATATGCCAAAGTTACGACCCTAGGAAGTTGATGTACCAATTTACCCAAACGGGGTCCACAGTTTGGCGTTTCATCTTCTAGGGTTAGGTTTTGGGATGTTAAGGGTTTTCCATTATTTCTCAACAATAAACAGGCCTTTGAGCCTCATTGTAACACAATTTAGAGGCATGTAGCCGCCACATCTCTTCTAAGAGATAAGCTACCATTGCCCTAGCTGGTTTATTTCCAAACCTGTTTGTACACATATTTCAGTATTTTACATTAATGAAATGAAGTATTATTTCCGCTGCATCTCTGTGTTTATGGTTATCTCTGTAATTTTTTGCGTTCCTTTTTAAATTCGGACCAGGATCACCCGAGGGACTAAGGGTGCAAAGAAGGGGATGCTAAACTTGGAAGTTATGTGACTTCCAGGTGTTGTATCTATTCCTCGAAGGTAGTTATTGGTTGTGAAAATACGTCGAGAAACCAACTCGACCAATGTTTAGGTTCAAGTTGGCCCTCGAACCAGAGGGAGTTCTCTCAAGTGTTACGAATCTTTTTTTTGTTCATTGTCACTGGACAACAGTCTATGAAACACAATGGCTAGATCTAGGGGTTATTTTATAGGGTGCTTGCTTTGGGTCTCTAATCCCTAGTTAATAAATAATGTCCTCTCTAGTAGAGGCCTTATCAAAGTTTCAGCGTTCAACTATGGCAAAAAAGCATAGCTTGAAAGGTTTTGATGGAGGAATAGAGGGGAAATTAGAGAATTAGGTATCCCCTCTAAATATTTAATTGTTTAATAAAAATTGAAGCATGTAGAAGGATCTCTACAACAAACAACAATAAATTTAAGAATTAGTATAGAAGCAATAATTTATTGATTTAGAGGGATCAACAGTGACACACTATCACCATGATCTAATCGGTAAAGAAAATAACTATACGGTAGGCTGTCAAGGAGGTTGATACTCAACCTAGCCCTACCAAGTGTCGTATACAACCTCAAAGATATGTAATACTGGAAGCACAAACATGTGAGCAAGTTATGTCATAAAACTAAAGCCATAAACCTTCAATATTAACTCTTTGTAATAAAAATATTACAAATAAATCTCAGGGATTTATCATAAAAACCAACCCTTCTAAAATAAAAATGAAAGAATATATAGAAGTTTACAATCCTAAAGCTACTACAAGATTTCATGGATAAAATCCTAATAAAAAATAAAAATAAATAAAAAATTCACTTTGTTGCAGGAAATATGGAATTGAAGAAAGTCTTCTTCCAAGTTTGGAATAAATTATCAACTATGGCATATTATGCCTAATGTTTTCTTTGAATGTTGTGAATTTTCCTTCAATGATAAATCTATGCTGCAATTGTGGATATGGTAAATTCGATGCCTAAGATATGCAAACTTGCTGCCATATGTTAACCATTTGACTACCATTTGCACAACTAAATGCATGGATATTCTCCTTGAATTCATATTTAACTTTGCAAGTAAAATTTGATCACTGATTTATCTCCTCAAAATTAGGTCCACTGATTTTGTGCAATGATTTTCTTGATCAGATTGTTGACTCATTTCTCTCTGCCATATTTTCATGAGATACTTCATCCTCCAGCTAATCTTTTTGTGTTAATTCATCCTAACATGCTCAGTCATCAGTATTTGAATCTAAAACTGAATATCAGTTGTTTATTTTTTGCCTTGGAAAGATCAAATTGACCCTCGATTTGTTGATCCGATGCTAGGAATACTCTGCCGACTACTTACTGATTTCCATATGTTTCCCTATCTGTTGCTTGAAATCTGGGTCTAACTCCTTGAAATTTAGATTTGATCTCCTTGTATTAGAAATACTCATAGTTGTTATCTACCACTTTTCATATTTTGTCTTCTATTTGTTTTATGGAAAGGTTCTTTAATGACGTCCTTGATACTTCTTATCATTTTCATATGTTTAGTAAATATCCTAAAATATGGAACTGGATTCAATCAAATAGTGATTCTCTCGCTCAAAATATGGAACAGATTTATTAAAAATAAATTAGAAGATAATGTTGTAGATCTCGAATAATTTTGACACCCTGACCTATGAGTTGTCCATAAGATTAATAGTCTTCAACTTATTTCATTGGGAGTGTCTTAGTTTCCACCTCATTTACATGCCTAGATATGTCAATATTATTGTCAAAATTACCAATGTTGCAAACAATTGCATTGTTCTTCATGATGATATCCTTGTTGCCAGTGGTGGTGACAGAAATATTAGCAATGCTAATTTCATTCTCTAGAGTCGGGACAAGAAGACTTTCCATAATATATTGTAGGGCGAAGAGGGTCAATTTATGTAACAACAAACAGAGCTTCAACAACCTTTAGGGTTGCGGCACAACCCTTTCCAACATCTCCATATCCATATACAACAACAACCTTACCATCAATCATGACATTTGTGGCTCTCATTAGACCATCTGGGACGGAGTGTAAACATTCATATAATTTATCAAATGTACTTTTGGTAACATAGAAAGACATTGATAGAATGGAACAGTAGACTGCCACTTGTATGCATCTTATAAATCCTTTTAACACCAGTAGAAATCTTCTTGGACACTCCAACCAACCTATACTTCATCCTGTGTATTTCTGAACAAATTGAGAGAGAAAAATTCTGATGAAAGTGCAATCTGAGTGATGAGCTACTTCTCTCTAAACAATTACCTTCTACAATTCTATGATTTGTTCCTTTGAAGAGAACTAGATCCTTTCTTGGGAGAAAGTATGGAAAGTATGGTTCAAGCACCAGCAAGCTTGGACTTCTCTGAATAAACAATTTAAGTCACGATCTTAATACAAAGTCAAATTTAGAACCTTCTTTTCCATATTTTATATTTACCGAGTCTTTCTCACTATGAAATTGTCCTTTAATCTTCATAATATCTCGGAGTTTTCTCAAAGGCTAAAAGCTTTGAACCTGATATCCACAGTGAATGGTTTGAATTTTCATGGCTACTTGGTCCTAATCGATCTCCATTTTTTATCACCTGTTCTTTAGCTTGAAGATTGGATTGTTGTTCATCCTTATTTGCTTTTGCTATGTTTCTCATGACCATTTCTGGAAGTGTCTCAACATGGTTTGATATTAAATGTTATATTCCCTCTAAAAGCAAAAATACCATTATTGGCTCAAGAGGAGAGAACAATTCAGAAAAAACGACATCTGATGAACTTAGATATGGAATATCCATTGCTCCGAGCAAAATTATAATGAACAACTCAAAATCATCTTTCCTTTTTAAAACCATGATTTTTCCCTTCAATCCATTCTTGAATCGAAAGCTCATCCATATATATTCTATAATTGATAGCTCAAGTCATGGGGATTAAACAAAACATCGACAATAACATTTCTTGACTTGAGTATATCACCTTCGAAATTAGTAGGGTAAGACCCAAAATTCTTTTCAAACTGAAAACTTGAAAGGATTGATAGAATTTAGTCGTGTAGATTATATGATGGAAACTGAAACCATCACATTTAATTGATCAATCCAGAGCCAAAGAACCGACAACAATCCATCGCCCAAACAAACTAGAAATCCATGTATGCAAAGGCATCCACCTATACTTCCAATATATTCAACACTTGTTTGACCCATTGACATTTTGACTATGGTATTGCTAGAAACCATAAGTAGATTGTAGCTGGGGTTTGAGTGGTATTCAGTTTCAATGAAAGGGGAGCATGCAATTCCCATAGAATTTCCACGTGCCCAAAGTGGTTTTAGACTACCAGAATTTGCGGAGGCCCCCCTTTCGATTAAATTTCAAAAAACCTAGAGGGTCTACACTTAAATTGTGACCGTTGATCTAGTAACGCCTATACACAGCGTTGAATATATATTCCATTTGCAATCTTCAGGGCTAGTGATGGAAATCATGCCTTCTCTATCCAACTCTTTCACAAATAGAAACCTTTTCGAGGGGTCTACAATTTTACAAACAAAAATAAATGCACATAACACAAGAATATATGGAAAGTACCACGCAAGCATGAAATACTTTAGTGATGCATGGGCGCTAGTATTAAAAGTATTGAACCAAATGTAACTTGGGAACTATAGTTGGCATATTCAACTATTTTCAAGCATGCCTGATGGTTGGAATTTGATACCCATAGAGATCGAAATTTCAAATTTGGTGTATAGCGCTCTTCATGGCCATTAACTGGCGTTCAGAGACACAATTTAGCACTAGTTTTTAAAATCGTAATATGTGGAGTTATTCTTAACACATGAGAATTTTCCCTTTGAGATTTGACTTGTAGCTATTGGAAACCAGACGTAATTGCAACAACCTGTCACCAATATTCAACAACTATTTAATGTTGGATCTAGAAATCAACCGCTGTTCTAGAAGTCGGCGGATACATTGACAATGGGGGAAGCTTCTCCAGGAAGCCACCGACTGAACCCATCTCTAGAAACTTCTCCAGCTTGTATATATACCTGTTAAATGATGAATGGATGCATGTTCTTGTGTTCAGTGTTTCTGAGTTGTGTTGGTGTGCTGTGTGCCTCTGATCTTTTCTTAGTATCAGAGCAAGGTTGAGGGCTGAGTGTGAGAGCCCAAGCCAAGCGATCAGAGTGGGTGAGATATCGCTGTAAAGTGAGCCGTGAGCTATAGCTATGAAGCTGTGTATTGCTGCGTGGACGAGAGCTGTGTGAGCCGTAAGCGAGGGCGACTGAGCCGTGAGTGAAGTGAGGTTGTAATGAACCTGAAAAAGACCCGAGGCACGTTGAGGTGTGGCTGAAGCAGACCTATGGCACGTCGGGGTGTAGCAGACCGGCAGCAATGTGTTTTTCTGGCCTGGTGTACGCAGAACAAACCGTGGAGTTGTTGTTGCCTGTGTAGTACCGACCAGAGCGAATCTGTTGGAACGAAGTTGAAGGTCTAGTGCTGCCTGTCTAGGCGTTGAGGTTAGCTGAGGAATGGACGTTTTCTAATTTTATTTTATGTCATTAACATTGTTTTATTTGTGAGTAGATCAGAAATCTGCCCATAATATGGTAAAAATCTACTGCGATTTTGCATAAGTATGGAGCCTTGGATAATGCATGCACGATTGCTTACAGTTTTTTTTTTGGGTTGAATCTCTGGTTAGATTTGACATTGAATTATAACCGGAACATTTAGCAGCAGACCCAGGCTTGTTGTAGTAAAGCCATCAGGAATGAATGTTATTTTATTTTATTGAAGCACAAAGGGGTTCAAATGGAAAATTGATTTAAAAAAAATTTGTTAGTGTTGAGACTAAATTTAAAAAAAAAGGTGTTTATTTTTAATGGAGTGATAAGGTATTTAGTATGTGTTTAATGTGGTGAAAGTCTTCTAAGATTTAGTGAAATTTGGTATATTTGAATTTAGATTTGGTGGCATTTTGGTGATTGAAGAAAGTTTTTTTTTTCATCATGGCAAATTTATTGCTTGATAATTATATGAATGAATCCACCAAACTTGATGGAGAAAATTATGTGAATTGGAAATTCAAGCTAATGACTATTTTAGAAGGAAATAGTTTGTGGTCCATTGTGAGTGGGGATGAGCCCAAACCCACTGTTGCAGGTTCTATTCCAGATTGGGAGAGAAGGGAGACAAAAGCAAAGGTGTTGCTGCGTATGTCCGTAAAGGACAACATTATTCCTCATATCAGAGATTGCAAGACATCAAAAGAAACATGGGATACGTTGAAGGGTTTGTATGAAACAACAAATACAAACCGAATCTTGTTTTTGAAGACTAAGCTTTTATCTCTAAAAATGGAAGCAAATGAAAGTATAAGCAATTTCATATCTTGTGTCAAAGATTTAAGTGATAAGTTAGGAGATATTGGTGAAAAGGTGTCTAATACTGACTTAGTCACCATCATATTAAATGGCTTAGTGCAAGATTATCAAATTTTTGTTTCAAGTCTTGCAGCTAGAGAGAAACCCCCTTCATTTGATGAATTGACAGGAATTATTCTACAAGAGGAAGAGAGGATGAAGAACTTTAATTTGGGCTCTAGCAGTTCAGATTTGGCATTGGTGGCCAATGGAAAATATCCATACAAAGGCAAGCCATGGGACAAGAACAAAGGAGGCAAGTTCCAAGCAAAACAAAAAGGTATGATACAGTCTAAATTTCCAAAGAGAAATGATGAGTGTTATTATTGTGGCAAACCTGGGCATCATTCTAAAGATTGCTATAAAAGGAAATATAATGAGTCTAGGCAGAGAAACAGAAGGCATAATGGAAATTTTGTGGACAAAGATATCAATGATGGATTTAAAAATCTTAAATTGTTTGTTTCTGATGCTGCATTGTCTGTGGAAAATGATGATAAGAATGCTTGGTTCATTGATTCTGGGGCATCACTACATATGTCTTGTAATAAGGAGTGGTTTGATGAATATCATGAAAACATTGATGGAACATATGTTTGCCTAGGAGATAACAGATCACTTAAAGTTCAAGGTTATGGAGTATTAGGTGTGAATTTCCCTAATGGACAAGGGAAACAGATTCATAATGTGATGTATGTTCCTGATATCAAAAAGAATTTAATTTCTGTTTCTACTATTATTGACCAAGATTTGAAGGTAGAATTTGTTAAATCACAGTGTGTAGTGAAAGACATTCAAGATAAGTACAAGGTTATTGCCACAGGAACCAGAGTTGGAGGCTTGTATAAGCTGGATGTGATCAGGAAAAGTCATCAAGCATTGGCATCTACAGCAATATCAACAGTAGATTTATGGCATCAAAGGTATGGACATCTAAATCACAAAGATTTAATGCTACTTCAAAACAACACTATGGTTGAAGGTCTTCATGTCTTGAAGAATGATCATATTGAATGTGAAGCATGTGTACTTGGCAAGCAACATAGAGAGGAATTTCCTATACATAAAGAAAAAAGGCAAAGGGAAATACTTGAATTAATTCATATTGATGTATGTGGAACTATGCAAACTAGATCTATTGGTGGAGCATGGTATTTTCTTATTTTTGTGGATGATAGATCTAGATATACATGGGTTTATTTCATAAGAAAGAAGAGTGATGTTTCCGAGTATTTTAAAGAATTTAAGAATATGGTAGAAAAACAAACTGGTAACTACATCAAAATTTTGAGATCTGATCAAGGGGGAGAATTCAAATCAAGAGAATTTAATCAATATTGTAAAAGCAATGGGATTCAGCAACAATTTACAGTGCCACATACACCTCAGCAAAATGGAGTTGCTGAGAGGAAAAACAGAACACTAGTTGAATGTGCACGTAGTATGCTTCAAGGTAAAAATATCTCTAATGTTTTTTGGGCTGAAGCCATTAATACTGTTGTTTATTTGAAAAATAGGAGTCCAACCAAAAGTTTAGAGCTTAAAACACCTTTTGAAGCATTTTATGGGTACAAACCAAAAGTGAGTCATTTAAGGGTTTTTGGTTGCAAGGCATATGCTCATATTCCTAAAGATGAAAGAATAAAACTTGATGCAAAGTCAATTAAGTGCATATTTATTGGTTATTGTAATAATCAAAAGCCATACAAACTGTTTGATCCCAGTACTCATACACTGCTTGCAAGTAGGGATGTGGTGTTTCATGAGAATGCAAATGAAGGTGATAAAATAAATAAAACTAGTATATGGCATGATATTGATGACTATGTCAAATTAGACACAAGTGTTGAACAAGAACAGAAACAAGCACAGGAACATGTACAAGCTCAAGAGCAAGGAGCATCAAGCAATCATGATACTCCGAAGAGAGGAGAGGAGACTCTACAAAGCCAAAAGAAAGATGAAAGCAGTAAAACTCCAAGAAGGTCATCACGTCAAAGTCAGGTACCTGTAAAGTATAAAGATTATGCATTAATGTCTCAGGTTATGAATGTTGTAGAACCTTCAAGCTATGATGAAGCTAAAGAATATGATGAATGGAGAAATGCAATGAATGAAGAATATAACTCTATAATGAAGAATGACACATGGGAATTAATAGAATTGCCTAAAAACAAAGTCCCCATAGGATGCAAATGGCTTTATAAATCTAAATTTAATGCTGATGGAAGTATTGATAAACATAAAGCTAGATTGGTTGCCAAAGGATATTCACAAAAGGAGGGAATTGATTATGAAGATACTTTTGCACCTATAGCTAAGTTGAACACAATAAGAATCATGATTGCATTAGCTACAAAATATAATTGGAAAATGCATCAGTTAGATGTCAAATCTGCATTTTTGAATGGTGAGTTAAAAGAAGAAGTTTATTTAGTTCAGCCTGAAGGGTTTGTAAAACAGGGACATGAGCATTTGGTTTGCAGGTTAAAGAAAGCTTTATATGGCTTGAAACAAGCACCAAGATCATGGTATGTGAAAATTGATTCTTTCTTTTATGAGAAAGGTTTTATGAGAAGCAATAATGATCCTAACTTATACATCAAGGAAGATAAAGACAAGAATGTTGCTTTAATATCTGTGTATGTTGATGATCTAATCATAACAGGAAATGCATGCAAGTTGATTGAAGAAATTAAAAATCAGTTGTCACATGTATTTGAGATGAAGGATCTTGGTGAATTGCATTATTGTTTAGGTCTTGAAGTTTGGAGGGAACCTGGTAAGACACTGATCACACAAAGCAAATATACAAGGGAAATCCTTAAAAGATTCAATATGATTGAATGCAAGGCAATATCTACTCCTTTAGAACAGAATGTCAAATTGTGCAATGATGATGGAACCAAAGAGGTGAATGGAACTATGTACCGTCAACTGGTGGGAAGTCTGAATTATCTCACCACTACCAGGCCAGATATAGCATATTCTATCAGCATACTTAGTCAGTTCATGGCTAAGCCTTGTGAAAGCCATTGGAAAGCAGCAAAGAAAGTCCTTCAATATTTGAAAGGAACACTTAATTTTGGTATTATGTATACTGATCAATTTGATGTTGAATTGGCAGGTTATTCTGATTCTGACTGGGCTGGAAATCCAGATGATAGGAAATCTACTACTGGATACGTGTTCAATATTGGTTCAAGACCAATATCATGGAGCAGTAAGAAACAACCAACTGTTTCATTGTCATCCACTGAAGCTGAATATAAAGCATTATGCAGTGCAACTTGTGAAGCAATATGGCTTAGGAGGATACTTGAAGATGTTGGAGAAACACAACAAGCACCTACAGTAATCAGATGTGACAATCAAAGCACTATCAAATTGGCAAACAATCCTATATATCATGCAAAGACAAAACACATTGAGACACAACATCATTTTGTAAGAGAAAAATTGCAATCAAAAGAAATTGACTTATCATATTGTAATACAAATGAAAATGTGGCTGACATATTCACCAAGCCTCTTGGAAAGGCTAAATTTGAAATATGTAGAAATAAGTTGTACATTGTAGAAAATCCAAATTATGTTGTAAGCCTAGCTGAGACTTAGACCAGCAGGCATGACAATTAAGAGTATAGTGTCTTGTTTATTGTATGTAGTTGGAATTAAGGGGGAGTGTTGGAAACCAGATGTAATTCCAACAACCTGTCACCAATATTCAACAACTATTTAATGTTGGATCTAGAAATCAGTCGTTGTTCTAGAAGTCGGCGGATACATTGACAATGGGGGAAGCTTCTCCAGGAAGCCACCGACTGAACCCATCTCCAGAAACTTCTCCAGCTTGTATATATACCTGTTAAATGATGAATGGATGCATGTTCTTGTGTTCAGTGTTTCTAAGTTGTGTTGGTGTGCTGTGTGCCTCTGATCTTTTCTGTAGCTACTTTCCATATGATCATCTCGTGATTGTATAATTCTTATGACTCAAAATATCTCTGACGTGTTGTGCGATGATGTCTGCTCCCTCCTTGGATCGGCACTTGTGTTGGATGCTGACTTGACTTGGCTTGTGATGTGTTGGTTGTTTGATGAACACACTCGATGGATGACCTGGAGACTGGGATCTCGACACTAGTATTTTATTTTTCTTTTGGTGGTAATTATCCCACATCAAGCAAGAAATTAATCCATTAGTCTTTATATATGCCATGGTTGGGATAGAGATTTAGCATCTTGCATGGTATACTCTCCCTTGTCCCTTGGCTCGATGCGTTCAGCGCTAGCTTATATTGATGTTGCTTGGACTTTCAATTTGGTTTAACTGCTAAATGGAGATTGGGAATGAATGAGCCTAATGACTTTTCATAAAATATGATTAGTAATCAAGAGAAAGAAATACCCTTGGAAAGTAAAATATGATTAGTAATCAAGAGAAAGAAATAGGGAATGATGATACCCAATAAAGTTGGCAGATTTTAGGTGAATATGATTTGGAAAGTAAAATATGATTAGTAATCAAGAGAAAGAAATACCTTTTCCAAGGGGAATGATAATACCTAATAAAGTTGGCAGATTTTAGGTGAATATCATTTGTAAAATATGATTAGTAATCAAGAGAAAGAAATACCTTTTCCAAGGGGAATGATAATACCCAAGAAAGTTGGCAGATTTTAGGTGAATATCAAAAAAATTATTTGTGTAAAATATGATTAATAATCACGGGAAAGAAATACTTTTTCCAAGGGGAATGATAATACACAAGAAAGTTGGCAGATTTTAGGTGAATATCAAAAAAATTATTTGTGGGTCAATTTGAGTTACAACATTGGCTCCAACTAGGGATTGCTTCCCTGCGGCATGCAGAGAACTTGTAGACTGGGTGTCTTGAAATTATGTTGGGTATGGATTCATTGCCATAAAACAATCAAACACTTGCCACCTCCAACCTATAAATTGAAACCATATATTGCATACTTGTAACCTGCAACCTGTCATTTGAACATACTGAAACAACTCATACATACTCCAAATTGAAACTAAAAACCCATTGCGTCATTTGAAAAGAAAACAATAACAGTATGTAATTCATTAGGCTATGAAATAATAATGAAGAATTTCTTGTAAATGTTGCTTCAAATTTTCATATTGTTGATCTTCAATATCACTTTCCCCATCCCCTGATCAGGGTGTGATGAGAGAGGGGATCTGGAATTAGATCATTGGCATGATAAAAGAACAAATGGATAGGGTACGTGGGCGGCCTAGCCAAGGACCCCACACGAGCACAGTAGGAGGTATCGAGAGAGAAAGGCATGTGGTGGATGCCTCGGGAAAACAAAAGGGTAGGTTGGCAAGTATTCAAGGTGGAAAGGTGGTGAAGGTGGTCATTGCATGCATGCAAGGCTAGAGGAGGAAACAAGCAGCAGACTACGAGACTGGATGTCGAGGGGAGAACCAAGCTTGCGGGAGGGATTGTCATCTGCACTTGGAAATCGCCTTCAACGACTCAGAAGGAGAATGGTATGTAATTCAAGCCTACCTTAGTCTGGATATGAAATCAATGCTGCAATAATGGAGGTTGGTCTGGCATCAAATGGTGGTGGTTTCAAATGTTTCAAGAGAAATTTGGTTCAATCTTCTATTGATGATGTTTGGATTTTTACTTTCTGCAATATATGGAAGGTTGTGGTGGAATAAGGGAATCCATGGAGGGTTAGGAGTGATTTTTGACTCCTAGGTAGTGAAATTGGCAATGACCACTGTGGAAACCTACATACTAGGATATACAAGGAGTCGAGGCTACCCAAAGCGCCTGCACTTGTCTAGTAGACTCCAGAACTAGCGAGGGGTGCGAGGGGGGTATGGGAAGTGCAATGCATAATTGTCTGCCAAGACTCTCTTAGTCTGGTTAGTGGGAGACATGCAGACCCAGGGGGCTAGGAAAGGGGTGTTGGGGTACCTCAATTTCGGTAAGCTCGACCAACTGGTCACATCTTGGCTCCTAGGTAATCCGGAGAAGTAGAGGGACATTAATAGGGAGGTGGGGGACTAGAACCCTAGTGTGGTTGGTAATTCTGCCACTACGAATAAAATCTGGTGGAAGTGGTGATATGGCTGGGTAGAGGTCGGTAAGACCAACCAGGGGGGAGCTATGGGTATGTTCTTCACATTTCTCTCAACCATTCTGGTTCAAGTCAAACTGCAGGGTAGCTTCAATATACTCAAGGGGAGGAGGGAGGATCCGAGGACTCTCGATTTCAGTGGGCTTACAATTCTTGCTAGAACTGAGCCAAACTCTTACATTTCTTGTTTTGATTGTCCCAAACCTTGCTTGTCTGCAAACCTGGGTGTCGTTGGACCCCAGCCTGGAACCCAGTCAGTCAACTTCTCCAAGGGGGGAATTAAGTGGTGGAGGGAAGAGTATCTCTTACCGTTGTGCACAGTGAGGATGAAGGAAAGATGGGAAGGGATTTGGGGGTACTTGGGTCATCTCCTGCAAATTTGAATTTGCAATTTTGTAAAGGTGTTTTACATGGAATGGTTGAAGGCCACGGATGAAATATGGTCTGGTTATAATGCTTCTACTTATGCTACTCTTACAGGTTTATCTAACTTTCTTGCCACTCTGACTCTGGCACTCCAATACCAGGACCAGGAAAAAAATTAGAGAGGGGTGGAGGCTGGAAGAATTTTAGAATAAAAACAAACTAGTGAAGGCGGAAGCGATGCCGAGAATAAAATGGGTCTTTCGTGCCTACAAATAGACAGGAAAGAAAAATAAGTCGTCGATGGCTTTGACTAGCAAGACCCAGCGAAAGAGGGGCAGGAAAATTGGAGAAGAACTCATGCAAAACCTAATGCATGCATACAATGGAGGAACTCCAGCATGGGTTAAAGCCATAATTTCAACATGGGAGGTAGATCTAGACGCCAAGGCAGCGACAGAACCACCTCCAACGGAGGAATGGGATCCCTAGCTCATAAACCCGGGACACACCAAAGGCCGACAAACATTGTTCAGACAGACAGTCTAGCATTACTGGGTAATGAAGAATTTGCTAGCCAGGACCATGACAACACATAGGGACCTGCAAGAACCAATGTAAGCATGACAAGAAGAGCCAAGCCTAAAAGACATCCAAAGGGAGATTCAAGCGGTGCAGGTACAACAATATCATCGGAATGTCCGTTTTGGCCGACTTGAAAAACAAATTCAAAGCTTGCTGTAGAATGAAATGCCTGAGTTGACTGCTAAAGACCTGACCCCTATTGATTCATCTGGTGACTAAAGTAGAGTAGCAAAAAACAATATTTTTTGGTTTTATGTTGATCTAGTTAGATAGAATTTACTTTGAAAGTAAAAGGATTAAGCATACAGTAGATACAGTAGTATATTTAGCATGGATGGATATTCTCAAACTATTTAAATTTTGGATAACATGTGATGTTGATTAGTGGCCAACAGACCTGGTTTCCCTCGAGCAAGTTGAGGCCACCAGACATATTTTTTGTTACCTACCTATATATAATTAATAAAAAAAGGAAGTACTGCCAAGCTTACACAAGAAAAAAAAATATCGCTTTCCCCATAATTATCAAACAAACATTACAACAGTCCTCCTCAATCCTCCTTTTCTGAACAATATTTCTTACAATGATCATTAAAAACTATATGAATTTTTTTAAAGAAAAATGTGCTAGGAAGAGGAAGAAACTTGTAGCGTCGTTATTGAGAAAAACTTTGTGTTTCAATATGGCAATGCTCTATTCATGGATTCCCTTTATATATTCTTAACAACCAAATAAAGACACACATTACAACTGAAACTTTAATACTACTCTGTTGAAACCAAAACAATCCATATACTGCAATCTGTAAACTGAAAGTTGTAACAAATTGAAACAATTGTTGATCTATTGCACATTGAAATTGATTTATTTTGAAAACGACACACTACACACTAAATTATGAAAGCTACTGCACACTACAATCTAAAAATAATTGATTCAATCCCACTCACCACGACCTAATAGAGCAGAAAATTTGCACTGTTAGGTGTAGTCAAACTTCCAATGCAACCAATTGAAAATTGGATTAAATGATAGGCCACCTTGTATCTAGCTGAAAATTTGAAAAGAATTTACAATAAAAAAACTCAAACTCCATAGGCAACACATACTTACAATTGAATTCTAAAATCCTCATCCTCAGTTGATATCTGAAGTTTTTGATCACCATCAAGCGGAAGAAAGATATGTTGTTGAATGAAACCATCAATGATTCGTGAGCTAACATAACAATGAATGCAACTAACATCTAGAACTAATGAAATATGTAACCCAGTGGAATCACCAAATAAACAAAGTAGAGTCGTCAGGTGAAAACAATGCAACCAATATCAAATGTCTAGTCTTTGTTCACCAACAAAGAATAGATCTAATCAACTATCATTCTCCAAGGATAGATTTCTTCGTTATTGCTCTCCCTGGAAATGGCGCCAAATGTTGTATATATTTCTCGAAGGCAGTTCTTGGCTACGAAACTACATCGAGAAACCAACTAGACCAATCTTTATGTTCAAGCTGGCCTTCGAACCAGACAGGCTCCCTCAAGTGTTACGAGGCTTTTTGTTGTTCATTGTCACTAGACAAAAGCATATTAAGCACACTCGCCAGATCAAGGGGTTGGTGTATAGGGTGGTTTCTTCGGGTCTCCAATCACTGGTTATTAAATAACATCCTCTCTAGTAGAGGCCTTATCAACGTGCCAACGTTCATCTATGGAAGAAAAACATAGATTGAAAGGCTTTGATGGAGGAATAGAAGGGAAATTAGAGAATTAGATACCCTCTTTGAATATCTAATTATCTAATCAAGAACTGAAGTGTGTAGAAGGATCTTGTTGTGATAAAAACATAACCCCCCCCCCCATTTTTCACTTAATTCTCATTATGGGGACCCTTTAATTGAATGGTTGGTCATATTATTGTTTGATTTTGAGAGTTTATATTTCTTCAATGAGTTCGATCTATTCTTATTTTCCTGTTATAACTCGTTTGATCTCATTTGGACATTTGGTTTGTAAATGGTGTCTAATTGTCGATTGATTATCTTTCACTCTCTTGGCATAATGATATATATATATATATATATATATATATATATATATATATATATATATATATATATATATATATATATATATATATATATATATATATATATGTATATATATGTATATATATGTATATATATGTATATATATATATATATATGTATATATAGATATATATATATATATATATATATATATATATATATATATAGATATAATGTATTTTACCTTTGTTTTATAGGTTTTATTTCTTTCTTTTTACTTTTATTTGTAAAATATTTGTTTATATTTGTAAATAGTATTCTTATTTGTATCCCTTACATAGCCCCTGAGACCAAGAATCATACCTAGGCTTTAAGCCTAAATCATAAAGCAAGTGTCATATATATTAATACCATATATCAAAGCTATAGGTGATCAGAATTTTGATATCGGAATAATACCTGTGAGAATCCTCGAAATCAAATTCTGAGCCATTTTATAGACAGGTTTAATAAAACAAATTACCAAAGTTTGAACCATATTAAAATTGAAATTATTAAGTGGTTTGAACTTCGTATAGCCCAAATCCCTACCATATTATAATATAGTTGATGGGAGGACCCACTTTCCACATCATTACTTCCACTTCCGAGTATCAACGATCGGAGATTTTCAACTCAACAAGCTTTTAAAAAACATTGATCTCCAATAAACGATATTCATATCCTGTCGATATTCCGATATGGAACTTCGTCGATTTTCCGATAACCAATCATTCCAACCTCCAATAATCATCTCCCTCCAATCTCCAATAATCATACCCCTCTGACTTCTAACTTCCGATAATCCACTCACCTCTGATATCCGGACCCGCTACACTATTTAAAAGGAATTCAATAAGATATCGTGTCTGCTTCACATCGCAGCCTCCCAATATCGGCGAATCAACTTTTTTGTTTGTGCACATTATAAAACTTTTAGATGGGCTTACCTTCGATACCACTCAGCTCTTGCCACGTGTATCATCCTCTGGCCACTGTTATAGCCACTGGATTAAAATTAAAAGGCCTTGGGGCATAGTTAAAAGTCATCTATGTATTGAGTTTTCTATCATTTTAAATGGCTAATTTCAATTTCTCTATTATAGGGAAACACCTGGGCCGAATCGAATAGATCATTTGATCAATAGCTACTCAACCACATGTCGAGATCCAAACCTAAATAGACAGCGGAGGTTAAAGCAAAAGCTTAAACGAGGACTAATACCATGAAGAGTGTGATCTTGTTGGAGCATCTACTCAGTGGTTATCAGCATAAAATAAATCAAACTCAATAGCAAGCTAAACTAAGCACTTTATCAAATAGAGGTGATCTACATTTTGCCTTCGATTCAAAAAAAGAAAAAACCACCTGATTTAATTGCTTTTATTATCTCGGTTGTTGAGAGATACATGGAGTTGGTGTTATTTTTACGATTTAATTTTAAGATTTGTATAAATACAATCTCCTTGATAGAGATAAGAAAAAATATATGCATGAGATAGACTAGAGAATAGAATAGAGAGACATTATTAGAATAGAAAATTCTTTCACAGATATGTGATTTATGTGATTGGGGTTTGGTCTCTTTCAATTCTGAGCTGTGTAAATAGGAGCAAGGTTTTCAATTTTGTAATTGTTGTTTCTATCAGTAGATTTTGAGACTTAGAGGAGGCTTGTTGAGGATCAAATCTTGTATTGAGTAGGAGAGGAGTTTTGATTAGTCTGTATAAAGATAATATTATTTTTAATAACAAATTGAATTCCTTTTTTGGTAGCAGAATTATGTCTATGGAATTTATATTGTGCACTACTGTTAATATTGATTCTTATATTGTAGACTATCTATCTGATCCTTAGTACATAAATCTGTTATCATTTATCTCTTGCCATTACTTATTAAGATCATATCATTGAGTAACTATTCACTCATAAATTTGCTATCTTATCCTGATTTAATAACTAGTAACGTTATGTGAACTAATTCCTAATGCTATTAGTTCATTATTTGTTGCTTTCATTAACATTATGTGAACTACTTCCTAATGTTATTGATTCAACAGTTATGATTAATTGATATCTTAAACATACCATGATAAGTAATAGCAATGTCAGTTAAATGAACTATTTCTTCAACCATATATTCATCATAAGCTTTTCATGCTAAAATCCCAATTATTATTAGTCTTGCTCTTGGTTGCATGGAGGACTAATCCTTCATCCAATCCAAATAGTCTTATGGAATATAGAGTTAGATTTGTATTTAGTTTAAAGATCACATATCTAGAAGTCTTCTTCTTAAAGAGGCAAAGTATTAGAAGTGGTTTGGATGAGCCCCAAATCAGCTTAAGGGATTACTTACTTTCCAAGCTAGCAGTAATAGAGTCATCTTGATTTCTCTTTCTCTATTGGTGAGAGAATAGAGATACGATAAGCCAGCTTAAATATAGAGAAAGGGTAATTAGACCCAATAAAACCAGTTGGAACCACCATTCAACGGATATAGATCTAAGTTACAGATCTTGACTGGGTGGTATCCCTAAAAAGTTTATTAGTCCATTTTTGCCGATCAACATTTTTGGCACTAGAAGGAGGGCATGTTTTAAATTGTTTGCTAAAGTTTTTATTGCATCATTTTAAACTTTAAATTATGGGTTCCTCCAAAAAACCTCCTTGGATATGCTTTAGCGCATCACAATCAAACACTACTCAAATCAATGGATTTAAAACATTTTCAAAGATAAAGTTCAATGGTAAGTTGTCTACCTTCAATCACCCTTTTTAATTCATTTCAAATTCTCAAAAATTTAATATTGATGAGGTTGATATTGGCAGGATTTTCACATATACTTTTGACAAGACAAGAAAAACACTGGTGTCTTTCACTTCCAGATGCCTCAGTACATAGCTAGGATGCGTTTGTAGTGATGTTACTTCAGGATTTTGAACTATACAACTACAAAAAGGTGTGCAAACAACTACTTGAATTGTGTAGGACAGAAGGTGAGCCCTTGGATCAATTTTCAGTTTAAATCCAATGACTTAACTCTTGAGCATCAATTAAAGAGTTGGTTTAAGTATTTAATTTATCTTCCTTGTAATTTTAATGAAGAATCACATACCATGGAAGACACTAATAAAGTTTTTTATGACAATGAAAATATTGAACTTGGTTCTTCTTCATCTTCAAAAATTGTTTTAATTGATTCCCAATCCTCAAATGAATTTATTTTTGGAAGTGAAAAAGATAAAAGTTCAAACACTTCCTCTCATAGTCATAATGATTTCAATGATTATAAATCAACTCCGATTTCTCAATCTTACAATGAAAGTGTACTTTCTTGCAATTTTAATCTTGAGGATAATAACGATTTTAAATTCATAATCATTTATAAAAAGGAAAGATTTGTAAACAAACTTCCACTATGTTGTAACATAGATATTTATTACAAATTACCTTTCTCTCATTCTTTTAAATTTATTTCTTTGTTCAATTTTATTTTTGATTTTGTGCACATACTGTGATGGCATCTTGAGCAACAAATTTCCACACTCTCATTAAATGCATTAATTAGAACATGCAATAATCAATTTCAAAATTTCAATCATCTATTTCAATATCTCCTTAGGTTGAGGTTATATCTTATGACTGGACAGTTGATTTTAGATTTCCAAATTCATTTTACATGAATGATAACACTCAAGAGTACATCTATACATTTTGACCAGCCATGCATTCCTTTCAGAAATATTCCTCATTGCTATCCACAGGATTCTTTTGAAAAGAAGATTTTTTATTTTTCTTTTTCTGTTGAGAATGCAACAAGATGATGGAGCTTAGTGGAAAGAAGTCGCCTTCACTAAGTGGGCCCGCAGGCTATTTTTGGCGCAAAGTCTATTTTTAGACTATGTCTATTTTTAGACATATGGATCATGGTTTATGAGTTGCAGGATGCTATTTGTGGATGATTGGTCATGTTGGTAAAAATAGATGGACTTCTATTTTTAGACATATGGGCGGTTTCTATTTTTAGACTGCCAGGCTAAAAATAGAACAGTCGAATATTATTAGCTCATAATAATATTTGGACTATAAATGTTATCTTATCCTCGTTTGAGCTACAGATGTGGCACATGCAGCTATCAGAAGGAAATATGCTTTTCTTATGGGTCAGTTGAGCTATTGCATGGTGGAATTCAGTTAGAACTCAAGTGGTTGAGTTTTGGTGGAGTTGATTGAGGAGTTGATAGAGTTGTGTTCAGTTTGACTTGGTTGAACTAGTTGTATTTAGTTTAACTACAAATACACTAGTGATGAGTGATGTGAATTAATTATTAATTAATTCACTAATTATTAACTCATAAAGCAACTAAAGAATACATCAGTTAACTCAGTGCATGGACAGTTCAGTGGAGACAGGTGTTAGAGGTTGAGATTGCTATTAGTTGTGACTATAGTTGTGCATGAGATTTTGTACAATCAATGGATTGAGTATTGCCAATGAGGATTGCGTGGTTCAGCCAAGGAAATACGAGTTTGCTTCAGCCATTCTCATCTATTCTCATGCAGGATTGCGCAGTGGAGGCAGGCAAGCAGTGGAAGAGATTTGAACCTATGATTGATTCAGATTTGAGCTAGTTTTGTGTGTAACAGGTGGAGATAGTACTGAGTACTTGTGAGGAGTATTGTACTATGTATTGTTACATGTTCTCAATCATTATAATATATAGATAGTGTGGGGTTTTCATCTGTATGCTTTCCCCAGGTTACATACTGTGTTAATGTGCACATGCGATTGATGTTTCATTGTTTTTAATGCTGCAAGATTGATGATCAACATAGAGGAGGTTATGTATTATGCATGCATTCCGCAATAGTGTATAATCGGGATAATCTCTGTGAATAAGTGTTTAATTATTCAAAATTTCTACATGGTATCAGAGCAAAGTTGATCATCAGATCTATTATTCAGAAAGTGATTACATTTTATTTCTTCAGGCAGAGTCTGTAATCGGGCCAGGTAGCCTCTAGATTCATCCTTCCTTTGGAAGGTGAGATATCCGGTAAAAGCCCATACAGTCAATCTCTGTACGAGAAATACTTTGTTCTCACAAATTTTAGATCAGAAGCGATTGAGTTTTAAGCGGGTGGAATTCGAATTTGCAACAGTGTTTTCTTGGTGTCAAAGTTGAAATGTCTTTCAACGGATTGCGATTGGAGTATGCTCTTGAGGGCAGCTCAAATTATATTGCATGGAAAGACAGGATGGAGGCAGTGTTAGATGAAAATGGGCTAAAGGAGTTCATAGAGGCTGAGTTCCCAAAGCCTACTGATACTGCTCAAGTTGAGGCTTGGCAAAAGAAGACAGCAAAGTGTCGAAGGATTCTGTCGGAGGGCATGAAGGATCACATTGTGTCCAACCTGCATGGAAAGGCTTCTCCATACTTGATGTGGAAAGCGTTGACATATCTATTCCAAAGCAATAGCGACCAAAGGAAGTTGCCGCTCAAGGATAAACTCAGAAACATTAAGTGCGAGAAGGGAGACAGCATGCCCAAGTATCTCACGAAGTTCACTCAGTGCAAGGATGAGCTGGGAAGTGTGGGGGTGACTGTCGATGATGAGGACTTGGTGAGCTTGGCTCTCCTTGGTCTTTCGAAGAGTTAGCATTCCTATCAAGACTCTATCAATGGTCGGGAGAAATTGCCAGGATGGGAGAGACTTTGGTCAGATCTTGTGCAGGAGGAGATCAGGCGGAATATCAGGGATGGATCTTCATCAAAGGCAACTGATGAAGAAAATTGCGCTTTGGCTGCCAAAGCAAAGAAGGGGAAGAACAAGAAAGCTTCTCATTCTGGTGCAAAAGTCAAGAAGCAGGACATGTCCAAGGTGAAGTGCTTTCACTGTCACCAGCACGGACACTGTGCCACAAATTATTAGCAGAAGAAGAAAAATAAGCAAGCTGTTGGATCTGTAGCAAGAGAGGCCTTAGCGTCACAGTTTGAGCTCGATTTTTCATTGATCGCATGCTTGGTTTCAAGTGTGATGGGATCGGTATGGTTCTTGGACAGTGGTGTGTCTTTTCACATGACAGGAGATCGATATTTGTTTTCTGATCTGGAGGAGAAAGATATTGGAGTGCACATCGAGATGGGCAATGATGGTAGATATAGTGCGACCAATATCGGTACCATTTCCTTTGAGAGGGAGTCTGGTAAACCCTTCGTATTGAAGGAAGTGATGCATGTTCCAGGATTGAAGAAGAATCTTATCTCTGTGGCGATGTTAAAGACAAGGGATAGATGTTGTTTTCAGCGAGGGAAAGGCTTTCCTGCGCAGTAAGACAACTCGAGAAACCCGAAAGATAGGGGTTCGAGTCAGGAACCTTTATCAGTTGCATGTAGATGGCTGCGCAGCAATGGCATGCAAGGCAGAAGGATTGGTGAGCCGGGATGATGGTGAACTGTGGCACAGGAGATTGGGCCACCTTCACCATGGAGCCTTGAAGATACTGCAGCAGATTACTACTGGGCTTCCTAAACACACTCTTGCGCAGTCAGATCAGTGCAAAGGGTGTGCTTTGGGAAAATTTGTGAAAGCCACCTTTCACGAGAAGGATAGTCGCGCCACGATGATCCTTGAGAGAATTCACACAGACGTGTGTGGACCTTTCTCAGTAGCTTCGACAGCAAAGCATAGGTACTATGTGATCTTTGTTGATGATTTCTCTCGAAAGTGGTGGATCTTCTTCATGCAGAAGAAGAGCGAGACATACTCAAAGTTTTGTGAGTTCAAAGCACTGGTCGAGAAGGAATCGGGAAAGAAGGTGAAGGCTCTTAAGAGCGACAATGGTGGTGAATACATCTCTGGCGAGTTCAAGTACTTCTGCAACGCAGAAGGGATTCGAAGAGAGCTCATAGCTCCCCATAACCCACAGCAGAACGGGGTTGCTGAGCGGAAGAACAGAACAATCGTGGGTGTTGCACAGGCGATGTTGCATGATCAGGGCCTACCCCTTCACTTGTGGGCTGAAGCATGCAATACTGTAGTATATGTGCAGAACCGTTGTCCTCACGGGGTACTTGGCATGAGTACACCCGAGGAGGCTTATTCTGGTAAGAGGCCTGATATTTCTCATTTGAGGATTTTTGGTTCTAACGTTTACATGCATGTGACAAAGGATGCCAGGAAGAAGCTGGAGCCGACTGCAGAGGTTGGGATATTTGTGGGGTACACTGATACGCCCCACAACTATCGTGTGTATTTGCCAAACAATCGCAAGATTGTTGTGCAGCAGGATATAAAATTTCAGGAGGAGAAAGCCATGAAGTGTTCGCTTGAGAGGGAGCCACACTTGCATGCAGATGAGGAGCTATTAGTTCCTAAGGATGAGCTTCAGGACGTGGATCAGCCACAGGACGAAGTTCATGGAGTGGAAGAGAGCACTCATGCAGGGCCAACCATCAGAGGGCGAAAGCGCATTACAGAAGCTGAGCCACTGGCTCAAGATGCAGAGAAGGTTGTAGGACCATCTACAACTCAACGTAGACAGAGATAATCACCTGATCGGTACACTGGATACATGGATCTTGTGAGAAAATGTGTTGTGACTGAGCCATCCTCTTTCGAGGAAGCTGTGGAGGATCCCGCATGGGTAGATGCCATGGTAGAAGAGTATGATTCGATTGTCAGAAACAGTGCATGGGAGATTGTCCCAAGACCGGAAGGGAAATCAGTGGTGGGTTCAAGATGGATCTACAAAGTGAAGTAGGCAGCTGACGGGAGTGTGGAGAAGTACAAGGCAAGACTTGTTGCCCGAGGCTTTTCATAGATAGAGGGGATCGATTATGAGGAGACCTTTGCACCTGCCGCAAGGTATTCTTCCATACGGACGATTCTTGCTCTCTCAGCGCAGATGGGGTGGCACATTCATCAGATGGATGTGAAGACTGCGTTCCTCAACGGAGTCGTTGAGGAGGAGGTGTACATAGAGCAGCCTGAAGGTTTCGAGACCTTCAGCAGCGAGTCGAATGCGTGCAGGCTCAAGAGAGCGCTATATGGGTTGAAACAAGCACCACGTGCTTGGTACACACGGATAGACAGTTATTTCACCGGACTTGGATTCTCCAAGGGTGAGGCGGATCCTAACTTATACCAAATTGTGGTGGAGGGTAAGTTGCTTATCATTGTACTTTATGTAGATGATTTGATTCTGACAGGTGATGAGCTGTTGACACTTTCATGCAAGGAGGATCTTGCTAAGGAGTTTGAGATGAAGGACTTGGGCCTCCTTCATTATTTCCTGGAATTGGAAATTTGGCAGCGCAGTGATGGACTATTTGTTTCTCAGGGTAAGTATGCTCAGGAGATACTGGAGAAGTTCAACATGCATGGCTGCAAGCCTGTTGATACTCCTCTTCCTGGAGGTTGGAGGAAGGAGGATGCTACTTCAGCAAAAGTAGTGGATGCCACTGTTTATCGACAGTTGGTGGGGGTCGCTTATGTCTCTGGTCAATACACGATCTGATATATGTTATGCTATTAACCAGCTTTTACAAGCTATGGTTAAGCCAACCAAGCTCTTCTGGAAGGCAAGCAAGCATGTATTGCTTTATCTCAGAGGCACATCAGGATATGGATTGTGGTACAGACAGGAGGATGAGGTGAAGCTATGTGGCTTCACGGATGCAGATTGGGCAGGGAGCCCAACGGACAGAAAGAGCACATCTGGAGGGGTCTTCAGTATCGGGTCGACAACAGTTTCTTGGTACAGCAGGAAGCAGAGATCTGTGGCACTCAGTTCAGCAGAGGCTGAGTATATGGTAGCAAGTTTGGCTGCATGCGAGGCTATATGGATGAGGAAGATCCTGGTCGGGTTGTTCGGTTCATACTTGGAGCCTACTGTGATTTATTGTGATAACCAGAGTTGCATTAAACTCTCGGCTAATCCAGTATTTCATGATAGATCCAAGCACATTGACATCAGGTACCATCATATCAGAGATTGTGTGCAGCGGAGAATCATGTTACTTTCATACATTCCAACGAAGGATCAAGATGTTGATATCTTGACGAAGGCGCTCACCAAGAGCAAATTCGAATACCACCGAGGCAAGATAGGGGTTGCTGATAATCCATATCTTGTTGAGAGGGACTGTTGAGAATGCAACAAGATGATCGAGCTTAGTGGAAAGAAGTCGCCTTCACTAAGTGGGCCCGCAGGCTATTTTTGGCGCAAAGTCTATTTTTAGACTATGTCTATTTTTAGACATATGGATCATGGTCTATGAGTTGCAGGATGCTATTTATGGATGATTGGTCATGTTGGTAAAAATAGATGGACTTCTATTTTTAGACATATGGGCGGTTTCTATTTTTAGACTGCCAGGCTAAAAATAGAACAGTCTAATATTATTAGCTCATAATAATATTTGGACTATAAACATTGTCTTATCCTCTTGGAGCACTTCATTTTGAGCTACAGATGTGGCACATGCAGCTGTCAGAAGGAAATATGTTTTTCTTATCGGTCAGTTGAGCTATTGCATGGTGGACTTCAGTTAGAACTCAAGTGGTTGAGTTTTGGTGGAGTTGATTGAGGAGTTGATGGAGTTGTGTTCAGTTTGACTTGGTTGAACTAGTTGTATTTAGTTTAACTGCAAATACACTAGTGATGAGTGATGTGAATTAATTATTAATTAATTCACTAATTATTAACTCATAAAGCAACTAAAGAATACATCAGTTAACTCAGTGCATGGACAGTTCAATGGAGACAGGTGTTAGAGGTTGAGATTGCTATCAGTTGTGACTATAGTTGTGCATGAGATTTTGCACAATCAATGGATTGAGTATTGCCAATGAGGATTGCATGGTTAAGCCAAGGAAATACGAGTTTACTTCAGCCATTCTCATCTATTCTCATGCAGGATTGCGCAGTGGAGGCAGGTAAGCAGTGGAAGAGATTTGAACCTGTGATTGATTCAGATCTGAGCTAGTTTTGTGTGTAATAGGTGGAGATAGTACTGAGTACTTGAGAGGAGTATTGTACTATGTATTGTTACATGTTCTCAATCATTATAATATACAGATCGTGTGGGGTTTTCAGTTGTATGCTTTCCCCGGGTTACATACTGTGTTAATGTGCGCATGTGATTGATGTTTCATTGTTTTTAATGCTGCAAGATTGATGATCAATGTAGAGGAGGTTATGTATTATGCATGCATTCCGCAATAGTGTATAATCGGGATAATCTCTGTGAAAAAGTGTTTAATTATTCAAAATTTCTACATTTTCTTTATAGAAACCTTTCATTTGCAAAGATTTAACATTTAATATTGGTTTGTTGTTTCCTCTTTCTTTGAATTATTTTCAAACATCTGTATCACATCCTTATTTTGGTGATAGACAAATATTTGGAAGAATTTCAGGGAAGGTATTTTGTAAATAAGTTACTTCTTGTACATACATTAGCATTAGATGCACATAATATATCCAGTTTTATTTCTGTTGGTATATTTATGATTTTGTTACTAATGTTTGATTTACACATTCATGCAGATACTAAGATGCTTGAACGGTTACATTGGAAGCACGACTTTACCTAGTCTTAATCTACTTTTTAGATTAGAATTAGGGATAGATTAGATTTCTTTTGTTAAAATTTTGTAGATTGAATAAAAATATGAATTTAAACATTCTAAAGAAATACATGGAAGAAGATGAATATGAATGAGGTAAACTTATTACCAAATTCTTCTAGGTATGCATCATCTGATTGTTTTATTTTAGTTTGTTCTTCTTTTCCTTTAGTTGTTTCTTCCTTATGTTTGTTTGTCTTTTTGCAGGTTGTCTTTGGAATAATTTGGAAGTCAATAAAGCGGTTGTGAAAACTTTAATGTGGAAAATTGTGAAAACGCATTCAAGATAATTTTCTTTCTCATTTCCAAATCTTTCATTTATTATGGAAAATGATTATGAAAACTTATATGTTTTATTTGAAAGATGAACTTATAAAAGTAAATAAACCCTATTTGAATTTTTATAAGCAATTTTTTATCGCAACTCCCATTAGACTAGAAAACACATTTTAATGAATAACAAACTCACTAAGAAAGACAAAATTAACATGCTTGGCATTCTTCTTAACAAGAAACGTAATTTATTATGTCAAGATAATTCTTTTTACTTTTTTAAGTTGAGTATTGTTTATCTTATGATTTGATTTTTGTGGTTGATTGTTGTTGGATTTTGCTAGTTTTTATTGCCTCTTGACTTTGGGTTTGAATTAATAACATCTCACTTCTGCCCTCTGCAATCCCTTCACTGCCAATTTGACCTTTGCCTCGGATTTATTTAAGTAATATTACAAAGCCTTTTTAAAGGGTTCTTTTTAACCCAACTTTCATTTAATACTTGGGAAATTATTACTCTTATCTAATGAAATTCATTAGTAAAAGGAATAATAATAGGAAGATCATTAAACTGCTATCTTTCAAACTCAAATTGAAACTTTGATTTTGTTTGTATTTTATTATCATTTGGATGTTCTCTTACCTTAATACACATAAGAGAAAACTAATTTACAACATGTCGTATCCTAAAATAGCTACTAAAGTGACAAAAAGAAACATGTAAGTTTAGTATTATATAACCCTTCCGTGTCCTCCTATCTCTTAAGTAGAGGATTTTTCTTCCTGTTTATTAACATAAATCATCATAGTGTAATTAAAAAATATAAAAACACCTTAAAGATAGGGGGTCTCCTAAAAGAGACAGCCTACCATGATCATGGGCTTTGATTGTTATGACAATATCACATCTAGTCACCAAGATAGGATAATGACTTTCACAATAACTAAATGAAATATGTCTTCTCTGAAATACTAAATAATAGGTGGGATACTGACATTCCTTTGGTTAAAAAGGTAACCCTGTTGAGGCTATAGATGCCTATTGGTAGTAGTGGCTCTACCTGCGGCAATGAGAGTTTATCCTTTCGCTAAACTTCATCATAAGCTCATGTTCTTTAGTTAAAGTTGTGATTAATTAATGGTTGTTGTAAACATGGTCTTGCTCTTATGATCATTACGAGAGATGTTCAAAATGATTAAACTCTATTTTGACCTTTTCATAGATTTCACTGAGTCTAAGTTTTAGCACTTTGATTTTATTCAACCTTGTTCCTTTTCTTTTAGAGTTTCATTAATAATAAAACATAGATAAATGGTTCTTCCCAGTGTGTCACCATTGTTGTGGTAAAAACACAACCCCCCCATTTTTCACTTAATTCTCATTATGGGGACCCTTTAATTGAATGGTTGGTCATATTATTATTTGATTTTGAGAGTTTAGATTGCTTCAATGAGTTCGATATGTTCTTATCTTCCTATTATAACTCATTTGATCTCATTTGGACATTTGGTTTGTAAATGGCGTCTAATTGTCGATTGAATATTTTTCACTACCTTGGCCTAATGATATGTATATAATGTATTTTACCTTTTTGTTTTATAGGTTTTATTTCTTTATTTTTACTTTTATTTGTAAAATATTTATTTATATTTGTAAATAGTATTTTTATTTTTATCCCTTACATAGCCCCCGAGACCAAGAATCATACCTAGGCTTTAAGCCTAAATCATAAAACAAGTGGCATATATATTAATACCATATATCAGAGCTATGGGTGATCAAGATTTTGATATCGGAAGAATCCCTTTGAGAATCCTCGAAATCAAAGTCCAAGCCATTTTATAGAGGGGTTTAATAAAACAAATGACCAAAGTCTGAACCATATTAAAATTGAAATTATTAAGTGGTTTGAACTTTGTATAACCCAAAGCCCAACCATATTATAATATAGCTGATGGGAGGACCCACCTACCACATCATTACTTCCATTCTCGAGTATTGGTGATCGGATATTTTCAACTCAACAAGATTTTAAAAATGTTGATCTCTGATCAACAATATTCATATCCCGTTGATATTCCAATATGACACTCCACTGAATTTTCGATAACCAATCCTTCCAACCTCTGATAATCATCTCCTTCTGATCTCTGATCTCTAGTAACCATACCCCTCCAACTTCTGACTTCTGAGAATCCAATCACCTCCAATATCTGGACCCGATACACTATTTAAAAGGAGTTCAATAAGATATCGCGTCTGCTCCATATCGCAACCTCCCAATATTTGTGAATCGGTGTTTTTTGTTTGTGCGCATTATAAAAATTTCTGATGGGCTTACCTCCAATACCACTAATCTCTTTTCATGTGTATCATCCTCCAACCACTATTATAGCAACTAAATTAAAATTGAAAGGTCTTGGGGCCTTATTAAAAGTCAGATGTGTATTGATATTTTTGTCATTTTAAATGGCTAATTTCGATTTCTCTATTACAGGGAAGTTGTTGGGCCGAATCAAATAGATCATTTGATCAACAGCTACTCAACCACGTGTCAAGATCCAAACCAAAATAGATAGAGGAGGTTAAAGCAAAAGCTTAAACGAGGACTAATACCATGAAGAGTGTGATCTTGTCAAACCATTTGCTAAGTGGTTATTAACAGAAAATAAATCAAATTCAATAGCGAGCTAAACTGGGCACTTTATCAAACAAAGGCGATCCACATACACCACACATATATGGAGTTGTTGTTATTTTCACGATTTCATATTAAGCTTTGTATAAATAAAATCTCTTTGACAAAGACAAGAAAAAAAACATGATCGAGGTAGAGTAGAGAATAGAATAGAAAGGCATTATTAGAATAGGAAATTCTTTCACATATATGTGATTGGGGTTTGATCTCTTTCAATGTTGAGCTGTGTAAAGAGGATCGGGGTTTTCACTTTTGTAACTGTTGTTTCTATCAGTAGAGTTTGAGACTTGGAGGAGGCTTGTTGAGGATCAAATCTTGCATTGAGCAAGAGAGGAGGTTTGATTAGTTTTTATAAAGATACTATTATTTTTAATAACAAATTGCATTCCTTTTTGGTAGCATACTTATATCTATGGAATTTATATTGTGCACTATTGTCAATATTGATTCTTATATTGTAGATTAGCTATCTGATCTTCAGTACATAAATCTGTTATCATTTATCTCTTGCCATTACTTGTTAAGATCAGATTTCTGAGTAACTATTTACTCATAAATTTGTTGTCTTATCCTAATTTATTAACAAGTAATGTTGTGTGAACTAATTCCTAATGTTATTGGTTCATTATTTGTTGTTTTAATTAATATTATGTGAACTACTTCCTAATATTAGTGATTCAACAATTATGATTGATTGATCTCTTAAACATATCATGATATGTAATTACTATGTCAGTTAAATGAACTATTTCTTTAACAGAATATTCATGATAAGTTTTTCATGCTAAAATCCCAATTATTATTAGTCTTTCTCTTGGTTGCATGGAGGACTAATCCTGCATCCAATCAAGATAGTCTTAGGGAATATAGAGTTAGATTTGCATTTAGATAAAAGATCGCATTTCTAGAAGTCCTCTTCTTAAAGAGCCAAAGTATTAGAAGTGGTTTGGCTGAGCCCCAAATCAGCTTAAGGGATTACTTTCTTGCCAAGCTAGCAGCGAGAAAGTCATCTTTATTACTCTCATTAGGGGAATTTTGAGGTTTAAAATGGGCCTCCTAAGAAAAATGTACAACCAAAATAAATTTTATAAGAACCAATAGGATTCAATATGATGATGTCAATTATGGGGGATAATTCACCATTTTTGGAGTAAAAAAGTAAAAAGATTAAAAAATAATAAAATAATAAAACTATTTTTCCAACTCATACTTTCAACTTATCTACGTAAGGTTTCACTCAAATTTTGAGTGGGAGTACTCATTGGATGCAAAATTTAATTCCTCATCCAAGGAGTACCCATGTTGCATACTTTCAATGGACCCTGCTATAAGAAAAATGAGAAATACATGAAAGAAAACGTGATTGCAATCACATTTTTCATGTATTTATCATTTTTCATGTAGCAGGGTCCATTGAAAGTATGCAACATAGGTACTCCTTGGATGAGGAATGAAATTTTGCATCCAATGAGCGTTGTCACTTGAAATTTGAGTAAACCCATAAGGAGATAAGTTGAAAATACGAGTTGAAAAATAGTTTTTTCTTTTTTCCCTCTAAAATTTGATGATGTAAACTAATCTTATTTTATTATTTCCACTATTCCCATTTTAGACCTCAAAACTCCCCTAATGATCTCTTTTGGTGAAAGAATAGAGATATTATAAGCCACCAAAGATATAGATAAAGAGTAACTAGACCCAATAGAACCAGTTGGAACCACCATTCAACGGATATAGATCTAAGTTACAGATCTTGACCGGTTGGTATCCGTAAAATGTTGATTAGGCCATTTTTTCTGATCAACAGATCTATACAACAAACAATAATACATTTAAGAATTTGTATAGAAGCAACAATTTATTGATTTAGAGGGACTAACAGTGACATATTGTCACCATGATCTACTCGGTAAAGATATTAACTCCGCGGTAGGTTGTCAAGGAGGTTGATAATCAACCTAGCCTTACCCATTGTCCTATACAACCTCAAACATATGCAGAAAAATATATGTAATACTGGAAGCACAAACATGTGAACAAGTATTGTCATAAAACTGAAGCCATAAACCTTCAATATTAACTCTCTGTAACAACAAATCTTACAAATAAATCTGAGGGTTTTGGCATCAAAATCCAACCCTTATACGATAAATATGAAAGAATATATATAAAATTACAATCCTAAAGTTATTGCAAGCTTTCAGGGATAAAATCCTAATAATAAATTAAAACCAATAAAAAATTCACTTTGTTGCAAGAAATATGGAATTGAAGAAAGTCTTCTTCCTAGAATTTTGGAATAAATTATCAACTACAGAATATCATGTATGATGTGTTCTTTGAATGTTGTGAAGCTGCCTTCAATGATAAATCTATGCTGCAATTGTGGATCTAGTAAATTCGATGCCCAATATATTCAAACTTGTTAACATATGTTGACCTTTTAACTATCATTTGTACAATTGAATGCCTAAATATTCTCCTCGAATTCATCTTTAACTTTGCAAGTAAAATTTGATCATTGATTTATCTCCTCAAAATTGGGTCCACTAATTTTGTGCAATGATTTTCTTGATTTGATCCTTGACTCATTTCTCTCTGCCATATTTTCATGAGATACTTCATCCTCCAGCTAATCTGTTTTTAGTGTTAACTCATCTTAACATGCTCAATCATTAATATTTGAATCTAAAATTGAATATTAGTTATTTGTATTTTGCCTTGGAAAGCTCAAACTGACCCTCGATTTGTCGATCCAATGTTTGGAATACTCTGCCAATTACTTATTGATTTCCATATGTGTCCATATCTATTGCGTGAAATCTGGGTCTACCTCCTTTAAATCTAGATCTAATCTCCTTGTATTAGAAATACTCAGCACTGTTATCTGCCACTTTTCATATTTGGTTTGCTATTTGTTTTATGAAAAGGTTCTTTAATGAGATCCTGGATACTTCTTATCCTTTTAATATGATGAGTCAATACCCTAAAATCTGGAACTGGATTCAATCAAATAGTGACTCTCTTGCTCAAAATATGGAACATATTTATTAAAAATAAATTTGAAGACGAGGTTGTAGATCTCGAATAATTGTGACACCCTGACCTATGAATTTTCCATAATATTAACAGTCTTTAGCGTATCTCATTGGGAGTGTCTTAGTTGCCACCTCATTTTCTTGGCTAAATATGTCAATCTTATTGTCAAAATGACCAATGTTGCAAAAAATTGTATTGTTCTTCATTTTCCTAACGTGATTCACCATGATGATATCCTTGTTGCCGGTGGTGGTGATAGAAATATTAGCAGTGCTAATTACATTCTCTAGAGTGAGGACATGAAGACTTTCCATAAGAGATTGCAGGGCATAGATAGGATCAATTTCTATAACAATGAATTGAGCTTCAACAACCTTTAGGGTTGCAACACAACCCTTTCCAACATCTCCATATCCATTTACCACAAGAACCTTACCAGTAATCATGAAATTTGTGGCTTTCATTAGACCATTTGGGAGGGAGTGTCTACATTCATATAAGTTATCAAACCTTCTATTGGTAACAGAGAAAGACATTGATAGTAGGGAACAACATAGTGCTACTGGCCTACATCTTATAAATCCTTTTAACACTAGTAGTAGTCTTCGCGGACACTCCAACCATCCTTCATCCTATGTATTTTTGAACTAATTGAGAGCCTGAAATTCTTGAAAGTGCAATCTAAGTGATGAGCTACTTCGCTCTAAACAATTACCTTCTATGATTTTATGCTTTCTGCCTTTAAAGAGAACTAGATCCTTTCTTGGGATCAATATGGTACAAGCACCAGTGAGCTTGGACTGCTTTGAATAAACAATTAAGTCATGATCTTAATACAAAGTCAATTTTAGAACCTTCTTTGCCAAATTTGATATTGACTGAGCCTTTCCCACTATCAACTTGTCCTTTAATCTTCATAATCTCTCGAGGTTTTCTCAGAGGCTAAAATCTTCGAACTTGATATCCATGATAAAGGAATTGAATTTTCATGGTTGCTTGGTCTTGATCGTTCTCCATTTTTTTATCACTTGTTCTTTAGCTTGCAGATTGGATTATTGTTCATCCTTATTTGCTTATTTTCTTACGCTATGTTTCTCATGCCCATATCTAGAAGTGTCTCAACATGGTTTGATATTAAATATTATATTCCCTCTAAGAGAAAAAATACCATTTTTGGCTCAAGAGGATAGAACAATTCAAAAAAAGTGACATTTGATGAGCTTAGATATGGAATATCCATTGCTCCAAGAAAAATTCTAATGAACAATTCAAAATCATCTTTCCTTTTTAAAACCCTGATTTGTCCCTTCAATCCATTCTTGAATCGAAAGCTAGACCCTATATATTCTATAATTGATAGCTCAAATCATGGGGATTAAACAAAACATCAACAATAACATTTCTTGACTTCAGTATATCACCTTCGAAATTAGAATGGACTCATAATTCTTTTTAGATTTCAAACTTGGAAGGATTGATAGAATTTAGACTCTTAGATTGTATGATGGAAACTTAAACCATCACATTTAATCGATCAATCCAGAGGCAGAGCAACGACACCAATCTATCACCCAAACAAACTAGCAATCCACATATGCAAAGGCATCCACCTGTACTTCCAATATATTCAACACTTGTTTGACCCATTTACATTTTGATTGTGGTATTGTTGGAATTCATAAGTAAAATGCGAAGGGGATCTGAGTGGTATCCGGTTTTGATGAAGGGGCATGCACAATTCCCACAGAGTTGTTACCTGCCCAAAGTGGTTTCACAAAACCAGAATTTGTGGAGGCCCCCTTTCCATTAAATTTTGAAAAACTTAGGGGGTCTGCACTTAAATTGTGATAGTTGATCTAGTAAAGCCCATACAAACCATTGAAAGTTGCATACGCTTTATTGAACTTACGTCATCAATGGAATATACCATAGTTACACCAGTACCGCTCCCAGGGATTGGAGAGCACGTACCCGAAGCTCCCACACTCTTGGGAGCTTGGGCACTGATCGAAAACGCTCTAAAACCACAAGGAGCTTCAACGGGTACTTTGGAGCTTTTCGGGAGCTTCACTGCAACCGATTTTGATGTTTTGGGAGCTTCACTACAATGAATAAGTGAAAACTTAGGTGTATTTGACGTTGCCAGCTTGGGTGCTGCTTAAACTGATGGAACTGTGTGAAGGGAAGGGTATGCCGCTGGGTTTAGATTTGGATATGGGTGTGGAACTAAGAGAAACAACTGTTTATGGAAAGCCCTTCTATCCAAATGAAGATGAGGCATCTGGCCAATCCTGATCTTTGTCATTGGAAAGCTATTCATTCTCCTTATATACACGGATGGCGACCGGATATAAAAGAATTTAGAAAGATGTTGGCCACTGGCAAAACCATCATTATTGCCGGAGCTGAATGGACAAAAAATGGAATGCTAAAGAAAAAAAAATAATTGAAATTATGAAATATAAATATTATTAAAAAACAATTTTTAATTTTAATTTTCATATTTATTTGAGTATAAAATATATATTAACTTGGAAATTTATAATTTTATTATACAAACTCTTTTTAAAATAACAATAGATTTAAACTCTATTGTTTTAATTTTTTAAAATTACTATTAATATATATTTATTTGTTCTTATCTCTATTATAATTAGATGTAATATATATAATATTGGTGAGGTTACATCAAGGGCGAAGAATTGAACCAATGACTTAACATATAGTATTGCATGACATCACCTAATAATCAAGTAATAACAATTTTTTTTCAGTTTGGGAATTATGCATGTTTCTTTGCTTGGAAGGAATTGAGAAATTGTTGATGGATTAATATTATGAATTTTTTGGACAATGTTTCAAAGTTCAATCTTTTACATGTTCCTTTGCCACATGAAATTTGATTGAAAATTTTAGATGGAAATAAATAAATTATTTTATTTTTATTTTTAATATATTATATTATTGCCGCTCCTAACTTGACATTCCCTGTAAATTTGGACAATACTTCTAGCTATACCAAATACTCGTTGTGCGTACTAGAAACTTGGGCAACATACAAATATACATTCCATTTGCGATCTTCAAAGCCAGTGACGACAATCATGCCTTCTCCATCCAACACTTTGACAAATAGACACCCTTTCGAGTGGTCTGCAATCTTACAACAACAACAAAAAATGCATATAACACAAGCGTTTCTAGACACTACCACGCAAGCATCTAGCACTTCAGTGATGCATGGGCGCTGGTCTTAAAAATATTCAATCAAATGTAACTTGGGAACTATAGTTGTCATATTCAATTACCTGCAAGCACGCCTGATAGTTGCCATTTGGTACCCACACAACGAAATTTCAAATTTGGTGTATAACGCTTGTCATGGTCCGCTTGGAGACTCAATTTAGCACTGGTTTTTAAAATCATAACATGTGGAGTTGTTCTTGACACATGAACATTTTCCCTTTGAGATTTGACTTGTGGCTGATTTCCATAGGATCATCTGGCGGTTGTATAATTCTTACGACTCAAAAAGCTCTCTAATGTGTTGTGTTATGAGGTTTGCTCCCTCCGTGGATCGGCACTTGTGCTGGACGCTGACTTGGCTTGTGATATGTTGGTTGTTCGATGAACACGGTCGCTGGATGACGTGGAGAATAGGCTCTCAGCGCCAGTATTTTATTTTGATTTTGGTGGGAATTATCCCACATCAAATAAGTAATACATTAATGTTTACCTCTCCCATGGTTGGGATATTAATTCGTAGTGTAGAGAATGGTATACTCTTCCTTTTCCCTTGCCTTACACATTGAGCGCTAGCTTGAATTGATGTTGATTGGATTTTTTTATAAAAATATATATTTTATAAAATTAAATTTATTTAAAATTAAAAACTATAATTTAGACTAGTCCAAACACTTATATTAGAACTTTAAAATATGATTAGTCCAAGAAAGAAAGACCTTTGTTGAGGGGAATGATAATATCCAAGAAAGTTGGCAGATTTTAGGTGAATCTCAAAAAAAAATTGTGGGTTGATTTGAGTTACAACATCATGAAGAGGAGATTTGAATGAATTTGTTTTCAAGGAGTCATGTATATACCTATTGAGATCATCAATGTATTGGGTGTGTTCATGAAAGACAATGCATTGGATATGTTCCTTGCAAGTGCCATGTGGAATAATGGACAACCACACTAGAATGTGTTTGAATGCCAAACGATATGGAGGTGACTAGACCATAGATAATGAATGACATTGCTTGAAATGACAATTTAGGACAGGGAAGATATCATTGATATAAGATTTGTATGTATAAAGATCAGTTTTTGGTTTTTGTTCTCTATTTATATAATGTTGAAGATGATGTTCCTTTAAGGGGGTGGGGTTTGTAACATCCCTCGTTTTGACCCTGGTTTACATAATATTATATTATGATTGTATTGTTAGTGTGGAGAGCCACAAATAGCCAATACAATGACTAAGGTTTTAAAAGTAATTATTTAAAATTGATTAACTGGCGAATAAAGGAAGGATTGCCTTATGGATCTACGACCTGAGGGAAGCTTGTTTGCTATCTTGCGTTCTTTAAAAGACCATCCATGAGTGAAAGTCAAGCCACCAGTTGAAGGCAAATTGAATCTCCTGATAGGGGTATGGATCTCTTGATATGGGTATGGAGAGATAAGACTTGGGGGATGGGAGGTGGTGGCGAGGGGGGGGGGTATCTGATTGTGTGTCATGAACAAGCCCTAATTTAGCCCACATTGAGTACCGGAAGCTACTAGACAACCAAGTTATTGATGGGGGGCATATTCTGACCCACTAGAGCTACCTGCATTGACAAAAGTTATGAGATAGGATTGGGTATAAGACCGCACCCATCCCCATCTCCCTCATGGGTCGAAGCTAAGGGATTGCTACCTAGGAAAAAGGAGGCTCACATAGAGAGGATAGTCAATGGAAAGTGTTTGTTCTCTCAAACATGAAGGGAGTAAGAAGAAGCATCGAGGAGAGTTTTCGGTTTTTGTTCGAGGAGATGTACAAAAGTCACAAGATAAGAACGTTTTGAAGGAGGACAAAGACACAGTAGAACTTATAGGGGAGGAGGATGCGGTGAGAGGATTAGAGAATCCCCTGGATGCAGGGTACACTGTAAGAAGCTAGGAGTTGAGCTCAAGGAGCAATGTTGGAGTTTGTGACTGAGCCTTGGGCTCAAATATTTGGGTGTCATTCCCTATATTGATGTGTTGAGGCCACTTGGTTGTGTGTTTATCCTTGAGTGGTTAGTGGGAGGCTCAAAGAGGTGAGTGGGTTACATTGGTGCTTACTGCCAGAGAACAGTGGATAAGCCACCAAGGCAAAAGACTCCATCACTTGAGTGCCTAGCCAAGCCTTTGGTGTGAAATCCTTGAGCAAACAACCCTTCAGACTATGGATCTGTCTCGAGGCTGGTCAGGTGCAAGAAAGTTACAATGTCGTTGGCCCATGATTGGGTGGAGAGTGGAAGTCCCTCCTTCAGTTGCTAGCCATCATTAATATACTCATATAAGTATAATTGTTCATGTATATTGGACTACAAGCTATGTGGATTACTGTCATTTCTATGATATATAGGATGTTTGTATGTCTATGCCCTACTACCTGGAACTCACTATTATGCTCAAGATTTATAGACTATCTCATCATAATCTAAGATGTTTCATGAATTACTTTTGTGTGGAATGAGCTCATATATGTCTTTTGATATTGAATGCATGAATGGTGGAGTCCACTGTTAATCCAAGAATGGCTAATTATTACATGATGTTTATAGTTGTGATGAAAGACTAAAGTATTTTGTTTAATGATTTAGGTCATATTTGAGCCTTGGCTTGTGTATGGGTGCTTCTAACTAAGAAATGATCGAGAATGGTCACTTCCCTATTTTCTACAGCTACATCTTAACATGGTTGCGGTTTCACCGGCCACCAGCCATCGACCATCGTTGAGGACCCTTTTAACATTATAAACCTTGAACCGAGCAGGTTGATAATCAATTTGTTGATATGACCATGGTTCTAGCTACAGAACCCTGTCGCCAGGACACTGTCACTGTTGAGATCCTTGGTGGTTTGTTAAACCCTGAGTGGCGATAAGGAGTTGGCTGATTCGACTATAGTTTCGGTTCACAAAACCGTGATGTTAGGCCATCGCTCATCGGTGTAAGGACAAGTGCTTTATTAACCCTACTAATCGAGCGTGCTGATAATGATCAAACCCATCGAGTTGTTGTTGCAGCAAGACCTTTGCACTTGTTAAGCCCTGTTAACGGGCGGTCCGATGAAGGTTTCAACCCCGCAGAACCTTATCGTCAGAAGACCGACCATTGGTATTGTTGACAAATTAAGTGGTCGAACAAAGCCAAGATTGTCGATCCGACGAGAATGATGGTGAGTTGGGCCCATTGGCCACACACTCTGACATATAGGTTGTGAGATAATCAAGCAGTTGTCTATAATGAGACTTTTTGGAAGTTTTTTCGGTGGGTTTTTTCGGTCAAAATCCGGCAGCAATTTTTTGGAATTGCAAGTTTGATAGCTAGTTTCTGCGCAATCAAGGCGTCCCAGGGGTTTTTCAGGGTGCTGAATCCAAATATGCAGTTAAAAAACCATTTTAACTGCAACAAATCAAGATTTAACCTCAATTTCTTCCGCCGGATTCCGTCACCGGAATCTCCAAAAAGTCACATTATAGACAACTCCGATAATCAATGGCCAAGATCAATTAAGGGGTCCCATTCATCATTGGCATTTAACAAGGGAGGTGGAGGCCATGGATGGGAACAACGTTAATCCACCCACCCTTGATTGACGACTAGAAACGATTGTGGGACCCCTTAGGCCTAGACTTCAAGCCACCTCTTGGGGGTGGGGCGGGTCCACGCAAGCAGCTGATTTAGTTAAAGTGGTTTTACAACACGAGTACGACCTTGGTTTCGTAGTGAGAACCCTGCCAACTGAGAGACCGCCACCACCATAACATTCACACGTTCGGTAACTTGTAGATGAGATGGCCGATGAAGGTTAGGCCAATTCGGTTGTGGTTCCAATGTGGGAACCTTACCCGCCGGGAGACCGCCCACCACCCGATTTCATAATATGATGCTTTGCAGGGGGGAGAGAATGAATGTGTGATCGCTCTAGCGTGATGCAAAAAGTGACTGTAGACTCCTCAGGGATGTTATGTCAAGGTCATGCTAACCAGATGGACGCCACATGGGTAATATGATGACATGGCCTCATTTTATGGGTCAGGACTTATAACTAGCATAAATTTTGATTTGGGATTCAGATTGAGATAAATTGTACCTTGTGGGAAAGCTTATCACCATGGTAGTATCATATTTAAGTTTCGTAGACTTTCAAAAATAAAATTTTGGTAACCCCATCTTCATAACACACTTTGGACATCCGTCAAATAAATAACACTTTCCTTGAGCCAAGAATCTTTAAGGGGGTGGAAGGGAGGAGTTTTTGTGTATGCTTTACCATTGTACTAACCTAATGTCATCAAAGAAGCTAATATCTATTGGATATCTCATGTGAAAAGTATTCTTCCATAGGTGATATATTGAAGATCCTTCCATTGATCTTTCTTATTCATTTACACATTGCATCTTAGTAGTTATTGGTTTACTTTCCAAATCTAACATTGTGTATGCTCAACATGTTCAATTGTTAAAAGAATGTTGAAGAAAACTCTTGTAAACTAAGAGGTACTTTTGTTATTAAATGGGAATTGTTCTTATAAATAATGAAGTCATTTTACAATTTTGATATTTTACTTACCCAGCTATATATGATAATCATTGAATGTACCCTTTTCATAAATTGGTAGGGATAGAGATAGCTCCACTTCCTCTACCTCTATGTGTAGCACAAAGTAACACTTCTCTCTTTGCTAGGTATACCAGCTTGCTTCACATTTTCTTACTCATTTTTCTTTTATTTGCATTTCTATTCTTTATCTTTTAGATTTCAGAAATAGCTCCCTAATTTAGTATTTACATTTTTGTTTCATATTTCCTTAACTTTTCTTTGATTTTCACTTGTGTAGCTTTAGAGAGAGATATTTCTTATTTAAGAGTTAAAACTAGAAAACTACATCAAGATATCCTTCATCTTTCATTTTCATTTCTATCTCTTTATCTTTTAAATGTCGAAAATATCCTTGGCAGTGCCACATTATGTCCAGCGTTTCTAGTATTTACTTTCTTGTTTCACGTTTCCTTATTTTTCTTTCATTTTCACTTGTGTAACCTTGGAGAGGGATCTTTCTGTCATGTCCCGTCCTAAATTAATTTGGAACAAGACTAATTATTGCATTTTGGGGCCAATTTTGGAGATAGTGGGGCACATTCGAATTTTATTAGGAGATTAGACTTAGGAGAAGATATTTTGTAGTGGTTAAATTACACAGGGGGGCCACCCACACTAGGGAAATACGCACTCCCTAGTTCGATTTGCATGGAGGTGTTAAGTGAGGGCCCACAGTGGAGGTAAAATTGGAGGGAAAAGTGCTTCACGAAATCTATATAAGGAAGGCATCTCTCCTCATTTCATTCATCTTTTGGCATATCGATTTCTTTTTGGTTGCTCGAGTTGCTTAGTCAAGTCACTTGTTGTTCAGCGAGAGTTCTTCAAGCGAAAAGCTCACCCTTTCTTTAGGGGACTTCAAGTGCCAACCTAGCAAGGTTTTTCTCCATTCTTCTAGAGGAGGGATTTCGTTCTGATTTCCAACAATTGCATTCAACTTCTGGTGGTGCGTATTACTAGAGGACACAATGAAGAGGAGGCCGAGTTTGCTTGTGGTGGTGTTTGTTTGGAAGATATTTCGGAGAGGAGGCCTAAGAGATTTGTTGTCATCTTGGAGAGTTTGGGAGTTGGAGGAGAGTGCTTCTTTGCATTGTGATTTTCGCACTTCCTAGGCCAGCGCAGAAGCAACACTTGGTGCATATGTGGGAGGTAGAGAATCAATCTTTGAGGTTGAACTTTGCCGGGGAAGTTAAGGGAGGCATTTGAAGATGAGATTGCTTCATTTTCAGAGCTTGGGAGGAGGATTTCATTGGTGTCCCTTGCAGGGCGTATTCTTGAGTAGTTTGGAGGGCGTGGGGCATATTGGAGGTCGATTTTGGAAGGTCAAAATTCGGCCAAACCATTTCTGGGTTTTTATGGGTTTTGGGAGAGGAGTCTAGGGTTAAAATTTTAGAATTTTCCTGGTGATATTCAGGTATGAAATCCTCATTCTTATAACATAGCGAATTACTAGTAGTTGGGGAATTTGCACCAATTTATGGGTTCAACTTTGGCTTGGATAAAAGGAAAAACCTTTCTGGGTTTTTGACAAGGATCCCATATATGAAGTTTCAGCATTTTTTGAGCACCGAAGATGGGGTTTCTTGCAGTTCCTTTCCAGCTAGCAGCGTAGTTTTTAGGGACAACGCAAAGCATTAGAGGAGCAGTCATTTCCAGTTTCGAGATTATTGTTTTATCACTTGGGTCTTGTCAAACTTGCCCTTGAGGCAAGCCTGGGTGAATTTATCCATATTATTGTACTTGCTCCATTTCATTAATAAAATGGCTCAGCCGGTTCTCACTTCTGGAGTTTTAATGAGCATTTGTCAATTGTTTTAATTTCCTGTGTCACAAATGGATTTTGTTTTAAATATCACTGTTTATTTAAGTTTGGAACATCACATTGGTATCAAAGAATGATTTTGGCCCAACTGTGAGTAACCAGTAAGATCCTGGGAGATTTGGGCATGTATGCATAATGACGGGTTACACCATACACCACCCATGGCTCAAGGGAAGTTCAGCATGCAGGAATTCTGGGGTGGAATCTATTGGAACGATGAGAGGTTGGCTCAGTTGATGAATGTTTGAGACCATATCCATCCTTTTCCTTATAGCAGATACACTAGAGGTGCACAAGTCGTCGGAGTACAACCATCTACACCATGTTAGGAAAGCCAACAAAATCTGGGCACGAGATCTCCTGAAAAGGATCAGGCAGGATAGCGACAGTTAGAGGGTGAGAACACGAGGTGCTTTTGCCGATGGAGACCTAGCTTTAGATATCATGAGCCTAAGGAGGAGGTTAAGCATGATGCTGAGAGCCCACAAGATGGTGAGGAGCACATCAATCTACCCGATGTGGTGCAAGAGTCACCATTATTCAAGACCTCTTTAATAGCCCTAGTTGACACCTTGGTGGAGAGGATATAGCCTACACACATAGAGCCATATGTTGAGGATCACCCATGCATGAGATTCCGATAATTGTTTAGGTATCCAGAGTTGTGACTGAGTTTGCAGGTGATAGATACCCATGGCAGTTTCATCAGTTCCAGGCCGACCTTCTAGCATTGAGAGAGAAGGTCACCACAATACGAGAGGCCATTCTACAGCAAAACAAGGAGCTGGAGGGCATGAGAGTGGTTTGTGCCGAGTCAACGACCAAACTGACTCGCATTGGGGAACAGTTGGATTCCCTAATGGTACCACTAGAGTGCACTTTAGAGCATCAGAGCAGCCCTCTTCAAACATACATAGATGGGGCTTGTAGTGTCAGTAGTTTGCCTTTGCACCTTGGAGGGAGAGAGGCAAAGCCACTTCGACATATTTTATGTGTTGACCAAGCCGATGAGATGAGGCAACATGAGTGGTGCAGGGTGCAACATTCGCTAGATGGAGGGCTTGTCCTATGTATGAGAGTTTTTATATTCAATCCCTCTCTTGGGGTTGGATGGTGAGAGATTTTGACCAAGAGCTTTCATGCATTGGGGATACCGGAAGCCCAAACTGGCATTGGGATCTAGGTGGGACTACCTATCATTCCTCGGATATACTGGTTGACTGCAACCATGGTGGTGTAGTTGGCCTAATGGTTGAGTACACACATTCACTAGGGGAGTTTTGGCCAGTACCAGCGACCAACCAGTTTGTGGGAAGACTCCTTGGGTTGTCTTGGTATGACAGTTGTGCATGGGATCACACGACAATCATCATACTCTAGTGGGATTTCGTATGGAGCTAGGGATTCTTCACATTTGTGTGGGGCATGGAGGACATGGAGGAGCAGATTAGTGGTGGCATTGTTACTCATACCTAGGGAGATTCACTTCTTGGGTCCCTTAGAGAGGATTTGGAGGGGAGATCCCCTCACCAAAGAGCATAGTGATGCGACGGTGGGGGTGATGATACAGGTCAAGTGTAGGTCGACGCATATGGACATAGCTTCAGGCCATTACAGCCAGGGATGGGTAGGAGCATCTAGCATGGACCAGTGGTCTACAGATGGGTATGGAGACGCATGGGGTTGTGTCGTAGTATGTTGGACTGCATAGTGGAGTGGGAGTGCCTCTCATCGCATTGAGTACATGCAGGGAGTGACAGGTGCAGTGGCATAGGTGGGACACAGGAACAGTATAGGATGGTATAGCCGTAGCTGGGAGTATCAATTGGTGTACTTGGATAGGTTGCAGGTTACAGTGGCATGTCAAGGAGTATGGCCATACTGGGTGGTGTGTAGTGGCAGATGATGCGATGCGGTGGGTGCTTGGAGCGTTGCCTCCCAGGAGACTTGTGCATAGGGGCACAACGTATACCATTGGATGCAACCCACCTAGGATCAATGAGGACACTGTTGAGCATCTGGGGACACCATGTTTAGTGGAAATAGGGCTTTGAGGGGGTTGTCAGCATATCCGACACAAAGAGGGGGTCATCCATAGGATTACTCTTGAGCATTCCGGCAGACTCTTGATCATACCCATCCTCCTCCAGTGTTGTTTACAGTTGCAAAGTGTTTGTTTGTTGCCCCTTGACACTCTCCATTTAGGCAACAGGGCATGGGAGGCTCACCCTAGGCAATTGGATGAGACACCTCATGTCATGAGCCAGGAGAAGACTCTCCAGTTGAGACACTTGGTAGGTGCACGAGTTAACGGTTACAGGCTTACATATGGCATGGTTGATTTTCGAGGTAGCATACGTTCCACCCCTAGCCTCACACTTGGGGAGGTGACTGAGAGGAAGTTACATGCTTCTTTTTCAGTTGGACAGCTCGAGGCATTAGGTGAGCATGAGGTGTGGAGAATAGTAGTATTTTTGGCAGGATGATGCCTAGGCTTCCGGCGGTACTCGGGCACATCATCAAGAGCTGGGATAGTAGATGTCCGTACATGATTTGGCAAGCACATAACAGCTGGACATTCCTGGCACAAGTTCTTGATGCTCGGTGTCTACCTATTGGATACCTACAGGAGATAAAGACAGGGCACAGAGGGGTCCCAACAACTAGCAGCATAACACAACAACAGACAGAGACGATTTGGGGTTGTGGACCTCTAGTATGGTTATGGGATCCAGGGATCCAGTGGATTGGTGGGATGCTCCACTCGTCAGTGAGCCTGGTCATAATAACAAGTAAATTGATTCATTCATAAGCAGACACATAGGGAGTCACCAAAGTCCTCACCATAAGGCGAGGAAAATTGTTGCTTAGGATTGGGGCCAATGATGGGGCAATAAGCACTGGCACTATTGAGGCACTTTGGTAGGTTGGGCCTAACCTCGATCATCGCATAGATTGTGACCAAGAGTTATGTGAGAGGAGGTTATGGTACGAGTGTGCTAGACAATTAGTGATGACCAGAGTGTCACAAGGTCAATAGGATAGTTTCTTGCTACGTTGGGCAGGGGGCTCTAGCATTATGGTACTTAGCAATTCAGCTACCCATAGGGGTGAGCTGGTCTATATAGGAGAGGGTCATCCAGATTTTCCACTGGGTTTCCGTGATTCAATGATGGTGTGGGAGACTTCATCAGCATGGTAGGATGGCCAGCAAGAGGATTTCAGGAGGAGCTCATGCATGAGAGGCTTCATTCGCATGGGGATCGAGTTGTATCTTTAGGGGCCCACAATCAGAGTGCATGGGGTGGACTATTCGGTAGGGCGGCTTCATTTGGATTTGGGTGAAGTTTTACATCGTCGGGATGCTCTACTTATTGGCAGTAGATAGAGAGGTTCTAACGCCCCTATCTGGCAGGATAGTGAGTGGAGCAAGGGGTGCTCCGCATTGATCAGGTTGGCTTGGGATTCGGGTATTGAGGGACTCCTTCGCTATAGGATAGTACAACGATCAAGGACGATCCAATGGCATATTTGGGACTTTAGTGAAGTTTGCAACAATAGTGGGGATCCACCATCAGAGAGGGCGCTTGTTCAGACACTGCTTGAGGACAAGCAATTTTTGGTGCATTCGAGGACCTTGCTAAATGAGGATGCTACTTGGGAGGGCGAGCACATACTTGAGCATCCAACACTAAAGTTGCTTGGGGACAAGCAACATTTGGGAGGGGAGGATTGTCATGTCCCTTCCTAAATTAATTTGGAACAAGACTAATTATTACATTTTGGGGCCAAATTTGGAGTTAGTGGGGCCCATTTGATTTTTATTAGGATATTAGACTTAGGAGAAGATATTTTGTTGTGGTTAAATGACACAGGGGGGGGGGCACCCACACTAGGGAAATACACACTCCCTAGTTCGATTTGCATGGAGGTGGTTAAGTTTTTCATGTAGGTGGTTAAGTGAGGGCCCACGATGGAGGTAAAATTGGACAGAAAAGTGCTCCACGAAATCTATATAAGAAAGACAACTCTCGTCATTTCATTCATCTTTTGGCATATCGATTTCTCTTTGGTTGCTCGAGCTGCTTAGCCGAGCCACTTGTTGTTCAACACAAGTTCTTCAAGTGAAGAGGTCGCCCTCTCTTCGAGGGACTTCAAGTGCCATCCTAGGAAGGTTTTTCTTCATTCTTCTAGAGGAGGGATTTCATTGTGATTTCCAGCAGTTGCATTGATCTTTTGGTGGTGCGAATTATTGAGGACACAATGAAGAGGAGGCCGAGTTTGCTTGTGGTGGCTTTCCGTGGAGTTTGGTTGGGATATTTTCCAGAGAGGAGGCCTAAGAGATTTGTTGTCATCTTGGAGAGTTTGGGAGTTGGAGGAGAGTGCTTCTTTGCAGTGTGATTTTCACATTTCCTGGGCTAGCATAGAGGCAGCGCTTGGTGTACAAGTGGGAGGTAGAGTATCAGTCTTCGAGGCTGAACTTTGTCAGAGAAGTTAAGAGAATCATTTTTGGAGGAGATTGCTTCATTTTTAGAGCTTGGGAGGAGGATTTCGTTGGTGTTTTTTGCAAGTCGTATTCTTGAATAATTTGGAGGGCATGGGGCATATTGGAGGTCGATTTTGGAAGGTCAAAATTTGACCAAACCATTTCTGGGTTTTTTTGGGTTTTGTGAGAGGAGTCTGTGGTTAAAATTTCAAAAAAATTCGGGTGATATTCGGGTATGAAATCCTCATTCTTATAACAAGGCAAATTGCTAGTAACTGAGAGATTTGCACCAATTTATGGGTTTGACTTTGGCTTGGAGATAAGCCAAACCCTTTCTGTGTTTTTTCTGGGTTTTTGACAAGGATCCCAGATATGAAGTTTCAGCATTTTCTGAGAACTGAAGACGGGTTCTTGCAGTTCCTTTCTTGCCAGCAGTGCAGAGCATTAGAGGAGCAGTGATTTCCAACTTCGAGATTATTGTTTTATCACCCGGGTCTTGTCAAACTTGCCCTTGAGACAAGCCAAGGTGCATTTCTCCATATTATTGTACTTGCTCCATTTCATTAATAAAATGACTCGGTTGGTTCTCACTTCTGGAGTTTTAATGAACATTTGCTAATTGTTTTAATTTCCTGTGTCACAAATCAATTTTGTTTTCCATACCATTGTTTATTTAAGTTTGGAACATTACACTTTCTTATTTAAAAGTTATTTAGAAAGCTACATCAAGATAGGCTTTTCCTCCATTTGAAAAGGAATTATAAATGCTAAAGGATGCACAAGTTTGAACATGTTCACCTTTGTATGATCGTATATATTACTAATTTATTTTAAAATCTTTGAAGTCTTCACTAGCATCACACAAATACTGAGTGAATTCAATTTCTATACAGGATCCATGGTAACACAACATTTCGTGTTCAGGGATGCATTAAAAGGTATATTACTCTGTTCAAGTAACGGTGTTCAGTTTGTCGGAGAATAATGGCGGACGAGCAATGCTGCTCGCGCTAGGGTTTGGGCGTTAACCCTGCTGCCATTCTCCTCTGTGCTTACCGCAATCTTGTTACTACATTCCAGCTGAGTTCTCCACCATGAATCCACCCTCCGGAGGGGCGGGCTCAACCCCCCCTCCCCTTACCGGTCCTTCTTCTGACAAGTCAGTAAGCGCAGACACTCAGGTCAATCCAGGCGCCAGCCCTCGGGCGGACCATGACATTGATCCTGCCATCGACACCGCTGGTGACTCTGCTGCAGGTTCCGCGGCCGCCAAAGACAAAGGCATTGACCAAAATGCCTCGACGTCACAGCCAAAGGCGTCTTCTACAACATGCATCCCCAAGGCTACAGAAAGAATCAAAGTAGATCTCCCCAGTCACCGAATCAATAGCCAAATCCAATATATGAGGGATCATGCACTCATAGGCAAGTTCCTCGGATTCTGGCCAACTGAAAAGGCCTTGCAAGGATGGATCGCATCAAAATGGAAGCCTAAAGGACAAGTTACCCTGCAGCTCGAGCCCAAAGGCTTCTTTACTGCTACTTTCAACTGTTTGGAGGACAAAACTCGCATCTTCAAGGGAGGCCCGTACTTCTTCAACTCTTCAGGCCTGTACCTTCGTGGCTGGATAGAAAGGTTCAACCCAGACAAAGAAGATTTCAACTAGGCTCCAGTATGGATACGTATGTACTCTCTTCCCCTGGAATACTGGAACGAGGAGACCTTAAAGGACATAGGCAACAGCCTGGGGGTATTCATCAAAGCTGCTGAGGAAACCAAATTTCGAAGATACACCTCCTATGCCAGGATCTGTGTACACATGCATCTGACCAAAGCACTCACGGACTCGGTAAGTCTATTCCATGATGATTTTGAATGGATCCAAACAATAGACTACGAGCATGTTCCTTTTCGTTGCAGAAAATGCCATGAACATGGCCATCTTTTCAGGGATTGCCCTCTGAATCTTCAGTCCAAAGCCCCAGTCAATGAGACAAGCAAAGATACTGAGGGATTTACAAAGGTCTCCAGTCGAAGAAAGCATGCCAAGAAAACTTCAGTAGCCCCAGATAATTTCAAGAATCCTGACACACGGAACAGATTCAAAATTCTAACTGCTCAAAATATCATGGAGGATCACCCTGAAATCCCTCATGTAGATCCATCTCCTTCCTCAACCCCCCAGACTCTAAAATCTTCAGCTCCGATCTTAGCCTCCAATATCGCAAGCATCCCCACCTCAACCTCCTCTGAGAAAATAGATCTAGATACAGCTTTACAATCTTCTTCTATGGAGTTAGATGCAGCTCTAGCTCTCAGTATTCATCAAAAGACAATCGAGGAAGAACAGAATACTCTGATACACATGGATGAGGAACCAGAAAGCGTAGATCTGGAAGGTCTGGACATTCTCAAACTGGAAACAGCATGTAGACAGAAAGAATTCAATGCAATACCCCCCCGGGAAATCGAAAGACTTGAAGTAGTTCTAGCCAGAGCACAACATAACAAATGTCTAGGTATTCAGGCCGACAGTCCGTGGGATGGAAAAAAAATACTGAAAGATACGAAGAAACGAGGGCGCAAAACGGATCTGCAAAGGACCATTATAATTGGAGATATGCTGGTGGAATCTGGTAGATTTCCCAAGCTGACCAAGTTTTACAAATCTCTTCCCCACTGTTCCTCATGAAGCTCATCTCATGGAACGTGAGAGGGCTTAATAGCCCTGCAAAACACAGAATGTTAAAAAATATGATCCAACAAGAAAAGCCTTCATTAGTCTTTCTACAAGAGACAAAAGGTAATAGTACTGTATTGGATAGGATTCTAAATAAAGTCTGGTCAAGATGCCGCTCAGTCTCTGTGGACGCTTCAAGGGCTTCAGGAGGGCTAGCTATTTTTTGGAACCTGCAAGTACTCTCCCTTTAAGACTTCCACGCCTCACACTTCTTTATTCAGACAACCTTCCACCTAATTGGGACCAACATCCATGGCCATCTCTCTAATGTATATTTTCCACAAGATTTACAAAAAAAGCTGGATCTATTGGACACACTCACAACGCTCAATTCAGACAGGAGCTTTCCCCTTTGGATTTGTGGCGGTGACTTCAATATAATCACTGCTTTGGAGGAAAAATCAGGAGGTAGATCGAAGCTAGAAGGTGACAGCAGCGGCTTCAAAGACTTCATCCATAGAAATCAGTTAATGGACCTTTAGACTTCTAATGGTATGTATACTTGGACCAATAAAAGAAGGGGACCACAGCATATCGCTTCCAGGCTGGATCGCTTCCTTATATCGGATAATGCTATTCACCTGGGTGGGGACTTTCATGCCTCCATCATGCCTCAAGTGGGCTCTGATCATTGGCCCATAATGCTACAGTGGTCGCGTCCGGGCTCAAAGTGCAATAGACCTTTTCGCTTTGAAGCCTTTTGGTTCTCTCATCCTAATTTCAAAGAAGTAGTCCATGAGGCTTGGAAATCCTTCATTCCCCCTGCAGGAGCCAAGATGTTCCAGTTCCAACAAAAACTAAAACACCTTAAACAAGTTCTCAAATCATGGAACCGCACTCAGTTTGGTAATATTTTTGATCATCGGAAAGTGCTGGAGCAGCAAATGAACATATTACAACAGTGTATTATCTTGGAGGGAAGAACGGAAGATTATGTGCAACAGGAGCAGACCCTCTTGACCAAGATCGAAGCATGAAGGCAACAAGAAGAAATCATGTGGCGACAAAAATCCAGAATCAGATGGCTTAAGGAAGGGGAGAAAAATACAAAAAAAATTTCACAGATCTACTATTCAAAGGAGAATGCACAATAATATCGCCTTCATTAATAATCGACAAGGGGAGAGACTGGAGGTGCATGAAGAAGTGGAACAGGAATTCAAAGAGTACTTTCAGGAAATTCTTCGGGAGCCCCCGGGCTGCAGGGATCAGGCCATTCGATCAATCACACAGCATATTCCTAAAATTATTACGGTGGACCACAACAATATGCTGCTCCAGCCCATCTCTACGCAGGAAGTGGAGGATGCCATGGCCCAACTGAAGGATGGCAAAGCGCCGGGACCCGATGGCTTCACAGCCAACTTCTTTCACGCGTTTTGGGAGCTTATCAAAACAGAGGTCTGGGAGATAGTGGAAGAATCAAGATCAATGCACTGGATCCTTCCTTCCCTAAATACTACCTTCATAGCGCTAATACCTAAAGCGGATGAACCCAACATGCCTGACAAATATAGGCCCATTGCACTTTGCAATGTCATCTACAAGCTCATATCCAAAGTTTTGGCGAACAGGCTCAAACCTCTTCTCCCTTTCCTCATCTCGCCAGAGCAGACAGGTTATGTAGAAGGGCGCCAGATCATGGACGGTATCATTCTCTCAAATGAAGTGATCCACTCTCTCAAGATACTAAAAAAGCCAGGTATGATTCTCAAGCTAGATCTTTCTAAAGCTTTTGATAAACTTAGCTGGACCTATATCCATCAAATGTTATTGGCATTTGGCTTCAGTGCTACTTGGACTCGGTGGATCATGAATCTTATCTCTTCCCCTTGTTTCTCCATCCTTCTAAATGGCTCTCCTTCTGCGCCCTTTCGTCCTTCCCGTGGCATTCGACAAGGGGACCCTCTTTCCCCGTTCCTCTTTGTTCTCATGGCCGAAGGTCTCAGTCGCCTTCTTCATTCTGCAATCTCCTCCCACACCTTAAAGGGCATTTCTCTACATGGTTTACCCCCCATTTCCCACCAACAGTTTGTCGACGACAATATGCTTTTCGGCCATCCGTCTGTACAAGAGGCCTCTGCCTTTAAAGCCCTGCTTAATCTCTTCTCAGAGGCCTCTGGAACCTCCATCAATGCCTCCAAATCCCAGCTCTTCTTCTTCCATACTCCCGCTCTTACTCAGAGAAACATAGCCAGGATTTTGGGCTTCCCGATAGCCGTGCTACCTTCGAAATATCTGGGAGCTCCTTTGTTGGACTCAGCTATTAAACACGCCTCCTGGAGAACCCTCCTTGACCACTTAGAAACCAGGCTCTCTTCCTAGACTTTCCGCTCGCTCAACATTGCTAGTAGGCTTATCCTAATCAAATCCGTTCTCCAAGCCATGCCTCTTTATCTATTTTCTATATTGGCAGCCCCTAAATGGGTCCTTAAGAATATTCGCAATCTTCAAAGAAACTTCCTTTGGGGATCCTCAGGATTAAACAGAAAATGGGCTCTTGTCAAATGGACTGAGGTTTGTCTACCGAGATCAGCTGGTGGGCTAGGTTTGAGGGATCCCCTTCACAGCAATAATACCATGGGTGCCCGTATCTGGTGGAACTAGATTTCCAAACCGCATATTCCTTGGGCACGTCTCTGGCAAGCCAAATATGTGCCAGGCAGTCAACCGGAAGATCTCATCCGAATTAGCACAACCACTCCTGGCTCGTTGATTTGGAATGCTGCCAAGCAACATAGTGCTTTTATTCAAGCGCACAGCTTCTGGGAAATCCATTCGGGTACCACAGCTAGATTTTGGGAGGATTCCTGGCAACAACTTCCCAAACTAGCCTCACTCTTCTACAAACCCAGATGGCAGGCTTCTATGCAGCAAACTGACCAAATCCATGTTCATCAGTTTTGGCAGCAGCAATCCCCTCAAGATTGTCAACTCTGGAGATCAGCTAGTACCTGGCAGGCGAATTGGCAGGAGGAAACATATGAAGAGATCGATCAGGAGCTCAAACTCAGGAAAATTAAATATTCTGATCAAAAGGACAAACTGCGATGGGGATACATGCCTAAAGGCATGTTCACTACCAAGGAAGCATACCAACTTCTCTATCAACCCACGCAAACAACAAAGGATCAGCTTTGGGATCAGGTCTGGCAACCAAGTATCTGGCCTAAGGTTTCTACTTTCCTATGGCTTCTAAGCAAACAACAAATCCTCACTTGGGATAATCTACAGAAGCGAGGATTTAATGGGCCTTCTAGATGTCCAACTACAATCTTAACTCAGAGACCATCTTGCATCTCCTGGACACCTGCCCATTAGCAGCTCAACTTTGGGAGGGAATTGCACTGTGCAATAGAAGAACGGGCAAACGTGTGGGAGACATTATAAACATCATCAGAAACTAGCCACGACATCCATTCCAAAGCCTTCTTCTCAATTCCCTTTGGAACCTCCTACCGGGCTTTGTCTATTGGATTATCTGGAAGGAGAGAAATAATAGAATCTTCAACAATCTTAGTAAGCCACTTGACACCCTATGGCTACTTCTCAAACAAAACCTGCAAGAAACTCTAGCTCTAAGACACTGGCAAGACTCGGACTTGCCAATTTCACCCCAGGAACGCCTCATCCTGAAAAATTGGAATTTGGACCTCACTTTCTTAGCTCAAGTCAAGACCAGTTCCCCAATCAGTACTGCTTCGCCCCACAATTGGTCTCCTCCTACTTCCCATTCTTACAAACTGAACTTCGACGGGGCTGCTAAGGGCAATCCTGGGCTGGCTGGATATGGTGGTGTTTTCAGAAATGATGTTGGCTCAGCACTACACATATATCATGGTTCAATTAGCAAAGATACCAACAATGCTGCAGAACTTGAAGGCTTATGGAAAGGCATCTGTATAGCAGAAAAGGAAAATTTTTTCCCTCTAGAGGTAGAAGGGGATTCTCAAATCTTAATAGCAGCCGCTACTCGGATTCACTTAGGTACCTCAGCAGCAAAGATTGCTTCGAGCTGGCGGCTTCTAAGCAGATTGGAACAAATTGAAGAATGGCTCAGGACCTCCCGCAGCATTACCTTCAAGCACATTCGGCGTTCGGCCAACAAGGTAGCAGACAGATTGGCTAATCAAGGCGCCAATCAGCAGCTCCTGTTCTTCTCCGGCCCAATACGCGATTCTAATGATGCACAACTCAAACAAGACTGCACTCTTCTGGTGCAACAAGATTTATCTCCCCCGGATGCGGGTGTGTAGTTTGGTGAGCAGTACGAAGGCGGCGTGGAGGGTGGGCACGTGGCTAATCGCCATCGCCATCCGGCCTCGCATGAAGTATGAGTTAATGTCTCCGGCCAACAACTTTAATGCTGCATTAACGCAACTCCTTCCCTCTCTCCAGCATGCTAGTTTATTTGCGATGGCGCTCTGCTCGGTTTTCACTCTTGTTCCTCCCCTGCGCTCATGCCGGTCAAGCGCTGCTGAAGCTCCTCACTCACGAGACAGCCCAGGGTATGGTCTGGCTCTGGATCATGGTGTTGATACTTCTCTGTGTTTTCATGCTTCAAATAGTCCGTTCTGCATCCTCCTCTGTCGCCCCCTCTCTGTCTTTTCCACTGCTGTTTGTTCCGCTTCTCCAACACATTTCAAAATGCCCAGAGTGCGCTCAAGGATGAGCTGCAGAAGAGGTGGCTCCCGGGGCCGCGTCACCCGCCAGCCTTCCTCCACAACCTCGGACCCTTCGTCTGAAGCCTCAGATTTTTGCTTTGACAGATATCCTGTGACAAGGAGTGGTCGTGGCCGGGGACGAGGGCAGCTTCTCACAGAAACGCGCTCTCATCATTCCCAATCTCATACGGCTCGCTTTCGTTTCCCCTGCACACTAAGCTCTTCCTCCTTCATCGTGTCAGTCACTGTTGAGCTGTGTGAGGATACTGTTGGTTCGGGTGCTGTTAATCCAGGGGTTCCTCTGGAGCCGAGGACGGAAGACAAGAATGAAAACTCGCAGATTGCAAATATGCAGAGAAAGGACCCAGGTGACTCTGCTACCTAGGATACAACCAACCAAGCAGGTCCGAGCGCTCCTGCAGGTGGTGGTTCCCCAAGCAAAAAGGGCCATCCTTCTGAGATTGAAGATCCCTACCAATTCGGGTGCCGCATTGTTGAAGAATCGCCTCCAACCTCTCATGAAGATTAAAAAGGACTGTGCCTACTGGTTTTGTTTCGTTGCTGTAAGAAGATGCTCCATCCCTTCTGGGTTTATAGTCATTTCATGTTTTATAGCTCTCAGGATCAGATCTGTTTCCAATTTTGATTTGTCGGTTTCCCCTGCGTGGGCGGCATTCTCTTGTTTTTTGGTCACAGTCTTGGATCAATCTGTTTATTGGTCAGATTCCAGTTCTGAAAGGGTTGCGCTGTACTGAGTATTTGAATGGGTCTAATCAATCTGTCCTGGTCTAGATATACTTCTGGTCAGTCTTCAGTCACAGTGTCTAGATATATCAAGTCTTTAAGCAAGTCATTAGGCAAGTCTTTTTGGTTAGTTTTCAAGCGAGTTTTTGTAAGTATGTTGTTTCTCGAGGCTAGAACTCTCGAGGCCTCTGCCTCTCTGTAATCATATTTTTGTATCAATATAGGAGTAGACAAATTCAGAAATTAAAAAAAAAAAAAAAAAAAACAAACAAACAAACAAAAACAAAAACAAAAACGGTGTTCAGTTTGTCAAAATAATCTAGAAATGACTATTTTTGGGCATTTAAGATTAGCTAATTCTTCTATTATTCTTCAAAAGGAAACGTTATCTACCACACCATTTCTGGACCTTACCATTTTGTTGAATAAATGTCATTCTACCTAAGGTCAACCCCTGTGGCATGCCACTAAGGAAAACCATATTTACCACCCCATTTCTAGACCTTCCCTTTTTGTTGAGTAGATGTCATTCTGCCTAAGGTCAACCCTCTATGTGTTACTAAGTTGGGGGTACACGCTGCCATCTCGCCAATCTTAAAAACATATCTCATTTTCTCATTGTAGGGGGCCAATTTAAATTAATGTAAAATGATGTGATGAGCTCTAGGGAGAGTGAAGCAAAAGATGCAATTTACTAGACCACATTGCATGAATTAGTTATCCATCATAAAACACTAAAATTGTAGTTGGCACGACTGAAAATTTTCCTTCTTTATCCCTCCATTTATGCATTTCTTTCCTCTCGAGTCCAGTTTCACAAAGTTGAATGCAAATATGTTGTAATTTGAGGGATCATCTTAGCTGTTGCACTTGAATTTTATTTAAATACTTATTAAAGATTTCACAAATAAGTTGCATTAGACAATTTTTTTGCGTCTAAAGAACACCCCCTCTAAACATGTGTGCCATTGGTTATTCCGCAGGCTCTTCCCTTAATAACCTCTTGATTGTGCTTCTATGATTAAGGTTATTCTCCAGAACTTCAGACTTCCACCATTTTTTCACAAATTCTTTGTGTGCCAGAATGTTGCCCTGCAGAGGGGGAGAAAGAATGATACAAGGAAAAAATATAAAACGGTGGCCTCATTGACCAAATCATAGCGTTTACACATGTTGACAACCGACCTTTGCTTACAAGATAATGAGCAGTGCCAAGCAACAATTAACAACGTATTAGTGTGAGAATCTCTCTCTTTCCATATATATATATATATATATAAAACACCACAAACCCTAAGCCTCCTAACTTGATTTCAAAGATATCCAGGTACAAGCACACTTGTCATAGGCTTGACCCTAGGTTATCATCCCATAGATCTCTTACACTAAAAATCTGCACACTATGGTAACCAGTTTTTAACTGAAAGAATAAGGTCCAATAATCAACATGCAAATTCCAAAATACATTACTAAATTCTCACCATATATGCTTTAATTTACCAGAAATAATTCTCATTCATAACTAACAAGACAAAATCAGCTTCTAACTCCTAATAAAATCAATAACAAAAGAATGATAATCGACCATACTTACCGTTAGAATTTCATTAATCTAGTGCTTGTTGAAAACCAACAATGTTGTCACACCATTTATGATTCAACCTAGATTTAAATCCACAGCTGTTGTTTCTTGCTGCAGTCTGAATAGATATACAATTATAGGACTGATGTCCTCCTGGAACTGTAGAAGGTCATTAAAGATGAGCCTCGCAGTCAAATACTGATCTCCATGAAAGCAAAAGATCAATAATAAGTGCACGCAAGAGATATCGGTACAGGCACATTAGATTGAGTTGTAGGGCTGTGAAAAACCAGTATCCGTTGCCCACTGCTATGAAATCCTACTATATGTCATTGGGTGGTATTACGTGTTTGATTATCCCGAGTTTCAGACCATAATATAAATAAGGGGATAAATAAATGGCAATAACAGAGAAAATAAAGAATATTTATGATAATTGTTTATAAACTGTAACCATCAAGTGGCAATGGTATCTCACATACTTGTTTGGCTTAATTTAGACACGCATTGTTGTAATGATGCATGTCCTTTCTTTTCTCTTTCATAGCTCCCTGATTGGGTGTATGCATCACCAATAATCACCACAAGAACAAAGTTCATTCTTGAAATGATGAAAACGATTAGTGTCCCTCACAATAATTTCTCGCTTGGTAATTTTGGAAATAAACTTTATTGCGGTGTGGCAATCCCCACAAACACGGAGATTCTTCGTGATCCGAATAGTTGTCTCATTACATGTGTTGATAAGCCCAAATACAATGGCAAGCCTCTCACTGTGGCTGCAAAGGATGCGTTCCTTCTCAGCTTCCTCAAGATCATGCAACACGAAACTGGTATTTGGCACATATCCTGCCAGTTTCATCTGCTCAGTCAAGTTCTCTAGTGTGGCATAAATTTTCTCTATTTGCGGGTGCAATTTGTCTCCTACAACAAATACGTGCACCTTGTTTTGAAATTCAATCCAACTGCATCCAGGGTTCTTCTTTATACCCCTATCTTTCATCATTTTTCTAACCTTTCGTACATCATCCCACCTGCCCTCTGCAGCATAAATATTTGATAGAAGCACATAATTTCCTTCATTTTCAGGCTCTAGATCAAAAAGTCGTTCTGCAACATATTTTCCTAGCTCTACATTACCGTAGTTTCTGCAGGCACCCAACAAGGATCCCCACACACTACGATTAGGTTCAAATGGCATGTTTCGAACAAATTCATAGGCTTCATGCAGCTTCCCAGCACGGCTGAGGAGGTCAACCATGCAGGCAGAGTGCTCCATGTTAGGAGTAATGTGATAAATACGGCTTATTTGATCGAAGCATTGCCAACCTTCCTCCACTAGACCTGCATGGCTACATGCAGATAGAATGCTGGTGAAGGTGATTTCATCTGGTCTCATTCCCAGCTTTTGCATTTGATAAAAGAGGTTGAGTGCTTGCTTGCCATGCCCATGCATACCATAACCTGCAATCATCGCATTCCATGAGACCAAATCCCTTTGAGAAATCTTACTGAACCAGATTTCTGCATCCTCTACACTCCCACATTTGACGTACATGTCTACAAGAGCACTCCCAACAATAGTATTCGCCTCCAGCCCTCTTCTGACTATGTAGTCATGGATTTCTTTGCCATGTTGCAGAGCAGCTAAGTGTGCACAAGCTGAAAGAACACTCACAATAGTGAATGCATCAGGCCGAACAGCTGCGCGTTGCATTTCACCAAAGAACTCTAAGACCTTATTACAGTGTGAATTTTGAGCATATCCCCCAATCATCACATTCCATGCAATGACATCTTTCTTAGACATTTTCTTAAACACTTGGAGAGCATCTTCTACAATCCCACACTTGGCATACAGGTCCATAACAGCACTCACTACAATGACATTCAGTTCAATTCCACTTCTGATAGTGTAAGCATGGATCTCTTTGCCATGTTCCAGAGCCGCCAAATGAGCACACGCCGGAAGAACACTTGAGATGCTGAGCGAACTCGGCTTCTGACCAACCTGCTGCATTCTTCTAAACAGCTTCAATGCTTCATTACAATATCCATTCTGTGCATACCCCGCAATCATAGCATTCCATGAAGCAACATCTCTCTGGGGTATTCTCTCAAACAGATGGAGTGCATCTTCTATGCTTCCACATTTTGCATACATGCTAACAAGACCATTCCTCACAAGCCCATCTGCCTCAAATCCATTCCTAATCACACAGCCATGGACCTCTTTTCCCAGCCGAAGGCTTTCCTTCTGCGCACACGCAGGAAGAAAACCCACCATCGTCGTCGAATTGGGTTTCACCCCTTCCATTACCATTCTCCGAAGAAGCCCAGCAGCATCCCCAAATAGATGATTATTCACATATCCTGATATCATCCCATTCCAGGACACCACATCCCTTTGATACATTTTGTCAAACACATCGCGTGCATCCTCCAAATTCCCACATTTCGAATACATGGCAGCAAGTGCATTTCCCACATAAACATCCGATTCCAATCCGCATCTCACAACATCTTCATGAACATCCTTTCCCTCTTCCAAATTCTCCAAGCTCGTGCACGCCTTGAGAACATTCACAAACGTAAAACTATCGGGTAAAACACCCGCGCGCCGCATTTGGCAATAAAGCACAAGAACCTCCTCATTATTTCCCTGTGCAGCATATCCTCTGATCATCGCATTCCATGAAAATACATTCGGATTCCTTATTCCATCAAAAACCAACCGAGCCTCCGCTAAGCTCCCACACTTACCATACATGGTGACAACGTTTGTTTCTAAGAAAACATTCTGATTAGCTACATTTCTGATAATGTGGGTATGCACTTGCCTACCTTCTGCCAGCGTTTTCTCGTCTCCGCAGGCCTGTAATAGACAAGCATAGGTTGAGGACTCGACCTGAATGTTTTGCCGGTCCATGGCGTGTAAAATGCCAAGCGCTTCCGTCACTTGTCCATTTCTGCAGAGTTCGGAGATGTGGTTGATCTGATGAAATTGGGAATTCAATGGCTTTGTGCGATCTTGTTGTTTGAATGGCAGTGCTGAGCTGCAGATGAATTGATTTCGGTTGGATTTCAGAGGTGCAAGTGTTTTCTGGTTCACTAGATTCGGTAATTTTTGTGAGAATGCCAGAGCTTCCCTTGGGACATTGAAGGAATAGAGTGGATTACAGTGAAAGAAATGCATCAGGCGGTCTGTCAGTTTCATTTACGGGTGAGCTTGCAGGCCACATGAGAGTTTTAAGAAGGAATGCAAAATCTCTGAGAGCTGAACTCTAATTCAAATCCGAATATTTTCACTGGATTTCGGCGAAAAAATATTCCTTGGTATGGAATTGTTGAGATGATGTTCTGATACTTGGAATGGAGTTGAAGATTTTGGTGAAGCTGTAGATTTGAAGGGTTGAAATAGCCATCCTTATTCAATTTGTTCGGGAATATTTGAACAGGAGTGACCAGAGTTGAAATGGCCATCCTTAATTTTTTCGGGAATATTTGGACAAAGTGAGGTCAAGAAAAACCTAGGCCGCACTACTCTCGTTCTCCCTGCTCTTCTTGGAATCGAGTTAAGTTCAACGGGTTGAGAGTGCATAAATTTGAAAAAAATTATTGTGATTATTGCGAAAAGATTTCTCAATAATCAATATATTGTTAAAAAGTTGAAGAGGAAGAGGAAGAGGAAGAGGAAGAATTTAAAGTAATGTTAACGGGTAAAGGGGAGTGTTACAGCAAAAATAGGACAATTAAGCTAATAATCTAAGGTAAATACTTTGTATGAATCTACCAAAGGGATAAAGGAAAAGATATAAAAAAAGTTTTACTTACTTTTTCATTTGTAATTTTTATTTCTATTTCTATTGTAATTTTTATTTCTATAATTAAGAGGAGAGGAGATTTGAGAAGTTGGAACAATATAAATTTTTTTTTGAGGTTTTCTTCGTTAGGGGCATGATTAAGTTGCTTAGAACTCTAGAGTATCTCACTAAATGTTATCACCAAAAAATTGATCATCTAGTTTAATTGACTAGATGGATTGTACACCCTGTAAAGCCAATTTTATCATAGTAAAATTGCTTTCACCTTGAGAAATTACTTAATAAACCAACTTTAACTTTGTTAAGTAATTTATAATCAAACCCGTGAAGAATAATTAAATAAATGACTATTTATTTGATTTTCTTCTAGGAATAATTAATTAAACCATTGTTGAATTATTATTCCTTGTAATATTTGACCCAACTATGAAAAATAAACAGATAAATAATTAATTATTTTATTTTTCTCTAAGAATAATTAATTAACTGCTCATTAATTATTATTCTTTTTCAAATTTGACTAAATCCCTTAGGAATAATTAAATAAATCATTATTTGTTTATTATTCCTTAACCAATTTCCTGAGATGATAAATAAATAATTTATTTCTAAATAAAAGTTTAAATACTTTTTTCCTCCTAACCAAATATAATAAAATATTCCAAGTAGTTATTCTAAAAATGGGGTTAATAATATTTTATTATTGCTCATTATTCGAGAATAACTCAATATTTTGTTATAAATAGAAGGGTTTTCCATTCACTATTCACTTTTGATTATTTTCATTGTTGCACTCATTATTGTAACTCTGATTATTATCACCATCGCACATCATTTCTTCCATTTGCGTTCCCATTGAGCTCAAACATTTTATTTGTTGGGTTTACACATTATAGATGAGAGAGACTCTACACAAGCTGAAGACGTTTGAGGATAGCCAAGAACCCATCCCATAGAGGGGGACCGGTAACATTTATTTGTTCCCTTCACAGGTGTTATAATAAAATATATTATTTGTATATCTGGTTTCCATTGGATGATTGGAGTTATTATTGTTTCTTTTTGTTGTTTAACTATGATTGTGGCATAGATCAAGACTTTGGCAGGTTTTGTTTCTATTGTTGCAGATCTACAATGTTTAATAGCAATTTATATTGTTGATACTGTTTTTCATCCACAGTTTTAAGTGGGTTCTTTTCATACATCTTTGAGAAGAAAACACTACAACAAAATTGGCGACTCCACTGGTTTTATACTTCAGATCCAGAAACCTGGGTGACCTTCAGTTTTTAGCTTAGGGTTTCTTCTTTTTTCAGTCTCTTAATGTTTCCTAGCTTTTTAACCCTAGATCTGTTAAATTTCTGACTTCCGCAAGCTTTTTGGTCTTTTCCATAGGTCACAGGAACCAACTGCGACAAAAACGAAATTTTTTTCCAAGATTTGCCGACCGAGAATCAAGGAGAAGAAATCACACTTTTTAACCCAACAAGTGTGATCTGGAGTCCAAAGTGCACCTTTTAACCTAAAAAGTGCGATCTCACCTAAAAATAGGTAAGTACCTGCAATTTTAGGGTTTCCGGGTTTTTATCAGATTTGTTTCTAGGTTTTGCTGAGAGCTGTTTGTTGGGTTGTTTGACCTTTGTCTCATCCTGCTTAGGCCTTGATCTACTCTGATTTACTTGTCAAAGTGGAATTTGTCCCCTAGCGCTAGTACACTTTCACCTTTATAGGAGGAGTTTAGCTAAGTGAATAGTCTGAGTTTCTGCAACACTTTCAGCCATATTTTCTAGATTTGTTCCCCTTTGTTTTAGATCTATCAAGATAAGTTGTCACCATCGATAGTTTCATATTAAAAAAAAAATTGGTCATTGGCCTTAGGGTCCCATCAGTTACCCTGGGTGTTTCACCCATTTCCCTATCTTTTTGCAGTGATCTTCCTCTCTGGTTTTTTGTTGTTGTTGGACCACTTTCCAACAGCCTAGTGTCACTTGATCCCAGTCACACTGACAATTAGATCCCTTGACCTTTTTAGTGTGTTTTCCGTTGATTTAGCCATCAACCAGCATAGTGTTTGCAAACCCAGTTTGGGTGGGGTTTAGTTAATTGTTTTGTTGTTCATTTTTTATTTTTTATTTCAGTTTATTTTCAGCGAGTTTTTTTCTTTTTTTACAAACATGATCTGGGCTTAATCAATAAATACACTTGTGCACACAAGCACACCTTAAGCGAAGGCGCTTGGTTTACACTGGCAAGCCAAGACTTAACATAATAAATTTATTGGTTTACACTGGCAAGCCAAGACTTAATATAATAAATTTATCTCATCTCATCGAGACAAAGGCATATTGTTGATCTCCCTTCACCATTTTCGTGTCACGTGTATCTTACCACCACTACGCCCCTAAGGCGTTTGTCACGGAGACTATTAGGCCTTCACCCCCAGTTTCTGCTTGGGCATATTACTCCTCATCGTCGAGTTCGAGTTTACAGCCCTTCGAGTCCCCATACTGACTCTTCTCCTGGTTCATCTGATTTCGAGCCTCCTTCACCGCATATCATCACCATGTCTGGACCCACAGCTGGTGCAGGAACCCACCCTGATGTTGGCTCCAGTTCTATCCCAATAGTCACATCAAGCGAAACAGTCTCAGGAACCATTCTGGTAGCCCCCATGCTCCCCTTTATGGCTAGGTTAAGTCTACCAGATTTTAGCCAGTTGATAAACGACCCCATACACCACGATGTTGGTTGGCCTTCTATGCCGACTAAGCTTCCCTCAGACATCCCAAAGTTTGAGGGTAATGCTGGAGAGGATCCTACCAACTGTGTCTGCTCCTTCCACATGTGGTGTTCGTCTAAATCCATTATTGATGACTCCATTCGTCTTCGGCTCTTCCAACACACACTCACTAGAGACGTTGCAAAATGGTATGTAGACCAGCCTGCCACGTCTCATTCCATTTTTGTGATGCTTTCTAAAGTGTTCCTCTCATATTTCCAGTTGCCTCTCCGGCATGACACTGGTACAGAGCTATTGACCTCATTTCGTCAGTCCTCTGCCACTCACCTTTCCGACCATGTTCAAGAGTGGCGTCGAAGGAGGAGCACATGTCGTGCCCTGCCCTTCGAAGACCATGTCTATCTAAATTGGTTTCTTAGGACCCTTTTAGCACCCACTGGAAAATATGTCACGTCCCATTTTCCTCAAACCGAGGAAGAATCTCTCCAAACCGCTCTACGATATGACCTGGTTTATGCGGAATTCGGTTATGTTTATGCCGTCATTCTAAACCTCCCTTGCCTTGGAAGTGCCAGTGCACCTGGGGCATCTCACGTCACCGATGGTATCGTTGGAACCCTTTCGCATTCTTTGCCATATACTTAGAAAACTTATGGCTATCTGTAAGGGGGCACCAGTTCCTCCAACACTCATGCCCCTCCTGCTAGCAACATGTTTTTAGGGCCCCAACTTGTCTACCAAACTATTGCTCCTCCTTATTCACATCGGAGCGCTCCAACCCCTCAAGCATTAGTGCCACAACCTCCCATGCATCCTCAGCCCCAACAGCCACCGCCCCCTTAGGGTCAAGTGTTTACGCAGCAGAGTGCGACTAATCCCCAAAATTCGAAGAAAAATAATAAGGGGAAGGGTAACAAGGGTAACCAGGGTAATCAAGGTAATCAACCTAGTGAACCCTAAGGGAACCAGCCTAACACTAACAACCAGCAACAGAGTAGTCAGCCCAAGCAGAACAAGGCTATTCGTATGAACAAGACTTGTGCATGTTGTAGTGTACATGGCCATTATACACATGAGTGTCCTCTCTTACCCCAGATGCGCCAAATGTGGGAAGCTCAAGCAGCTTCTAGAGGTCAACAATCACCTCAGAATCATGCACCATCTCAACCGACAGTGCTTACAAATCCTTTCCCTCAGCAAGGATTTGTTGCTGCTCAACCTCAGCCAAGTCAAGCAACCCATCCCCCCCAACCTTCTGGTCCTGGTGACTACCATATCCTTATAATGAATTCTGATGAGGTTAACCCCTCTGATATCAACTTGCAAACTCGGTCGCATTAATATGACAAGCCATCGACTTCATCTGCCACTGAGTCCAAAACCAAAGCATCTGCTGAGCCTCTTACGACACCAAATGTTCCGTTACAGATCCCTCAACCTAAATTTTATGCCATTCCTAATATCCCCAAGGGACCATTACCTCGTAATGCAGCTTCTAATCGCGCTGCCCATAGATATAGTATAGTAGACGACTTGGCGCAATCACCTACTGCCATGTCGACGTTGGAAGTACTCCAATTGTGCCCATATCAAAAGAAATCTCTACTAACTTCCTTGGGTGCAGTATATCCTTCTGACGATCATTTGATTGTCTTCCCTGTTGATACATCAGAACATCCCCCATTGCCTTCATCTGTTGCTTTCCAGATACCAGTTCGAGTCTGTAATGCCATCATCTCCCGATGCATTATTGATGAAGGTGCATCCACCTGTGTGATGTCCGCTACCATTTGGAAACAACTTAAGTCACCTGAGTTGTCCCCCTCCACCATCACTTTGCGTGCTTGGGACAGACACTCCTCCCAGCCCCTTGGCATGTACCGCAACTGTCCAGTGACCCTTGCGGGCAAGACTGTTCATGTCAACATTGAGGTTATTGATGCCCCTTTGGATTACAACATTCTCTTAGGTCATAGTTACACATATGCCATGTCAGTTGTTGCATCCGCGGTGTTCTGCAAGATGTGCTTCCCCCATGAAGGGAAGATCATTACCATTGATCAATTGACTTACTACGAGCCGACATCCGTAACCTCCCCCGAGTCCATTATCTCGTCTATGTCAAATAAGCAGTCTCCAACTCCTCTTACCAGTGTTTCACCTGGAGTCTATAAAGGTTCCTCATTGTTGGGTGCTTTCCCTGGTCCTCCCCCTCTCATCTCAGAGCCTAACTCTATGAGTGTTTGCATGTTACAAGCGTCACGGGTTGCTCTCAAGCAGTCTGGTACATCCGATCAACAACCAGCTCCTCAACACCCTGTTGTTGCCATCCTAGCTGAGCCCTCTGGATCCACCCCTCAGGACCTCCTCTGTTTGTGGGTGCCTCTCCTATGTTTCCACCAGGAACTGTTCCTCCAGGTCTCAACCATCTAGGAGTTATTCCGCTGGGACATTACCCTACAGGCCAAATACCTTTTTTATTTCCCCCTCCGGGAGTATTTTCTATCCCTGTCATGGCTTCGCTGGTCCTTCCTAACATGAATTTGGGGATCCCATTATGGTACATCGATCCCCTTGCAAGCATTCTGCCTAGTCAGTTAAGACCTTATCATGCTTTGACCCCAGTTCAACCGGTCCCTAAGGCCCTTGTTGTTGCTTCAGTTCCATCACAACCTCAACATGAACCCACTCCTATTGCGTAAGCATCCAGATAGGGGGGAAAATATAAAAGGAAAGAACCGAAGGAGAAAGCTCCCCAAGCTCCTCCATCCCCTAAAGCCCCAAAGCTATCACCTCCCTGTGCTTTGTGTAAAGTTGTTGGGCACGCCACCAATAATTGTCCCGAACTTCCTCATCTCAAACCTTTGGTTCATGAAATGTTCCTTGAGTCAAATATCCTTGAAGTCCATGTCAGGGAAAATTTTAAGAACCACCCTAAATTTATATGTATAATAAATTGGTGAATCCCCATGATACATAGGAAAAATGGGAGGAGATTTTATCAATAATACAATATGTATATATAATTTTTTTGGTGAATCTCTCCCTAGATTATATTATCTTGTAAAGTCATGGTGAATCTTTCACTAAATTATAAAATCTTGTAAGATCTTGGCAAATCTTTCACTGAATAATAAAACATTGTGAAGTTTTGACAAATGTTTTGTTAAAGTATGAAACCATATATGATAATAGGAAAACATATTCATTAAACTGTAATATACTAACATACATGTTTGGAAAAAAGAAACATAATTTTCTCTTCCTACAAACAATGTTGAAAGTTTCAGTGGTCATGTTTGTCAAGGTTCTTATTGTACACTCTTTCATATTCTTCTATTAGTTTTGATAATATTCCACAACAAAGTTCTTGTAGGCGTTGATCATGACCACTAGTTTTATCAAGGTAGGAGGGATTAATCTTTTCTCTACCACTTTTGTCAAGCTATCAAATTTCTTTCTTATTCCATAAACTCCAACAACGAGATAAAAAAAAAAAAAAAAAAAACAAAACAAAACAAAACACAACACATCTAGTTTGTTTACCCCAACACGTCAACAAGTAGCAAGCCCCAACTATATAATATAAGAAAGTAGTAGGTATCCCAAAGGCCTGAAGGGGATCTAATGGAAAAAAGTGACCGTTGTCAGAAGCCTTCCAATCAATATATAAATGTAGATTTATTATTATTTTAATTGGAAATCTTCAATTAAATAATAAAATTTAATTACGTCTCTCCCAATCTAAATTTCTTATTAGCATAATTCACTACCTTCATATGTCTTGCATTTTTTAACAATGTTGTAACATATGGATTAATTTCCTTTTTGGTGCACAATCTCCGCCTTTTAGAACAATATGGTGCAATGGCCCAACCCCTACAGATCATTATGACAAACTAAGAATAACAGAGAAGATGAAAGGTTGTACAAACTAGCATATTTTTCAAACAACTAGTCCAACATCAATACCTTAACTTTTTCATGAAGATATCATATTGAGAACTTTTGAAAAATGGTGGGAAATTTGGGTAGTGACTATCTCTCTTCTGCGAGGGTGATGCGGAAAGAGTGATAAGATTTCACTGTTTTGAATTACTTTTTTTTGTTAAATCAGAAAAACCAATATTAATGGAGATATTGGTATTTTTTACTAAATTTTGTGAAGTGACTAAATGTAGCTTTAACCATTCATATTAGGATGTTTTTTACAATATAATTTCCTAAGTCTATTTAATATCTTCATTATCATAAAAACCATCCTATATCCATCTTAACTCTATATCTACCACTCTTAGAGGGATGAAATCTATTTATCCCTCTCACCACTTGGTAGACCTAGAATTGAGATGGATCTAAGTTGCTAGAATTTCCCCTTTAAATAGTCTATGCTCACATGAATACCATGGTATTACCATGGGTTATCATAAACCTGGAGCTTAAAAACTACTATTAGTAATTTATAAAAATTTATAAAAATTAATAAAATTAATAATTGATTTTTTTTTTAAACCAAGTTAGAATGTTTAAGTGACATTAAATTACAAGATCCATTTTTACTCTTGATCTACCAAGCCTCGAGAGGGATCAAATATTTTTTCACTCTATGCTAGTTTTCATGTCATGATATTTGATCCCTCTCGACTTTTAGTAGATCCAAGAGTAAAGATGGATCTATGTTGGTTTAATTTCCTCCTTTAAATAGGCTACATTCCATGTGAATACCATGGGTCAATACCATGTGCCATCTTTATTTTTATTAATACTAATATTAGTGTTAATAATGTTTTTTGCATGGTATTAATAATAATTTGGCCCTTGGTATTTCGCCCATAGTATTGGCCCATAGGCTTCACCTAAACATAACACATTTTTTGAGTGTTCGTAAATATAAAGTGACTTATGGAGTAAATATAAAAAATGGTTTTATTTATTTACCATACCTCTCGCTTATTTATATTTTTATTAATTTACCATACCTCTTTTATAAATATGGTATTTGGCCCATAGGATTCACTTAAATAAAACCATTTTTTTGAGCCTTCTTAAATAGAAAGAGGGTTATGGACTAAATATAAAAAGAGGGTTATGGACTAAATATAAAAAGAGGTTTTATATATTTACCATACCTCTAGTTTATTTATATTTTTATTTATTTACCATACCTATAAAAAGAGGTTTTATTTATTTAACATACCTCCACTTTATTTATATTTTCATTTATTTACACCCTTGCGTGTTCGTAAATATAAAGTGAGTGATTTATGGAGTAAATATAAAAAAAAATGTTTTATTTATTTACCATACCTCTCGTTTATTTATATTTTTATTAATTTACCATATCTCTTTTATAAATATGGTATTTTTCCCATAGGATTCACTTAATTAAAACCTCCATTTTAAATAGAAAGAGGGTTATGGACTAAATATAAAAAGATGTTTTATTTATTTACCATACCTCTAGTTTATTTATATTTATTTATTTACCATACCAAATGAATTTAACATTGCAAAGAAGAAAATCGGGTGATTGTAATGGAATATAACCTCTCAAACCAGGCGAATCGGGTCAAATGTGTCTTTTCATAGTTTATCCGCCCCTTTTTTGGGCTAAAATGAAAAAAATAATTATTTTTTAAATAAAAGTTGGCCTAATTATATGAAATGGGTGTTTTATAAAAATTTCACCCCTCTAAAATGAAAAACCCCTTAAATTTTTCCCTTGTGCTAAAATTCGCCCCTAAAATTTACCATGGTCCATGTTAACATGTCGAGTCCACCCAAGAAACTCAGAACATTACACACCAATCACCCTTGTGCCCTATGTGATCATCATGGTCACTATTCCCATTGTTGCCGTCATCTCAATGAATTTCACGATTGCCTTGAAGCGCTTTGTGAATACGAGGCCACTCATAGTGGAACACCTACTCCCCTACCCGTAGATTCTGGTACCACTAGTAAACCAGAACAGGGAGACTCTGGTCCCACCATTGTGATCCCTCCCCTCGATGTCGAGATGGTGGTCACCATAGGCCATATCCTTTACTTGTCGCCATCATTGAGTTCCTCGCAGGAAAACCTTTCTGAGTTTTCTATTTGTGCTTCTATCGAACCTCTTTTAACAGAATCCTAGGTATTAACATTTGTAGATCCTTCATCTACCAACTTGTCATATACCATTCAAGATGATGTGTATGTGAACCTTCTTTCTCAGGTTGATGCACCAGGTATCGCGACCGCATCATGTAGTTAGTATTCCTCTTGTCCGCCCATCCTCCATTCTGATGAGGACATCATGGAAGCTATGTCTACCCTTGATTACCCTTTCACTTAGGCAAGGGGGCATACTTTTGGAGGATTCTAAAGGCCATCTCCTTCCTGATTCTTCCAATGCAATCTACCTCAAAAAAATTTTCCCATAGCATATCCCTTTGACTTATGTGTCTTTATTTCTTCCATGAAGTTAGGTAGGTTGCATCATCTCATCTATTGTCTTTTTCACCTTTTAGATGGATCCATCATCCACACCATGTATCGGTTATGCCGACAGTGCGAGTCGCTTCTCCAGGAATCTAGCCTCAACAACCTGAGCCATTTTTACCCCGTTGCATACGTTAGTCCTTTCGAATAGCGTGTGCATTAGATCTGCCACCAATAACCAAACCGAATATGATGCAGTGATAGGTTTGTTAGTCGATGCCCTCACTCATCACATCCTTCATCTTCATGTTCGCTTAGATTACTTGCTACTTGTCATGAAATTGAATGGTATGTATCATGTGCATAACCAAGTCCTATTTATAAAATATCTACGAGTTAATCTATTGGTATGTGAATTTGAAACCATTAATTTCAGTCATGTTCCTAGAGCCCAAAATAACTATGTAGATACCATTGCAAATAACATTTTAGATTGGCATTTATCACATGCATATCACAAAAGACAACCATAAACAAACACATGGCGAACCGTCATCGTCATATAAAAATGCATAATCATATTATGTATCACATAAAACATATAAGTGTTTGGAGTCCACCACTCTAAATACATCCAGTACGTGCATAACATACTGGGGGGGGAATGTAGGCCCCTATATCTCATTATCATCCTTTGGAGGATCTCGTGCCAAGTTGGGTCGAGATGCTTGAATCCCTTTTTCGAGCACTCAGAACACAATGGCACTCCACAAACTCCTCCTGCTAGGGGGCATCATTCCCACCTTTGCATACCAGATCAGTCCCCTCCATCACATATGTTTGTGAGTAGTATCCCATGCTTGGGGGCATGATGGTTTTCCCCTGGCCATCTTCTCAATTGATTAACATAAGTCTCGGCCTAGATCCCATCGGATCTAGGTATGGTCGATTATCCTCCCATTCCTTGGATAGTTTGTCCTACCGGCCTCTCCAGCGAGCCATATTCATGTCACATATAGTATATGTTTGATACCATATCTTCAAATATTCTACTCTATGTTTACATAATCCCCATGTTTTACTTCATGGGTGAGGATGATTCTGGACCTCCTCTAGTAGTTCATTCTCGTTTTCCTCTTCCCTTGATTCTTCACCAGGAACCATCATTCCAAGAAGCATTAAGTCCATCTTTAGACAAGTATGGACACTTTCATGAAAGTCACGGGTACTGATTTTGATGGTTGGTTTGTCCACTACGATCTCCATAATATTTAGGGCCTTCTCCTCCTCTCAAATTGGAGGGAAACACCCTTTTATAAAAAAATCCACAATTTTTCTGTCGACCATTGCGACCAAACCATAGCTCAGTTTGATGAACTGTAAGCACCATTGGAAAGATATCATTGTGTACTATAATGGGTCTTCCTCATTTTTTTATGATTTGACACTTCACCACAAAGACATTTGTCCAAGAAGGGTCACTTCATCGCCTCTCAAAATTGAATTTCTTCATAAAGCGACACTTGTACTTTGAGGACCACCTCCTCTTAATATTTTTTGTACCACATGTCGATTTTTGTCATGAGTAACCATCTTTTACTCATGTTTTCAAGGTCCACATTGGGCCTCTTCTGTGTGGCAGTGTCATCAATTCACCCTTGTTCAGAGCATCCGTGATGAATCACCCTTGCATCCATGGAGTCTGTTTCACATCCCATTTTATCATGTCATAGTATTCCATCCATATTTGCATATCGTTCATCCTGTGTTGCCTATTTTTGCCTCCAGTCATACTATCCCCATCCCCTCCAAAGTTGAGTCAGTCGTTGCCAGGTTAACCGTGCACTTTATGCTTTGGCAAGGGAAGTCCTATGTTTGTCCCTTAGTACCACTTTTCCCATTATCCCTGATGTCTTTCCATTAGTCACATTACTATTTTTCCTCACGCCTTAGTTGAGGATCCCCATTGCCTCACCTATCGTGGGCCCTATTCTATCAACATCAACTCATTTATTCCAAAAGAACGACCGAGAGGGTAGTGTATCTTGGTTCCAGCTTCCGTTCTTGTTCAACACCTCAAATCGATCAGAGGGACTCATTATTTCCCTTTGACTTGGTTGTTTCATGTTCATGATTCATACACTTGATGGTCCAGTGACACAACAGATTGTACCAGTGATTCCCGGGTGTGTGTGAGATGTTTCAAACCTCATGAGGGAGTGGCCCTTCAAGTAGTCCCCCACATGCTTGGATGCGTTTCTATTATGCTACAGCCTCAGATGTAGTTTAGTAGAGTTGATGGGTTTAGTTCCTATTGATCGCAGTGTCCATAGCATGCACGTCTAGTTCATATGATCCATTCAATTTTGCAGAGCCCTTCCCTATTCAACAAGTCTTCTTCGGTTGTTCTACCCTCCCTCCCACCCATTTTTCTAAGGGAAGGGTCCTTATATCTCATGTACTCATATATTATTATATTCAATCTTGGCTCATGTTTTTCTAGGTGCATTATGTATATGGGATACATTGTATTATTTTCTAGCTCTGTTATGCCAACATGTCATGTACCATTCAGCATGTACTTCATTTCTCAGTTTTATGTTTCTAGGCGCACCATTATTTTTGTACTAAGTTATCTCTGCGGGTATGGGTATGCCTCTCCCGCCTCATTGAGGTTCGGTACCACAACATAAAAGGAGACTTGCATTAGTCTCGCCCCCTCTGTCCCTATCCTCTTTCACTTTAGCTTTATTGGTCTCTCTCTCTCTCTCTCTGAATCCCCTATGTTGTCTAGTGATTGTGTCTTTACAACATACTTCGGTCATACGTTTGATCCTAACACTCGTACGTTTGGGGGAAATTTGTTATCACCAAAAAATTGATCATATAGCCTAATTTACTAGATGGATCGAAGTACACCATGTAAAGCCAATTTTACCATTGTAAAATTGCTTTCGTTGTAAGAAATTACTTAATAAACCATCTTTGTTAAGTAATTTATAAGCAAACTCATGAAGAATAATTAAATAAATCACTATTTTTTTTATTTTCTTCTAGGAATAATTAACTAAACCATTGTTGAATTATTATTCCTTGTCATATTTGACCCAACTATGAAAATAAACAGATAAATAAATAATTATCTTATTTTTATCTAAGAATAATTAATTAATCACTAATTAATTATTATTCTTTATCAAATTTGACTAAATCCCTTAGGAATAATTAAATAAATCATTATGTGTTTATTATTCCTTAATCAATTTCTTGAGATGATAAATAAATCATTTATTTATTTATTATTTTTAAATAAAAGTTTAAATACTTTTTCCCTCATAACCAAATATAATAAAATATTCCAAGTGGTTATTCTAAGAATGGGGTTAATAATATTTTATTATTGCTCATTATTTGAGGATAACTCAATATTTTGTTATGAACAAAAGGATTTTCCATTCACTATTCACTTTGATTATTTTCATTGTTGCACTCACTATTGTAACTCTGATTATTATTAGTGTCACACACCATTTCTTCCATTTGAGTTCCCATTGAGCTCAAACATTTTATTTGTTGGGTTTTGTTAAACACACATGGGCAACAAGAGAATTTGAAGGATAAAACATGAGAATCCATTTTTATTAACAAGAGATATACATTTATAGTACATGGTTTGACCATTGGGTTTCACATCCTAAGGTCTCTTGGACTCCTTTTGTTTATTTGGCTTCCACACTAACCCATTGAGGATTAGGTGTCCAACATTCCCCCCCTTAATCCAAAGGGTTATGTATGAGTCCAAGAAGAGAGCTGTAATACAAAATGTGAAAAAATGCATGGCAGCACTAGGCTGAATGTGCTCTCTGAAATGTTGGTATAAAGGGTGGTGGTTTAAGGATGACCACCAACACTGGAATGCTTAGTGCAGTTCTTGGAACTCTTCCAAAATTGGCAAGAAGTTGAAGTCTTCTGCTAGAGGAAGTGCTCCTATTGTTTTGAAGAGGGAAACCTTCAACCATGAAAGGGAGGTATCGCCCTGCATAAAAGGGAGAACTTCAACCTGAAAAGGGAAGTCTCAACCTGTGATGGTTTAAGGATGACCAACAACTCTGGAATGCTTAATGCAATTCCTGGAACTTTTCCAAAACTGGCAAGAAAATGAAGTCTTCTACTAGAGGAAGTGTTCTCAATTTTGTTCCTAGAATTCTTCCGAAACTGGCAAGAAGCTAAAGTCTTCTGCTAGAGGAAGTGTCCCAGATTACCAACTAAAGGCATGCTTAGGGGCATCTTTGTCACTGGCTACAACTCTGAAATTGGTGCAACAGGTTGTGGCTCAGGCTCGCTTGATGTGACTTTGAAGCTTGTAGATGACCATCATTTCCCCCCGTGTCAGATACAAGGTGAGATGATGGAGAAAACTCAACCGCAAGACTGTTCAATACTCTGGAACAAGTTATGACATGTGATTGGAATATCTTCTTGGCTATTGATGCCCATTGCCAAGAAGTGATCCATCCAAGATGAATCTTTTTTCTTGCAGGATGTTTGTTTCTGAAGCATCTGTGTGAAGAATGGGTGGTTGTATGACAGTGCTTACATGGATGAAGATCAAAACAATGATCTTTCAAATGACCAACTTGGTCATAGTGTTGGCATTTTACAATCTGTTGTTTTTGTGGTTGTTATGGAAGAGGGCCAGAATCTGGAACAGTTGGATGTGAACTGTCATGAAGGAATCCAGCATTCTGAAACTGAATGGGATTTGAGTAGTCTGGAATATGAAAGGACAAGTCCTTCTCATATCCAAGACCAGTTTTGTGCTTGTTTTGGACAAGCTATTCCCAAGGTCTGATGATGGGCTTGGGAAGTGCAGACTGAGTTTCTGCATCTGCATGTACAACTGCTGCTTTATTGGGTACTAAATCTGAACCAACTGTAACATTAGTGACTTGCTTCTGATGGATTGTAGTCTCAATGTTCTGAATAGAAACATGTTCAAAATGAATCTTCTGTTTTAATTCTTCTTGTTGTAGCTGAGTTTCGAGTTGTAAAAAATCAATTTTCTCTTGTGCATTTTGTAGACAGACCTGAATGTATATGAGAGAAACTTTGCCGACTTTTAATGTATCATTAGTAGTAGACAATATCAGAGTTTTGAGGAACTTTAATACTTCATTGATTCTGGCCATTTTTTATTCAATGTTAGATTTACACCTTAAAAACTAATCACAACTACTACTCAATGCAGAAAAGTAATACCCACTCATAGTACACAACAATATCCTTTATAAATGTGCAGCAAATGATCAGTGTGCAACCAACAAGCACCAATTACAATCCATTACATAAAAGTAAGAGTTTACTCATGACCAACACTATGTTCTGACAATACAACCGACTAAACTTTTCTCCACAAATGATTACTTTTATTTTTCAAAACAATCATTGCATTTATACAGCCCACCAAACTCTTATACAACAGTCGAAGTAACAAGGAATCAATGCATCTATATATTGATTGTGTTTGTATCTCTTCGACCTCCAAATCTACAGGTTGCTTGCATTTTGCATGACACACAAGCGCCACAAAATTATGTTAATTGGAAATACTGCAAGTATACAAACTTTAAGCCTTCTGTAACGTCTTGAAGCATACCAGGAAGCAGCTTAAGTATTCATTCAACTCTATAATTATTTCTTTCCCAAAATTTGCAAGGAGCCAACAAACCAGACAATGCGAATTTATTGAAAACTTTTATATCTCAACACCTGCTATGTGTTCCTACTAGAAAATCCTTTTATATGTTGACTTCACTCTTTGAATGGCATAATTTTGTTCAAACTCAGAAAACCATACCATGTTACTTCTTTCTCCCAGTGCGAACTCAACAGTGAGAAACTTGCCCTGTGAGGAAGGGAACTTGTTCTTCTTTGGATTTGAAGCCTACAACATTAATGATCCCTCCTTTCATACACAAGACTTCCAAATTTGTCCATGGACATCACCTGTAAGAAATATTTATGAAAAATAGAACATGAGTTGAACAAAATCAACTGATAACATTTTTGATATGGAACCTAATATTTGATGACAGCCATTAGTATAGATACATATAATAGTTATATCCCATGACAGCTCCGTGCTTAGCTTGAGAAATATGCTACCCATAAATGGAAGCATAAGTCCACACTATATGATAGCGCGTGTTTTAGCACCCAAGCCACTTCAACTCTGAATTGTGTTAATACGCAGGCCCTTGCAACAACAACTAAAGGCAACATAATGACCCACAACCACTTAAATGTGACTCCTAGGGCTCGTGGGCATGCCTAGAAACAAAATGTGTCCCCTTGAGAACAATACTTCACCTCCTATAAACCATATGCTCTAGTATTTGAGTGATATGCAACCCAAGAAGAAAATGTAACTCGGCCCACAATGCGACTAGCCTGAAACTTTCGCTGGGTATTCAAACTATCTCTTGAATGAGGGAAATGATTGCTAGTTCCTTCAATAAGCCACCAAAAGGGAAAGAAATCTACTTTATCTTTGAAAACAAAAATAGTGTACTCCTCTAAATTGTGATGCGGGCTTTACATGCTTGTTGTACCAACTGTACACAAACGAAGTTTCAGTTTCTCTGAATAAACAAAGGGTGTTTCACTAGTTTTGAAAGACCGCACGCTATTTCTGCACCAGTTTTGAAAGACCGTGTTGTTTCTTGCTTCCCAAGAATGCTAGGCTTCACCAATAGCACCAAGAGACTCGTTTCAAGGAAAATTAGCAAAGGGATAGAGTCTGACTTCTGAAGAAATTACAGTGCGTAGTAGAGTAGGCAATGGCACGCTAGAAGCAGTGTAATACCAGAACGCCAAACACAACGTATTGGGAGCCAAACGCAACGTATTGAGAGGGAGAGTGATATGATATGGAGGCCAGCAAAGTATTGGGACCAACGTGAAGTTACTGCTTGAAGTTATTCATTCAGCCTTGCTTGTGTTGGTCAATCTTGTGTGTCCTCTTCCGTCTCTCAGCAGCAAACCAGTTATTGCACTACAAGGCCAAAATGCACTTTCAAGTCAATGAAGTAAAAGAATGCAATGCGGATCCACAATGAAGGTGTGTTTGGGTCACTTGTTCCATTCCAATAGCACTACGACTCTCCAGCTCCCAAAGAAAGTGATGAGCCCTAACAATGTACAATTATTTGGGCTCATTCAACTTCCTAATTTGACTTGATCCATCATCCTCATTTGTTTATTACATGTTTTTGATTATTTTTATGTTAATAGAGTGAATTTGGTTAGTCATTATGCCAACAAGTCTAATGGGTGCTTTGTGTAGCCTTGTTGGTCAACTTGGAGACAAATTTGAAGGTCTTAATGAGCACTTGGCAGCCAAATTCGTGGGAGAACAAGCTAGAGGATTTGTAGGAAGGTGTCCCCCTCATTTATGGGCCCTTACCTCGAATTCTCCACCATCAGCTCGGAGTTCAAGGGCCACCGAATCAATCAGCTCAAGGGCAGCCAAGCAAGTCAAGTTGGACTGCTGTTAACTCCAAGTCTTGGGCAGCCAAGTCCCTAAATTTTAGGAGGACTGTTGGGTCCTCAAATTGTATAAATAAGAAGGCTTGGGGCCTCATTTTGGTTAGCTAGTGGGTAGTCATTTTGGGTAGCTAGTTAGTCAATTTGGGGATAGCTAGTTAGTCAATTTGGTTAGTCATGTTGTAGCTCGGTTTTTGCTCCTTGTAAGCCAGTTTTGGCATGTCATTAGATTCATGATTATTCAATAAAGACAGGCAGCTTTTGATCCAAATCTGAGTTTTAAGAGAGCAATAGACCTCTTCCTCCTTGTAATGTTATTTCTTTTTCCTTGCAGCACTTTATTTCCTCTGTTTTGTCATGCATTTAGAATTTCCAGCCTGCTGATTTGATTTGTTTTATGTGATTGAAGTAGGATTAGTTTATGCTTTAAGTGTTTTTAGTTGTTTGCAAGCTGCAACATAGTTACCTTAATCATAGATCCATCCATGCACTCTGATCTTAAGCATTACTTCTACATTTCACTTCCATGCATGAGTTTCATTTCTTGGTTTTCCATTGTTGTTCATAGGTTTCATGGCACAGTTATCATAGGTTAATGAATTTCTCGTTTTGGGTGCATAAGTCATTTGTTTCATTTACGCTCTTCCTTATCAGTCCACTTCCTTCTTCTTCTTCTTGATCTCTCCTCAATCCACCTAATCAGCCTCTGTCCAGCTCATCTACCCTCCAACTCATCCATTAATCACTTAGCTCTATCTACTTAAACTTTCGTTGATCCCATCCTTCCAACCATCAACCCACTGCATGCACTCTTCCTCCATCTGATTCCTCTGCTCCTGAGCCATCACCAGCTCCATCTCCATCCCACCTATCCTTCCACACCACTCCAACACTTCACCATCTCCCAAAAACCTCCACGGCCAAACATCCTGTAGAACTGCACAGACATCCTGTAGAAACCAGAGTATCCTGTAGGATCCCCTGCAGACTTCCTGTAGGAGGCCACTCACTCGGTTGCCGAGCTTCTGAATGTGAGGAACCTCTGTGGAAGGATGCTAAGGGTCCCTAGGGACCTCTCCTAGCCTCCCCAACCTGTCCCATGCTTTCCTTCCTTCTCCAACCCATCTGCACAACCAAACCCTAGTTAGCACAAAATCACAATCATTCCATACACTTAAAGGAAAAATACAAAAACATGTCTTTTATGATGCAAGTAGCTTAGATCCATGCATTTTCACTTATTAGAGGTAATGACAGCATTGGTAGAAGTTTTATTCACATTCTTTGCATTGTAGAGGTTAGACTAGTCAAATTAGGGTTTCCTAGGTTTACATGCTTTGATTTGCTTTCAGTTCATTTTGTCAAGTAAAGTAGCTTTCCTTTGAGAATAGCTTTCGTCCATCAATTAGCAAGCTTCTTCTGAGAGCCTATAGAAGTTGGCTTGAGCCCTAGCGGACTTGTGCCAGCTGACCAAGTGACAGCTGCGACAAGAGCTGGTACTTGTGCATATAGCACCGCCGCTTCCAAGTTTGTACGAACTACCGGGTTGATAGAATTAAGAGACAGGAAGCCCCAGGAGTTGTAGCATTATTGCTACAATACTGGAGCTCACCAGAAAGCAGAAGCAAAGATGGTGAACATAATATTAATAACACATCGTAGCTAGGTAGAAGGGGTCATCCCATTGGTTCCAGAAACAAATAGAAAGGGAAGCCTGTACATTACAAAAAGAGCCATGACGCAATGATGCCTTATGTTGTGCAAGTTCAACTCGGGGTTGATATAGTTCAGTCCCTACATGGATTTTACCACAGGCAATGGGGATCCAAATTACAATGGAGAACGTAATGGGATAGTTGCTTAATCTGTTCCTCCTAGAAGTAGTCAGGTAGCTGCACCATCTTCCACGCTAGCACTAGTTGGAGACCGTAGAATATCTCTAGGTCCAAGGGCAGGTATTTGATGGGTAACTACCTCTAGGTCCAGGAGCAGGTATTCGATGGGAATACCAAGCATTATCCATTATCACTCAGAGAGCAGATTATTACGAATGAGCAGATTCAGAATGGCAGAGACATAATTAGATGAAATGGCTTGGTGCATGTAAGTAGCAGACCTGATAGACAGAGGTGGCAGCTAGAATTTTGCTGAGAAAATATTCATAAGTGATGGCAGAAATGATCTACACATAAAGGCCATTAAAAAAATGGCTCAAAGAAATTATGCAGGGCAGGAATACAACTGCTCTGATACCATGTTAAACACACATGGGCAGCAAGAGAATCTGAAGGATAAAACATGAGAATCCATTTTTATTAATAAGAGATATAAATTTATAGTACATGGTTTGACCATTGGGTTTCACATCCCAAGGTCTCTTGGACTCCTTTTGTCTATTCGACTTCCACACTAACCCATTGAGGATTAGGTGTCCAACTGGTTTACACATTATAGAGGAGAGAGACTCTACACAAGATGAAGACGTTTGAGGATAGCAAAGAACCCATCCCATAGAGGCGGACCAGTAACATTTATTTGTTCCCTTCACCAGTGTTATAATAAAATCTATTCTTTGTATATCTGGTTTTGCAATGGATGATTGAAGTTATTACTATTTCTTTTTTCTGTTTAACTATGATTGTGGCATAGATCAGGACTTTGGTAGGTTTTGTTTCTATTAGTTGCTGCAGTTCTACAATGTTTAGCAACCATTTATATTGTTGAGACTATTTGTCATCCATAGTCTTAAGTGGGTTCTTTTCGTACATCTTTGAGAAGAAAACACTACTACACTAAAGATGAGAGTAGAGTTGATATTATCTTAAAGGAAAACACTTTGTTTACCTTATTGTGAACATGGAATAAATAGATAGGGAGTTTAGGGAATGTGGCCTTGTAACATGCTATAGACAGTGTTCCCAAAACTATGCTTACGCTAATTATTTCGCATGTCGAGATGACCTAAACTAAGGAAAATGATTAAACAATTAAAAATACCTTCAACAAAATAAAGTATGAATATTGGAAGCACTACCACAAATAACTAAAGTAAAGTTTATGAACCCAATCTTCACATAAATACCAATTTATTGTTTTTTTGTGATGCACAAAGTTTGCATTTCAACCCATAGTCCATGAATAGGCATAATAGAAGGAAGCGCAATGCCCTATAACATATTTTTCAACAATAGGTCAACAAGTTTCCTTACAAATTTCTACATTCAACTCATCCAAACAACATAAAGAACTTGAGCTCTGACCTCTATCTAATAAACCTACAATGAAAAACATGATTGAATGCCAAAGGAATGTGCTCAGCTTACTTCCTTGCCCAAGTGTGATCTTGCCCCTATAAAGGCTCAAACGAGACCACCATACACAACATAAAAGAAGGATAATTTGGAATGTGGAACTTAGAGATGAATGTGTTAAACCAATGATTTTATTGGATTTTGTCTCTTATAGTAAATAGATGGACACAAACCAAACTCGTTCTAAATTATAATGAAAGATATGAAAAATAATGTGGTAATTGATGGAAAACAATTGGAATCTCTCCCATGAATTGGCTCTTTGACACATCTAAAACATATATGTCTCTACTTCATCCAAGTAATGTATCATTTCATGTTGTACAATTGTAATTATTTTGTAATCATGGATGAATATAGAAAACTCATTGAAACAAAAGGGACCAAAATATCATTTAGGCAAAGAGAATAAAAAGTTACCAACAAGGCAACAAATGCTAGAGGAAGGCTCATGCCCCTATTAAGAGCCAAATGGTCTTTTATTTTATATTATTCTTCAACAATCCTAAAGCTAAGGGTGGTGGCCTTTCCAACGTTGTCACCTCGGGCTTGTTGGAATTATTGTCATTAATGTCAAAGAATAAATGTTTTCATTAATAAGGCATCACAATACACATGACATTAAGGTTTGAAAATATAAGAAAAGAAATGGGTGTGCATGAAAAAAGTAAAAATCATATGATATTGGGTTTGGAAACCCATGGTATTTTCCCATGGTATGTGGAAAAGAAATAAAAAAGGAATTAATTATTTAATTAATGGGTGTAGTGTCTTTTTGAATTAATATGTCCCTTCATGAAGGGTTCTGATAAAGTATTAAGAGAAAGGATGTGGGTGAAAATGTAGTATTCTTTTGAAGAAAAGGATGAGAAAAGATCGAATATCATTTTGAAAGGGGAGAGTGTGAAATCATTTTGATGTCAGTTTGGCTTTTTTGTTATAGCTTATTTTTTTTGTTTTGTTTCAAACCTTGAAAATTTGAGGGGCTGGAAGTGAAATCTATAAGTACATGTGATCAATATGTTTGACTTTGGTTCATTATACTTTCTAAGATATGCATTGTGGAAGTTAGGGTTCCTACATGCTCTTGAAATCAATTTCATGAGCCAGTTTAGAATTTTCACTATAACTTATTTTATACGATGTTTTAGACCTTTAAATTTTGAGGAGATGGAGGCGAGATCTATGGGTACATGTGGAAACAATTTTAGACATTAGTTAGGTACACTTTATAAGATATGCCTTGTGGAAGTTAGGGTTCTTGAATGCTCCTAAAATCAGTTTTGAATATTTCCAGTGTGGAATTTTCACTATAATTTATTTTCGGGGATGTCTCATTTTATGAAATTTGGAGGAGATAGGGGCAATATTTGTGGGTACATGTGCTCAAAATTTTAGATATTCTTTCATTATATTTTACGAGATATTTCATTTGTAAGTTAGGGTTCACAAATGCTACTTGAATCAATTTCAAATAGGTCAGACTAGAATTTTTTTTATAACTTCATTTTTGAGACTTTTTAGAAAGTAAAATTTTTAAACAATTGAGGAGACATATATAAGTACCTCAGATAAAAGTTTCAAACTTTGATTTGTTATACTTTCATAGATATTCCTTGTGGAAATTAGGGTTTTTGAATGGTATTGAAATTAGTTTCAAATAAGTTAGTTTTGCGTTATTGTTATAACTTCTATTTTTGGAACTTTTCATAATATGAAATTTTCAAAGAACGGAGGAGACATATACAAGTATGTTAGGTAAATGTAACATCTCCCTCTTCTACCCCTTATTATTTTAATGATGATTTTGGTTGTAACGCCAGTATGGAAGGTCCATGATTGGTTGGACCTCTATTTAAACATATGTCAATTTTCATTTAACAACTAATAACTTAAATAACAAAACTGAAGGTTGGACAAACTTATGAATCCTTAGCCTGAGGGAAAATTTATTGATATCCTATTTTACTTGAATCTTATTTAATTCCTAAAGCCACTTTCTTAACCACCTGGCTTGAAAAGCCACAACCCATATGCATCATAATTAAATGTCGAGGTTGCTTAATCAGGTAGTCAATTGTCTGATAGTTTACTCTGATACGATTAGGAGTGAATGAAGTTGGAAGAATTCCATGAATATTATTGATGAGATTAGACAAAGGTGATGGAAAGGCAGGCGGTGCCCCTTTTTCCTCTCTCTCACAAATTGAAAACACACGGGAAGAGAACACATTGAAGAAGGGAATTGGGATATTTTAGCGACAAAGGAGATGAATAGACACAAAGTGATCTGGATTGGATCGTTATATTTTTTTCATTTATCTCGATGCATTCAAAGTGGGAAAAGTGAAGGAATCAGCTCACGAGACCCTTTTTACCTGTGGGACCCAGTTTGGCAAAGTGGGGTTTGAAACCTTCTGGGAGCATTTTGAGGCATCAAATGATATTTTTTCGCAGTAAAACTTTGTTTCTTTAGCACCACGCCATTTCATGCTATTCTACACATAGGGATATTTCCAACGATGCAATAAGCGAGTCAATCAGAGCCTGTATGTGAAAGTTATGCCACTCAGAAGTTGACCTTCCTGTTTTCACCACCATGGTACGAGAGGATGCTGTGTGTAGAAATTAGGCTATATATTTGAAACTACTCATGAATTTTTAATCAAAATTACAATATACAAACCGACACTACTACTTTGCGAACATTAATTCATAATTTAGAAGAAAAATCTCAGACATGCAAGAAGAAATAAAACACTTGCAACAAGTATTTTTATCTGGGGAAAGCAATCTGCTAAAAACACCAATTCCTGCTTTCATTAATCAAATGAATAGAGATGTATTACAATTTCTTTGCTCAACTAAGCTCACCCTACAAGTGCACAACCTATCTCTCTACTCACTAAAGTCCTTTGACCCAAAATTAGTCAATTTTTGCCTTGGCTTGAGCTCCTATTTCTTTACATTGTTCCTTGAGGAATTAGCCCCTATTATTTAGTAAATTCCTCTAATTGAATTGTGCAATTCCTTAGGCTGGTCATCTGACTACATGCAACACTTGTACACTCAAGAATAGTCTACAATTTATGTTACACTACCTTGGAAAATCCACTTCAATTAGGTAACTCAAATTCTAGCTAGTGCATGCAGTTTGAATTGAAGTCCCACTGCTTAACTAATCCTCCACTAGTTCCTCCAAAAGTTGGAAATAGTGTAACTGAAAACAATATGAAATAATTGATTTTGATTGCTACAAACTAGAAATCACACATGCAGAACTAAACTCTAACTCCTCCAAATTGAATTTACTAAGTAAACTGGGTGACACAAGCCATGTCACATAAGTTAGCATCATCCAAGTTGTCTGCTGATGTGGAAATTTGATTTTCTTAATTTAATAAAGGAAAAATCAAATTGAGAATTTATTACTGCATTTTTCAACACTCCCTCTCAGCAAGAAAGGGATTATCAACTGGACATATCCTGCACTTGTGGAACTCGAACCTCCCTCTTGACAAGGCCTTTGTCAAAATGTCAACATCTTGTTCCTTTGTTGGGATGTACTTCAAAAACATTGCCTCTAAAGACAGTCCCATAAATGGTGATACCAGATATCTATATGCTTGTATCAATCGTGAAAAACATGATTTTCAAAGAGCTTTATGCAACTCAGATTATTACAATAGATCACAGTTGGATCCATCATTTGACCAAACAATCCAATAAGTATCTTTCTCATCTAGATCTCCTCACATTTTTCTTGACTGGCAACCATGTATTAAGCTTATGTTGAGCTGAGTGCCACAAATATTTTCTTTCTGTTGTACCAAAAAACCACTGTGGACCCAACACTAAAAATTCCACCTGATGTACTCTTTCAGTTTGATGGACTCCCCACCCAATCTGCATCTGTGAAGCCACATATCTTTGTTGATTTATGGTAGCATCGGATGTGCTCTAAGCCTAAAAAATTGTAGGGAGGCTTGGACACATGTATTCCATAATACCCAGAATTGTTTTGGGAAATTCCACCTGGAGATAGTTTTATTAAAATAATTAATTATTTTTAATGGGTGCCTAAGTCTAAACTTAGGAAATTAAAATAATTAAAGGGTATTAATCAAACTATGGGTGAATCTTCTAGAAGAAGATGAGGATCAAGTCAATATGATTTGAGCCATTGATTAGAATCTAATATGGGATGCTGATTACTCAATTGGAGGATTATAAGGATTTTTATGGGTATTTGGAGGACACACGGGGCAGATACTCAGTTACCCAAGTAAGATCAGTTTTCTCACTGGTCGAAGTTCGGCAAGAGGAAATTGAATCAGAGGGAGAGTTGCAGGTGAGAAGGAGAGAGGGAATCAACATCAGTCAAGGGTGTAGGATCAGAAAGAATATGCAGAGTAGAGGAGGGACAATGCCCCATCCATGTAGGTTCTTAACGTTCTAGCTAGTAGGTTAGAGGTTGTGACTGCATAGTCCCTACGCAGAAGCTAACGCAGTGAGACACAAAGGGGGCAGTAGGTCCTCTCCAGAGTCAGGATTTAGTTGAGAAGCATGAGAATATCGTCTGTAATATTTATCATAGAAATTCCTCTTCTATTCTACTGGTTGTATCTTGTACATGAAACTTTTGTTGAAGATCAATAAAGAAACGCTCATCTGCTACATCAGTTTTCCCACATTGGGTTTTTACAGGGACAATTATCTGAAAATAATTGTGTCATTGTGATTATACTTGTGCTAGTATTTTTCCTTGCATTTACTTTCCATAGTACTTTAATTGTGAAGGTTGCAGTAGAATTTATTTCAATATTTGTTGTAGAAACACTATGAATAACTTATTTATGAAATAAGAAGTAGAAGAAGTAATATCACTCACCGCAGTTGGATTTTTATTTAGAAATTTTCACATGGTATTAGAGCTAAGTTAAGCAGGAGTGCAGACCGGAAGAGCCAACATTGAATAAGGGAATTCTAAATTGTTTCATGGGCAAAAAATCGAATCTCTAGAGGAATTACGCAGTCCAGTTTAAGAGGGAAAATTTTTCATAGGAAAATCTCTTTGAAAGAGTCGACAGAGAGGAAGATTTCCATATTGAAGGTTCTCAATGATAGAGGGATAAACGTAGAAGCTTCATAGAGCAATGTTCAGGTGAAGACGCGGTTTTTCTACAACAGTTACTGGGACAAAAAAGCGTCAGAAATCGATAAGAAAAATAGCACAAATAAGGATGGAAAATCAAGATGTCTCTGAATTATCTTCCAGATTAGAAGAAGAATTCACATGCATGTCAATTTCAATGTCAATAGATGTTTGGTACATTGATAGAGGGGCTTCAACCCATATGACCAGAATACGAGAATATTTCTTGAGCTATCAAGAAGAACAAATGGACTTCCAGATTAATATGGGAAACAAAATGAAGTATACTCCATTATGGAGAGGCACCATAACATTTCAGACAGAAGCCAAAACCAACGTCCGAGCCACTAATGTTCTGCATGTGCCCAGGTTAGGAATGAATCTAATTTCAGTGTCCCAATTACGGGACAAGGGATACAATGTATACTTCATTAGAAGGAAAGTATACGTCAAACATCCAAGTTGGAAGAAGAAGAAACAAATTTGAGCTCGAAGCAATATACTGTATAGATTGCAGCTCAAGTCTCTAATGGAACTGATAGGCATCAATTATAATGGTGAAAAAGAATTGAATGAACTGTGGCATAGGCAAATGGGACACTTACACCATGGAGCACTCAAGATGCTCAAAGATACTATTACATGAGTTCCAGTCCTTAGTACTGAGCATGATGATGATGCAGCGGATGCATACTAGGGAATTACACTAAAGCAACTTTTTCCAAAAGTAACAACAGAGCGGAAGGCATATTCGGATTGATACACTCAGATATTTGTGGCCCAATGTCCACAAGAGCTCTTAGTGGTGGCAAATACTTTGTCACCTTTATTGATGATCACTCTAGAAAAACCTGGATCTATTTCTTAAAGACCAATGATGAGGTCTTTGATCAATTCAAAGAGTTTAAGGCTCTCGTAGAGAACATGACAAGGTAAAAGATAGAGTTATTGCATTCAAATAATAGTGTAGAGTACACAGACAAATATTTTACGAATTTCTGCGCAAAGGAGGGCATCAAAAGAGAATGGACAACTCCATATAATCCAGAGCAGAATGGAGTATCAGAGCGAAAGAATAGAACTATTTTTGGGGCGGAAAAGACTATGTTGTATGACCAAGACTTGCCTAGGTTCTTATGGGCAGAGCCTTGCAACACAACGATGTATGGAGTAGCAGAGTGAAAGAATAGAACTATTTTTGGGGCGGAAAAGACTATGTTGTATGACCAAGACTTGCCTAGGTTCTTATGGGCATAGCCTTGCAACACAAGGATGTATAACCAGAATAGAACTCCTCATAGAGCATTGGAGAAGAAAACACCTAAAGGTGTCTTCACAGGGAAGAAGTTGGAGGTGAGTCATCTCAGGATATTCAGAAGTGTGGCATATTGTCACATTCCAAACGAGAAGCATAATAAAATGGATTAGGCTTCGAAAAAGGGGTACCTCGTAGGATATAATGAGACTTTGAGGGCATACAAAATCTACATTCCTAGCAGCAAGAAGATTGTAGTAAGATGAGATGCAAAGTTCATGAAGGATAGAGCTTTCTAGAAATCTCTAGAGATTCTAGTAGAAGGCCAGTTAGTCCAATAACAGTAGGGGCAGTAAGGAGGACAAGCATGAGGAAAAGCACTTGGATCGAGCACAGTGACCAACACCAATATTTCCTCAGAAGTAGGAAATGCAGGAAGTTCTTAGCATATGGAATAATAGGAACATGAGGGGGATTTGATTGAGCCTCCCACCATTAGTGGTAGAATTAGTAGGGAAATATGGCAGATGCTAAAGGACCCAGAGGAGTGTATCGGAGCTCCTAAAACCAAGAAGAGGCAGCGTAGACAACCTGATAGGTGCCAAACCTTGGTAGAACAGGTTGAAGAACCCTCCAACTTTCAGGAAGACATACAACACCAAGTTTGGGTGGATGCCATGGTAGAAGAGTATAGTTCTATCATGATGAATGATGTCTGGGAAGTGGTACCTAGATAAGAGGATAAATTAGTTGTAAGATCAAGGTGGATCTACAAGATCAAGTATGCTACAGATGGCAGCATAGAGAAGTACAAGGCCAGGTTCGTGGCTAAGGGGTATGCATAAAATGAAGGAATAGACTATGAGGAGACCTTCATCCCAGTAGCCACATATACCTCTATTAGATCCGTTATATCACTAACAGCTCAAATGGGATGGGAGATTCACTAGATTGGTGTCAAGATAGCATTGTTGAATGGGGTGATAGAAGAAAAGGTGTATATAGAACAGCCCGAAGTCTTCGAAATTCATGAAAAGAGAACTCATGTATGTAGGTTCAAGAAAGTCCCGTATGGGCTCAAGTAGACACCTAGAGCATGGTATGGTCAGATTGGCAGTTACTTGCAGTAGTTGGGATTCGTCAAGACTGATGTTGATCTCAATCTCTACTATCTAATGGTGGAGAATGAGCCACTTATTCTGGTATTATATGTGGATGACTTGTTTCTAACAAGGTCATCTAGGCTCATAAAGGACTACAAGAAGAATCTTGAAGGAGAATTTGACATGAAGGATATGGGGTTGATGCATTATTTTCTAGGGTTGGAAGTTTGGCAAAAGGATGGGGAGATCTTCCTTGGGCAAGGAAGATGTTCTACATAGATTCTGAAGAGATTCAGAATGCAGGATTTTCGACCCATGGCAACGCCCATGATCACCAACTGAAATAAAATAGATGCATTAGGAGATAAGGAGGTGGACCCCACCTTGTACAGACAGCTCATTGGGCCGCTCATGTATCTAGTTAACACTAGGCCAGACATTTTCTTCGTTGTCAACACCCTTAGTCAGTTCATGGTGGAACCGAAAAGGGTGCATTGGGTATTAGCTAGGCCGATTCTTAGATATGTGTGTGGAACAATTGGATATGGGTTGAACTACACTCGAGGAGATGACATCAGATTGAATGGATTCACAGATGCAAATTAGGTAGGTAGTTCAGTAGACAAGAAAAGTACCTTCAGGTATTGCTTCAGTGTTGGATTAGGAATGATCTCTTAGTGCAACAGGAAGCAGAAGTCCGTAGCTCTAAGCTCAAAAGAAGCAGAATATATGGCGGCTAGCACAGCTACGTGCGAATATATATGGATTAGAAAACTGCTTGTGAGTTTATTCAGGAAGAGGATGGAAGTGACCAATATTTTCTACGATAATCAGAGTTGTATTAAACTCTCTAAGAATCTAGTATTTCATGATTGGTCGAAACACATTGATATCAAATACCACTTTATCAGAGACTTTGTTCAGCGTGGGGCAGTACAGTTGCAGTATGTCTCCATAGGAAATCAGGTAGCAAGCGTACTCACAAAAGCTCTAGGAAGAGATAAGTTAATCTAGTTCAGGGAGCAGATGGGTATGGTAGAGAATCTATTTCAGTAGCAGAAGCAAGTGGGTTCTCAGTTGGAGTGGCAAGAAATGAGAGGGAGTTGTAGTATAGATGCAGTTTTGGCGGTGGTAAGGCCAACAATAGTATAGATGCAACATTTGTGTAGTAGTTGATGGATAGTGGTGTTACACATTAGCAACACAAAGGGAGATGTCACAAAATTAGAGTGATGCTTCAACAGGTTGCATTACTAGAGCACATTCATCTCTAAGAGGGAGTGTTGATTTATGGTTTCATCAAATGTGCTATAAGCCTCAAAATATGCAGGGAGGCTTGGACACATGTATTCCATTATACATAGAAATCGTTTTGGGAAATTCCACCCGGGACAGTTTTATTAAAATAATTAATTATTTTTAATGGGTGCCTAAGTCTAAACTTAGGAAATTAAAATAAATAAAGGGTATTAATCAAACTATGGGTGAAACTTCTAGAAGAAGATGAGGATCAAGTCAATATGAACTGAGCCATTGATTAGAATCTAATATGGGCCATTGATTACTCAAATGGAGGATTATAAGAAGGACTTCGATGAGAATTTGGAAGACACACCGGGCCTATACTCAGTTACCCAAATAAGATCAATTTAATCACTAGTCGAAATTTGACAAGAGGAAATCGAATCAGAGGGAAGTTGCAGGTGATAAGGAGAGAGGGCGTCAACATCAGTAAGGGGTGCAATAACAGAGGAGGGATAATGCTGAGGTTTTGACACTAGGATTGCACATTCCCTACACAGAAGATGATGCAGTGAGACATAAAGGGGGTAGTAGTTCCTCTCTAGAGTCAGAATTTAGCTGAGAAGCATGAGAATATAATATGTAATATTTCTCATAGAAATTCCTCTTCTATTATGCTGGTTGTATCTTGTACATGAGATTTTTGTTGAAGATCAATAAATAAACCCTCATCTGCTGCACTGGTTTTCCCACATTGGGTTTTTCTGGGGACAATTGTCCAAAAATAACTGTCATTGTGATTATACTTGTGATTGTATTTTTCCTTGCATTTACTTTCCGTGATATTTTAATTGTGAAGGCTACAATAGATTTTATTTTGATATTTGTTGTAGAAACACTGTGAATAACTTATTTCTAAAATAATAAGTAGAAGAAATAATATCAATCACTGTAGTAGGATTTCTATTTAGAAATTTTCACAAGCTTCACTCCCTCTATCCATATGTACCATAGTACAAACTGGGTAGTGCCTCTGTGGTACCATAGAACATCCCTAGTTTCCCTCCAAAATAACTTGGTTGACCTAACCATAGCTTGGCTTAGTTGGTTGACTACATAGCACATATATGGTCGTGTGTTCACAAGATACATTAGTGAACCCATCAACTGTCGGTAAATAATAACATCCATTTCCTCACCTGAAGTGACATCCTCTTTCCTCCAGTTGGTCACTAGAGGTGTCTTTGTGGGTTTGCAACTATACATGTGAAACCTCTAAATTATCTCATTGGCATACTTTCCTTGAGAGAAAAACAATTCCCCATCACCTTGCCATACTTCCAATCTGAGGAAGTAGTGCATGAGACCCATGTCCTTCATTTCAAACTATCTTGCAAGATCCACCTTGTAAGATTTGATCAGCTTCTCATCACTAGTTAAAATCAAGTCATCAACATATAAGACAATAATCAACAATTTACCTTCTACCAAAATATGATAAAGGTTTACATCTACTTCACTTTTGGTCAAGCCCAAACTGGTGAGATAACTATCGATCTTGGTGTACCAAGCATAGGGTGCTTGCTTGAGACCCTACAATGCTCGCTTGAGTCTGCACACATGAGACTCCCGATAAAAAGTCTTGAATCCTTCTTGTTGCTCGATATACACTTCCTCATCAATAACTCCATTGAGGAATATTGTTTTTACATCCATTTGGTGGATCTTCTACCCCCTATGTGCAACTAGAGTACGAATTGATCTAATGGATGAGTACCTTGCTACAGAATAAAAGGTCTCCTCATTTCTCCTCATAGTCAATCCCCTCAACTTGAGAGTACCCCTTGGCCACACATATGGTCTTGTACTTTTCTATGCTTTTGTTTGCTACATGCTTTATCTTGAAGATTCATCTCTAACCCACAACTAATTTATCTGTTGGTCTTGGGACCACTTCCCAAACATTTTTCTTTACAATGGATTTGTATTCCTCCACCGTTGCATCAACCCACATAGGTTTCTCTACTACTTCCTCGAAAGAGAATGGCTTAGTCTCTACAAGCTCATTCATTAGAGCCATGTAGCCAATGTACCGACTTCATGACCTTCTCTGCCTGTGTTGGTTTGAAGGTGCACCTACATTCTCCCTCGCATCCTGCACAAGTCTCTTAGCTTCCCTATTCCTTTTCTTGCCTTCTCTGGATGGTTCTACTTGAGTGGTTGTCTCCACTCTTTTCTCTTCGACTTGTGGCTACTCCACAACTTCTTGAGGTTCTTCCTTTGGAGCTAAAAGATCCTCTTCTGGTGGGATATGAAGCTCCCTCTCAAGAGAAAATCGCATGGCTTTATCTTTGGGAAATTTTAAATCCCTTCGCAAAAATATCATTATGAGGGATGATAAGTACGCATGGTAGTTGTGGGGAGTTTTCGTGTAACCCACAAATACCCCCAATTATGTTGTCAGCTCTAGATTCTTCCTTGATTCTTTGGATACATGGTAGTAAATAGAGGTTCCATAATTCCTAAAGTGCAACACATCTGGATTTCTCATCGAGAAAGCCTCCTCCAGTGTAATCATGCCAAGAATCCGATGAGTACTTTGGTTCTACAAATAGACTGTTGTGTTGCATGCCTTGGCCCACAAATGAAGAGGTATGCCTTGATCATGAAACATCACCTTCACTGCTACTACAATTCTATGGTTATTTCTCTCAGCCACCCCATTCTATTGTGGGTTGTGGGGTGTTGTCAACTCTCTTTGAATGCATTCTTCTTCACATAAATTTTTAAATTCATTCGACATGTACTCACATCCATTACCACTCTTGAGATCCTTCACCTTCTTGCTCGTTTATTTCTCAACCAGTGCCTTGAATTCTATGAACTTGGAGAATGTCGCGTCCTTCTTCTGCATGAAGAAAATCCAACACTTCTGTGATAAGTTATCAATAAAAATGACAAAATATTTGTGCATGGCAGTGGAGGTTGTCGAGAAAGGTCCACAGACATCAAAGTGGATCCTTTCAAGGACTGCATGTGCTTTGTTGTCCCAATCATGGAATGTGGATTTTGTGTACTTCCCCAAAGTACATCCTTTTCATACATCATGTTGCTTAAGTGCTCCTTTGGTGAGGCCTATGGTTATCTGTTGCATGATCTTCAAAGAGCCATAATGAAAATGACCAAGTATTCTACGCCACTCCATCAATCTAACCCCAGGTACACCACTACCCAATGGACCAATCTATCGACACTATGTTCTGGAGAATGATGATATCAAGAGGCAGATTCAGGAGCTGTTGTAGAAAGGGCACATCAAGCCACGCTCATCACCCTGTGGGAGCCCAATTGTATTGGTACAGAAGAAGGACAGGACCTGGAGACTCTGTATTGACTATCGGACATTGAACAAGATCATTGCCTGGAATAGGTACCCAAACCCATTAATTGATGACCTTCTAGACCAGCTTAAGAGGGCCAAATATTTCAGCAATATTGACTTGAATTTTGATTATCACCAAGTGCCTATCGAGCCCTCTGATGTGTGGAAAATTGCCTTAAAATCCAAGGAGGGCCTTTTCGAATGGTTGGTCATGCTTTCGGGTTGACGAATTCCCCTGCAACCTTCATGAGATTGATGGACGACATCTTGCGACCCTTCACCAATGAATTCGTGGTGGCATATTTAGATGACATCTTAATCTTCAACGAGAGTTGGGAAAAACACCTCCACCATATTCGATAGGTCCTTCAAACCCTGCAACAACACAAGTTGTGTGCCACTTTTGAGAAATGCACTTTTGGCATGACCTAGGTCCAATAGCTAGGGTACATCATTGATGAGTAAGGTTTTCATGTGAACCCAACCAAGATACAAGTCATTCAGGATTGCCTAGCTCCAACCACTCTAACAGAGCTCCTCAACTTTCTCGGTCTTGCCAATTTCTATGTTAGGTCCCTATAATACTAGTGTACTCCTTTATTATTATTGTCATTGTAGCCCCTTATTATTATTGTTGTGCCCATGTTGTCTCCATATTTTTATTATTGTGCCCCATAAAAGCCCACTATTGTTATTGTTTTTCCCTTACATTATTATTGTTATGTCAGCTCTAATTATATTGTGACCCCTTAGACTCCTATATATAGAAAGGAGGCCTTGTCATTTGTATCATCCAAGAATTGTTCATTTATGTAATGTAAAGGAATTTTCCCCCTCGAAGAGGCTTATTTTGAAGTCGATCATCTATATTTTCTTCTATTTTGTGAGCTAGTTGCATAACATTTGGTATCAGAGCTTTGGATTCTAGGATTTTGCTGCTTCAAATAGGTCATCAAGGAATTTTATCTATAACTCTTTTTATACGAAGTTTCGAAATCTGCAATTAAAACCCATTTGAGAATAAATCTTGTTGAACCTTAGGTACGAATTTCAGATCTTGTCTAGCTACATTTTCAAAGATATGATCCAAGGAAATTATTGTTTTTGCAAGCTCCCGAATTATATCTCAAACATCTGACCTAGGGAAAATTGTCATAACTTTCTCTTTGAGCATCAAATTGAAATTTTGTAAAATGTTACAGAAAGAATATGGAATTTAGTTTTCTGTGTATTATTTTCAAGTCCAAAGGTCGAAACAATGACACGTGGCACTTCGTACAAGTTCGCTCTATTGAACTAATCTATAATCAGGTCATCGTGTGCGATTTGTAATAAATCTTTCTTGGAGAATCCAATCTTGATCATACTTGTGGGGTTGGACGGAGGACTTAAAGGGTGATCAAAGGATGAAATTGCAGGTCTTGGAGATCTGAAATTACAGAGATACAACAGATTTAATATCAGGATACTACAAAACGAAAAAAGGTATGTAGTCTTTTTAAAATTTTGCATAAGTTTGGTTTGAAAAATTAGTTTGAAGGGGATTCAAAGGGCATAGTGAAGCATAATTATCATTAATTGATGCCTCGAAGAAAGAAAATGGAAACACCTAGTAAGCAACCAGAAATCTCTAGCATGAATCATGAAGAAGAGGAAGAAATGCAAGATGATGTATCAAAATTACGAGACCAAGTGCAAAAAAATTCACTCTCACAAAAAGTAACAGAAGCTAAGATGGATGGTTTAAAGAAAGGCGTGGAAGCTAAGATGGATGGTTTATAAGTAAACATTGAATATTTGAAGAAAGACGTGGAAGGTTTGAAAGGAGGTTTGGAAAAGTTGTTACAAGAAATGATTCCTAATGGAGAAAAGGTAGTAGAGGAAACTCATATTGAGAACAAAAGAAATGTTAGTCATGATTTCATAGACTCTAACATTGGATTGAAGACCCACTGTTAGCCCTGAGGTGCAGCACTGCTAGTTTGAAGATTAGAGGAAGAAGATGATCTGCTTTGCTATCTTAGAAAGGGCCCCACACAGGCCATCACTCCACTCTCCCTGCTCTTCCACTTAAATTCTATCCCGCTCATATCTTAACCTGACCCTCACTTCATAGCAAAACCATCTTCCGCCTTAAACTTAACTAAAGCAACCCCCGAAGAGCTTATATTTCCGTCCATACACACCCTCCGCACATTTCTCGAGGACATCCTGTACCTCCGTATTCCCTCCGCCGTCGATCTTCTCCCCCTAGCCAATCTGATGGCCCGCATTTCACCCGATCAACGAAACATGCTCGATCGATCTCTGTCGCTAGATAACTCCCACTAGATCTAACGGCTGTCGCTCATATCACGCGGGCAACTAGTGAGAGGAATGCCCACCCGATAAAGGTAGTTTTTCTCTCTCCTCTGCTGCTACGTGTCATCCGCTAAGTGGAATCGGGCGGGCTCTGACACTTACCACTAACCGCCCAATGCCCGTCCGATGGAAACCACTCCTGCCTTAGAAAACTGCCCCCGACCATTATTCGTCGAGCACTTCTTCCGCCTGACTACCATCATATCTGTCCACTCGAGATTTGATGACTCGGACTTAACCCGCTCCCGCCATGGCTGCAAGCCTCATGCAATCGATCTCCTTCGTCCATTTTTCCTGATCTAGAGGCCCTCGTCCATGACTGCTTTCGCTTGTCCTTCGCCACCTCGCCATTACTTTGTCCATCCAATGTAATTCATCCAACAGCTACCTGCTCATCCTCCACCATCCTGCCATTACCCTGTTCTTCCTAATTTGCACATCCAGCTACCCATGCACTTCATACTCTATTTCTTGTCAGTTACCCGAGGACGAAGGTGGTTGACTCTGTTAGTATTATGATATTCAGACCGTTGAACTGAATTAATAACTGAAATTATGGCTGAAAGAGAAAGGATGCAACACGATACAAGAAAATAGAATTAAACAGTCATGGAGCCTCACCGGCACAATTAAGCCAGCCACCTAACACGGCAGCGTTGTACCAGAATTAATTATCATTTTCGTAATGGAAAGGGAATTGTGTCCTTGTACACAACCAAGTAGTTAAAGACAGTGGGGATAGATTAAGGCACCTCAAGCCCTAAAAATATCGAGAGCATTGTAAAGAGCTATAAATAGTTGAAAGTAAGATGTAATCAAGGTTCAACTTCTAGAGACTATAGAGACTTTGCTACTCAAGCTTCTCATCTTCATTCATCAGTAATACAAGCTTCTTTTGTTGTCATATGTTCAATATTCCAATTTCTCTTCTGTTCTAAGCTTGCACTTGAATAGGCCGTTCAGGTTTCTTTTGTGTCCAATGCTAGATAACTGTCATCTTATCTCTGCGTTGATGTATTAGATTTGCAAGTTTCATTTACTTTCTGTAGCTGGCCATCATATGTTTATGTATGTATCTGCTGGTATGGTTAGTATTCTCCATTCATTCACCTAATCTACAAACTATTGAGCATTGGTGGTCTAAAGCCTTGTAGGCTGAGGGTGTTCATGCATGTCTTGAGTAATAACAGAGTCAAAGTGGTTATCTAGCTTGATCCAAACCATTATTTATTCCAATAGTTTAGAGAACAATATTGAAGATTATATGTTACCAGGCATCTCCGAGCTGCAACCTAGGAGAGTTTCCTGGAGTGATAACATTAATTGGCATCGTTGCTAGGGAGAGGAGATTGAAGCTCAGCTTCCCTAGGAGATGACACAGATCCATCTTTGATGATAGACAAAGTCTGGACACTATTCTAGTTGTAATCATCTATTCGGCGACTACACTGGAGGATGAACCTCTTGGCGACTCCACTCCATAATTCTGGCTCAGTTTGGAAGGCATACTCAGAGAAATCCTCAGAAGTCACAAGTTGACCCAGTACCTGACCCTGAAAAGATCATCAAAGAAAGAAAGGCTTTCTAGAGAGGAGCATCAGGTTCAGGTAAACCTAAACAATGTTCTATAGATCTTCAAGAAAATCCTGCAATAGAATGAATACATTTTGAGAGTATAGTATCTAATACTAGCAGTGAAGGAAAAATCTCAGAGATACATAAAGCTCCTGATTCTTTAGGTTCTCCTTTTGTTGTAAGCCCAAAGAGAGCCTCACCTCCTAACCATCATATTCCTTTAGTCTTATTAGTCACCCCTCAGCCCTCTGCCATTCAAACTTTCAGCACCCTTCTAGCCACCACAGCTATGGCAGGTCCAAAAGCATCCACCAAAATGGAGAGAATCATAGCTTCTAGGTATGGACCTCTAGTACTACCCGTCCTTTTGAATGCCATGCCTGTTGGAGAATATCATAAATACATGCCCAAGTTTACTAGGATAGAAGGGGTTACAACTGAAGAACATCTCGAATATTTATATAGCTATGTTGATAATCTAGACATTAGTGAAGATGATGTATGGATGAGAGTATTTGTCCAAAGCCTAGATGGAGAGGCTAGAAAATGGTTCAGAGAATTGACCCCGAGGTCTATAACAGATATTGAAGCTTTGGATGATGTATTCTTAAAGCATTTGGGGGATAAGAAAGATCTTCTCTACTACCATACTGAGTTTGGGAACCTGAAAAGGGAAAATGGTGAGTCACTATCTGATTTCAATAAAAGTTTTAATCGCATGTACAACAAGATACCAGCCAAAGTGAAACCCACCCCTACCTCTACTAAACTCACCTATGCTAATGCTTTTGATTCTGACTTCTGTCTACTATTGAGAGAGAGAAGATGTGCCACTTTGGCTGAGATACAAGATGCATCCTTGGAGGTAGAATCCTACATCATGGCTGCAGTGAAACTCAAGGGACATGTTGATCAAAGGAGACAGAGGGGTGCATCTTCATCATCTTCAGATCTAAAGCTAGATAAGATGACCATGATAATAGAATCATTATCCTATGAAATCTCTAAGCGAAAGATAGAATAGCACTCTGGGAAAGGAAGAGCTCCTAATGCCTCTGCTTTTAGAAATCCAAACCCATACAGAACAGCTAATGAGCAATTGCAGGTTCCTCAAAGAAACAAAGATGTAAATGAAGACCAAAGGATGAAGACCCCCTTACAAAATGTAGTCATGGATGAAGATCAGTATGAGGAAGATGATGAGATCCATTGTCTGGAAGACAAGGGCAGCACCTCTTTTTTGACCCTAGCTACATATGAAGAGTCACCATCCGAAGACCAAAACAACCAAGAGTGGGATGGTGGGGCTGTTCTACAAAATGATGACCAACACAAATACAATCTAAGGTCCAAGGTGAATACTGCCCAGCAAACCCCTGTTCCGAGGGCTACCATCCCTACAATGCAACAAACTAACAAGGAAAAATGACCAGCAGCTAATCCTATCATTCTCAAAGCTCCAGCTCTAGAGGTAAGAGGCCTTGATAAGTTCCCTTCTCCTTTCAGTTTTGAATCAGAAATCCAAAAGCTAAAAATATCTATACCTCTAATGGAACTAGTCAAGAATGAATCCTTTAAGAGACCCATCCTTGAGGCCCTTGAGCTTAAAACCACATAGGCACCCAATGACTATGTGAATCTGCAAGATGACAAACCAACCATTGTCCTCAGCCCAACGATTGAGCATTCTGATGATAATTCCCCATCATTCTATGTCACCTTGACTATTCATGACAAAATCCTTCACAATTGTCTTCTGGACACAGGTGCCAACCATAATCTAATGCCCAAGGCTGTCATGGAAGAGTTGGGCCTGGACATCACTAGGTTGTATCATGACTTGTTTTCTTTTGACTCTAGAAAGGTGAAATGTTTGGGGTTGATCAAAGACCTAGCCATCACCTTGTCTCAGCTGCCCATGAAGAGCATGATGATGGATATTGTGGTAGCAGATGTCCCCCCCAAGTTTGGCATGTTACTTTCTAGAGGATGGATTAAAAGATTAGGTGGGACATTGTAGAATGACCTGTCCTATGCCACCGTCCCAGTCTTTGGAGGTGAAAGCAGGAGATTATACAGAGAGGCTCAGTTGGCTTATATCATCAGCGATGAAAGGAATCCTACTAATCATCCCATCTATGTTGTTGATACTGATTTTGGGTCATGTATTCTTCAAGTAGAAAAATCACAGTTGGCCTCCATGCAGCTTAGAAAGCTGGTTTGTCATATCAAAGAGGAGGAAGGCCCACAAATCTGGGATATGTTCTTTGATGGAGCTTGCTCTAAAGAAGCTGCAGGAGCAGGTGTAGTTCTTGTATCTCCCACACAAGAATACATACATCTATCTTTCAAGTTAACCTTTCAGGTCACCAATAACATAGCAGAATACGAAGCCCTGATGTTAGGCCTAAACGCTGCTAAAGAAATGGGCATCAAAAATCTGAAAGTATTTGGAGATGCAGATCTAATTATCCAACAGGTGAACAAGACATTCCAAGCAAAACACCCCAGGCTGAAGGCATACAGAGATGAGGTATGGAAGCTCAAGGATTCTTTCAATAGCTTTAGTATTTCGTACATCCTTAGAACTAAGAATCATCTTGTTGATTCCCTTGTTGTGTTTGCGAGCACTTTTATCCCTCCTTTGCCTTCTAAGTTGACTTATGAAGTCCAAGTGAAATATAGACTGTCCTTGCCTGACAATGTCAAGTACTGGAAAGTTTTTGATGATGACGATGAAGTCAATAGGTTTCTATAGGTCATTGATGAATTCTCTGAAATGCAAATTGACCAAGAGAATGAAGCCATTGAGGAATGTAACCAGTCCAAGCTAAGAGACAAAATTGGCCAGGATAGTATTGTGCAGCTACCTAGTAATCATATACCCAAATGGTTGGTGCCCCTAGAGAGGTTGTTTGACCATAACGATGTATTGTATAAACCTGTCGAAAGGGAAAGTGAGTCTATCATTCAAGAACATAATATAGGGTGTCCAACCCATCCAAAATATATCAATTTTTCCACTCGCCTGCCCTCTGCCCAAAGCTCTGAGTATTGCACCCTGATGAAACAATTTGCTGATGTCTTCACTTGGGAATATAGCAACCTTAAAACCTATGACACCAGCATTATTCAGCACAAGATTCCACTCGAGAAGAACACCATCCCCTTCAAACAAAAATTAAGGCCGATTAACCCTCTCTTGTTACCTTTGATTGAAAAGGAGATCAAGAAGTTACTAAATTCCAAAATCATAGTTCCCCTAAGGTACTCGAAATGGATAGCCAACCTTGTGATAGTGAGGAAGAAGAATGGAGAAATCAGGCTTTGTGTTGATTTCAGGAATCTGAACAAGTTCTCTAAGAAAGACAACTACCCCCTGCCCAAGATGGAATATTTGTTGCAAAACGTTTCAGGGGCTAGAATCATGTCTTTCTTGGATGGATTTCCAGGCTACAATCATATTGTTGTACACCCAGAAGACCAAGAAAAGACTGCATCCACTACTCCTTGGGGGACTTTCATGTACTCTAAGATGCCTTTTGGACTGATGAATGCTAGGGCTACTTTTCAGAGGGCCATGGACATAACCTTCGTGGGAGAGAAGGACAAGTTTGTCCTTATTTATCTTGATGACATAACAGTTTTCTCTAGTAGTCACAAGGATCATGTACAACATTTGAGGAAGGTGTTCCTAAAGTGTAGGAGGTTTGGAATTTGAGTAAATCCAAAGAAGTCACGTTTTTCTCTTGGAGAAGGCAAGCTTTTACGACATATTATCTCTGCTACAGGTGTCAAAATTGATCCAGAAAGAGTTCAAGCAATACAAACATTGTCCATCCCAAGGTCAAAAAGGGACATTCAATCCTTTCTGGGTAGAATTAACTTTGTAAGGATATTTATTCCCAACTTTGCAGAGCTAGTGAAGCACATCACTTCCATGCTAAAAAAGGGGTTAGAGATAAAATGGACAGAGGCCGCAAGAAGATCTTTTGAAGCCATCAAAAGAGCTATCATGGAAGCTCCCACTTTAATCAGCCCATACTACACCAAGGAGTTTTATATCTTCTCTTTTGCCTCTTATGATACACTTGCAGCGGTCTTGTTACAGAAAAATAATGAAGATGTAGAGCACTCAGTGGCCTTCTTTAGCAAAACATTGAGGGATGCTGAATTAAGGCATGACCTTATTGAAAAACAGGCATAAGCTCTTATAAAGTCCTTAAAGGCATTCCAACTTTACATTCTGCATTCCAAGGTGGTTGCCTATGTGCCTTCTGCTTCAGTAAAGGATGTCCTAACCCAGCTAGATGTTGATGGAAGAAGAGCCAAATGGATTGCAAAACTCATAGAATTCAATATTGAGGTGAAGCCCACCAAGCTTGTCAAAGGCCAAGGCTTGGCTAAGCTTATGGCTAAGGAAAATTACAGTCTGCTGGACATAAATTGTTAGGCCCCTATACTACTAGTGTAACCCCTTATTGTTATTAGTACAACCCACTTATTATGTTGATGTACCCATGTAGTGCCCATATTGTTACTATTGTGCCCCATAGAAGCCCACTATTGTTATTATTGTGCCCTTACATTATTATTGCTATGTCGGCTCTGATTATGTTATGATGCCTTAGACTCCTATATATAGAAAGGAGGTCTTTTCATTTGTATCATCGAAGAATTGTTCATTTATGTAATGTAAAGGAGGTTGCCCCCTTGAAGAGGCTGAATTCTCAGGCGTTGATCTATCTTTTCTATCTTTTCTTGAGCTGGTTTCATAACATTTGGTATCAGAGCTTTGGATTCTAGGGTTTCGCTGCTCCAAACAGGTCATCGTGGCATTTTCGCTATAACTTTTTTCTGTGACGTTTCAGAAGCCGCAAAAAAAACCCATTTGAGAAGAAATCGCGCTGAACCTTGGGTCCGAATTTCAGAGCTTTTCACGCGATATTTTCGGAGATATGATCTGAGGAAGTTGGTCTTTTTGTAGACTCCTGAATTACACTCAAAACAGGTGACCTGGGGAAAATCGTCATAACTTTCTTTCTGAGCATCGGATTGAAATTTCGTAAGAAGGTACAAAAAGAGGACGGACTGTAGTATTCGTTTATATATTTTTCAGAGTCAAAGGTTGAAACAGTGACACGTGGAACTTCATACAAGTTCGCTCTACTGAACTAGTCTATAATCAGGTCGCTGCGGCAGATTGTGCATAACTCTTTCTTGGAGGACCCAATTTGGATCAGACTAGTGGCATTGGAAAGAGGACACAGAGGGCTACTATAGGTAGTAATTTTAGAACTTAAATATCCGAAAATATAGAGTTACAGTCGTTTCAAGATCGAGGTCCTAAAATCAAGAAAAAGCAAGATGAGGAAGTTTGATGCCAAAGATCCGGTAAATTGGATACTTCAGATGGAGCAATATTTTGATCTACATGGTGTACCACTGTTACAAAAGGTATGTATTGCATCTTCATATTTAGAACCAGATCAATTTTTATGGTATAAAGGGCTTTGTTCTCGTAAAAAACTTGTTACGTGGTCAATTCTCACGGAGGAAATGATAGCACATTATGAGGATACAAAGAGCAACACCTTCTTTAGAGCAACACCACAACAATTGGAAAGAGTAAAAGGGCTTTGTGACATATTGGAAAGTAAAATTATGGCAACAAGGAAGTCTACCCCTCACAACTATAAAGAGGGAAGTGTTGTTTCTCCTAGCCTTCCACAACCTACAAGGGTTACACCACAACAATTGGAAGAAAAAAGAGAAAAAGGGATTTGTTACAATTGTGATAGCAAATGCACTAAAGGTCATAAGTGTGCTAAGAAGAAATTATTTTACATAGAGTATGAAGAGGAGGAAGAAAAGGATCAAGAAACATTAAAAGAAGAGGATATATGCCAGGACCCAACCCCAGAGAAAGAAGAAATGAATCAGACCATATCTTGTAAACTATTGGCAAGAATGACCACTCCACAAACTCTCAAAATAGAAGGACATATCAAGAAAAAAAAGGTGCAAGAAGTGAAAGATCACATCAATAAAGAAGAAATGAATCTAACCATATCTTGTAATTCATTGGTCGGAATTACCACTCCTCAAACTATCAAGATAGAAGGACATATCAAGAAGAAAAATGTTCAAGAAGTGAAAGATCACATCGAGCATCAAGAAATGAATCCGACCATATCTTGTAAAGGATTGGAAGAAATTACCACTCCTCAAAATCTAGAGATAGAAGGACATATCAAGAAGAAAAAGGTTCAAGAAGTGAAAGATCACATCAAGCATCAACAACAAGTTCTCCAACTTTTAAAGGATAAGGCCACTTCCGTGCAAAATCAAATGAAACAACAGGTAGATAAACATCGCAGTGAAAAATGTTTTGATGTAGGTGATTCGGTATTTTTACTGCTACATCTCAAGCAAGCTATTTATGAGAAAGAAATATTGGCAATACTACATGCACTTAAAAAATGGCGACCTTACCGAATGGGAAGACTCTTCAAGGATAAGGATGTGGAAGCATTGCTTTGTGCTATTTCTATTATCCAACCAGATTGGATAAACGAAGCAAGGGATGAATGGAAGAAGGAAGAAGAAGTATGGCCACTTATTCAAAAGTTGCAAAAGATCCCAATTCAAACAATATTGCCAGAAGAACTTACCAATCAATTTCAGAGTATCTCATCAAGTGGAAGAACTTACCTGCTAAAGATTCCACATGGGAGGACAAGAATTTTATACAGAAGCATCAAGAACTACTCAAGCGTTGAGGACAACGCTTTTTGAAGGAGAGGGGCATGTTAGGCCCCTATACTACTAGTGTAACCCCTTATTGTTATTAGTACAACCCACTTATTATGTTGATGTACCCATGTAGTGCCCATATTGTTACTATTGTGCCCCATAGAAGCCCACTATTGTTATTATTGTGCCCTTACATTATTATTGTTATGTCGGCTCTGATTATGTTATGACGCCTTAGACTCCTATATATAGAAAGGAGGTCTTTTCATTTGTATCATCGAAGAATTGTTCATTTATGTAATGTAAAGGAGGTTGCCCCCTCGAAGAGGCTGAATTCTAAGGCGTTGATCTATCTTTTCTATCTTTTCTTGAGCTGGTTTCATAACATAAATTGCATGAGCTTAAATTCAGATGGAGAACAAACAGAGGAAGCAGCCGCAAAGCATGAACAGAACCAGTCGTTGGCTGAGAATTTGGCCACTTGTGAGTGGTATTACAGTATAGTTCATTTCTTATTAAAGCTAGAAGTCCCTCCAGGGCTTAGCTCAGGTCAGGCTAGGACCATTAAACTCAAATCAGCTAAGTTTCGTATTAATAAGAACCTTCTTTATTGGAGGGACCCATCTGGGATCCTCTTGAGATGTCCAGATAAAGAACAATATGTGGAAGTTATGCACCAGTTTCATTCTAACATTTGTGGAGGGAATCATTATTGGAAAACCATAGCCCACAAGATCCTGAGGGCTGGGTATTATTGGCATGCTCTATTCTCTGATGTGTTTTCATTTGTGAAATCTTGTGACAAATGCCAAAGGTTTACAGGAAGACAACAACTGAAATCCCTGCCCTTGAAGCCCATACACACTAAGGGTCCCTTCCAACAGTGAGGTTTAGATTTCATAGGGGAGATCAATCCACATTCCAGTGGCCAACACAGGTGGATTTTAGTAGCCACTAACTATTTTACCAAATGGATTGAAGCTATACCCACTAAGAAGGCTGATCACTAGATTGTCATGAAGTTCCTAACTGAGAATATTTTCAAAAGATTTGGTTGCCCAACCAAGATAGTCACTGTTAATGTAGCAACTTTCAGAGCGAAGGAATTGGTGGACCTGTGTGAATCAATGGGCATTAAATTAGTGAATTCTACCTCATACTATCCTCAAGGCAATGGCTTCGCTGAATCATCAAATAAGAGCCTCGTAAGAATAATCAAAAAACTGCTAGAAGACAAGAAAAGGAGTTGGGATTCCAAGCTAAAGTTTGCACTGTGGGCTGACAGAGTGACCACCAAGAAATCCATAGGGAACTCTCCATTCAAGCTAGTGTATGGTACTGAGGCTATTTTTCCTATCCAATTGACCCTCCCTGTGGCCAAGTTCTTGCAAGAGGAGCTGGATGAAGAAAATGACATGGCAAGGAGGATGAGTGACTTGGTTGAAGTCCAGCAGATCAGGGAACAACTGACTGAGAAGTCAGCAATACATCAAAAGAAGATCAAGGAAGTCTTTGATAAAAAGGCAAAGTTGGACAGTTTTCAGGTTGGTGACTAGGTCCTCAAGTGGGATGCGTTCAAGGAGAAGAAGGGTAATCATGGAAAATTCGACGCCTTGTGGACGGGACCTTTTGTCATCACTCAGGCCCACACAAACAACACCTTTGTCCTTCACAATCTAGAGGGGGAGGTTTTTTCGATGGCCCAATCAATGAGCATTTTCTCAAGCTTTATTTTGTTTAAGGTTGTAAAGGCCTTAGCTTTGTAAATATGTTTTTTTCAGTTTTTATTTTCATGCAAAATTGACTCCATGCCCAATGGAACACTAGGAGGAAGATTATATTTTGGTTTTACTGGAAAGGCAGTGATCTACGATTCTTGAAACCTCACAGGGAGGCTTTCATCCCTAGAAGGAGCTAGTGTTAGCCCTGAAGTGCAGCGCTGCTAGTTTGAAGATTAGAGGAAGAAGATGGTCTTCTTTGTTGTCCTGGAAAGGGCCCCACACGGGCGATCACTCCACTCTCCCCACTCTTCCACTTACATTCTATCCCACTCATATCTTAACCTAACCCTCACTTCATAGCAAAACCCTCTTTCGCCTTAACCTTAACTAAATCAACCCCTGAAGAGCTTACCTTTCCGTCCATACATGCCCTCAGCCCCCTACCGATCCGATGGCTCGCATTTCACCCAATCGACAAAACATGCTCGATCGATCTCCGTCGTTAGATCACTCTCGCTAGATCTAACGGCTGTCGCTCATATCGCACGGGCAACTAGCGAGAGGAATGTCTGCCTGATAAAGGTAGTTTTTCTCTCTCCTCCACTACTACGTGTCATCCACTAAGTGGAATCGGGCGGGCTCTGACACTTACCACTAACCGCCCGATGCCCGTCCGATGGAAACCGCTCCCGCCTTAGAAAACCGCCCCCGACCGTTATTCGCCGAGCACTTCTTCCGCTCGACTACCATCAGATCTGTCCACCCGAGATCTAATGGCTCAGACTTAACCTGCTCCCGCCATGACTGCAAGCCTCATGCAATCGATCTCCTTCGTCCATTTCTCCCGATCCAATGGCCCTCGTCCATGATTGCTTCTGCTTGTCCTTCGCCACCCCGCCATTACTCTATCCGTCCAATGTAATTCATCCAACAGCTACCCGCTCATCCTCCGCCATCCTACCATTACCCTATTCTTCCTGATTTGCATGTCCAACCGCCCATGCACCTCATACTCTACTTCCTGTCAGTTACCTGAGGAGGAAGGTGGTTGACTCTGTCAGTATTGTGACAGTCAAGCCACTGAACTGAATTAACTAAAAGTATGGCTAAAAGAGAAAGGACGCAGCACGATACAAGCAAACAGAATTAAACAGTCATGGAGCCTCACTGGCACAATCAAGCTAGCCACCTAACAGGGCAGCGTTGTACCAGAATTAATTACTGTTTTCATAATGGAAATGGAATTGTGTCCTTGTACGCAACCAAGCAGTTAAAGACAATGGGGATAGATTAAGGCACCTCAAGCCCTAAAAAGCTCGAAAGCATTGTAAAGAGCAATAAATAGCTGAAAGTAAGATGTAATCAAGGTTCAACTTCTGGAGACTATAGAGACTTTGCTACGCAAGCTTCTCATCTTCATTCATTAGTAATACAAGCTTCTTTTGTTGTCATATGTTCAATATTCCAATTTCTCTTCTGTTCTAAGCTTGCACTTGAACAGGCCGTTCAGGTTTCTTTTGTGTCCAATGCCAGATAACTGTCATCTTATCTCTATGTTGATGTATTAGATTTGCAAGTTTCATTTACTTTCTGTAGTTGGCCATCATATGTTTATGTATGTATCTACTAGTATGGTTAGTATTCTCCATTCATTCACCTAATCTACAAACTATTGAGCATTGGTGGTCTAAAGCCTTGTAGGCTGAGGGTGTTCATGCATGTCTTGAGTAATAACAGAGTCAAAGTGGTTATCTGACTTGATCCAAACCATTTTTTATTCTGATAGTTCAGATAACAATATTGAAGATTATATGTTAATAGGCATCTCCGAGCTGCAACCTAGGAGAGTTTCCTGGAGTGATAACACCACCATGTTCCAAAGATCGATATGAGAAACTTTGATGGCAAGGATCCCATAACATGGACACTACATACGGAGCAATATTTCGATCTCTATAATGTGCAAAACACACAAAAGGTATGCATTGTGACTTTATATTTAGAACCCAATTAGTTTGTATGATATTGATGGCTTTGCTCTCATAAACAAATTGTCACTTGGGCAATTTTTGGGAAAGAAATGATAGCACATTATGAGGATACAAAAAGCAACACCTTTATTAGCCAATTTATAAATCTCAAACAAAAGGGTTCAATGGTGCATTGAGGACTTCCAAAAATTGAATATAAGGGTAAAATGTATTCCATAGGAGCATAGGATTGATGTGTTCATAGGGAATTTAAAAGATAGAATCCAACATGAGGTTCGTCTTTAGAAACCTGATTCATTAGAGAAGGCATTCAGGTTGGCAAGAAAATTTGAAAGAAAAATTATGGCAACAAGGAAGCCTACCAATCACAACTAAAAAGATGGAAGTGTTGTTGCCCCTAGCCTTCCACAACCTACAAGGTTGACACCACAACAATTAGAAGAAAAAAAAGAAAAAGGGCTTTGTTAGTTGTGATAGCAAATACACTAAAGGTCATAAGTGTGTTGAGAAGAAATTATTTTACATAGATTGTGAAGAGGAAGAAGAAAAGGAACAAGAAACATCAAAAGAAGAGGATACACACCAAGAACAAACCCTAGAGAAAGAAGAAATGAACCCGACCATATCTTGTAATGCATTGGCCAGAATTACCACTCCTCAAACTATTAAGGTAGAAGGACATATCAAGAAGAAAAAGGTAATAGTGTTGATTGATTCAAGCAGTACCCATAATTTTATTCATTGTAAGATAGTGAAGGAACTGAATTGCTTCCTATATTTAGCACTAGAGTGTCAAGTGATGGTTGCAAATGGAGGAACCATAAATTTCTCTAGAAAGTGCCATAATATCAAGCTATCCATGGGAGAATATGTGTTGAATAGTCCAATGCTTTCCATTCCAATGGGTGGTGTTGATGTTGTACTAGGAGTCCAATGGCTATAGTCTTAGGGTACGATAGGTTTTAATTTTCAAGAACTTTTCATGAATTTTTTTTCAAAAGGAAAGGAAGTTGAATTAAGGGGTATCGTAGGGAAATCAGGAAAGATAATCATCTCTAATGGCATGAAAAATCTTCTAAAGAAATAACAATGAGGCATAATTGCACAATTATTCTCACTAGAGATTCAAACATCAAAATCATCTATTTCTCCACATCTCCAATAAGTATTGAACAATCATTCCAAGGTATTTGATACTCCCAAAGGCATTCCACCTATTTTTTATCATGATTATGCTATTCATGTGATTCCAGGAAGTTTTCCTCCAAACATCAGGCCTTACAGATATCCCTATTCCCAAAAGAGTGAAATTGAATGTATGGTTGTAGAAATGCTAGAGGTTGGTACAATTCAACCTACTCAAAGTTCTTTTTCTACTCCACTAGTATTGGTGCATAAGAAGGATGGATCATGGTGCATGTTTCCAAATTATAGGGAGCTCAACAAGCTCACTATTAAAGACAAATTTCCCATTCCTATCATTGATGAATTATTAGATGAATTACATGGAACAATTTACTTCACCAAGTTGGATCTTCATTCAGGATATCATCAAATTAGAATGAAGACTGAAGACATTCTGAAAACAACATTTAGAACTCATGAGGGTCATTATGAATTTTTGGTCATGCATTTTGGCCTTACCAATGCACCTTCTACATTTCAATGTTTGATGAATTCCATTTTCAAACCCTTCCTTAGAAAATTTGTGTTAGTATTTTTTGAAGGATCATGTTCAACATGTTGATAGAGTGCTCAAACTATTGGAGGAGAAACAATTATATGAAAAAACCTCCAAATGTTTCTTTGGAGTCCAAGATGTGGAATATTTGGATCATATTGTATCTCATGAAGGTATTAAGGTAGACCCTAGCAAAATTAAAGCCATTAAGGAATGGAAAATCCCCACATCCATAAAGCATTTGCGAGGATTTCTCGGGTTGACAAGGTATCATCGCAAGTTTGTTAAGAATTATGGGAGAATAGCAACACCTCTAACAACATTACTGAAGAAAGATGCATTTTCTTGGACTCCTGAAGCAACGAAAGCCTTTGAACATCTTAAAGAGGCAATATGCCAAGAACCAGTCTTATCTACGCCAGATTTCACAAAAACCTTTACTGTGGAATGCGATGCCTTAGGAAATGGAATTGGTGTTGTTTTAATGCAAGAAGAAAGACCCATTACTTTTGAAAGTCGTCCAATCAAAGGAAAGTATTTACACAAATATATTTATGAGAAGGAAATGTTGGCAATACTACATGCACTTAAGAAATGGCGACCTTACCTAATGGGAAGACACTTCAAGCTAAAAACAGATCATGATAGCCTTAAATACTTTTTAGAACAAAGATTATCTTTAGAAGAGCAGAAAAAATGGGTCACAAATATGCTAGGATATGACTTTGAAATCATCTACAAAAAAAGCAAGAAAAATGTTGTTGCAAATGCACTCTCAAGAAAGGATGAGAATGTGGAAGCATTGCTTCATGCCATTTCTATTATCCAACTAGATTGGATAAATGAAGAAAGGAATGAATGGAAGAATGACGAAGAAGTGTGGGAACTCATTCAAAAGTTGCAGCAAGATCCCAGTGCATCTAATAAATTTAGCTGGAAAAATGATTCATTATGGTACAAATATCGCTTATACCTCTGTAAGAATTGCCAACTCAAACAAAATATTCTTCTGGAATTGCATACATGTCCCTTAGGAGGGAATCAAGATTTTTAAAAGCTTACCACACGGTTAAGAAGGAATTTTGATGGCCTTAAATATGATATTCAAAATTTTGTGGTAGAATGTTTGGTTTTCCAACAAAATAAAGTTGAGACAACTAAGACCCCAGGGCTATTACATCATTTATCCATTCCAAGTCAACATTGGGAGGAAGTTTCAATGGATTTTATAATAGGTTTACCCAAGTACGAAGAAAAGAGTGTCATCATGGTGGTAGTTAATAGAATTACCAAATATGCACACTTTTGTGCATTGTCTCATCCATTTAAAGCTAGTACAGTTGCTATTGCATTTATGGAAACAATTCAAAAGCTACATGGAAACCCAAAGATTATTGTAAGTGATAGAGATCCTATTTTCGCTGGAAATTTTTAGACATAATTATTTTCTCGTCTCAGTACTCAGTTAGCTCATAGATCATCTTATCATCCTCAATCTAATGGGAAAACTGATATAGTGAAAAAATGTTTGTAAGGATATCTTTGTTGCATTGTATATGATAAACAGACATAATGGGTCAAATGATTGCCTCTAGCCGAATTTATGGCACTTTATGGATGTCATCCACTGTCCATCACATCATATTAAAGAGAAAATTCTAAGGTTCAAGTAGTGTAAGATCACATCGAGCATCAACAAAAATTTCTCCAACTCTTAAAGGATAACCTGACTTTGGCGCAGAATAGAATGAAACAACAGGCTAATCAACATCACGGTGAAAGAAGTTTTGATGTAGGTGACTGGGTATTTCTACGACTACAACCATACAAACAAATGTCCCTCAAGCAAGCTAAGAAGGATAATAAATTATCACCAAAGTATTATGGTCTGTACAAGGTGTTGCAAAAGATTGGTACTATGGCATACAAATTGGGACTTCATGCATCTTACAGAGTGCACCTAGTTCTCCATGTTTCATGCTTAAAGAAGTTTATAGGTGACAAGCTCCCAGTTCAAACAATATTGCCAGAACTTGATGAGGAAGGAAAAATCACATTGGAACTTGCAGTAATCACTAAAACAAGAACTCGACAGCTACAGAATTGATCAATTTCAGAGTATCTCATCAAGTGGAGGAACTTACCCGCTAAACATTCCACATGGGAGGATGAGAATTTTATACAAAAGCATCCAAAACTACTCAAGCATTGAGGACAAAACTTTTTTGAAGGAGAGGGGCATGTTAGGTCCCTATAATACTAGTGTATTCCCTTATTATTATTGTCATTGTAGCCCCTTATTGTTATTATTGTGCCCATGTTGTCCCCATATTGTTATTATTGTGCCCCATAGAAGCCCACTATTGTTATTGTTGTGCCCTTACATTATTATTGTTATGTCGGCTTTGATTATATTGTGACCCCTTAGACTCCTATATATAGAAAGGAGGTCTTGTCATTTGTATCATCCAAGAATTGTTCATTTGTGTAATGTAAAGGAGGTTTCCCCCTCGAAGAGGCTAATTTTGAAGTCATTGATCTATCTTTTCTTCTATTTTGTGAGTTGGTTGCATAACATTCTATCACAGCTTCATGTTGGGGTTCTCTCATATCACTTGGCCTTTAACACCAAGGATGGAGTGAAAGCAGTTTTTTTTAGTCTGAAGCCCAAGAGAAGGAATTTTCCAAGTTGAAGCATTGGCTCTGATCTGCACCAATGCTCACATTACCAGACCTGCAAAAATCATTTGAGATTTAAACAGACACCTCTGACTATGCTATTGGTGTAGTTCTTACTCAGCAGGGGCATTCAGAGCCTTGCCACATTGAGACACTTACAGAAACTGTCTGAAAGAATCCAACTTGTGAAAAAGAAATGTATTCCTTTGTGTAGAACTACCATCAATGGAAGCATTACATTTGGGGAAGGAAACAATCATCCACGCAAACCATCAACCCCTGTATTACATATAGACACAAGGGAAGTTGCAGAATGATCATCATCATAAATGGTCCACATACATGCAACAATTCCATTTGAACATTAAGTACAAGAAGGGTAGCACGATTAATGTTTCAGACTGCGTCAGTTGACCACCAATCATTGATCTGTTGTTTAACATTATTTTTGTTTTGCTAATTTCAACTTTAGAATTAGAAACAACTACTTATCATTTGCTTCATGTACTGAGGTTTCCTTTATGGTGTTTGTGAATGAACAGGTAAATTTTTGTCAAGTTTTATGTTAAATTCATGAGAAAAATAACATGTAAATCAAGTGTTAAACAACAACAAACAAATGTACAGCAAACCATCAAAATGAAAACTTAACACAGTGTTTTGATGAAGGAGTTCACCCCTCCTAGGCTACATCTCCTTGGTCCAACTTCCATGGCTTAAGCCTTTGTATTAGCTCAAAATGGAAAAAAATGTTGTTTAGAATGCTCTACTACTCTTGAAACCTACTTCAATGTGCTTGGCAGATAAAAATCATCTAGGAATGCCTCTTCCTAATCCCAATTTGGTTAAATTTTTCAAAAGTTATGGCAAAATCAATTTCCCCTAGGAATTCTCCACTAAAACTGGAGGAAGTCCAGTTAACTCCACTAAATATGGAGTTACAGCCGAAATTGGGGGGGCTGAAAAAATTTATGCCATCTTAACTAATCTGTAGTTGATTAGGATAAACCTAGATTAATTAAAATAAAAATGCAGTTAGCGCTAATTCCGCACGGTTATGGCTAACCGTTAGTCTAGCGATCTTCGTGGTAGGTTACATGGGAGATACCCAACAGTTAAGCTATGAGTTACCTCAATGGTTACAGTAGTGCTAGCTGTCGGTTTTCGTGGTGTGATCACATGGGAGGGGGTTGGCCCGCAGGTTGGCTCCCTCCTCCCCTAACCGCAAACTGTTAACACTTTAAATATAAACTCAAACTGTTATAGGTTAAGTAACAAAGCACATGTGTAGTGGTAAGACTTGGAGTTTGTTTGGGTGAGGTCGCGGGTTCGACTCCGCCAACCTGCCCATAATTTTTTTGTAAAGCGCATCGATAATGCCAACCTTTGGGGAGGGACACGTGGCGGCCTCCAGGCTTGCCAGATGCCTCCTCCTCATTGGTCCACCTCTATCCAATTAAATCAAGCCAAATAACCAACCTACAGAAAAACCACAATGCACCACTTGGCGAAACCTGGTTGGCTATTGACCACCTTTGACCTTGCCCAGTCACCTGCCACGTCAGTAGTACGGATTGCTGACTGTGCAGTGACTATACCTTCTTTTTCAAAAATTCTTATGTTTGGAAAAGGGGACAAAATGTGATATCTTCCTCATACGAACTCTGTTTTGAGTGAAACGAGTTACGTTGGGATTGTATCGTTGAGACGGACGCGGTCGTTTAGGTTTTGAGAAATTCTGAGAACTTTGATTTTTGAGCTAAATACTGAGCACCTAATCATTCCTCCCCACTGGAAGCCTTTTGGACCCCAAAAGATACTATCAATTATTCAGCAGGTGAGGGTACATCTCCCTCACCTTCTTGATCTGCAACCATTTGGCCTTAGAAGGATTTTGTCCCTTCAGTCCCACTCGAAGGTATTCAACATTCCCTCTCTTTGAAGTTCTGGTTCTTCTATCAAGTATGAGATCTTGCTGAAGTTCATCAAGATATTATGGCGAGAAATCATTTATTGATGGCAGTTGAACATGCTTTCCTTGATCATCAATCAAAGGAGGCTCAAACAATCTCAAATTGTCAACATTAACAACAAAGTATATTTGCATATAAGGAGGCAAATCTAGCTTAAATGCATTGTTACTAATATTTTCCAAAATTTTAAAAGGACCATAATGGATTGGCTTTAGCTTTTTACCTTCCCCTTGAAGTCTGTCTTTGCTAATATATAACCAAACTTCATCTCCAACTTGAAATTTATGATCGACACGGTGTTTTTCATGCCTTTCCTTGTTGTTGCTTTGACTCTCTTCAGGTTGTTCGTGCACTGTATGATGTATCAACTAAATCTGCTCAATGAACTTCCTTGCCTTTTCGATGTTGCTATGACCATCGATGGCGACATATTTCTCAAAGATGAAGTCCAATGGAGATATTGGCAAGTACCCAAAACATGCCTCGAATGGCGATGTGTTTGTGGAAGAATGCTTTGCTCTATTGTATGCATGTATGTAATGCAATTGTTCATCCCACAACTTAGGATGTTTGTTGCAATATCCTCTAAGAAGATGGATGATTGTCCTGTTGACCACCTCAGTTTCTCCATAATGTTTGTGGATGAAAGATTGTACTCTTCTTCAACTTAGTGTCCATCATGTCCCACAAATTTGACCAAAAATTCCCAAAAATTCGAGAATCTTGATCACTTACAATGGAATTAGGAAGAACAAAATGAACCCAAATATTTTGAAAGAAAAGTTGAGCTGTTTGTTCAGCTGTAATTTTCCTTTACATGGCATTAGAATACACATCTTGTTGAACCTGTCTACAACTACATATAAGTAATCATGACCTTTCCTTGAAAATGCAAGACCTTCTACAAAATCCATTGAGATACTTGATCTAGGTGGATATTGGTGGCCACCCGCCTATTCCACTTGGACCCCCACCATTTTTTCTTTCAGTTTTTCAGTTTCCTTATTTGTAGCACAATTTACTATTTTTGGCAATTTTTCGGGTCCTGAACTTCTAGAGCCGTTTTGAGGCCTTAAACAATGTTTTTTCGGAACAATAGGAGAAAAATGGTTCCTAAATTGATGTTGATCATTCAAAAGTTGTATTCCTTGGATAGATGTTTCTAACGAGGTATTGTGCATGTCAAATGGAGATCGTATGTGAAAGTTACGACCCGAGGAAGTTGATGTACCAATTTGCCCAAACGGGGCCCATAGTTTGGCACTTCATCTCCCAGGGTTAGATTTTTTTATGTTTAGGGTTTTCCATTGTTTCTCAATAATAAATAGGCATTTGAGCCTCATTGTAACATAGTTCATAGGCATGTAGCTACCACATCTCTTCTTAGAGATAAGCTACCATCGCCCGAGCTAGTCTTATTTCCATTATGTTTGTAAGCATATTTCAGTATTTAATATTAATGAAATGAAGTGTTATTTCTATTGCATATTTGTATTTATGGTTATATCTGTAATTTTTTGCGTTCATGTTTAAATCCGGATCAATGGTATCAGAGCAGTCTACTCTTTCTCTTTTTTTCTTTGCATGTCCCCAACAAGGTTGGGATATAAGGAGTTAGGGCTCAATCTGGTTGAACCTTTGCAAGATCATCCTCACAAACCCTAACAGTCGCCCATGGGGGAAAAATAAAGAAGAGGGGGTAGGATATCCTATCAAAATATTACTCGAGGAGGCCCTCGAGAAACAAAGGAACATGATGATGGATAACTTTGCCCAAATCCTTTAACGGTTGCCCACTAGCAATGCATCCACATCTAGCAGCCACTCTTGAGGCTCCAATCTTTTTAAGGTACAAGTACGCTTTGAAATTTGCATATTTGAGGGCCAAATAGATGTAGACACCATAGATACATGGTTAAATTTTCTAGAAGGATATTTTTCTGTTCATGATTTTTCCATCCAAGAAAAGATTACTTTTGCTCTTCTCAAAGTCGCCCCCACGTCAAGGACTAATGGGAAACCTAATCTGAGCAGAAGGATAAAAGTACAACCTCGTTGTTTTCAGCAGAACCCACTTGGAACTCGTTCCGGGATGCTATCAAGGAGCAGTACTACCCTCTCGAGAGCTATGAGGATAAATACATAAAGTGGAAAACACTACGGCAGGGAAGGGACCAAGATGTGACAAAGTTTACCAATGTTTTTCATACCCTTCGCACGAAGTTGTGTATCAAGGATTCTAAGAAAAATTTGGTACTCAAGTACCGCGGCTGCCTACACAGGTACATCTAGGATGAGATGGAGTTCCTGGACATCTCCTCACTTGGCACGACATACTGATACGTCGTCAAGATCGAGCAGAAGATTAAATAGAAGAAGCAATACTTTGGATCTGTGAATACGAAGCAAGGGAAAGGTGCCCCCAAACCGCAGAACAAAGGACAAAGCCAAGACGGAGTGGCCCAGGACAACTCGCCAAAGCTGCAAGAAAAGAGAAACACCATGAAGCCAAAGAAGGACACGGGAAAGTGGTGTGAATTTCATAAGAGCTCCACTCAAAACACAAGTGAGTGTCCGGACAAGAAGTCACTGGTGGTTGAGATGAATGATTCAGAATCAGATGCATGTTCTGACTCTAAGTCAGAACCCGACAAGGGGAATGACAAAGGGAACCAGATTATCGATGTGAAGCCCAACACCACCGTTGTCACCATGAAGATTCAGAAGGAGGAACTTGAAGATCGAGAGGAGGAGGTGCGCCTCTTCCACTCCCAGATGTGAGTAAAGGGTTCCCCACTACACTTCAATGTCGACAGTGGGAGCCAAAAGAACCTCATTTCAGTAGAGGTTGTGAAGGGGTTGGGCTTACCGACCATGACACACCCACAATCGTACACCATCGGGTGGCTTCAACAAGGACGGGATCTTCGTGTGAGCCAGCAGTGCCACCTTCCATACAGCATCAAGCCCTTCACAGATGAGGTATTATGTGATCTTTCTCGCCTTAATGTTTGTGATTTATTATTAGGCCAACCATACATGTGGAAGCAACATGTTGTGTATGATTCAAGGCCTCGTGCTATTATTGTTACCTTGGGAAATAAGTTGTACAGGATACTGAGGTAGCACCGCCTACTGCCATCTATTTGGTTACTACAAAATAATGGAGTAAGCACAATTACAAAATCGGGAATTTGTTTTCCTGATGATATGACCTCAGGGAAAGAAGAAGACAGTGGCCACGACCTCTAAACAGATCCCCTCCACACAACAATAACAGATGGACAAGTTCATGGAGGAGTATGAGGACATCTTCACCTCCCCCACAGGGGTGCCTCTGCACTGTCAGGTCAAGCACTCCATCGATCTGACCCCAGGTGTGTCATTGCCCAATGGACCAAACTATCGGTGCTCCATTCTGGAGAACAACAAAATCAAGAGGTAGATTCCGGAGTTGCTACAGAAAAGTCACATCTGGCCAAGTTCATCACCCTATGGGAGCCCGATCATGTTGGTACAAAAGAAGTATGGGACTTGGAGACTTTGTATTGACTATCGGGCATTGAAAAATATCACGGTCTAGAATAGGTACCCGATCCCATGAATTGATGACCTTCTGGATCAACTCAAGGGAAGAAAATATTTCAGCAAGATTGACTTGAAGTCTGGATATCACCAAGTAGAAATCAAACTCTGATGTGTGGAAGATTTCCTTCAAAGCCAAGGAGGGCCTTTTTGAATGGTTGGTTATGCCTTTGGGGTTGAGAATGCTCCTACAACCTTCATGAGGCTGATGGATGACATCTTGCAGCCATTCACCAACTCATTTGTAGTGGTATCCTTGGATGACATCCTAATCTTCAGCCAGAGTTGGGAAGAGCACCTCCACAACATCCAACAGGTTCTCCAAACACTGTTGTAACACAAGCTATGTGCCAATTTGGAGAAATGCACTTTTGGCTTGACCCAGGTTCAGTATCTGGGATACATTATTGATGAACGAGGGGTGCATGTGGATCCAATCAAGATCCAAGTCATTCAGGATTGGCCAGCGCCAACCACTCTGACAAAGCTCCGTAGCTTTCTGGATATTTCCAATTTCTACCATAGGTTCGTGTTGGGATTCTCTAATATCACTCAACCCTTGAGTCAAGTCACCAAGGGAGGAGCGAAAGAAAAAATCTTTTGGTCTGAATCTCAACAGAAGGCATTCGTAGAGTTGAAACATCACATCTACTCTGCACCAATGTTCACATTACTAGACTTGCAACAGCCATTTAAGATCAAGACAGATGCCTCTGACTATACTATTGGGGTAGTCCTTACTCAACAGGGGCATCCAGTGGCATATCATAGTGAGACACTTTCAGACACAGTCCGGAAGTATCCCACTTATGACAAATAGATGTATTCCATTGTGCAGGCCTACCAACAATGGAAGCATTACATTTTGGGGAAGAAAATGGTCATCCACATAGACCACCGACCCCTGCAGTTCATGCAAATGCAAGGGAAGTTGCAAAATGATCGCTATCAAAAGTCGTCCACATACTTGAAACAATTCCATTTGAATATCAAGTATAAGAAGGGCAGCACCAATAATGTTGTAGAGTGCCTCAGCTGACCATCGATCATGGCGTTAACCGCCATGCTCAACTCTTGTGGGCATGAGACTTTTGATTGTCCACTTCTCCACAAAAGTGACCCAAAATTCGGCCACACATACTAGATGCTCTTGGAGGGTCAGCAAGTTCCAGATTTTCACCTCCAGGATGCCCTGTTATGCCACTTGGGACTCCTTTGTGTTCCTTCAAGTAAGCACGCCAATATGATTTGGGAAGAACACTACAGTCGGACGACTGGGCATTTCGGGGTTGAGAAAATGGTGGCAGTACTGCAGAAGTATTTCTATTGGCTGAATCTTCGACAATATGTCAGGAAGTACATTAGATCCTACACTTCTTGTGCCATTTCCAAACCAACCATCAAGAAGCAAGGCCTCTATACTCCACTTCCTACCCTAGTCGACCTTGGAAATCCATCTCCATGGATTACATGTCGGGCCTTCCTTCTACTAAGCATGGCAATGACCATGTTTTTGCAGTCGTCGACAGATTCTCGAAGATGGCCATTATGGCGGCTTGCAAGAAGAATATCACAACAAAAGCCACTGCTAAACTCTTCTTTGAATGAGTGTGGGTACACTTTTGGATCCCACAGTCTATCATCTCAGATTGGGACAACAAGTTCCTCAGTACATTTTGGTCCAATCTCTGGTCGATGTTGGACACCAAGCTCACTAAGTCCACAACTTTCCATCCCCAAACTAATGGCCAGACAGAGTTCGTCAATAAGATGATTGTACACATTTTGCACATGTACAACTCAAAGCATCCACGCACATGGGATGAGAGCCTTCCTTATGTCCATCACAACTATAATCAGGATCTCCACAACTCAACTGGCCACAACCCTTTTTAGGTGGGCTTAGGATTCCAACCACTATGTCCCATTAATGTGGTCATACCATTTGCAGCTACTCATGCAGATTCGGCTCATGTCCAGTCCGAAGCCGATAAGGAAAACAACTTCATTGATCACATCCAACATATCTACCAAAAGGTCCACGAAATTCTAGAGAAATCAAATGCCAAGTACAAGCAACAACATGTTCAACATCGAGTGTTGCACAAGTTTCAAGTGGGTGACAAAGTCTGGTTGCATTTGCAAAAGGAATGCCTTACTAGAGCCTATTGGAAACTCAGACCCTCTGATACGGTCCTTACACCATTACCAAGGTTGTGGGAGACAATGCATTTAAGCTCAGCATTCCCCATTCCTTGGCCTCCACCCAGTGTTCAATGTGGACCCCCTTCAACCATACTTCCCACCATTGCTAGACACATCAGACATTACAGAACAACTAACACCTACAGAGTTAAATTCAGATTGCATAGAACAAGCCACAACTGATCAGATCATGGACATGTAGATCAAGAATACTCAACAAAAAATGATCCAACTATATCAAGTTGTCAAAGCATGCCAACTCCTTCACCAGGGCAAGTGGCTCACCAGGGGCCAAGTTCAACAGAAGTTTCCTCATCTCATGGAGGAACTCAACGCAATGGGGACCATTGCTTCCTAAAGGGGGAGGAATTGTCCAGGTGGATATTGGTAGCCACCAACCTATTCCACTTAGACCCCCACCATTGTTTCTTTCAGTTTTACAATTTCCTTATTTGTAGCACAATTTACTATTTTTGGCAGTTTTTTGGGACCTAAACTTCCAGAGCCGTTTTGAGGCCCTAAACAAAGTTTTTTGGGAAAATTGTGAGCAACATGGGTTGTAGTTTGATGTTGGTCCTTCAAAAGTTGTAGTCCTCGGATATATCTTTCTAACGAGGTATTGTGCGCATCAAATGGAGATCGTATGCCAAAGTTACAACCCCAAGAAGTTGATGTACCAATTTACCCAAACGAGGCCCATAGTTTGGCGCTTTATTTCCTAGGGTTAGGTTTTTGATGTTTATGGTTTTCCATTGTTTCTCAATAATAAATAGGCCTTTGAGCCTCATTGTAACATAGTTCAGAGGAATGTAGCTGCCACATCTCTTATTAGAGATAAGCTACCATCGCCCGAGCTAGTCTTATTACCATTCTGTTTGTAAGCATATTTCAGAATTTGATATTAATGAAATGAAGTGTTATTTCTACTGCATCTTTGTATTTATGGTTATATCTATAATTTGTTGCGTTCCTGTGTAAATCTGGACCAGTGGTATCAGAGCAGTTTTCTCTTTCTCTGTTTTTTCTTTGCATGTCCCCAACAAGGTCGAGATATAAGGAGTTAGGGCTCGATCTGGTTGAAGCTTTGCAAGATCAACCTCGCAAACCTCGACGGCCGCCCATGGAGGAAGAAAAGAAAGATGAGGGGGCAGGAGATCCTATCAAAATATTTCTTGAGGAGGCCCTCAAGAAACAAAGGAACGCGATGATGGATAACTTTTCCTAGATCTTTCAATAGTTACCCATCGGCGGTGCATCCACATCCATTAGCCACTCTTGAGGCTCAACTCCTTTTAAGGTACAAGTAAAATTTGACATCCTCATATTTGAGGGCCAAATAGATGCAGACATCGTAGATACATGGTTAAATCTACTAGAAGTATATTTTTATGTTCATGATTTTTCCAGCCAAGAAAACATTACTTTTGCTCTTTGCAAAGCGCCCCCCACGTTAAGGACTGGTGGGAAACCTATTGTGAGTAGAAGGATGAAAGTATGACCTTTTTGTTTTTAGCCGCATCCATTTGGAACTCGTTCTGGGATGCCATCAAGGAGTAGTACTGCCCTGTCGGGAGCTATGAGGATAAATACATAAAGCATACAATGTTGTGGCAGGGAAGGGACCAAGATGTTTCAGAGTTTACCAATGTTTTTCATACCCTTCGCACGAAGTTGGGTATTAACTATTTTTAGAAACATTTGGTACTCAAGTACCGCGGCTGCCTACACAGGTACATCCAAGATGAGATGGAGTTCTTGGACATCTCCTCACTTGGCACGACATACTGATATGTCGTCAAGATCAAGCAGAAGTTTAAACAAAAGAGTCGATACTTTGGATCTGTGAATCTAAAGCAAGGGAAAGGTGCCCCCAAACTGCAAAACAAAGGACATAGCCAAGGCGAGGTGGCCTAGGAAAACTCGCCAAAGCCGTAAGAAAAGAAAAACACCATGAAGCTGAAGAAGGACATGGGAAAGCGGTGTGAGTTCCATAAGAGCTCTACTCACAACATGAGTGTCAGGCCAAGCAGTCACTGGTGGTCGAGCTGAAGGCTTCAGAACCAAATGCATGTTCCAACTCTTAGTCAAAACCTGACAAGGGGAATGAGAAAGGGAAGCATATTATCGATGCGGAACCCAACGCCATTGTTTCCACCACAAAGATCTAGAAGGAGGACCCCGAAGATCCAGAGGAGGACGAGCGCTTCTTCCACTCCCAGATGTGGGTAAAGGGTTCCCCGCTACAGTTCATTATCAACAGCAGAAGCCAAAAGAACCTCATTTCAGTAGAAGTCATGAAGCCTTTGGGCTTACTAAACATGGCACACCCACAACCATACACCAACGGGTGGCTTCACCAAGGACAAGATCTCCACGTGAGCTAGTAGTGTCACCTTCCATACATCATCAAGCCCTTCACGGATGAGGTATTATGTGACGTTGCTCCCCTTGGTGTTTGTGATGTATTATTAGGCCAACCATACTTGTGAAAGCGACATGTTGTGTATGAGTCAAGGCCTCATGACATTATTGTTACTTTATGAAATACGTTGTACAGGATACCTGAGGTAGCACTTCCTACCGCTGTCTCTTTGGTTACTGCAAAACAATGCAGTAAGCTCATTTCCAAAACCAGGAATTTGTTTTCCTGATGATATGCCCTTAGGGAAAGAAGAATACAGTGGCCACAACCTCCAAACAAGGCCCCTCTGCACGACAAGAACAGATGGACAAGGTCGTGGAGGAGTATGAGGACATCTTCACCTCCCTTGCAGGGGTGCCTCTGCACTGTTAGGTCAAGCACGCCATCAATCTGACCCCAGGTGCGACATTGCCCAATGGACCAATCTATCGATGCTCCGTTCTTGAGAACAAAGAAATAAAGAGGCAGATTCAGGAGCTGCTGCAGAAAGGTCACATCTGTCCAAGTTCATCACCGTGTGGGAGCTCGATCGTGTTGGTACAGAAGAAGGATGGGACTCGGAGACTCTGTAGTAAATGTCGGACATTGAACAAGATCACTATTCGGAATAGGTACCTGATCCCACAAATTGATGACCTTCTAGACAAACTCGGGGGGGGAATATTTTAGCAAGATCAACTTGAAGTTCGGATATCACTAGGTACCAATCGAACCCTCTGATGTGTGGGAGACTACCTTCAAAGTCAAGGAGGGCCTTTTCGAATGGGTGGTTATGCATTTCAGGTTGACGAATGATTCTGCAACCTTCACAAGGCTGATGGATGACATATTGTGGCCATTCACCAACTCATTTGTAGTGGTATACTTGGATGACATCTTGATCTTTAGCTAGAGTTGGGAAGAGCACCTCCACCACATCCGACAGGTTCTCCAAACATTGCGGCAAAAAAATTTGTGTGCCAATTTGGAGAAATGCACTTTTGGCATGACCGAAGTTCAGTATCTGGGATAAATTATTGATGAACACGGGGTCTTGCTAATTTCTACTACAGGTTCGTGTTGGGATTCTCTCATATCACTTGGCCCTTGAGTCAAGTCACCAAGGGAGGAGTGAAAGAAAAATTCTTTTGGTATGAATCTCAACAGAAGGCATTCGTAGAGTTGAAACATTACCTCTTCTCTGCACCAGTGCTCACATTACCAGACTTGCAACAACCATTTGAGATCGAGACAGATGCCTCTGATTATGATATTGGGGTAGTCCTTACTCGAAAAGGGCATCCAGTGGCATATCATAGTGAGAAACTTTCAGACAGAGTTTGAAAGTATCCCACTTATGACAAAGAGAAGTATTCCATTGTGCAGGACTACTGACAATGGAAGGTGGAAGGAAACAACCATCCACACAGACCAACGATCCCTGCAGTTCATATAGACGCAAGGGAAGTTGCAGAATGATTGCCATCAAAAGTGGTCCACATACCTGCATATGAATACCAAGTATAAGAAGGGCATCACCAATAATGTTGTAGACTACCTTAGTCGACCACCAATCATGGCATTAACCACCGTGCTCAACTCGTGTGGGCATGAGACTTCTAATTGGCCACTTCTCTAAAAAAGCAACCCAGAATTTGGCCACACATACTAGACGCTCTTGGAGGGTCAGCAAGTTCCAGATTTTCACCTCCAGAATGCCCTGTTATGCCACCTGGTACACCTTTTTTTTCCTTCAAGCAAGCGCGCCAAGATGATTTCAAAAGCACACTACAGTCGGCTACTAGGAATTTCAGGGTCGAGAAAATGGTGGCAGTACTGCAGAAGTATTTCTATTGGCTGAATCTTTGACAGTATGTCAGGAAGTACATCAGATCATGCACTGCCTACGTCATTTTTAAACCAACCATAAAGAAGAAAGGCCACTATACTCTGTTGCCTACTCCTAGTCTACCTTGGGAATCCATCTCCATGGATTACATGTTGGGCCTTCCTTCTACTAAGCATGGAAACAACTGTTTTTTTGTGGTCATCGATAGATTCTCGAAGATAGCCATTATGGCAACCTGCAAGAAGAATATCACAGCAGAAGCCACTGCTAAAATCTTCTTTGAAGGAGTATGGGTACACTTTGGGATCCCACAGTCTATCATCTTAGATCGAGACATCAAGTTCCCTAGTACATTTTGGTCCAATCTTTGGTCAATACTGGACACCAAGCTCACTAAGTCCACAACTTTCCATCCCCAAACTGATGGCGAGACAGAGGTCGTCAATAGGATGATTGTACACATTTTGCGCATGTACAACTCAAAGAATCCACGCACATGGGATAAGAGCCTCCCCTATGTCCAACACAACTATAATGGGGCTCTCCACAGCTTGACTGGTCACAACCCTTTCCAGGTGGGCTTGGGATTCCAGCCACTATGTCCCATTGATGTGTCCATACCATTTGCAGCGACTCAGGCAGATTCGGCTCATGTCCAATCTAAAGCCGATAAGGAAAACAAATTCATTGAGCAAATCCAACATATCCACCAGTAGGTTCACAGCATTATGGAGAAATCAAATGCTAAGTACAAGAAGTGACATGATCAACATTGGGTCCCGCACAAGTTTCAGGTGGGCGACAAACTCTAGTTGCATTTGTAAAAGGAACACCTTACTGAAGCCTATCGAAAACTCATACCACTCCAATATGGTTCTTACACCATTACCAAGGCTGTGGGAGACAACATTCCACCATTCCTTGGCTTGCACCCATTGTTCAATGTGGACCGCCTTCGACCATACTTCCCACCATTGTTAGACACATCAGACATTGCAGAACAACTCACACCTACAGAGTTAAATCCTGATTGCATGGAACAAGCCACAACTGATCGAATCATGGACATACATATCAAGAACACCCGACAAAAAATGATCCAACTATATCAAGTTGTCAAAGCAGGCCAACTCCTTCACCAGGGCAAGTGGCTCACCAGGGACCAAGTTTAGCAGAAGTTTCCTCATCTCATGGAGGAAATCAACGCAATGGGGACCATTGCTTCGTGTGGGGGGGGGGGGGGGAATGATCCAGGTGGATATTGGTGGCCACCCACCTATTCCACTTGGACCCCTAGTGCTGTTTCTTTCAGTTTTTCAGTTTCCTTATTTGTAGCACAATTTACTATTTTTGGCAGTTTTTCGAGTCCTGAACTTTCACAGCAGTTTTGAGGCCCTAAACGAAGTTTTTTGGGAAAAATGGGAGCAACATGGGTAGTATATCAATGTTTGTCATTCAAAAGTTTTAGTCCTCGGAGATATTTCTAACGAGGTATTGTCCGCGTCAAACGGAGATCGTATGCCAAAGTTACGACCCCGGGAAGTTGATGTACCAATTTACCCAAACAGGGCCCATAGTTTGGCACTTCATCTCCTAGGGTTACATTTTTGGACGTTTAGGGTTTTCCATTGTTTCTTAATAATAAATAGACCTTTGAACCTCATTGTAACATAGTTCAAAGGCATGTAGCCACCACATCTCTTCTCAGAGATAATCTACCATCGCCCGAGCTAGTCTTATTTCCATTCTGTTTGCAAGCATATTTCAGTGTTTGATATTAATGAAATGAAGTGTTATTTCTACTACATCTTTGTATTTATGGTTATATCTGTAATTTGTTGCGTTCCTATTTAAATCCGGATCAATACTCTCCCATGGACGTGAAGGTACCAGAGGTGGAGTGTACAATCCTAATTTCCTATTGCTAGGCTTACTTGTTGCACACAAAGAACATCCTCTAATGAAACGAGATACATTATCAAACATGCGTGGCCAATAACAATACCTTTGGATATTCATATTGTCTTGCCTACACCAAAGTGTCCATCAATCAATGAAGTGTGGGCCTCCCTTAAGATATTGTTTCTTTCTCCTGATGGAATACATAACTTGCCTAAGTGATACAAAAAACTGTTATGTACATGGTAATCTAACTCTTCAATTTGGTTTCCTTGCCTCAACCTTGCATACACATCTTGAAATTCATTATCATGTGCATATTGGTCAATGTAACTTTCATGTAAAACAAGATTGTGCTTGAGTAAAATAGATGAATTTATAGTAGGCCTAGAAATCATATCAGGTACCTTATTGTAGATTCCTTTTTTGTACTCGATAACTAAATGAAATTGTTGTAGAAAACTGATCCATCTGAAGTGTCGTGATTGCTACAACTTTGACTATGATTGTAAGCATTTCAATGGTTGATGGTCGGTATGGATAATGGGCTCCTTCCCCATCAAGTAGTGTTTCCATTTTTTAACACTTTGTACCAATGCGTAAAGTTCTTTGTCATAAGTGGGATAGTTAATCACAACACCATTAAAAATTTCAGAATGAAACGAAATGGGCTTACCATGCTACATAAGAACTACTCCCATGCAATAATCACTAGCATCGATTTGAATCTCAAAATGGATGTCTAATATGCAGAAGAGCCAAGATCGATGCTAAACTGATCTTTTTTTTTAAAGCATCAAATGCTTTCTACTGTACATCTCCCCATTGGAAGACTTTCTTGACACTAGTCAATGCATGTAGTGGAGTTGCAATGGAAGAAAATTTAGCAATAAATTTCCTTCAATATTGTGTTGCCCCAAGAAAGCTTCTTACCTCTGTAACTGTATTGGGCTTGGGCAAATTCACAATGACCTTAACCTTAGAGGGGTCTATCTTCAACTCACCTCGTCCAACAATGTGTCCCAAATACACCAAATAAGTCTTGCCAAATTCACACTTTGATATCTTTAAAAACAACTGTTCTTTTCTCAAGACATCAAGTACTTTATTCACATGCATGACATGTTCATCTCTAGATTTTTTGAATATGAGAATATCATCTAAGTAAGCAATGACAAAATAATCTAGGAATTGCCTCAATACATTATTCATAACTCTCATGAAAGTAGTTGGAGCATTTATAAGACCGAAAGGCATAACAAGGCAATCAAACAATCCTTGTTTAGTTTTAAATGCAGTTTTCCAAATGTCCTCTTAAGTTATTATAACTTGATGATAACCACTTTGTAAGTCTAACTTAGTGAAATACTTTGCATACCTCAATTGATCAAGAAAATCACCAATTCTTGGGAGTGGATAATGATTCTTTACAGTTATCTTATTCAGTGCACAAAAATCCACACACCTGCGCCAACTCCCATCCTTCTTTGGCACCAAGACAATGGGTGAACCACATGGTGAAGTAGATGGGTGTATGATACCTTTGTTCATCAATTATTTAATTTGTTTCTTGATTTCCATGCTCTCCATGATCAACATGCGATACATGCCAATGTTTGGAAGTGGAACATCCTGTTGTAGCTGTATCTCATGCTAAATTCCCCTCTTGGGAGGTAACCCCTTTGGTTCCTAAAACATATCACCATGCTTTCTTACCACATCAAACAAATCAGATTTTAACTTATCATCACAAACTTCAAAATATTCATAATGAATATCATTCTTTTTCTTGATCATGAGAAGCACAAGATTTTTACTTGCATTTACTAGTCTCTTCATCTGCCTTGCATAAACCAAACAAATGTATAAACTTTTGCGATGGGCTCTCACAATATACTCCACCCCATCCTTGAGAAATTGGTATTTGTTCTCATGGCGATAAAATACCGCTTTCCTATCATACAAATATGGACTCCCAAAAATGATTCTTGAGATGTCAAGTGGAACTACATCTAACTCAACTTCATCAATAAATATTTTAGTAATGGAAAACCTGAATAAACATTTCCTTGTAACTTGTAAATTTGCATTATTGACTATCCAACCCAAGGGATATGGCTTATGATGAGGTACAGTTTCAAGGTTAAGCTTTTTGACCAAGTCTTATGAAATTAAGTTCGATTATGACCCGCTATCAAATAATGCATCAATCTTTGTATGATTTGAAATTACCCTTACATGGAACAACTCTATCCTTGATTCTTCATTTGGAGTGTTGTTGTGACTATGTGAGGAACTAGTGCTTGCAATAACTTCTTTTCCTTTTGTAACCCTGGCTGAAATCTTTGTCTCATCACCAGAATCAGATCCAAGATCATGTTGTGTGGTAGCAATCGTATTTTGTTTTCCCTTATTGTTTGGTTTCTTAGGCCTGAGTTCGGGATTTAATTTCCAACAGTGGGTTTCATCATCCCCCGCTTTGGAACAATGTTGGCATATAGTTTTCTCCCCTTATTTCTTCACACTTGCATTCTTCTTTCCTTTCCATTTTCCACCCTTCTCTTTCTCCTTACCCTTCAATGGCTTCTTCTTACTACCCTCTTCCTGAATGTTCTTTCCTCTTGCTTCAAGGTGTGTGGCTTGCACACATACCTCATCTAAATCGCTTGGATTGAACAAAAGGATAGTATGTTTTAAGTAGGAATGTAAACCCCCAATATATTTCAATAGTGTGTTTTGGGAATTCAAGTTTACTCCTAACAACACAACCCTTTTCCTAAACTCCTGGGTATAGCCTTGAATTGTTTGGTCCTTGAGTTTCCTAAAATTTTTCCAACTCATAATGGCTTTTTCCATATCGGCTAAAGGATAAAATTGCCTTTTAATTGAAGAAACAAATTCAACCCAAGAAATGGATATCTTACTAAGAATTCACATTTCCTCTTGAGTCTTTGCTTCCCACCAAACTAGTGGTAATCCTTCTAGCCTTAGTGAAGCCAACTAGATTTTTATGTCATCTTCTTGAAGGTTCTAAATTATGCAATAAACCTCCAATTGTCGAATCCAATTGTCTAACTTTTCTGCATTCACCTCACCATTGTACATGGGAAGTTCAAATTTAATGTCCAATTTGAGTAAGGGAGTTTTTTCCTTTGGGGTTTTTGAATGAGTATGAAAAGTTTTTGTAGTGGGAGTGGAAGATGATGAGGATGATGAAGAAGATGAGAAATATGAAGATGGTGGAGATGGAGGAGGCTTTCCTCCATTACCCTTTGAATCCTTCTTTTCATCTTTTTTATCTCCTGAGCTTCCCTCTCCATGTGGGGACTTAGAACTTTCTCCATCCATTCTAGTATTCCTCTCTTCATAGAGGACTCTAACCATGTCAATTAAGTCATATAAAGATTTCTTGAATGCTTCCTCTTCCGAAATACCTTCAGTCTCTCCTGCTCCAGACATGATGGTTTTGGATTCAAGCTCAGCTTCTGGTATTGCTTGTACCTTCTCAATCTCAATTGAAGGTAAAACTTGAGGTGCTTCAAGTGCAGCTGGGATTGGAACTTTGGGTGGAGATTGTAGCCTTGTGGCTCTCCTGTTTTTGGGCATTACCTCAAGAGTTGCAACCAATAGTTTCCCTTCTCCTCTCTGCAACTTTAACCTTGTAAGCATCACAAATTTGCAACCATTAAAACCCTACTTGCACAAAACTCAAGTAATCAAGAATAACCTTTGCTCTGATACCAACTTGATTTGTTGTTGAATCTTAGTTTTTTTGTGCTAATTTCAACTTCATAATTAAAAACAATTGCTTATGATTTTCTTCATGTACATAGGTTCCTTTATGGTGTTTGTGAATGAACAGGTAAATTTTTGTCAAGTTTAATGTTAAATTCATGAGAAAAATAACATGTAAATGAAGTGTTGAACAATAACAAACAAATATACAATAAACCATCAAAATGAACACTTAACACAGTGTTTTGATGAAGGAGTTCACCCCTCTTGGGCTATATCTCCTTGGTTCAGCTTCCATGGCTTGGGCCTTTGTATTAGCTCAAAATGGAAAAAATAGTTGTTTATGATGCTCTACTACTCCTGAAACCTGCTTTAATGTGCTCAACACATCAAAATCATCTAGGAATGACTTTTCCTGATCCCAATTTGGTCGAATTTTGCAAAAGTTATGGAAAAATCAATTTCCCCTAGGAATTCTCCACTAAAACTGGAGGAACTCTAGTTAACTCCACTAAATCTGGAGTTACAACCGAAATTGGGGGGGCCGCCAAAATTTCTGCCATATTAACTAATCCACAGTTAATTAGAATAAGCTTGGATTAATTAAAATAAAACTACAATTAGCGCTAATACCGCACGATTATGGCTAGCTGTTAGTTTGGTGGTCTTCGTGGTAGGTCACATGGGAGATACCCGATGGTTAAGCTACAAGTTACGTTGACGGTTACAGTAGCGCTAGCCACCAGTTTTCATGGTGTGATCACATGGGAGGGGGCTGGCACACGGGCTGGCTCCCTCCTCCCCCAGCAAAAAATTTTAACACTTTAAATAGAAGCTCAAACCGTTATAGGTTAAGTAACAAAGCACGGGCGTAGTGGTAAGACTTGGAGTTTGTTCAGGCGAGGTCACATGTTTGACTCCACTGACCTGCCCATAAATTTTTGGTAAAGCGCGTTGATAATGCCGACCTTTGGGGAGGCACATGTGGCGGCCTCCGGGCTTACCACATGTCTCCTCCTCATTGGTCCACCTCTTTCCAATGAAATCAAGCCAAATCACCAACCTGCAAACCAACCACAAAGCACCACTTGGAGAAACCTGGTTGGCCATTGACCACCTTTGACCTTGCCTAGTCACCTACCACATCAGCAGTACGGACTGCTGACTGTGCAATGATTGTACCTTTTTTTCAAAAATTCTTCTTTTTGGCAAAGCAGACAAAACATGATATCTTCCTCATACGAACTCTATTTTGAGTGAAACGAGTTGCGTTGGGATCATATCGCCGAGACAGATGCGGTCATTCAGGTTTCGAGTGATTTCGAGAACTTTGATTTTTGAGCTAAATACTGAGCACCTCATCAGTCTTGGTGTTGATCAATGTGCTCAACTCCTATGGGCAAGAGACTTTGGGATGGCTGCATATTTACAAGAGCGATCCATAATTCGATAGCACATACTAGACACTCCTAGAAGGTAAGCAAGTTCCAAATTTTCACCTCCAAGATGCACTATTATGCCACCTAGGACACATATGTGTTCCTTCAAGTGAGCATGCCAAGATGATTTGGGAGGCACATTATAGTCAGGTCATTGGATATTTCAGAGTAGAGAAAATAGTGGCAATATCACAAATTTATTTTTATTAACCAAACCTTCGTTAGGATGTTGGGAAGTACATTAGATCCTGCACTGCCTGTGCCATTGCTAAACCAACCATCAAGAAGCAAGGCCTATATACTATAGAAATTTTGAATAATATGACACTTATTCACAGAGATTATCCCGATTATACACTATTGTGGAATACATGCATAATACATAACCTCCTCTACGTTGTTCATCAATTTAGCAGCATCAAAAACAATGAAACATCAATCACATGCACACATTAACACAGTATGTAACCCGGAGAAAGCATACAGCTGAAAACCCCATACTATTTGTATATTATAATGATTGAGAACATGTAACAATACATAGTACAATACTCCTCACAAGTACTCAGTACTATCTCCACCTGGAATATCATTTGTCGACGCGTTTCGAACCAACTAGTGTGGTTCATCGTCAGGACAAGAAATATTCATCTTGTCCTGACGATGAACCACACTAGTTGGTTCAAAACGCGTCGACAAATGATATTCCATGTGATTTTCACCGAAGAATATTTCTCTAACTTGATATGGATCACAGAAGCCTAAACTCTATTATACTATCTCCACCTATTACACACAAAACTAGCTCAAACCCGAACAAGCCACAGGTTCAAATCTCCTCCGCTGCTTTGCCTGCCTCCACTGCACAATCCTGCAAGAGAATGAATGAGAATGGCTGATCCAAACTCCTATTTACCTTGGCTGATCCAAAATCACGTGAGCACAGGCTATAATTCCTTGGTATTGGCCCACACCACGCAGTCTTCATTGGCATTACCCAATCCATGCATGTGCGAAATCTCATGCACAACTGATAGTCACAACTCACCCTTTCACTTACCTCTAACACCTGTCTTTGTTGAACTGTCCATGCACTGAGTTAACTGATGTATTCTTTAGTTTCTTTATGAGTTAATAATTAGTGAATTAATTAACAATCTATTCACACAACTCATCACTAGTGTATTCTTTAGTTAGACTAAATACAACTAGTTCAACTAAGTCAAACTGAACACAACTCTATCAACTCCACAATCAACTCCACAGAACTCACATGCATGAGTTCTAACTAAAGTCCTCCATGCAATAGCTCAACTAACACATAAGAAACCACGTGATTCCTTTTGTCAGTTGCATGTGCCACATCTGTAGCTCGAACTGAAGTGCTCCAAGAGAATAAGATAATGTTTAGAGTCCAAATATTACTAAGGGCTAATAATATTTGATTGTTTCTATTTTTAGCTTGGCAGTCTAAAAATAGACTTTGATCACTCCGTTGTGAACCAAAAATAGAAGTCCATCTATTTTTCCCAACATGACCAATCATCCACAAATCACATACTGCAACTCATAAACCATGATCCATATGTCTAAAAATAGACTTTGCGCCAAAAATAGCCTACGGGCCCACTTAGTGAAGGCGACTCCTTTCCACTAAGCTCCATCATCTTGTTGCATTTTCAACACTCCCTCTCAACAAGATATGGATTATCAACAACCCCTATCCTACCTCTGTAATGTTCTACATGCAACACATTTGCCCGATCCACTTGCTCCAACAACACTTGGAACAAAAACACTCCCAACTGACCACTCTGTTGGGCTAGGAACATACTCTGATGTTGAATCTCTACCTGCTGTTGACAAGTGCTCCCTCTTTGACATCTGCGCTACTGCAACATCTCCATGCATCTTACACCATTGCACACTTCTCTGTGCCACCTAGCACTGTGCAAAACACTTGTGCCTCTCGCATTGCTGTAGCCTGCTAGATATGCGCTGTCCTGGGATTCCCTACACTGTCACTCTCTCTGCCGCTCCATCCACATCTGTCTCTACTCAATTAGTCAGTTCCTGCTACTCCACATCGGGGCTCCCGTAGCAAGGTCTCATCCAAGAGGTTCGGTACTGTTGAGTCCCAAACTTGCATCTTCCCTATACACCTTTTTAGTCTTCTTTTCCAGTTACTTGAACCACCAAGCTGTCAAATCATTGCATATTAGTTTAAAAAGAGCTTATAAAATGGTTTCCTAACTATGTCTTGTGACTGCTGTTTGATTTAGATTTTTGCTCAGTCAGCTACGGAATCTTGTCAGTTTCCGCAGCCAGCTCAACTTTCCGCAGCCATTTTGTTGAAGTTTGTGTTACAGGTGTCTACTGCAGAATCTGGTCACATGGGCAAGCTGCAAATGATGTGTACATGGAACGTGTCCCCTTGGTTCAGCCGAATCACTCACCAAAGGCCATGGTCAAGGACATTCAAAGCAGTGGTCAAACTAAGAGTTTTGCGGTGGCAGGACTCTGTTTTTCACCACGTGAAGACTTGCGTGGCAAATTCCTCAATCTCAGGAGGTGTGCTAACACCTGTGGACTGTTCCGTGAACCCAAATCTAACAGCCACCACTCCTTGGATTTAATTGTCACGGCTACCATATTGCTAGATCTCCGGACGTGGTTATTCACGTGTCTGTTTAGCAGCGCAAAATTTAGGAAGTAGTTGTAGCATCCTCAGTTATAAATAACGCGTTATCATACGCTTATTATTTAGATTGATATATGTAATTTTGACTGTTTTACGAGCCCACTGTGCCGTGCTCTATCCTTATCTTATGACTGAATTTTAATATATGAGAAGGCAGTGTTCTTAAGTTCGATTTGTGACTGATTGCTGATTGGCCGAGGTTGCAGAGGGCCCTTGTACACTAAGGCTCTGTAACTACTGTATAGTTTCTTGCTTTCTTCCATTATGTCACTGTTTCCATAATTGTTTGCTTGTATATATTACACTGTTTTTGATATTCATGTTAACTGCTGTCCGTATTTTCTTTCATGCTTTCTCATGATTGTTAACTAATCAGTGTTTTCTTTCAGGTTCTTGTAGACAGCCCGGGCAATTTCACATAGCTTTTTAATGACTAATGACATGAAATCATCTTGTCCTTCTGCTGATTTATTTTCTGAGTTCTAATTCCAGAACTGTTTATTTCTTTCAGTTTTGTTTTTGCTCATTTACTTTTATGCAATTTAGAAATCAGATTACTCAATTTGTTTATGATTACCTCCTATAGCCAGAGCAAGTCGAATGGTGAGGGATCAGAATACGAGTTGATGTAGTATGATTTAGTTTACTTTTCTGCAAGTTAGTGATTAGATTACTCATGTCATTTTCAGTTACCTCCTATAGCCAGAGTGAGTCGAATGGTGAGGGATTGAAGTATGAATGCGTATTTTGATCTTAGTTTCATTTTATGCAATTTCATTTCATGCAATTTAGATATCAGATTACTCAATTTGTTTATGATTACCTCCTATACCCAGAGCGAGTCGAATGGTGAGGGGTCAGAATATGAGTTGAAGTAGTATGATTTAGTTTACTTTGCTTACAGTTTTTGAATTGCTTTAAGTTCAGTTTTTTCTCTTTTTATACAACAGCAAGGATACTGGGCTTCATTGTCACTAGCTCACTGTTTGGTACATTTTTACTTTCTCTTAGGAATTGATTTCATCACTGGAAGTTTTAAAACCTTTTTGAGAATTTTGAAGTTTGGAAATCATTGTAGAGGTCACCATTTCCTTGAACACTTATATCCATACTTGACTTTTTGTTTTGCCATCTCACATTAGGGAATCAACAAAAGATAAACCCAAAAACAAACCAAAACTCAAAAACGACAAAGAATTAAGAAATTGGTTATCTTGAATATACAGTGCACTTCACTTCAGCAGTTTACGACTCCCAGATTGACAATTTATATAGCAATTTAGGACACACTAAATTGACCAAACATTTTGGCGCCGTTGCTGGGGAAGTGAAACTAGGTAGCCAATTTCTTAAAAAAAAAACAAGAAAATTTCAAGGAAGGTAAAAATTGATAACTTCTCAAAGTATGCTCTCCTCTTGCACCTAGTGTGATCTGGAGGATCAGAAAAGAGAGTTATTGGTTCAATAATTTCGTAAGTATGCTCTCTTCTTGCACCTAGAGTGACCTGGAAGATCAGAAAGAGAATTATTAGCCCAACTTGAAGAAAAATAAAAAATGACATGCATAGAGCAAGAGATTCTAGGGGAAGGTTTATAGCTAGGGCTAAGAGTTCGATTTTTACAACTCCATCTACTTCAAGGTATAGACAAGATACACCTCCATCATCTCCAACTCACACTCCTAGCCTTAGGATTCCTGGAATTCAAGAGGCAGTAGCTGAATTAGGAGACTCTCCCACACTATCCACCGAATCTGAGTTAGGAAAAGACCCTTTCTTTACTTCTACAGGAAAACACATTGTAATTGAGGAAGTAGAATCACTTGAAGAAGAAGAGGGAGAAATTCCTCCTCGTTTGCCATTAGTAGAAGAACCAGAGGACTCTGAAATATCTGAGGAAACTATCATGACAGAGGAAGTAGTAAACGGATTTGGAGGAGGTAGGGGTAGAGGTAGAGGAGGAGAAAACAATGGAGGTAGAGGTAACAATGGGGGAAATAGGGATGGAGATAACTCATTTGGATTTCCTATAGTTGATGAGGAATCTCAAACAACAATGAAAAACATCTCACCATCTGTCCTCCCAAACTTTTATGGGTTGCGAAGTGAGGATCCTGAAACATTTTTATTTGAGTTTGAAGTCATGTGCCGAACTTATGATTATATGGAAGACTCTCAAAAGCTCAAATTATTTCCTTCAACATTGAAGGGAGCTGCTTTAAAATGGTTCATGGGATTAGTCACTCAATCTATTAGGACTTGGAATGATATGAAACAAACATTTTTGGATAGATACTTGGATTATTGTATGCCCACCAATCACAAGGATGAGGTATTCAAAATGGTGCAAAAGGAAGATGAAAACTTGGAAGATTTACTTGAAAAATTTCAATACAACTTGAAAAGAGCAAAAATGAATAACTTAGATGAGGAAACCTTGAAAGCTCTTCTATTAAAAGCCATTAGAGATGAATGGATAGATATTTTGAACATGATGGGAAAAGGAGATATATCTCAACTTCCACTTCATGATATAGCAGAGCTATGTGTCCATCTCTCAAGGGGAAAATCTAAAATTGGGAAAGGGCCTAGAGATCCTTCTCTCATTAGAGCAAACAAATCTGCAACTGGATCAGTAAGTAGGGCTGAGATTGGCAACATGCTTGATGAGTTCAAAACTGATATTTTAGGGAGTCTTAGTGAACAACTAGACACCCTTAAGATACAAAACAAACATAAAGATGAAGCTGAAGCTTTAGCCATCTTTTTTCCAAAATGTAGGAAGAAAAATGCTCTAAGGGAATGCCCCTTGGATGCAAAAGTTGTAGAAACATGTGTGATTTGTTCAGAAAGCCATGAGACCAAGGATTGTCCTTCAATTCCTGGGCTCAAAGTTGTCTTTCAAGAAGATCCAAATTCAATTGAGTCTCTCTGTTTTGTTTCAAGGAGACCTTGGCAGGGGCAACAAAATCAAGGGTTTAACAACCCTACGAACTTTCAACCCCCACCAAATTGGAATCCTTGGCAACAACCTTGGTCCCAACCTCAAAATCCATTTCAATCATGGGTACAATGTATGCAAAATCATTATGGGATATTTGCTCAATTTTATCAATATCCTCCATATTTTCAAAATCAACAAGCTCCACAACTTCCAAATCAAAATCCACAACTTTCATTGCCATTTCCACAACAACAACAACCTTCTCAACAGAATCCAAATTCCCAACTCTTGCTTCCATTCCAACAAAAGACAAATCAACTACCTTCCCAGCCATTGCCAAATCCCAATAATAAAAACCCTCAAAATGCTTACATGGTAGAAGGACAACAATTTCCTACCTATATGATTGTTCCTCTCAATGATGTACAACTCAGATCTGGTAGAGTTTTAGAAAAGCCTTCTATAGATGTTCAAAAGCAAAGCATTTCTGAGGAAGATTCTCTTGAAGAAAATAAAGGTTCTGAAGCATCTCTTCAAAACCCAAGCACTCAAAAAGAAAAAGAAAAAGAGTCAACCCCCACAACTCCTATAGTTGAGCAACCTGCATCTTCATCCACACCTCCTTTTCCTGAAAGATTACAAATTGATAAAGGAGTGGAAAAACAAATCTTGTTGCCTGACTATGATTTCCTAGATGAATTAAAGAATGTCTGTATCAAGATTCCCTTGTTACAAGCCATTAGAGAAATTCCTATTCTAGCAAAAACAATAAAGGAGTTGAGTCTCAAAAGACCAGGAAGGAAACCAAGAGATACAAGAAGAATCCACCTGGTAGGAAAAATTGCAGATATCATGATGGGAAAAATTACCATGCAGAAGTATGTAGATCCTGGTAGTCCAATTGTCAAAACACATATCAATGGGGTATAAATTCCAAATACTTTGATTGATTTAGGGGCTGCTATCAACATTATGAGTAGACAGACTATGGAACAACTAAAGCTTCCTAATCTTCTTTTTACACCTACTTTACTGCAACCTGCAGATCAATCAATTATCAAACCAGATGGTGTATTAGAAGACATTTCGGTCTCCTTAGATTCTTGGTAATATCCAGTAGATTTCATGATTTTAACTCCCAAGAGTAATCTAGGAGGGCACCCACTCATCTTAGGAAGACCTTGGCTAGCCACAACTAATGCTTTTATCAGTTGTAGATCTGGGGATATGTATATTTCTTATGGTAATTCGACAAAGAAATTAAATCTGTATCCTCCAACAAAAGCAATTACAGAAGTAGGAGATAATGAATCGGTCGATGATGAGGACACTATACAACCTGTCTTTACCATTTCTGAAATCAGTGAAGATAGTCAAATTCTGAACACATTAGAAAATTTTGAAACATCTTCAGAATATGACCACACACAATTTCAGTTAGATTCTGACATTGAGTATCTATCATCTAGACAATTGTCTCTTTACTCTATGGAAGAGTTTGGAAGTTCCTCCATTGAGATCTTTCCAGGTAAAACATTGAATATCAACAAAAACTTGGAAAAATCACAACAGGAAGAGCTAACCAAAATCTTGCAAAAACATCCTATTGCATTTGCATGGGAGTATACTAATATGAAAGGTATTGACCCTAAGACTTGCATTCATCACATCTACATCAAGGAAAACAGTAGACCAATCAAACAACCTCAGAGAAGGATGAATCCAAATCTTAGGGAGATAGTGAAAGAAGAGCTCCAAAAACTACTCAATGTAAACTTCATTTATCCAATTTCAGATAGCCGATGGGTTTCTCCTTTGGTTATAGTACCTAAAAAGAATGGTAAATGGAGGGTATGCATTGATTACAGAGAATTGAATAAAGCAACCTTGAAGGATCACTTTCCTTTACCCTTTATCGATCAGGTATTAGATACTATAGCAGGCAAAAAGTACTTTTCATTTTTGGATGGTTTTAGTGGCTATAATCAAATTCAGGTAGCACCTGAAGATCAAGATAAAACCACATTTACCTGTCCATGGGGAACTTTTGCTTACTGAGTGCTTCATTTTGGATTATGTAATGCACCCGCAACATTTCAAAGGGCAGTACTAGGAATCTTTTCTGATCTAATCCATGATTGTGTATAGGTTTATATGGATGATTTTACAGTTTATGGTGATTCATTTGAAGAGGCATTAGAGAATTTGGAAAAAGTCCTCATAAGGTGTAAAGAAACAAACCTTTCATTGAGTCATGAAAAATGCTTTATGATGTTTACTGAAGGTATTGTTTTGGGACATCATATTTCAGGGGATGGGATTAAAGTTGATAGATCAAAAGTTGAAGTCATCTCCAAGTTGCCTATTCCAAATTGTCAAAAAGATGTTAGAAGTTTTCTGGGATTTACTGGGTACTATAGAAGATTTATAGAAAACTTCACCAAAATAGCATCTCCACTCTTCAAATTACTTACAAAAGACTGTGAATTCAAATGGGATCCTGATTGTCAATCAACATTTGAAACTTTGAAAACAATAATATCTGAAGCACCCATTTTGAGAGGACCAAATTGGAAAATTCCTTTCCATATTTCTACAGATGCTTTAGATACAGCTCTAGGAGCTGTGTTGGGTCAAAAGGAATTAGTTCCTTATGCCATTTATTATACCAGTAAAAATTTGACTCCCACTGAGTTGAATTATACTGTGACTGAAAAAGAGTTCTTAGCTGTTGTTCATGCAATCAATAAGTTTAGACATTATATAACAGGCTATGAAACTTTTGTCCATACTGATCATTCTGCGATTAGATATCTAATGAAAAAACTTGTTACTAATGGCAGAGTTACAAGATGGCTCTTACTTTTACAAGAATTCAATATTACTGTGTTGGATAGACCATGGAAACAAAATACAGTAGCTGATTTCTTGTCTAGGATCCAAAATACTAACAAAGATTCTCCTGTAGAGGATAAGTTTCCAGATGAATATTTATTTGCAGTAACTACTAAGACTCCTTGGTATGCAGATATTGCTAACTATTTGGTTACAGGGAGGTATGTAGATATTTCTAACTATTTGGTTCCACGGAAGCTACCTCCACATCTATTTCCTAGTGAAAAAGAAGAATTATTTAGGAGAGTTCAAAATATTCATGGATTTCTAACAAATTGTTTAAAACAGGGCCAGATTGTGTGATCAGAAGATGTGTTGGGGAAGATGAAATGCCTAACATCCTCAAGGCATGTCATGATGAACCATGCGGTGGACACTTTGCTGACAAAAGGACGGCCTATAAAATCCTTTGTTTAGGATATTTTTGGCCTTCATCTTCAAAGATACAAAAGAATATGTCAGAAGGTGTGACAGCTGCCAAAGAGTAGGGAAACCAACTCTTTCAAATGAAATGCCATTACAACCATGGGTACTCATCGAACCCTTTGAAAAATGGGCTTTAGATTTCATTGGACCCATTAATCCACCATCTAAACAGAAGAAGTATATATTGGTATGCACTGATTATGTCACTAAATCGGTAGAAGCCAAAGCATTACTTTCTGCTACTGAAAATTCAGTTGTTCATTTTCTTTATGAGGAAATTTTTACTCGCTTTGGTGTCCCAAGAGAAATTGTGACAGATCAGGGAAGTCAATTTACATCCAACATGATGGAGAAGCTAATGGAAGAATACAAAATCAAGCACAGAAAATCTACTCCTTACCATCTGCAAGCAAATGGCCAAGTGGAGTCCACAAACAAAGTTATTGAAAGCATCATCACCAAAACTGTTCATCTACACAGAAGAGATTGGGCAGAAAGGCTTCCTGAACCCTTATGGGCCTATAGAACTACATGGAGGAATACAACAGGACATTCTCCCTATGAACTTGTTTATGGGAAAGAAGTCCTGCTCCCCATTGAGTTTCAAGTCAAAACTTTCAAGATGGCAGTTCATTTGGGGATGGATCTATCAGAAGCCTAAAAGCACAGAATGGAGCAGCTGAATGAGCTAGATGAGATTAGACAAGAAGCAATCTTAAGAACTGATTTAGTTCAACATCAAAGAGCTAAGTGGCATGACAGATACATCAAAGAGAAAATGTTCCAAGAGGGAGATTGGGCATTACTATTTGATTCCAAGTTTAAAGACTTCAAAGGTAAATTTCAGACTCATTAGCTTGGGCCATATGAGATTGACAAAGTCTTTAGCAATGGAGCGGTAAGAATCAAGACCATTGATGAATTTCAAACTCCTCTTATTGTGAATGGCCACAGATTGAAAATTTATCATAAGCCACTCTCAAAAGAGGAATTTGTCAAAATGTTTCAAGAAAATTCTGCAATAAGGCTGGTGAAGAAGAATCCTTCTTCCCCACCAGCCTAGCTTTTGTTCCTTTCTGTTTTCAAAAAAATAAAATAAAATTGTATAAGCCTGAAAACCAATCACTGATTGGCAGTCTTATATAGAAAATGTAGAGTGAAAATCAGGGACACCTGACACTCTATATTTTCCAAAAAAAAAAATCTCTCCTTCTTTTTCCATTTTCACTTCACTTCATTGCCATCCCACTTCATCTCCATTTCATTTTCATTTCACTTCACTCCACTTCATCTCACTCCATCTCATCCATCTCATTCCAATTCATCAATAAAAGTCTCTTTCATGACCATTTCCATTCAGTTAGTTATTATCTAACTATCTCTATGCAACCAAGTGGGTGCTGTGTCAGTTTCCGCAGCTGGAATTAGTTTCCGCAGCCAGAAGAAGTTTCCACAGACACCACTCTGTTTTTCAAATTTACAGTGAAAATGTTAGTGCAATAATCATGAAAATGCAGGTGTGACTGAGCATATGCTATGAAGACATGGAGCATCTACAGACATCAATAAGGAGCAGTTGATTAAAGGCTAATGGACAACAAATGACAAGGATTCCAAGGTATGAGCAAAAATTTCTTTCAAATAGCAATCAAAGGCACAATTTTGCATAGTTATTAAACCTTAAAGCTCAACTATGTGTAATGATTATCACGATAGCTCCATTACCTATTACCATTCCACGACATTATCCCATAAGCCATGCATTTATTCCCTAAACGGTCTCATGATTAAATTTTGGGTTTAACTCGTAGATGACTGCACTTTCATACTCCACTTGTAATCATGAGATGTGACCTATTTCATTACGACTCCTCTCCACCACATTTTTCGCAGCCATTCCATAAACGTGTAACATCTCGTACGCAGCCGTTCAATTCAAAATTCTGACTTCACTCCATTACCCTGCCATTCTGTTAAAGCCACCTCATTCACATACGTCTGCACTTCATTTTGTGAACTCACCTCGGCTGCTCATCCTCTGTTTCCGCTTGCAGTTCTTGAACACTCTCATTACCTATTATCCATCTTCCAATTGCAGCCACTGCGTTTTAGCCATAAACCCTGCAATCTAGCCATCTTACCTCTGCTAATCCCTCACACGCAGTTGAATTTCAGTTGAATTTCAAAACATAGGAAAGGATGGGACGATTACTAAGGGTAGAACCGGAAGGAACTAAGTATTTAGAAGGTTACTGATGAGCCCCAAATTTGGTAACATTTTGGGCTCATTTGGCCTAATTATCCTTGTTCAATTCTTCATTTTTCATAACTTATGCAGTATTTTTCAGTATGTTTATGTCATTTGTACGAATAAGGGTAGTCACTCTTCCTAGGTGGCTAACACGTGCTCATTTCAGGTTTTTTTGACATATGTTGGAGCAAAACCGAACAGTCATGGGCTAGGAGACAGCCAAGCTTGGGTTGAGGATTCGTAGGGGGGTTGTCTATGGCATTAAATAGCCTCCCTCGGGATCTTCACCCCCAACTTCGAGCTCCAAAGGCCACCAAAACCGAATCTAGAAGGCAGCCAAACAGATTTTGGAAGGAGCTGTTCACTCACAGTTTGGGCAGCCAAGTCCCATAGATTTAGGAGGCCAGCTAGGGCCTCGTGGTGTATAAATGTTAAGGCCTCAGCCTTCATGAGGGAATTTTGGAAACTCTTGCATACTTTGCACTACAGTGCTGCTAGCTTCATTTTGTTCTCTTGTAGCCATTTTTGGCATAACCCTTGACTTATGATTATTTTTTGATAATGAGAAGCAGTCCGATTTGATATCAGCTCTGAGTCTTCTATAGGAGCCATAGCTCTCAGGGTTGGGCCCAACCTGAGAGCCTAGGGCCTCCTTATTTGTATTGTTATCTTTTCTTTACGCATCGTGATTTTTCTTTTATGCATTTGAACGTGTTTTTGTTGAGTAGATTTAGTTGTGTTGGTTAAATAGGTCACTGGTGATAAATAAGATTGCTTCAGATGTGTAGAATAGATTGGTAGGATAATAACAGATAAAGCTCCAAGAAAAGGGTTGACAACACTCTCAGTTTCACCTCTTCCTTATTGGATCAAGGGTTGGAATTGCAGAAACAGTGCTGCCCCAACAAAAACACTAGTTTGCTTGACCATGCAATCCTTGGTGTAATGCTTTCATTTGCAGAAGTTAGTTGTGCGTTCAGAACTCTGAAATGTTTCTTTGCTTAAGTGATGTACATGGTTCTTTTTATAAATAAAGCTGTTGTTCATTGGTTTCATTGACAGTTAGAGTAGATTAGCTAAGACTTTGATTGTGTGCAGGACTTTGTTGATTCAGTTAAGTGTACACCGTGCAGGGCATCTCCACCACTCCCTCATCCACCTAAGCTTCGTCTAGGCCAGATGCTCCATCTCCCAGTTAGGTTCCTCGTCTCACAACTGTTCTTTTGTCCACGTAACCTTACCTTCTTGCTCCTCCATTGTCTTAGCCTTCTTTAAGCCAAGTCAGCCTTCCACACCCTCTCATCACTCCATCCATCAGTCCCTGGGTCATTTCAGGCCCCTACCCTACCTCCCTATCCATTCATGCATCTTCCCTCACTCACCCATCCTCCAAAATCCAATTTTAAAACATCCTGTAGAAATTTCTGAACATCCTGTAGAAATCCCTGAAACATCCTGTAGAACCCCTGCAGACTTCCTATAGAAGCTCACAAATGAGGTTTCTTGATAGCCAAACTTTGTGAAACTCTCCAGAAGAGTGTTAGGGACTCCTTAGACCCTCTCTGAACATTCCCAACCTTTTACAAGCATTTCTACTCCTTGATCCACCCCTGCACAGTAAAAATCCAGTTAAAAGCACATGCAAGATAATTCTAATAACTTACTCAAAAATACAAAAAGATGTTTTCTTTAGATAAAGGTAGTCTAGACACATGCATTTCACCTTCATAGAAGTAATGGCATCTCTCTTAATAGTTTGCATTCTCTCCTTTGCATCAGTAGGACTAGCTGGTAGAATTAGGGTTTGCTAGGGTTTGCTTTACTTGTTGGCTTTCAATTTCTTTCCGCAAGTAGATTAGCTTCCTTTGAGTTAGCTTCCATCCACCGGTTAAAAAGCTTCTTCTAAGAGTTCATAGAAGTTGGCTTAAGCCCCTAGCGGACTTGTGCCAGCTGACCGAGTGACAGCTGCGGCAAGAGCTAGTACTTGTGCATACAACACCGTCGCTTCCAAGTTTGTTATGAACTACCGGGTTGATAAAAGTAAAGAAGGGAGTCCCAGGAGTTGCAGCATTATTGCTGCAATACTGGAGCCCACCATCTTTTTGGCGCCGTTGCCGGGGAAGCGTCAGAGTATTGGTGATTGTTGTTTTTCTTCTATTTTCCTACTCTCGCCTTCTGCTAAATAGTTTATTTCATTTCGATTCTGCAATTTCATTTCCGCAAAAGTAGAGTAGATATTTCTTGCTTTCATAGATTAGCATTTCAATTCTACAAGCGTAGATTAGCATTTCAATTCTGCAAGCGTAGACTAGCATTTCATTCCTGCAATTTCATTTGAGCAACATAGATTAGTCTTTTCCTGCTTTCATTTCAATTCTACATTTTCATTTCAGCAAGATAGCTAGTTGCAGTTCAATCTATTTCAGTTTTGCAGGTGCCAGAAGAAAAAAAAAAAACAAAAGTAATCAAAAGCCTTTCCATTTCATGCCTCGTAGGAACAGAGATAAAACCTGCAAATTCTTACCCAACACCCCCACCACTTCACTGAGTCACCCTTCTCTCTTCTTTGGTGACAGTGATCCAGAAGAACCTATAGGAGAGCTTCCTGAGATATACGAAGATCCTATAACAGAAGAAGAGTTAGAGAACACTCCATGTGAAGCCATGGCTGAAAACCGAAACGGTAGAAGAGAAGATGAGAGAATAGAAGGTGCCTTTCCCATCCGAGAGACCAATGGAGACATGAAAATGAAAAACATAAGCCCCTCCGCTTTACCTCACTTCCATGGATTGACTACTGAAGACCCTGATACCTTCTTGTTTGAGTTTTCTGTCCTTTGTCGAACCTATGACTATACAAAAGATGAGCAAAAATTGAAACTCTTTCCCTCTACCCTCAAGGATGCAGCATTACGCTGGTTCATGGGGTTACCTGGAAACAGTATCACCACTTGGGCTCAGATGCAACAAGCTTTCAATACCAAACACCGGGACTACTGTAGGTCTAAGGAAGCCAAGGGAGAAATCTTTCGGATGACCATGGGAAACGATGAGTCTTTAGAAGATTACGAGGAAAGGTTCCAACTGAGCTATAAATGAGCCAGGTGCACACTTGACCCTGAATCTCTCAAGTTGGTCCTGCTCCGAGGAGTCCCTGAAGATCTTCTAGATACCCTTCACATGCTAGCTGGAGGAGATATTTACCAACTACCTTATGAGGATATAAAGACTGTGTTTAGAAACCACTCTAGGGCAGCCCGGAAAAGAGGTAGGGGAAACCCACTTTCAGCTAGTACTACTTTCTCCAAGCATGAGTTTGCTAATCAGCCGGAGGACCTCAAAAGTGAGGTGAGACAGACCATTGCCATGCAACTTGATACATTCTGAATCCAACAAAAGAAAGAGGAAGCTAAGAGGGCTTTGGCCATCTTCTGTCCTAGGTGTACAAGGAAGCACTCTAAGAACGAGTGTCCATTACACTCAGTAGAGGTATGTTTCGTTTGTGAGGAGGACCACCCCACAAACCAATGCCCAACCTTACCTGGTTTTAAGGCCATATACCAAGGAACTGAGGCACCCACTGAACCTCTCTACTTCCTCAACCAAAGGAGGCCACATGGACCTAGACCTTACCAACAGGGGATGCAAGGGACATCCCAAGCTTATTATAGCCCCAACCAATCTACTCCTATGCCTTCTTGGGGCCCCACCACTCATCCTTCCTGGTCTGTACCTCCTCCATGGCCTTACCCACCTCAATACCACACTCAGCCCACTACTCATTCGTTTCAATCACATGTCCAGCCACAGCCTCAGTGGAATGCACCTCAATCGGGGTGGAGGCCCTAGTACAACACTCCTCTCGCCATTTTGCCTCCACCACCGGCTCAACCACAACCATTACCTCCTGCTCCTCCAAGACAACCCCAAATGCCTGCTCAACCGAACCCGAACCCCAACAACCGACAGGCCCAGCAGGTATATACTGGGGAAACAACATGCCCTACCTATGCTGTGGAAATCTAGGAGATCAACCTGCGTTCTGGGAAGACTCTTCCAGATCGCCAACCTCCTCCCCTAGAGGATGAGGAAGAGAAACAGGAAAGTGAACCCAAAGCCATTCCACCCTTTCCTGAGAGACTAACAGTAACCACACATCCCGACCCAGAAGAGAATGAGCTTCTGGGAGAACTCAAACAGTTGTGTGTGAGAATACCACTTCTCCAAGCCATCAAAGATGTACCGATATACAACAAATTGGTTAAGGAAAAGTGTTTCAGGCACCCAGGTAGGTGAAAAAGAGATGCCTCAACTATCAATGTCATAGGACAACTGTCTGATCTTATGTTGGGGCAAGTAATCTGTCCAAAGTATTTGGATCCTGGGAGTCCTGTAGTTGATGTCCACATCAATGGCACCATCATACCCCACACTTTGATTGATTTAGGGGCTGCCATTAATGTGATGACTAGGGATACCATGCTCAAACTCAACCTTCAGGGTTCCTTAAGAAAGACCTCGACAGTCCTGCAGTTGGCAGACCGCTCCACCGTGACTCCCGAAGGGATTGTGGAGGATTTCTTGGTCTCTGTTGACTCTTGGGAGTATCCTGCAGACTTCTTGGTCCTTCAACCAAAGGCAAAGCTTACTGGATATCACCTTATTTTGGGAAGGCCTTGGTTAGCCAGTGCGAATGCTTACATAAGCTGCCGAGCAGGAAACATGACCATAAAAAATGGTCCTATGTCCAAGCAGCTAGTCCTATACCCTCCTGCCCAACCTCTACTAGAGCATGACTTACCACTTTGGTTGGAAGAAGGAGAAGAGGATGAGGTATACTCTGCACCCTTGTGCACCTTAGAAACCACCAGTGGAGGTCCTCAAACCGAGGATGATTTGATTGAGACCTTGATTCAGAATCCACCTCCCAGTGCATTGTCCTTAGAGAAATTGGTGGAAGATACTCAAGCCAGCACCTTAGTGGACCTCTGTGTGACTGATCCAACCTCTCCCAGAGTTAAAAATGTGGAGTTTGGCCCCGAGAGAACTTTAAAGATCAGCTCCTCCCTATCTCCTTCCCAGGAAAAGGAGCTGTGTAGCTTGCTGGCCAGTCATCTAGATGCTTTTGCATGGAGCTATAAGGAGATGAAAGGAGTCCATCCTTCGGTCTGTACCCATCACATCTACATTAAAGAAGATTGTAAACCGGTCAAGCAACCTCAGAGGAGAATGAATCCAGCCTTTAAGAACATTGTCAAAGAAGAACTGCAAAAATTGTTGGATGCAGGATTCATCTACCCCATCTCGGACAGCGAATGGGTTTCCCCTCTGGTGTTGGTTCCCAAGAAAAATGGGAAGTGGAGAATCTATGTGGACTACAGAGAACTGAACAAAGCCACCAAGAAAGACCACTTCCCTATGCCTTTCATAGATCAATTGTTGGATGGACTGGCAGGAAAGAAGTTTTTCTCTTTCCTAGATGGGTTTAGCGGGTATAATCAGATCCAAATCAGCCCGGAAGACCAAGATAAGACCACCTTCACTTGTCCTTGGGGTACCTTTGCTTACTGAGTCCTTCCCTTTGGGCTATGCAACGCTCCTGCCACTTTCCAAAGAGTAGTATTGAGCATCTTTTCGGAGCTGGTCCATGATTCGGTGGAAATCTATATGGATGACTTCACTCCTTATGGGTCCAACTTCCAGGAAGCATTGTCCAATCTGGGAAAAGTTCTAACCAAGTGCATTGAGATGAACCTGTCCCTTAGTCCTGAAAAATGTGAATTCCTAATGACTGAAGGGACCGTGCTAGGACATACCATTTCTCGCCAAGGATTACAGGTGGATCCTAATAAAATTGCTCTCATCAAAAAGGTTCCACCTCCTCAGAAGGTAAGAGATGTTCGGAGTTTCTTAGGCTTAGTAGGATATTATAGAAGATTCATTAAAGACTTCAGTAAGCTAGCCTCGCCATTGTTTGGCCTCTTAGCAAAAGATGTTGAGTTCAAATGGACAGATGACTGTCAAAGGGCTCTGAATGAATTAAAGGATAAGTTGGTGTCCACCCCGATCTTGAGAGGTCCAAACTGGGCCCTACCTTTCCACATCCACACTAATGCCTCGAACAAAGCCATAGGGGCAGCCTTAGGACAGGTTGAACAAAAACTCCCATATTCCATATACTTTGTCAGCAAAAACTTATCCAAAGCAGAAATGAATTATATTGTATCTGAGAAAGAGTTCTTAGCCGTGGTCCATGCCCTGAACAAGTTCCGACACTACATCACTGGCTATCAAACATTTGTACATACTGATCATGCTGCAATTAGATATTTAATGAATAAACCGGATGTGAATGCTCGTATTATTAGATGGTTACTTTTGTTGCAGCAGTTTGATTTGACTATCGTTGACAAACCAGGTAAAGAAAATGTTGTTGCTGACTTCTTGTCTAGATTGGATTTACCTGCAGGTGAAGATGGAACAGTGGATGACCAGATGCCAGATGAACATCTGTTTGCTATCTCAGTACTCTCTCCATGGTTTTCTGATATAGCAAACTACCTGGTCTTAGCACAGTTCCCTCCGCATCTATCCTCAAAAGAGAAGAGCAGAATTGTGAGGAAAAGTGCCTCATTCACTTGGATCAGGGGCAACCTGTTCAAACTTGGCCCCGATCAGATCTTAAGGCATTGTGTAAGGGAGGAGGAAGTCTTTGACATCCTCCTAACCTGTCATGATGGGCCTTGTGGAGGACATTTTGCAGCCAAGAGGACTGCCTTTAAAATTCTACAGGCAGGCTACTATTGGCCCACACTTCATCAAGATGTCAGAAGATATATCAGCCAATGTGACCGATGCCAAAGGATGGGGAAACCAACTCCAAGGGACGAAATGCCTCTCCAACATCAAGTGACTCTGGAGCCATTTGAGAAGTGGGGTATGGATTTTGTGGGTCCTAGCAACCCTCCTTCAAGGCAAAGGTCTTACATCATTGTGTGCACAGACTATTTGACAAAGTGGGCGGAAACCAAGGCAATCAAAGCAGCGACAGAAGAAAAGGTGGCTGAGTTTTTAAGAGAAAACATCTTCTACAAATTTGGCTACCCAAGAGAGTTAGTCACCGATCAAGGAAGCCAGTTCACCTCCAACTTAATTGAAGACTTGCTCGCTCATCACAAGATCAAGCATAGGACTTCCACCCCCTATCATCCTCAAGCAAATGGGCAGGTGGAAGTCACCAATAGAGAATTAGAAGGGATTTTGACTAAGGTGGTGAGCAGCAGCAGAAAGGATTGGGCAGATCACCTGGTTGAGGCCACTTTGGCTTACAGCACCACTTGGAAGACCACAATCGGCTTCACACCTTATGAGCTGGTCTATGGGAAGAGAGCTTTGTTGTCAATTGAGTTCGAGTACAACACATTGAGGATGGCAGCTCAGCTGGACCTAGATCTCAGCCATGCCCAACAAGAAAGGTTATTGCAACTGAATGGGTTAGATGAACACTGAATGCAGGCCCTTCTCCACTCAGAAGTGGTTCAACTTCAGAGGAAGATATGGCATGACCGGCACCTCAATGACAAACAGTTCCAGCCGGGAGATTGGGCACTGCTGTATGATTCCAGACATAAGGATTTCAAGGGGAAGCTGAGAACAAGATGGCTAGGACCATATGTAGTGGAGAAGTGTAATGACAATGGTTTTGTCCTTATTCAGACCATTGATGAAGAAGCCATCCCCATGCTCGTCAACGGGCATCGACTAAAGATCTATAGGAAACCTCTTTCAAGGCAAGAGTTCATCAAAACTGTGGAAAAATCAGTGCTGGTCATAGAGAAGGGTTCTGCCTCTGTTTTGGGCATACCCTGAGCATCATAACAAAAATAAATAAATAAATAAAAAATATCCTTGGGTGAAAACCTTTCTGAGGCACCCAAGGTAGATGGTAGGGGTGAAAACCTCATTGAGGCGCCCCTGCTGTCTCCCTGAAAATGAATTGGAATAAAAAGACCCTTGGGTGAAAACCTCTCTGAGGCACCCAAGGCAGATAGTAGGGGTGAAAACCTCATTGAGGCGCCCCTGTTGTCTTTAAAAAAAAAAAAAAAGAGGAAAAGAGAAAAAAGAAAGAGGCAGAAACAGAAAAACAGGCTTAATCTTTGGAAATTGTTGCAGGTTGCAGGTATTCAATGCAAAAATGAGGCCTCTCAACTCAAGGACAAAGGTCCCTACCAAGCTACCAGGCAACCTCACAAACACTCCCTCCATAAACACTCATCTCTTCCACAGTTTGGACGCAATCTGGTCATAGCTTAGCCTTCTACAGGAAGCTACAAGACTTTCTATAGGAAGTTCTGTATTTCTACAGGAAACATCCTGTAGAGCCTTTGGACGGGCCAGGACCAATTATGAAGGAGAATTTGAAGCTCGAAGTCCGTTGAGGAGGCATGCAACCACTCTTTTCTTCCATCCTCCACTTGCTTCACCTCCTTTCACCACCATTGCTGCCATATGATCGAAATACCTGCACAGTCATACTAGAACGTTGGTTTCTTAGAAAAAATATTTTTAAGTGGGAAATAAAGCATGCAGAGGCTTAATGCTTTACCTGTCAAGACAATCTCAGGACCCTGCACCTGTGAATGCGACTCAATTATTTCGGCATGCACCCCAGGAGGAGAAACGGCTACAGGATGTCCTACAGGAATCCTGTAGCAGTTGATCCGGCTAGAGCACATACCATGGAGACACCAGCAGCTCATGAAGCCGGTGCATGCAGCATTCACAACCAGGAAATCGGGTCTCAAGGTCTCGTAGCCACCAGCAGACAAGGAAGAGGAGCTCCAGCGCCCGTGCACGAAGCAGCAACAAGCAGATCCAACATTCCTCGTCCTGAAGCCTGAGAAAACCACGTCCACGGCCGCACAGGTAAGTGCCTAACCTTATTTCGGAAAATTACATGAGCTATACTCTAAAATGTGTGTAACTGTGGAAATGAATGGATTAAACAAGTCGGGTAGCCATTCAACTGGCCACCACAACCAGTCTGACGGCCTCGTCGGATCCAAAAGGCTTTGGTTATGTCGAAAAGACAGGAAATGGACACGTGGGAAGCGTCCAGTCGAAGAGAAGGGGCGGTCTAACAGGAATGGCGGCGGTAGATACAAAGGGAAGGATTCGGCGGTCAGGAATACATGCAGCGGAATGATAGTGGTGACGTCGGCCAATGGGTCGACGGGGACAACTCACCCTCGCGCCACGAATTCCGCAGCAATTCAAATCAACCGGCTGAATCACTTATGGCGCACTGCAGTCATTTATTCACAACCGTTTTGCAGCCGAGTATGCATCCTCAATTCTCTGAAGGCTGTTAACCTGAGTTCTCGGCCTGTTCCAACGTCCTGTTGCTGCACAGAAGGTCCAGAACCACTGAAGCGTTCCCCAGAATCCGTGCACGACTCCTACAGGAAGCTGCGCTACAGGAAGCCCAGCATTACGGAGGAATTTAGACTGTTCACGTTGAAGGTGGCAATTCTGGAATAAGGTAAGCCTGAACATAGTTCTCCCATGCAATTGACTCAAAAGGTGGTGAAGTCGACGTGTTGAAGGGGTAGGAAAACGTGAATAAAAGTCTGTTCATGAATTTACAAGCTGTTTTCTTATCACTGCATGAGAATTGTCGTCGTAGTATGTATGCGGGATTTTCTTCGGGTTCTGAATTATAATTGAGCCACTGTCAAGGCTCACTGGTAGAAATTTGTGAATTTTATATGACTGTGTGCATAACAGAGACATAGCTCTGCGCTCTGTCTAAGAAAATCCCGAAGCTCTACTTCTGTACACGAGCAGGCAAGCTCAGGACAACAAAACAAGTTTTTACCCTGCCGCGAGGGTTCATTAGAAAAGAGCCTTCAGACTCCAAGAAGTTACGGGAAACCCCTGAGGTGGTGGACTTGTTTTCCCGTGCACACTGGATGTCATTCTGTGACAAGCTTCAAGGTCACGATGACGAGGTTGCAGAAGAATTCCTAAGGTCCTTGAAGCCAAAGTCAAAAACATTGGCCGTTGTCAACTTCAAAGGATTGACCCTCAGAATCACCCCACAGTTCTTTAGCAGAGTAACTGATCTACCGATGGGGGTACCCTGGGATAAGGAGGAGAGAAAACTGGGTCAGAAAGCTAAGAAGGAGTTCTTCTTGCCAGAGGAACAATTCTCAGAGGACAAGAATGGAGTTCGAAGAACCAGCCTACAGCCGTCCTGGAGTGAGGTCAGCCTCCAAATTATGAAGTATATTACGTGTGAGGGGCGATTTAGCATCGTGTATGGCTATCATTTCCGGTTGCTCACAGAACTCAGGCACCAAATGGACCTACCCTTAGAGAAAAAGTTGAGCATTCCTTACTTCCTCCTGCAATCCATGACTGAGTGTGCCACCAAACTGAGAGAGGGAATGCCAGACCAGATAGCCCATCATGGCTCATCAAGCTCCTCGTGGAAGATGCACTCCACACGTACACCGTCCCTCTCTCCTGGGAAACTTTTCGGAATCTGACTAAGGATGATGACATCCGAATTTTGGCTGAGGAGCTCACCTCCTCCAGCAGCGAGGAGAAGGAGCACACTCAAGCAGAGAAGAAAGGTAAAGGCCAAGAAACCCCAGGAAAAACACCAAAGAAAGAACAGAAGGGAACACAAGAGAAAAACCAAGCTGCCAAAACAGGGGGTGATAAAACCACACCAACACCCAGGGAGAAAAGACTACAGAGCAGGGTGGAAAGGACTGAAAAAGTCCACGTCAGTGAGGGCACCTCTAAGGCAGCCTCAGCCAAGTTAAAAGAAAAAGCACCCTCAGCCAAGCAGGCTAAAACGGTGCCGTCTGTTTCTACAGGAAGTTTAAAAACGGCTTCTACAGGAAGCCAGAAATCAGCCACTACAGGGATTTCTACAGGAAGTCCTGAAAAAGGAAAACAGAAGGAGAAAACGGCCGAAATTCTTGCTAGGGAGGCAGCAGCTGTGTTGGCCACCCTAAGTACCTCTCCCAAGCCAAAGGAAAAACGAAAGAGGGAGACTCCTCTGTATTTCAAAGCAAGAAGAAGTGTAAGAATTAAAACCGGCAGGCCCCAACCTCCATCCAAAGACCCAATTACCATTGAAGACACCCCTACCTCGCCAAAGGATAAGTCCCCCTCCAAAGTATCAGTCGCTTATGAGCGGGGGAGCCCGAAGACATCTACCTGGAGGGAGAGAATGGAAAGATCAGCTTCAAAAACCTCTCTACAGGACGCTGAAGCTGTTCTACAGGAAACATTGGCCAGGCTCAAGGAGACCGAAAGAATGGAAGGGGAGGCGGCCAAATCACCACAAAAGGAAGAAGAGGTAGAGCACATTATGGAACCTAGCCCCTAGCCCAGCTTGGGCTCTTATTATAACTTTTTGGAGGCCGGAAAAATCATTCCACAGAAGTTCACAGTGCCGCTTTTCATTGCACTAGAGGAAGAAAGGGTGAGGACCCACACATGGATGAGAATAGCCAAGTCTAAAGGAGTAGCAGATATAGGCCCTTTGGAGGAACAGCTCAAGGAGGCAAGAAGAGAATTGGCTATGGCAAAACATGTAGGAAACCACCAGCAAGTATTTCTACAGGAAGAAAATGAGAAGCTCAAACTACATCTACTAGGACAGAGGAACGAAGGGGACAAAGCACCAGAGGACACCACAGCAGAACCCCAAGAAAAAGAAGGAAAGCAAGCTGATATCGAGGTACTAATCCAGCAACTACAGGAAAGAGAATTGCAGGCAAGCATAAAGATACAAGCTCTAAAACAACAGGTGCAAGAAAAGGAGGCACAACTGGCCTGCATGGCCAGTTGGGCAATGGACGCTCTGCAATGTAGTCAGCCGGCTAAATCTTATGGCCTATACCTACGGAACCAGTGGCTGCAATTCCAAATTAATGCATTGGCACAGAGGGGTATCTTCCAAATCCAAAACCCCCAGCAGTTCACAGATTGATGTAACAACAGCTCAACAGAGGACAAGGCCAAGCTATCAGAGTTCTACCTCCATAATTTGGCCCTTCCAAATGTAACTTCATGGGACCCCAACACAGTCGTGGGAGATATGCAGTTGATGGCACTAACCTCATGGTTAAGCCACGAAGAAAAGAGAGCGGCAGAGGTCAAAGATGTTATGAACCGAGAGTTACATGAACCACTGCTGATTAGAGTAGAGCCAGGGGACCCCACCGCAATGATATCAGCCCACCAGCACCTAGCAACCAACTCTCAGGCTTTATTAAAATACATGGATCAGCAGGCTCAGGCTATAGCACACTTGTGGAGTGATTATTAGGGAACAATTGTGTTCATGCTTGCACCCGTAGGTGGAACACATTGTCCCACAGCCTCAAAATCGGGGAATATCACACTCCAACTAGAATGAGGGAGGCCCTGGCACGGGTGCCTCTCTACAAGAAGTCCATGCAGAACCTCTAGGCCAGCTGGATCGGCCTCAAGCTAAGCCCACCTTTGCTTTTGGGATTGGTAGAAGGAAGCACAGAAAAAGAAGAGCATAAGCAGTGGGAAGAGGTGGAAAGGAAGGCCGGGTTCCATGACAGTGAGGAGGATACTACTTCAGAAGCCTGGGATGTGAGGGTGGCGATTAAAGCAATGAAAGACGAGGAGCTGGACTAGTTGCTCAGGGATGAGCAATCATTTTAGCAGGGGGTTGATGATGAGCCCCAAATTTGGTAACATTTTGGGCTCATTTGGCCTAATTATCCTTGTTCAATCCTTCATTTTTCATAACTTATGCATTATTTTTCAATATGTTTATGTCAGTTGTACGAATAAGGGTAGTCACTCTTCCTAGGTGGCTAACACGTGCAAATTTTAGGTTTTTTGACATATGTTGGAGCAAAACCGAGCAGTCATGGGCTAGGAGACAGCCAAGCTTGGGTTGAGGATTCGTAGGGGGGTTGTCTATGGCATTAAATAGCCTCCCTCGGGATCTTCACCCCCAACTCCGAGCTCCAAAGGCCACCAAAACCGGATCTAGAAGGCAGCCAAACAGATTTTGGAAGGAGCTGTTCACTCACAGTTTGGGCAGCCAAGTCCCATAGATTTAGGAGGCTAGCTAGGGCCTCGTGGTGTATAAATGTTAAGGCCTCAGCCTTCGTGAGGGACTTTTGGAAACTCTTGCATACTTTTCACTACAGTGCTGCTAGCTTCATTTTGTTCTCTTGTAGCCATTTTTGGCATAACTCTTGACTTATGATTATTTTTTGATAATGAGAAGCAGTCTGATTTGATATCAGCTCTGAGTTTTCTATAGGAGCCATAGCTCTCGGGGTTGGGCCCAACCTGAGAGCCTAGGGCCTCCTTCTTTGTATTGTTATCTTTTCTTTACGCATCGTGATTTTTCTTTTATGCATTTGAACGTGTTTCTGTTGAGCAGATTTAGTTGTGTTGGTTAAATAAGTCACTGGTGATAAATAGGATTGCTTCAAATGTGTAGAATAGATTGGTAGGATAATAACAGATAAAGCTCCAAGAAAAGGGTTGACAACACTCTCAGTTTCACCTCTTCCTTATTGGATCAGGGGCTGGAATTGCAGAAACAGTGCTGCCCCAACAAAAACACTAGTTTGCTTGACCATGCAATCCTTGGTGTAATGCTTTCATTTGCAGAAGTTAGTTGTGCGTTCAGACCTCTGAAATGTTTCTTTGCTTAAGTGATGTACATGGTTCTCTTTATAAATAAAGCTGTTGTTCATTGGTTTCATTGACAGTTAGAGTAGATTAGCTAAGACTTTGATTGTGTGCAGGACTTTGTTGATTCAGTTAAGTGTACACCATGCAGGGCATCTCCACCACTCCCTCATCCACCTAAGCTTCGTCCAGGCCAGCTGCTCCATCTCCCAGTTAGGTTCCTCGTCTCGCAACTGTTCTTTTGTCCACGTAACCCTACCTTCTTGCTCCTCCATTGTGTTAGCCTTCTTTAAGCCAAGTTAGACTTCCACACCCTCTCATCACTCCATCCATCAGTCCCTGGGTCATTTTAGGCCCCTACCCTACCTCCCTATCAATTCATTCATCTTCCCTCACTCACCCATCCTCCAAAATCCAATTCTAAAACATCCTGTAGAAATTTCTGAACATCCTGTAGAAATCCCTGAAACATCCTGTAGAACCCTTGCAGACTTCCTGTAGAAGCTCACAAATGAGGTTTCTTGATAGCCAAACTTTGTGAAACTCTCCAGAAGAGTGTTAGGGACTCCTTAGACCCTCTCTAAACATTCCCAACCTTTTCCAAGCATTTCTCCTCCTTGATCCACCCCTGCACAGTAAAAAGCCAGTTAAAAGCACATGCAAGATAATTCTAATAACTTACTCAAAAATACAAAAAGATGTTTTCTTCAGATAAAGGTAGTCTAGACACATGCATTTCACCTTCATAGAAGTAATGGCATCTCTCTTAATAGTTTGCATTCTCTCCTTTGCATCAGTAGGACTAGCGGGTAGAATTAGGGTTTGCTAGGGTTTGCATTACTTGTTGGCTTTCAGTTTCTTTCCGCAAGTAGATTAGCTTCCTTTGAGTTAGCTTCCATCCACCGGTTAAAAAGCTTCTTCTAAGAGTTCATAGAAGTTGGCTTAAGCCCCTAGCGGACTTGTGCCAGTTGACCAAGTGACAGCTGCGGCAAGAGCTAGTACTTGTGCATACAGCACTGTCGCTTCCAAGTTTGTTACGGACTACCGGGTTGATAAAAGTAAAGAAGGGAGTCCCAGGAGTTGCAGCATTATTTCTGCAATACTGGAGCCCACCAGTTACCCTCAAGTAAAAGATTTGTTGAAGAAAGCAAAATGGCTACGCTTCATTCAAAAATTTAAAGGCCATAATAAGGAGGTAAAGAAAGCCTTTGCACGGTCTTTCAACGGCTAGATGGTGGAAATTGGAGACCTGAAGTTCACGGTTACTGAAGCATCAATAGCAGCTGCCACAGACTTGCCCCAGGAAGGTGAGCGTTGGTTTAAAAACAAAAGTGTGGATGAGCAAGCATGGAGAATCATATTACGAAACCCAGGTATGGACGTTACTGTATTTACAAAAGGAATTCTTGTTCATGCATTGAAAGAAGAATGGGCCAACTTACTGTTAATCATCCAAAAGTTTATCACTTGCGAAGGACACTTTGGAGCAATGTACATGTATCATGCTAGGCTATTGATGAACTTCTTAGAGAGTCAAACCCTTAATCTTCCTTATTTCTTACTGCTGAGCTTGAAAAAGATGAGTACCACAGTCCAAAAGAACATAGGGGACATAGAACCTCATTTATATCATCATGGACTTGTAAGGATTCTCATTGAAGACCAACTGAAGAAAAACAAAGATACCTGGGAACGGTTCTTAGTAAGAAATTACTTTCAAGAGCCATCTGAGGCGCCTGAAAGTAGTACACCAAAGACACCGAGAAGGAGTAGGAGAAAAGAAAAGAGTGCCATAATCCAAGACTCCCTTGTTAGCAAAACTAAAGAAGTTGGTCAAAAAGAAAAGGAGGAAAGAACTAAGGACAGAAAACAGAGGAAATTGAAAGGAAAAAGGAACATAGAAGAAGTCTACCAATCACCAGAGCCATCTATAGAGGAAGACCATCAAACATTGTCTAAGAGACTAGTGAATCTTAAAAAACAAGCTGCTACAGCCAAGAAGAAGGAAAAAGGAAAACAGAGCATAGAAGAAAGGAGTACTAGCCCACAGTATTTAAGAAGAAACAGCAGGCTTAAAGGAAGGTGGAGGAAAACACAAGCAAAAGGACCCCACTTCATCGACTTGGGTGGGGAAACACCCGAGAAACCTCCTGCTAGACGTAGTCCACCTCATTCTCAACCAAATATTGAAACTAGTCGTCTAGATGTTGATGTTAGTCCCTTTCAGCCGGAATTAGAAAGCAGTCCTCCTCCTCAACAAGACTTTGAAGTCAGTCCAAGGAAAACACCCGAAATAGATCCAAGTCAGCAGGAGGTGTATGATTACCTCAAATCTTTAGAAAAGACAGCTGTAGGCCTGAGTACATCATCCACTCTGCCCCACATGACACAAGATACACAAGTCCAATCCTTAAAACAAGAAGTGTTTGAATTAGAGGTTCTAAAAAGACATATTAAACAAGAAAATGAAACACTAAAGGAGCAGAGCAAAGTGGACAAAATCATTCATGATAATACTATGCTACATTTGGGTCTATGGCAGAAGAAGAACAAGAAACTAAAGAAAAAGTGCAGAAAGTTGAGCAGGGAATTAATCAATCTCAAATTCAAATGTTTGATAAGGAAACCCAGGATGGTGGTAGCACCAAGAAAGAAGAGAAGAGGACTGGATGTACTAGCAAAGGCTTCAGAACATATGGACTAAAGGGGAATGACTAAAATTTTGGTTGCATGAGGACATGCAACACCTTCACAGTGGGGGTATGTTGAGTCCCAAACTTGCATCTTCCCTATACACCTTTTTAGCCTTCTTTTCCAGTTACTTGAACCACCAAGCTGTCAAATCATTGCATATTAGTTTAAAAAGAGCTTATAAAATGGTTTCCTAACTATGTCTTGTGACTGCTGTTTGATTTAGATTTTTGCTTAGTCAGCTGCGGAATCTTATCGGTTTCTGCAGCCAACTCAACTTTCCACAGCCATTTTGTTGAAGTCTATGTTACAAGTGTCTACTGGAGAATCCGGCCACATGGACAAGCTGCAAATGATGTGTACATGGAACGTGTCCCCTTGGTTCAGCCGAATCACTCACCAAAGGCCATGGTCAAGGACAGTCAAAGCGGTGGTCAACCTAAGAGTTTTGCGGTGGCAGGACTCTGTTTTTCACCGCGTGAAGACTTGCGTGGCAAATTCCTCAATCTCAGGAGGTGTGCTAACACCTGTGGATTGTTCCGTGAACCCAAATCTAACAGCCACCACTCCTTGGATTTAATTGTCACTGCTACCATATTGCTAGATCTCCGGACGTGGTTATTCACGTGTCTATTTAGCAGCGCAGAATTTAGGAAATAGTTGTAGCATCCTCAGTTATAAATAACGCATTATCATACACTTATTAGTTAGCTTGATATATGTAATTTTGACTGTTTTACGGGCCCACTGTGCCATGCTCTATCCTTATCTTATGACTGCATTTTAATATATGAGAAGACAATGTTCTTAAGTTCGATTTGTGATTGATTGCTGATTGGCCGAGGTTGCAAAGGGCCCCTGTACACCAAGGCTCTGTAACTACTGTATAGTTTCTTGCTTTCTTCCATTATGTCACTGTTTCCATAATCGTTTGCTTGTATATATTACATTGTTTTTGATATTCATGTTAACTATGTCCGTATTTTCTTTCATGCTTTCTCATGATTGTTAACTGATCAGTGTTTTTCTTTCAAGTTCTTGTAGACATCCCGGGCAATTTCACATAGCTTTTTAATGACTAATGACATGAAATCATATTGTCCTTCTGCTGATTTATTTTCTGAGTTCTAATTCCAGCACTGTTTATTTCTTTCAGTTTTGTTTTTGCTCATTTACTTTTATGCAATTTAGAAATCAGATTACTCAATTTGTTTATGATTACCTCCTATAGCCAGAGTAAGTCAAATGGTGAGGGATCAGAATATGAGTTGATGTAGTATGATTTAGTTTACTTTTCTGCAAGTTAGTGATTAGATTACTCATGTCATTTTCAGTTACTTCCTATAGCCAGAGCGAGTTGAATGGTGAGGGATTGAAGTATGAATGCGTAGTTTGATCTTAGTTTCATTTTATGCAATTTCATTTCATGCAATTTAGATATCAGATTACTCAATTTGTTTATGATTACCTCCTATAGCCAGAGCGAGTCGAATAGTGAGGGGTCAGAATATGAGTTGAAGTAGTATGATTTAGTTTACTTTGCTTACAGTTTTTGAATTGCTTTAAGTTCAGTTTTTTTCTCTTTTTATACAGCAGCAAGGATACTGGGCTTCATTGTCACTAGCTCACTGTTTGGTACATTTTTATTTTCTCTTAGGAATTGATTTCATCACTAGAAGTTTTAAAACCTTTTTGAGAATTTTGAAGTTTGGAAATCATTGTAGAGGTCACCATTGCCTTGAACACTTATATCCATACTTGACTTTTTATTTTTCCATCTCACATTAGGGAATCAACAAAAGATAAACCCAAAAACAAACCAAAAATCAAAAACGACAAAGAATTAAGAAATCAGTTATCTTGCATATACAGTGCACTTCACTTCAGCAGTTTACGACTCCCGGATTGACAATTTATATAGCAATTTAGGACACACTAAATTGACCAAACAGGTACCTCAAGGATCCTGCCCCTCCTCCTTGGGACGATCAATCCACATCACCCCACCTCCTACCTGGAGGTATGGCTGCATGCGATCCCTTAACCCACCTAGCTCGAAGTTTCCCCCTACTGGAGGTCTCTGCATGAGTAGATGTCTCTACTCGATCTCCTCTTAGCTTCCCCTGTTGTGGCTGCTCCACAACCTCCTGAAGCTTCTGCACCAATCATGGCTCCTCCACAATCGTCTGAGACTTCTTCTGGCTCTGCATGTTGAGAGGTAAGATACCCTCCCTCTCAACCACCAAGTCTCCATCAGTTGCCTCGCTGCTCAAGGCTTTGCATGCATCTACATGCAACTGATAAAGGTTCCTCACTCGAACCCCTATCTTCCGGGTTTCTCCAGTTGTCTTGCTGTGTAGGAAAGCCTTTCCCTCGCTGAAGACAACATCATATCCCTTGTCTTCTAACATCGCCACAAAGATAAGATTCTTCTTCAATCCTGGAACATGCACCACTTCCTTCAATCTGAAGGGTTTACCAGACTCCCTCTCAAAGGAAATGGTACCGATACCGGTCGCACTGTATCTACCATCATCGCTCATCTCGATGTGCACTCCAAGATCTTTCTCATCCAGATCAGAAAACAAATCTCGATCTCCTATCATGTGAGAAGATGCACCACTGTCCAAGAACCATACCGATCCCATCACACTTGATACCAAGCATGCAATCAACGAAAAATCCAGCTCAAACTGCGAGGCTAAGGCCTCTCCCGCTGCAAATCCAATAACTTGCTTATTTTTCTTCTTCTGCGGACAATCTGTGGCATCTCCATTCTTAGCTTTGATGTTTCTGAGTTTATCCTTGAACGCCATTCCACCAGCTCAAAACTCAACCACTTCTAATCTAAAATTCGTGAGAACAAAGTATTTCTTGTACAGAGATCGACTGTATGGGCATTCACCGGATATCTCACCTTCCAAAAGAAGGATGAATCCAGAAGCTACCTGGCCCGATTACGGACTCTGCTTGAAGAAATAAAATGTAAACACTTTCTGAATAATAGATTTGATGATCAATCCCGCTTTGATATCGTGTAGAACTTTTTCTACAAATCAACCAGCTCTGATACCATGTAGAAATTTTGAATAATATGACACTCATTCACAGAGATTATCCCGATTATAAACTATTGCGCAATACATGCATAATACATAACCTCCTCTACGTTGATCATCAATTTAGCAGCATCAAAAATAATGAAACATCAATCGCATGCACACATTAACACAGTATGTAACCTAGGGAAAGCATACAGCTGAAAACCCCACACTATCTGTATATTATAATGATTGAGAACATGTAACAATACATAGTACAATACTCCTCACAAGTACTCAGTATTATCTCCACCTGTTACACACAAAACTAGCTCAGATCCGAACAAGTCACAGGTTCAAATCTCCTTCGCTGCTTTGCCTGCCTCCACTGCACAATCTTGCAAGAGAATGAATGAGAATGGCTGATCCAAACTCCTATTTACCTTGGCTGATCCAAAATCACGTGAGCACAGGCTATAATTCCTTGGTATTGGCCCACACTGCACAGTCTTCATTGGCATTACCCAATCCATGCATGTGCAAAATCTCATGCACAACTGATAGTCACAACTCACCCTTTCACTTACCTCTAACACCTGTCTCTGTTGAACTGTCCACGCACTGAGTTAACTGGTGTATTCTTTAGTTTCTTTATGAGTTAATAATTAGTGAATTAATTAACAATCAATTCACACAACTCATCACTAGTGTATTCTTTAGTTAGACTAAATACAACTAGTTCAACTAAGTCAAACTGAACACAACTCTATCAACTCCACAATCAACTCCACAGAACTCACATGCATGAGTTCTAACTGAAGTCCTCCATGCAATAGCTCAACTAACACATAAGAAACCACATGATTCCTTTTTTCAGCTGCATGTGCCACATCCGTAGCTTGAATTGAAGTGCTCCAAGAGAATAAGATAATGTTTAGAGTCCAAATATTACTAAGGGCTAATATTATTTGACTGTTTCTATTTTTAGCCTGACAGTCTAAAAATAGACTTTGATCACTCAACTGTGAACCAAAAATAGAAGTCCATCTATTTTTCCCAACATGACCAATCATCCACAAATAACATACTGCAACTCATAGACCATGATCCATATGTCTAAAAATAGACTTTGCGCCAAAAATAGCCTGCGGGCCCACTTAGTGAAGGCGACTCCTTTCCACTAAGCTCCATCATCTTGTTGCATTTTCAACATATACTCCTATTCCTACTCCTAGTTGACCTTGGGAATCCATATCCATGGATTACATGTCGGGCCTTCCTTCTACTAAGCATGGCAATGACTTCATTTTCGTGGTCATCAACAGATTCTCAAATATGGTCATTATGGAAGCATGCAAGAAGGGTATCACAGTTGAGGCCACTACTAAGCTCTTCTTTGAGCAAGTGTGGGTACACTTTAGGATCCCACAGTCCATTATCTCAGATCAGGACAATAGATTCCTAAGTAAATTTTGGTCAAGTCTTTGGTCAACATTGGATACTAAACTTACTATGTCCACGACTTTCCACCCCCAAACTGATGGCCAAACAAAGGTCGTCAACAGGATGATTGTACACATTTTGTGCATGTACAACTCGAAGAATCCATGCACATGGGATGAAAGCATCCCCTATGTCCAACACAACTACAACAAAGTTGTCCACAACTCAACATGCCACAACCCCTTCTAGGTAGTGCTGGGATTTCCGGCACTATGTCCCATTGATGTGTGCATACCATTTGCAGTTACTCAAGCTTATTCCGCTCACGTCCATTCTGAAGCCGACAAGGCTAACAACTTCATTGAACGCATTAAACACATCCGCCAGCAGGTCCGCGATATATTGGATAGAGTGAGCCAATGCTAAGTACAAGCAGCGCCATGATCAACATCGAGTGTCGCACAAGTTCCAGGTGGGTGATAAAGTTTCGCTACATTTGTAGAAGGAGTGCCTCATCGGACCCCACTGCAAGCTTCACCCACTCCAATATGGGTCATACACCATCACCAAGTTTATAGGGGACAATTACTTCAAGCTCAACATTCCACCATTCCTTGGTTTTCACCCAGTGTTCAATGTAGACTGCCTTCAACCATACTTTCCACCATTGCTGGACACATTCGACATTGCAGAACAACTCACACCAACAGAGCTAAACTTGGACTACATGGAACAAGCCACAACTGATTAGATCATGGACACACAAATCAAGAACACTCACCAATGGAGGATTCCAGCTATATTGTGTTGTCAAAGCACGCCAACTCCTTCACCAGGGTAAGTGGTTCACTAGGGCCCAACTTCAACAGAAATTTCCTCACCTCATGGAGCCCCTGCATGCAATGGGGACCATTTCTTCCTAAGGAGGAAGATTGCTCTACGTGGATATTAGTGGCCGCCCACCTATTCCACCTAGAACTCCAGTTGGTTTCATCTGTTTCCTTGTTTATTGCAGCATTTACTATTTTTGGCATTTTTTTAGGTCCTGAACTTCCGGAGCTGTTTTGACCCCCTAAACGGCGTTTTTTTGAGGTCCACAGTAGACCCACATGTGTAGGAAAAGAGATATTTCCAACAAGGTATCGTACATGCCAAAAGAGATAATATGACCAAGTTACGACCCTGGGAAGTTGAATGCCCAACTAACCCCAATGGGGCCCACAAACTCTTGGGGTTCCATCTCCTAGCGTTGGGGTTTTGGTTGTTTAGGGTTTTCCCTTATTGTTCAATAATAAATAGGCCCTTGAACGTATTGCAACACAATTCAAAGGCATGTAGATGCCACATCTCTTTTCAGATATAAGCTACCATTGCCCAAGCTAGTTTATTTTCATTTCTCTATGTAAGCATATTTCAGTTCTTTGATATTAATGCAAAGAATTTTTATTTCTACTGCATCTCTGTGTATATGGGTATTTTTGTATTTTTTTGTGTTCCTGCATAAGTCTGGATCACATGAACAAAGAAATTGAAGTGCAATAATTTCTAAGGGAGAAAATCACCACTATGGAGCAAGCATTCGTGAATGAAAAAGAGCAATTGAGAGCGCAGTGGCAAGCTCAATTAGATCAAAAGGAGATTGCACTATCAGAACTGCAAAAGAAGCTCAACACTCTTCAAATTCGACATACAGAGGAGATCAAGACAAAATATATACAACTCCAAGAATATCAACAAAAAGTAGAACAATTACAGGTCGGGAACCTTCAGCTGAAAATTTTCAGACAAGAGGCCATGATTTAAATGTACATCTGCATAGGCAACAACAACTATTTTGCAAGAAATTGAGTTTGATTTAGGAACGATGCAGATGGGGAAATACCCTGACTGATGAGTTAGTAGATATGATCACATGTTATGATGAAGCTAAAAAGGGTCTCAATGAAATGTTAAAATGGAAAAACATTGTTGAAGGGAAGAAATCCAACTTTCCCAAAATCAATGAAATGCATAAATCAATCATTCTTAAAGGATTGAAAACCAAGAAATGTTTAGTTAAAAAACTCATCAATGATGCTCGTGAAATGTCAAATGCCCTAGTTGAAACCATTAACAATTCCTTATTAGAATCAAATATTGTCTCCAACTGTCAAGAAGATTCCCTGCCAGATATTGAAAGCTTGCTCAAGAATTGGCTTGAACAGAGGGTCGAATTCATTAAAAAATTGACTACTTGAATAAAGTTAATATTGAATTAAAATGGCAATTTTTGGTCAAACCCCAAAATAATTAGTTGGTTTTAGCGTCACTTACAAACATATCCATCGAGATGCTTCCACCATTGAGAGAAGTTATCTTCAACAACTAAATGCAAATCAAGTCTCGTTGTCCTCCAGAGCTGGTGATGCTTCTAGACATCCAGAAACAATGGCAAAGAACGATTGGCTCATCCTCAACCCACTGAGAGTCGTTGCAACTTACGATAATTTTTTTATGTTTTAGTGAAGCATTTTTAGGGAGAGAAGCTCTGCTCTTTATTCTAAAAGACTCCATAAATTATGTTCTCGAACTCATAGCAAAGGGTTCTTAATTTTTGGAAAAAGCAAGGTTTTTGTTGCACTTCTATACTAGATTTTTTTCTTTATTTTAATCTAAACCAATATCAATTCCTAAGTATGCACAAATTGCCAACAATATCGGTACTTTTATTTAATTTGGATGCATTCTATTTATAAAGGAATTGTTTTAAGAATTTAGATATTGTTCACGTATGTGTTTTCATTGATTCTAACATTATCACTTTTGATGTGTGTGGATTAAATTATATAACATACAATGAATAATGAAATCATTGTTTATATGTGATGAGTTTATAATTGATTTGATTAACTATTTAATCAAATCAATTCTTTTATTGATTTAAACAACATTGATTTATGGGAATCTATATTGTCATAAAACAATGTTATCATTCTAGCACATATAATTAATATACCCGGGTAAAGATAAGTAATTATATTAGATTAGTTTTATTTTTGAATCAGTTAATACACAATTTTATAGATTTTCATCACCATCCACCTCACACCCCATACACTATTTGTCACGGGCAACTGGACCCATAATACCACTCGGAACCACCATATTCAATAGAAAAAAGTCTGATTTGGGGCTCTGACAAGGTGGATTCCCAAATATTAATGCAATTAGTTTTGGCCATCAAAAGTATCATAATACAAAAATTTATTTTCCATTACAATATATTGCTATGAATTCTATTTGATGAAGACATGAAAGGAATGCCTCAAAATTTAAAGGTCTAACGAGGCTCAATCCAAGGCCCTCTAAAAAGCTACGAATTTATTAGGACATTGACCCCATTGTAGAAAAATAATTAAGTAAATGCATTGCTTATTAGTATACATGAAAAAATATGTGAACACGTTTTTAATTAGCTATATAATTTGCATGAAAATATAATAACAAATTGACCATTATATGGTATAGTTATCTGCAATTACATACATTACTGTAACTTTTGGAATTAACATTTTAACAATAAATAGATGTTCATTAAAATTTGATCACATCATGAAACCATCAATTCAAAAATTATTATTTTCACAATTAACTCATTACCATGCAATGTCACATTTTCTTGTTTTACTTTCCCTTCATATGTTGCAACTAATAAACAAATTTTTGTAGCAATATGTAGTCTTGTGATCTTCTTATGTTACAATTAAGCATGACTATACTGCAATGGTCTTTAATGGAAAAAATCAAGAACTAAATCAAGATTCTCTACAATTACATAATGCTACTTCCAATAGTAATTCAACACTAACTGGAGAAACACTTTAAAGGAAAATATTTTAGTTAGAAAGAATATCAAAGTTATTTCCTTACAAAAACATATAAAAGATTTCAATTTAAATGATGACACCAAATGTACATGATCAATTGCACTTATTCTAGTTTTTAATATAGAATTGAGTAAATATGAGTTCCTTTATGCCATTTTGCAATTCTAGAACATTTCACTCCTCTTCAACAACCATATTCAAAAAAATATATACAATTTTAGGGTCCTTACACCTAAATCAAACACGTTTCTCCGGATAATATTTTTTTGCTTTCCATGTTAATTTTCTCATTTCATTTTATTACTCTTCCCTTAATTGTGTTAGTGACCATTTTGTAAGTCATATGGTAAATAATTTATGAATTGAGCATTTTCTATTGATTCAAAATAATGAAAAAGAAGCCTTCACTTTTAACCTAAAATATGACGTGCATTTTTGTAATACATTGTGTACATCTACCACATGTAACTCTCTATTTATTTTATGGAAATTATATATTTATAGAAATCATGGAATTTTTTCCTAAGAAAAATAATCATTACATATAGTAATAAATTTGTTTTTAAAATTTATTAGATGTAATTTTTTAATATAAACCCATTCTTATATGATTCTTTTTAATTTATAATTTAAATAATATTTAATAACATTTTTTTATTATTTAAAAATAAAAATAAAAAATAATAATAAAATCAATGTTAGAGCATAATAGTGCACAGCGGAAAATAAAAGACAAATACAGTATAAAAACCATACACAAATGACACAGTGATTTAACGTGGTTCACCCAACCAATCTGGGCTACGTCCACCAAACAGAGGCATCAACAATCTTATTATTAATCAGGAGATTACAAATAATTATTTCCTTATACTCTCTACTACCACACCCCAATATCTGTACGGGCATATATTTTATAGCTAAGAGAATCCAACTGACTCATAAATCCTCTCACAACAAATATAGGATGCATTAACTCTTTCCCAACAAAATAGAGCTAATTTAGCAACAAATCCTATTGTTGTCACATACATGAGATTTTGCCCAATTTGTTAAAACCGAAAATCTCAACAATCTCCACCTTGACAACAATTAGCCTGATACCCTGTTTCTTTATTATTTTTATCTTTTCTACAAGCCAAGAGAAGCCAAACACCAACATAGCTTCTCTAACAAAACTGGTTTCGTGAACATGTATGCACAGTTCTCTTTTGTATGCACCTTTTCAAGAGAGACACCCCTTTCAGTGATAACCTGTCTTACAAAATGGTACTTGATTGGTATATGCTTTGATTTACTATGATAGGTCGGATTCTTAGCCAAATGTATTGCACTTTGACTATCACAAAATAACTTGATGTTGTCTTGCAACCTACCAAACTCACCAAACAAACCTTTCAACCAAATCACTTCTTTGCAAGCATGAGAAGCAACAATGTATTCTGCTTCAGTAGTGGATAAAGCAACAATGTTCTGTAGCTTTGACATCCAGCTAATAGCTCCACCTGCAAGAGTAAAGACATACCCTGATGTTGACCTTTTCTTATCCAAATCAGCTGCAAAATCGGAGTCAACATATCCACAAACAAATTCACTTCTTTTATTATAAGTGATACAATAATCACTTGTGCCTCTCAAATACCGAAGCACCCATTTCACTGCTGACCAATGTTCTTTACTTGGATTTGCCATATACCTGCTGACAACCCCAATTGCATGTGAAATATCTGGTCGAGTACAAACCATCGCATACATCAAACATCCTACTACATTGGCATACGGAATTCGAGACATATATTCCTTTTCTTCATCTGTATTAGGACATAAACTGGAAGAAAGCTTAAAATGGGAAGCTAAAGGGACTGACACAGGCTTCACATTGTTCATACCAAACCTCAAGAGTATTTTCTCAATATACTTCTATTGTGATAGCCACAACTTACCATTGCTCCTGTCTCTGAAAATCTCCATGCCCAAAATCTGTCTTGCTGCTCCCAGATCTTTCATATCAAACGTCCTTGCCATCTGAGCCTTTAACCTGTTGATCTCCACTATGCTTTTGCTTGCTAAAAGCATATCGTCAACATATAACACTAAGATAATGAACATGCCATCATTTAATTGCTTAAAATAAACACAATGATCATATTCACTTCTTATATATTTCTGACTCAACATGAAAGAATCAAACTTCTTGTACCATTGCCGAGGCGACTGCTTCAGGCCATACAATGATTTCTTGAGCCTGCAGACAAATTTCTTATTGCGATGCTGAACAAACCCTTCCGGTTGTTCCATATAAATTTCCTCATCTAAGTCTCCATGTAAAAATGCAGTCTTAACATCTAGTTACTGCAATTCTAAATCTAGCAAAGCGACTAATGCTAACACAATTCTAATTGAAACTATTTTAACAACTGGTGAGAAAATCTCATGAAAGTCAATGCCTGTTTTCTGAGAAAAACCTTTTGCGACCAGCGTCGCTTTGTACCTGTCCTCAGTATCATCCCCACCCTGTTTCAACTTGAAAACCCATTTACATCCCATAGTTTTCTTGTCTTTCGGAAGTTCAACCAGATCCCATGTGCCATTCTTACCTAAGGCCATCATTTCGTCCTTCATGGCTGCTTTCCACTTGTCACTTTTCAAACCTTCTACAGCTTCCTGATAGCACAGAGGTTCATCGTCATTAGCGGTAAATGCAACTGAAGTAACATAATCATCATACCTTTTAGGAGGGCGTTTGATTCTTGTAGACCTCCTTAAGGATGTTTCTGGTGCTTCCACAATTGGCTGACTACCATCTGTAGGAATTTCTTCATGATCAGCATCTGAGACCTGTTCATGATCTACATCTGAACCCTGTTCATGATCTGATTCTGAAACCTGTTCATGACTAGTATCTGAACTATGGTCATCATGACTATCATTAGAAGTGCTTTCAAACTGAATGTGCTGAAAATAAGATACATCATCATGTTTCAATCTATTATCTACATCTAACTGTACAAGAGAGGATTCATTAAACTTTACATCTCTGTTGATGATGATCTTGCGGGTAGTAGGATCCCACAATCTATATCCCTTTGTTCCATCACCATATCCAACAAAGATATACCTTTTTGACTTTGGATCTAATTTAGTTCACTGATGTTTAGGCACTAGAGCATATGCATCACAACCAAACATTCTGAGTTTAGAATAATCACAAGGGTGACCTTTCCATACCTCTTGAGGAATCTTGCAACCTATCGCCGTGGATGGTGATCGATTTATCACATAACAAGCTGTAGCCACCGCTTCTGTCCACAATTCCTTCTGCAAACCGGCGTTACTCAGCATACTCCTTGCTCTCTCTAAAAGAGTCCTATTCATGCGTTCAACAACTCCATTTTGCTGAGGAGTATAAACAGTGGTCTTATGTCTCTCGATCCCTGCATCCTTGCAATAGTTTTCAAACTCCTTGGAAGTAAACTCACCACCATTGTCAGTTCTTAAACATTTTATAGTTCTACCAGTGATGTTTTCTACCAATGCTCTAAACTGCTTGAAAATTGTAAAAACATCAGACTTCCTTTTCAACATGTAGACCCACACTTTCCTAGAAAAATCATCAATAAACGATACAAAATATGACGAGCCACCATATGAGGTTGTAGGGGCTGGACCCCAAACATCTGAATGGATATAATCAAGTATTCCTTTACTAGTATGTTTGCCTGTTTTAAACTTTTGCTTACTTTGTTTTCCAAACAGACAATGTTTACAGAAATCTAACTTTCCAGACTTTAGATTAGGAAGTAACTTGCGATCAGCCAATTTTTTTAACCTTCTTTCGCTCATATGGCCCAACCTTTGATGCCATAAGCAAATGGAACTACTGTCATGTTCAGACACCGTAGACACATGATCTGACCCTGTTCTTCCTTCTAACTGAAATAGATTTCCTACCTTCTTAGCTTTCATTACTAGTAAAATACCTTTGTAAATTTTCATTACTCCACCTTGAATTACAGTTTTATATCCATTTGTGTCAAGTGCTCCTAGTGAAATTAGATTTTTCCTTAAATCTGGTACATGTCTTACATCAGTTAACATTTTGGTTGTCCCATCAAACATTTGCAGCTGTATACTCCCTATTCCCACAATATTACATGTGACATCATTACCCATGTACACGACTCCATCATTAATTGATCTATACGTCTTAAACCATTCTCTATGAATACACATGTGGTTTGATGCACCAGAATCTAACAACCAATGTTGATCATGATTTGACAAATTAACTGATAACACTTCATCACTCATACCTGAATCAGATGCCAAACCTATATATGTCGTGTTTGCTTCCTTCTTCTCTATCGAAGAATCTTCTTTAGAAGTTTGTTGTCACTTCCAGCAGTCCTTCTTCAAATGCCCCGATTTGCCACAAAACCAACACTTTACCTTACTCTTCTTCCCTTTCGACTTTGACCGTGAGTCGCTTTGCCTGCTGAAGTGTCGTTCTTTAGAACGACCTCTGACCATCATTGCTTCTGATGTAGAGGTATCTAAATTCGACCTTCTCCTTGTTTCTTCAGATAATAAAGATGCAACTACATCATCAAACTCAAGGGTTTCTGATGAACTAAGACTTATAGAAGTAACAAAATGATCCCATGACTCGGGCAACGAGCACAATAAAGTAATAGCTTTATCCTCTGATTCAAATTTTACTTCTATACTTTCTAATTGCACCAGGAGAGTATTAAAAACATTCAAATGATCAGTAATCGATGTACCTTCCTTCATTCGCAAACTATACAATTGTTGCTTCAAGAGAATCCTATTGGTTAAGGATTTGGTCATGTACAGCTTCTCAAGCTTCATCCACAAACCAACAGCTGTTTTCTCCGACACGATATTAAACAAAACATCATCCACCAAACACAGCCAAATAACACTCACTGCTCTTTCATCCATCTCGACCCACTCATCATCTGTTATGTTGTATGGCTGTTTGGATTTGCCCATCAACGCCTTTGCCACGCCTTGTTGCACAAGCAAATCGTACATCTTCACCTTCCAGATCTCGAAGTTTTTTTTGCCATTAAACTTCTCGATTTCAAAACGAGCACTCTGAGTTTTTGCCATATTGTATCAACCAAAAAACAATCTCCAATTCCAACTTGTTAATCAATCAAATTAATATCTAACAAAAAATTGCCTTCGCCTTCTACTGTACTGCCTTTACTTTATCAAAAAATCGCCCTGCCTGTACAGACTGCAAATTATAAATAAAAAACAAATAAAAATTGCAGTTTTACCAACACAGTCCTCGGTTGGCGCGCTTAAGGGGTTTTGGTGCGTCCTCAACAGCAGACGATCCGCGCCAGAAGCAAAATCGGTTAGAGTATGGAAATTGGCGCGACTAAACCCGTCGGATCCGCGCCAATCGGGATATTGGGCTCTGGCGCGATTATCAAGCTCGGATCCGTGCCAATTGGCGCTCCTATTCCTTAATTACCCGCGCCAATCCATTCACTGCCTAATATTGGCGCGACTGTTTCGCTCGAAACCGCGCCAATCGCCAAATTTCAAAAAAAACTCCACCTGCCGCTATGTCGCACGCACGCACTCACTCCTCAACACGCTCTGATACCAATTGTTAGAGCATAACAGTGCACAACGGAAAATAAAAGACAAATACAGTATAAAAACCATACACAAATGACACAGTGATTTAACGTGGTTCACCCAACCAATCTGGGCTACGTCCACCAAACAGAGGCATAGGCAATCTTATTATTAATTACGAGATTACAAATAATTATTTCCTTATACTCTCTACTACCACACCCCAATATCTGTACGGGCATATATTTTATAGCTAAGAGAATCCAACTGACTCATAAATCCTCTCACAACAAATATAGGATGCATTAACTCTTTCCCAACAAAATAGAGCTAATTTAGCAACAAATCTTATTGTTGTCACATACATGAGATTTTGCCCAATTTGTTAAAACCGAAAATCTCAACAATCAAGATCCTACAAAATTTACTCCTTTTAAAAGCCCCAGCAAACAGAGCTGTACTTTAAGAGCCCTAGCAAACAGAGCTGTAATATTCGTGATAGAATATTAAGAGCGATGAAATTGTAAACAAGGATTTAAGCATGAAAGCACTTATTATGGAAACATATATACTATATGTCTTTTTGTTTTTGGTAGAATATTGAGAGATTAAAAGACACCTTGTAACTTTGCCTTAATCATGGAACATGGAATCTTATATTTGTGGAGATGAGAATCTGGACTTTTCGCTGAAATTTCTTTGGTTGAAGTATACTTTTCAATTCCTTGAATGGATAAATTCTGTAATTGGAAGTGTAAAATGGAATGAAAAATATAGTATCATGACCTTTCAAACTATGGAATCCTTACAGACAACGCAAGTGCTCATGAGCTTGTTGAACTCGATGTGCAGTTGACCTCTTGTATATTTTGTTTGAATTCCAAATGTACTAACATGGAACATATAATTCTCAGGAGGCTTTTAAATCTGGTTATTATTTGCCATAATTTGCTACACGATCGCTACTGCCCATTGCGCATTTATAATCTTTCCACAATCCCATTTGCAATGCCTGCATGGTGATGGCTGCAGCAGCCTATCACAGCAAGATGCGTTTCTTTGTCAGGTTTGTGCATTACAAAACCGAACCCATCTTTTTATCCCTCTCTCATTCAATGCACCAATTACCCACAAAAGCAATCAATCCCAACGAGGATATCATCAAACTGTGTAATGAAAACCGGCTGAAGGAAGCTATGGATTGCCTGGACATCATGACCAAACTCAACTCTGAGACGTACGCTGCCCTATTGCAGGCGTGTGCGAACACAAATGCCTTGGAAGAAGGTAAGAAAATTCATACCGACATGATGATTAACAGTGACCGTTTTAATACATTTGAGCAAAATGTGTTCTTAGAGAACAAACTTATCAGTATGTATGCCAAATGCGGTAGCGCGTTGGACGCCCGGTCAGTTTTCGATGGAATACTTAAACGCAATGTGATATCATGGAATTCCATGGTCAGAGGATATGCCATGAACGGATACTTTGAGGAGGCGGTTACCCTGTTTTATACAATGCAAGGGGATGGCATAAAGCCTGATAATTTTAGCTTCCCTAGTGTTCTCAAGGCCTGCGCTGGCCTCTCAGACCTGGCACAGGGCAGTAGTATCCATGGTTTGCTAATCAAATGTGGGTGTGAATCGGATGTGGGAGTAGGGAATGCTCTTGTAAACATGTATGCGAAATGTGGGAGTATTGGAGATGCTCTCCAAGTGTTTGACAAAATGTCCCAGAGAGGTGTGGTTTCCTGGAATGTCATGATTGCGGGGCTTTCGCACAATGGGTATGGTCATGAGACCTTGAGGGTTTTTAGTCAGATGAAGCTGTATGGGGAGAAGCCCAATTGTGTCACGCTAGCTACTGTTCTTCCGGTCTGTGCGTGCCTAGAAACTATAGAATTGGGTGAGCAGATCCATGGATACAGTATTAAATGCGCGCTTGAATCAGAGGTCCTTGTGGGGAATGCTTTTGTAACCATGTATTCCAAATGTGGAAGGATTATGAATGCGGTCCGAGTGTTTGATGGGATTAATCAGAAAGATCTGGTTTCCTGGAATGCAATGATCGCCGGTTACAGCCAGATTGGTCATTGCGATTTGGCTTTAGATCGTCTTCACCAAATGATAATGGCAGGTGTCAAACCCAATGAAGTTACAGTTGTAAGCGTTCTCTCTGTGTGTGCCCATTTAGCAGGCATCCAACAAGGTAAGGAAATCCATGGTTACATAGTAAAAAGTGGAGTGGAATCGGATATTTCAGTGGGAAATGCTCTTATAGACATGTATTCTAAATGTGAGATTGTAGAGTATGCGATTCAAGTTTTTGACAAAATAGAGCAGAGAGATGTCATCTCCTGGAATGCAATGATTGCGGGCTATACACAGAACGGGTATTTTGATTATGCCTTAAACCTTTTTCATCAAATGCAACAGGCAGGTTTGAAATCTGATTCAGTTACAATTTTATCTGTCCTCTCTACATGTTCCCAGTTAGGAGATCTTCAAAAAGGCAAGGAAATTCATAATTACATAATTCGAAGTGATGCATTTGAGTTTGACATTGCTGTTAGCAATGCCCTGATAACGTTTTATGCATTTTGTGGGAGTCTAGAGATTGCATACCATATTTTTGACCGTATGTCTCAAAAAGATGTGGTCTCATGGAATGCCATGCTTTCAGCTTATGCCCAGAATGGATGTTGTAATGAGTCCGTAAACTTATTTCAGCGAATGCAAATGACATCTGTGATACCAGATTCAACTACCATCTCAAGTGTTCTCTCTGCATGTGCCCACTTATCATCTTTGAAGCCAGGAAAAGAGATCCATGGTTACATAATCAGAAATGGTAGTTTCGATACCGATGTTGTCGTGGGTAATGCACTTGTAGACATGTATGCCAAATGTGGGAGAATTATCGATGCGTGCCATGAGTTTGACAAAATGTCCTATAGAAACGTGATCTCGGCGAATGTGATGATCGCAGGGTATGCTAAATGTGGCAACAAAGAGGCTGCACAAAATGTCTTTGACAAAATGAAGGACAGGAATATAGCCTCATGGAATGCAATAATTGCAATGAATGCTCAGAATGGGTATGAAGCTGAGTCCTTGAAACTCCTAGGTGAAATGCAATTAGCAGGCGAGGAACCTGACACTGTCACCATTGCAAGTGTTCTCTCTGCATGTGCTCATATAGCAGCTCTGCAACGTGCCAAGGAAATACACAGTTACATAATCAGAAGAGGTTTTGATTTGGACATTTTCGTCAAAAGTGCTATTATAGACACGTATGCCAAGTGTGGAAGTCTAGGGAAAGCACACCAAGTGTTTGAAAAAATGCCCGAGAGAGACGTGGTCACTTGGACTGCAATGATTTTTGGATATGCTATTCACGGGCATGGCAAGGATGCCCTCTCAACCTTCCGTCAAATGCGGCAGGTGGGTTTGAAGCCAGACCATGTCACCTTCACTGCCGTTTTGTCTGCATGTAGTCACGCAGGACTCATTGATGAAGGGTGGCAATACTTTGACTGCATGACTGAAGAGTATTGCATTACACCTAAGACCGAACACTATGCTTGTATGGTTGACCTTCTTGGCCGTGCAGGACGCCTAGATGAGGCACATGATTTTATCAAAAGTATGCCCTTGGAGCCTAACGCTAGCATGTGGGGAGCCTTGCTTGCTGCATGTAGAATCCATTGCAATATAGAGCTAGGAGAACATGTCGCAGAAAAACTTTTTCAGTTAGAACCTGTCAATACTGGAAATCATATTCTTCTATCAAATATTTATGCTGCAGCTGGCATGTGGGATGGTGTAAAAAAGATTAGAAAACTGATGAAAGACAAAGGATTAAATAAAATACCAGGATGTAGCTGGATCCTAGTACAAAACAAGGTGCATGCATTTTCTGTAGAAGACACCACATCGACAATCAGCAGTCCACGATACCTCTGAAAACATGAGTTCAAACATGAGTTCAAAGAAGGGGATAGGGCGTGCTCATTGCATCAACTGTGTTCTTTGATATGGAGGTGGAAAAGGGAGCATTAGTTTTTTAGGACATGCTGCAGGGCACCTATTGTGCTCACTAATTACACATAAGATTATTGCGTCCAGGTATCGCTACAGTAACATCAATTTCATATGAAAGTTGTCAAATGATGAAGATTTATGAAGGTTCAAATCAACATTTGAATGGGGGATTTCATGATTACAGAGAACCTAGATGATAATGCAAGGCACAAAGATAAATACATTTTCAACGGGGGTTAGACACTAGATATTGAAAAGCTATTGCCTATTACCACTCTTGATCATTACAGAAAAGCTACATAAAGTGGAGGCATAGCTATAAGACATGACTCTCTATTGAGCAGGATTCAGGAATCAAAATCGGCAGTTTTCCTTAAGCTGCACCTGAAATCAACTTGGATGTCTGAGTGGACTTCGACTTTAGCATTGACCAAAAGTTGGTACGTAACATTGACACTAACATTCGTTTGTTAACAGTTGACTACTCAACATGGAAGATGGATAATCACCAACCACCTTCATTCCTCTCACAGGGTTCAGCATATGGAGCATTATTGCTTCCATAGGCATGTAAAATATTGAATACATTGTACTGATAGGAACTGATATGATAATATGATAGAATTTGAGAACTTGTGGATTGAAAATTTGTTGTTCTATCGTCACTTCACCACCTTCAGATCACCTTCCTGTGCATTATACACACTCCCGAAAATCTCTAAGCAATACATTTGTTCTTTCAATGACTCGTATACCCTCACTAATGTCCAAACTCTTATAAATGGAGCATGTTAGAAGCATCGTGAAGCTATGTTACCAGAAACAAGAAATGTGAAATGTAATGACAAGTGGATCCAGAGAAAATGGAAGTTATGCATATAAAAGAATAATTAACATTCAATATTCGTCATAACATTCAATACTCGCCATACAACTTATTTTGCAAATCATTCAAATTTCTAAAATTGAAGAGACACAACATTCATAACAAAAACTCCAAAACTCCATCCTTAATAGCATAATTCCTATTCATAACAGAGTTTGCAACTATGCAAAGATCAAAATCTTCACTATCCAATACATAAATGATAAATCAGGTCACAACCAGATTAGAATTTGGATTCATCTCATCCCTTAGCCCCCCTTCGATTGACTCGAGTAAAGAGCCATGGCCATTGCTAGCCCCCTTGGATTGACTCGAGGGAAGAGCCATGGCCATTGCTTTGTGGAAGATTACTTTGTGGAAGATTAATAATAAAATGAATACAACTTTCTAATCTCTTTTACATTTTTAAACATCTCCAAAGTCAACTCATTATCACCATCATCGTGAGAACAAGCATAATTCTACATCCCAATGGGTCTTTTACATTTTTAAACATCTCCAAAGTCAACTCATTATCACCATCATCTTGAGAACAAGCATACTTCTACATCCCAATGGGTCAAACAAGGTAGTCTACCCACTCTGATAGAAATTGAAGACTTGAGTAAACATACACCAAATATCACGCCTTTTGTGAATATAGGTTACTCCTTTTCACAAAATGGATGAAAGTGTATTCACTGTAGTTTCATTCACATGTCAATAAACTAGTCACACCATCTTGAAATGGAGATGGTGCGAAAAACATTTAATAATAGAAATTCAAACAAAAAATATACTTTGAGGACACTATAATTGATAAAAAATATACATAATGTTTTAATAACACTATAATTGATATATTATTGTGACTTCCGGCACTTGACATATGTGCACCCATATGAGAATGGACATCCAAAAATGCCCCCCAACTCTCTCTAATGTCAAAAAGTATCATTTTGATGTTAATCTTCCCTTCCACAAATATCGATGCCCTCATTTTTCTAAAACTCGTGGTTGTATTACTACGGACAAATTATGTTGTCTCCTTTAAATTAGGAAAACCATGCAAACATTCAATGCTATATCATTGGCAAAAAAAAATTTTCCTATCAATGCATTGATATTTGTACACGCACTTCCCAAAGATGACCAAGCAGTGGAAGACCATGGCACTGAAAAGTACTACCTGCTAGGTCGTGCCCTTGGTAAAGATGGGTCTACATTAGCAGGTGAGGGTTTACATGGGTGGGTGAGAGGAAGTCATAGGGAGAAACATTTTTAGTGTTTCAAAGTCATGATGTTGTTTTATTATGGAAGTCTTCTTTTCAGCTAAGAACTTGGTCTTGATTCGCTTCTTTTTTCCAACCCCAATTAAATGGCACTTCACACATACCACACCTTAGTTTTGGTTGCATTCAATAAGGGTATAACTACCTTTTTAATCTTGTTGTCCTAGTCGGAATTATGTACAAAATGAGTCGATTATATAGTGCCCCACAACATAGTTTCACAGCTCTTTCGGAATCCAAGCATTCTTTTCAATTGAAATTGGTTTTGCCATTGGCACACCCTTGGTGGAGGATCTTATGTGTTTTGATGTTGATGATTGGGTATTTTAAATTTCTTCCCATAATAATGGAGGTAAGATGCAAACAAAATATAAAAAATAAACACGGAATTTTTTGAAATTCCAGTAGAAAACTTCTAGGGGTGAAGTCATGAAAGTTGGTAACACTTGTTTTTTTATGAACAAAACTGCATTTTTTTTGTTTCTTCAACTTCAACCTCTCTAAACTCATATTCTTGCTGATAATCTCACTTTGAAATAAAAGCGAGATTTGTTAAGGTGTGTCTCACTTTCATAATCATATTTAAAATATGTGAGGTGGTACTTACATTAAAACAAACTTGTTATTTAATGACTACATATACTTTAAATTTTTGGTAAAGATAATGAGTGACCTACATTGGCATCTAGATTTTTCGAATAGACCTTCATTTTAGAGAGAAAAAATATATAGATTCTTACGATCTATGCAGATTGCATTAGTTCTTATACTATAGTTTTGTGACTTTTTGGATTTAAAGACAACCTTTTTATTATTTATTGAAATAAGTAACATAAAAGGGCAATTTCATCTTGACATTTTTCATTGGCCACCAATTTTTTTTTAATGTATTCATTACTAAGAAAATTAAAAATATTCATTTCAAGAGCACAATACAAGTGCACTAACTTTTTTTTTTGGTGTTTTGATTTTGACGATATTGCATTTTCATTTCAAGTGATTTTGAGAACAATAAAATTTTCAAGCAATTGTTAACAAAAAGCCACAATTTTCATATCACTGCAAACTATTTAGAGATGCAAACTTATTAGTCGCAAGTCCAATAAATGATCTTTAAGATGAAAGGGTCTGCACTTTTTGAAGTTGTAGGTTTCAAAAAAATACTACAAAATTTGTTATTCTAGTTGAGCAAAAACCAATAAAATATTTTAAGGGAGAGACCATAAAGAGTTTACTATTGTTTTACTCAATAAGGTTGTTATATTTTGGACAAACTCAGAATTCAAAGATTACAAACTTGGATTGGAGTCTTCTGTGATCCTTGATTTAAGAAAAAAAATTCCGGAAAAATCACATTGATATCTTAGGGTCGATTCGTTTCGAACCCCTACTGAGGTTCATCATCAGAACATAGTTGAAGAGAAAGATCAACATATCAAATATTTATAGCATAGATGCAACGGTAAATTTTTAACAATTATAAAGAGAAATATTATGAAATAAATAATTAAAATAAACAATTTATTAATCAATAATCATTTTTTAAAACTATTTATAATCAATCTATTAAATTATTTTTATCTAATATAGAAACAATAATACTTAATCATAACTTATATATATATATATATATATATATATATATATATATATATATATAAACTAAATCAAAATAATAAACATATAAAAATAAGAACACAGGAAAATAGTTTTTTAGAAAAACATAACCAGGACAAGAGAAGGAAACCAAGGTGGGGAGAAAAAAAGGGAAGGGACCCACGAATTGTTGATATTCCATCCATCATCCCTATTAAGAGTATTAATTCTCTTCTCAATTTTGATGGCTTCTCTTAATTTACGATGATGGAAATGATCAACCATAGCGAGAACTTTGGAATCCTCTAAACAAATATGGTGTTTCGTCATTTCAACATGTTTCTCTAAAGCAGAGGAGTGATTCCTACAATGTCTAAGGTCTGTTGCGTGCTCTTGAATTTTTTGATATATGAAACGACTAGTCTCTCCAATGTAGGGGGCTCCACAAGAACATAGAATCAAATAAACACCCTTCATGTTTTTGGGATCCACAAGGTCTTTGAGAGATCTTAAAAATCCATGAATGGTTTTTAATGGTCTAAAGGTGGAAACTACCTTGTGCCTCCTAAGAATCCCAACAAGCTTGTCAGTAATCCCTTGGGTAAAGGGAAGTTGGACATTATAGGCCACCTCAACTGACTCTTTCTTAGTTTTAGTTCCTAGCTAGCTTTTAAAAAAGGTCTGATACCTTGGGACCTATTATAACCATTCTTCTTAAAAACATTAAGGAGATGGGTTTTCTCATCAACAAGATGGTCTTCATCGAAAACCCTTAAAGTCTGAGTTGCTAGTGTGTTGAGAACATCTAGCTTTTGGGCTGAATAGTGATGGAATTTTGCACGTAAATATTGTTCAATGCGGGTTTTCTTACGAAAGTCCTAGTGAGAGAATAAACCATCAACGTTTTTTGAAATAAGCACATCAAGGAAGGATAATATTTCGTTAACTTTAAATTCCATGGTAAATTTGATGGAACTAGATTGATTGTTGAGATGTTGGAAAAACAAATTTAATTTCTCACAACCATGGGGCCATAAGATGAAGGTATCATCAACAAATATTTTCCATACTTTAGGTTTAAATAGAGCAGAAGCTAAAGCTTTAGATTCAAAATCCTCCATAAATAGGTTCACAGCAACGGGAGAGAGGGGAGAACCCATTGCTACCCCACACGTTTTCTCATAAAATTCACCTTCGAAACTAAAGAAGGTTGAGGTAAGGCAAATCTCTACAAGCTTGGTTATATCAAAATCAGTGATGCGATTGATAGCATCTATAGCCTCCTTAATAGGGATTTTTTCGGAATATTTTTACTTAAATTATAAACTTTTAGCGAAAACTTTTATAGGGTGGTTATTGTTACCACAAAATCTAGCAGGCCTTGAAAAAAGAAACCCTACAAGACAAAGAACTAGACTAAGTACTAATAATGAGACAATGGTCCATCGTCAACACAACCACTGTCCCTCGCTCTTTACAAACTTTCACCGATGGGAGGAGTCCCAGTAAGATAGATAATCACCTTTGATAGATATTAACAATGTAAACTTTGAAACAGGAACTGATATGATTACCCGTTTCGTAGAGGTAGCAAAAAGTGATCCGATTTTGAAAAGGGGCAATGCAGGATGCACATATTTTTTTAAGTATAGTTTTTGGCACTTTAAAATTTTTCATGTACATTACATTTTAGAATGTTAGTGATTTTCATGCTGCTTTAAAAAAAGTGGTGATTATGCATCAGACCCTTTTTTTAAAAGACCTATTTTTTCGCTTTAAATTTTCTAATGTATGAAATGTAAATAATTATTTTCTAAATTTAACAATATTTGAAATGGTTTTCTTCTTTATATTTTCTTTTTTTTATTTTAAATTTTTTATTTTTTTGTAGTGAGTTTTTTTATTGTTTTGCATATTTAAAGACGAAGGTCAATATTTTAAACTTTCGATATTCTACATATTTATACATCATTAATTAATTTTTCAATGCACATAAAATAATTGTCTAAAAGACAATGATTTTTAACAATTGACATAAAAATAATCATTTTCAACATAAATTGAAAAAATTAACAAAAAATGGGTAAATAATAGTTTTTTTTTATGAATTTCATATAAAAAAAATAATAATCACTGTTCTTTTAAAATAATGATTAACATAAAAATTAATGCGAAAATCACATAATATAAATATTGAGCACATAACAACATTAATTGAATGCTCATTCTTCTCATAAAATGTCAAAGTCAAAACATTACAAGTATAACTAATTAATAGTTACAAAAAATGAGCTTGATTTCCAAACATAACTTAAATTTAATCAACAATATCACGTAATCTAAACTCTTCATCCTCTAGAGTTTCATCATTGTTTTCTTCCACTATATTTTCTGCTTCATTTTGCTCATTTTCCTCTTCTAATGGATCTTTGATGTCTGCGAATCTCCTAATGTATACTTTTCCAATCATTCCATGTAATAGTGGTTGAGGTTCCTTTGCCTTTTTTGCCGCACGTGATTCACAAAAATCCTCTTTCTTCAACCCAATTTCTTGCATTGCATCTAGAAGAAATTGAAAAGCATTAATTCTTTGCTGAATAAAATTGCACTATACTAGATCTTTTTCAATGACAATGCAATTTCTTCCTTTTTGAAGGCAACATGCTAGTGTTGTACCTAATTATCAGGCACAAAAGAAATAATGAAGTAAATTAGTATATGATTTATAAATAAATAAATAAATAAAGATATTGAAATTCAATTCCATATAATAAAACTTACCTGAGCCAGAAAATAAATCCAGAACCCAATCTCCTTCATTTGAACATATGTTGATAGTTAATCAATAACTGTGCTTTTTTATAAATGTTAACTATCTCTCATTTTGCTTCTTTGTCTTCATATGCTAGTTTTTTCACAACAGCATCATAAGCCAGTACTTGGCTATGACTCTTTCCATCTACCCGATTAAAAATCATAGACATATAGCTATCATCTTTTGCCCAATTATCAATATGGATGAACTCACAATCATTTATAAATGGTCGATCTTCATGGTTAAGAAGATTTGACTTTTGCCTGTAACATGAAATAGTAAAAGTTCAATTAAATTGTACATAAATGATTTTTTTTAAATTAATCAAATATACATTTTCAACGCTTACTATTTAAGTTGTATCCTTGTGTTTGTTTTCCCCTTGAAGCTTGACAATAACATTGTCAATTGTGTGTCTGAATGAAATGTCACAAATCTTCATAACGGTGATAATGTGACTTCTAAAAATCCCGTAACCACTTTACTAAGAGCTTGATAAGTATAAGGGTCACTGTCATAGTCAATGTTTGGGATATTGAAACCGTGGGGAATATCTCCAATAACTAAGGCATAATCCATTTTAGGTATGAGTTTAGCAATGTCTTCACAGTCACCTTGTATTACTTGATATTGAATAGTGTCATGCCCATTCCAAATGAAATGAGTAAGAGTTGGATCAAATTCAACATTCCTAAGACATTGCTTCTTTAGCCTTTCGATCTTAATTTTTTCAATAAAGGTTCTGAAACTATCTCGTACTCCATTTACATCCTTCCTCATCTTTAATAGAATAAAAAAATATATGTATAAGTTATAAAGTAAAAATAGTATACATATGAACAAAAATGAATGTATAAATCAACATACATTTCTAAACGCAAGACAAAATAAATAAATAAATAAATAAATTTAAATTTGATGTAGAACTTGAATTTGGATAGTTGCGTACAACATCATCCCAACTACCTTCATTCAAAAATTTAATCATTTTTCTTGTATTTTCATGTAAACTTTGTGACTGCATAGAAAAAGTAATAAAAGTTAATATAATGATATTTATAACAAATAGAAAAAGTAAACTTTGTGACTGCATAGAAAAAGTAAGAAAAGTTAATATAATGATATTTATAACAAATACTACCAAAAACAATATGTTATATTTAAAAGAAAATTATAATATAGAAATAAGTAAAAATAATTCAACAAACTTACTTTTGAAATTCCTCAGACATTTCCTCTAATGATAAGTCCCCTGACCTCATACGAGATAATATTGTTTTGACAAATTTTTCATCCTCCACTCCTTGCAATGCTCTCCAAGGTGTGATAGTCATATCTTATGGAAGCTACTTCATTTAGGACCTGATTTACTGTTGCTACATATCAATGGTTAAGACCTTTTGGCCTTCTGGTTTTTGATGTCAATGTTCTCCCACATGTTAAAAATCTCATTAATCAATTCCCATATCTCTCCAGTTCTAAATGCCAAATGGAAAATGTTATCAATACCTCTAAATAAATCAGTATTTACTCTGCCACCTTTTGAATTGATTTTCTCCTCAATTTGATAGCCTATTTCCATACAACATTCTTTTCAGAAATCTACAGTAACATTTATCTTATCCCCACCACATTTTTTTTCAAATTCACTATGAATAAATTTAACCCTTTGGTTGAAAGTCATAGACTTCCTATATTCATTATATGAATTATGATCCCATTCCACTAACTTTTCTTATGTATCTGATAAACCAACATAAATGATGCATTTCATTGTTTCAAAAGATGGGTTATTGGGATATTACCCCATCAATTGTTTTTGAGCTTCTACAGAATGGTTCACCAAAGCACATAATAATTGTATTCAAAACATTTTGACTTATCAAATGCTTTTTTGTTGAGAACATGAACTGGATCAACAAGAAGCACATAATTAACCACATAAGCATATGGATTGTACCTCACCAATGTCATCAAATTGTGAACATGCAGGTGGCGTGGCTTTCTGATTTGATATTTACATTGTCCTTCACTTGCCTTGTAGATTTGCCTCACATTAAGCTCAAATGTCTGAACACCCTAAATTAAGTTTCTCTTTGTCAAGTTTTATCGAATGACATTTTGTTTTGTTTTAATAATTACATCCTCTAAATCAGCACCTGATGTAATGATTCCCTTCTTTCTTTTGAAGTTTCACCATCATTGTTACTGTTGGTAATGACTACTGAAGAATGTTCAAGTCTACTTTTCTTCCTCATAACATTCTCATCATTAACTAGAACATATTTATTCTTTGACATTGTTATTTTTGGTCTTTTACGACTATTTTCCTTTCTAACATCAATTCCAATGTCATCCTCAGTAATGACAACATATTCTTCAGTGTCAGTTTCAACTTCCTCATCTTTAAAAGTAATATGTCTATCTTTGCTAAATTTATCCACTAGAGGCATTTTTTTATGATCCCTTGGATGTAGTTTTGTAGCATCATGAATCACTACTTTTTGTTTGTTTGCCATATCTTCTTCTGACGCTGAGTAGAAACTGCTGACAACATTCATAATATCATGCTCTATGAAATGAATGCCTCCCAACATAATTGAAACACTTTCAGCAAAATTATATCAAACAAAAAATCATATGTCAATAAAAACTAAGCTATAAAAATATAATGAGACAGTTACAATAACACAAAACACAAATATAAATAATAATACTTACGATATTTTATGTAATCTCATTTACGATTTGTTTACACAACTTTGTAGATACCTCTCTCGTGTCATACAATGAATATAATAACTGATATTTAATCCTTTCATGTGATTTGGGCGGTTTTGTAAATATATAAACAATTTCATTGTCTAGTACCGAACACATGTTTATGATCTTTCCTAGCACCTCATAAATTCCACTATCGTTAGGTATATATATATATATATATATATATATATATGCACATCTCCACTTTCTCTTTCTTTTGCATACCATATATTTTCTGGAAGTTTCACTTCTTTTGATTTCTTCTAGTATGAAATCGTATTCTTATCGTTTGAGACACTTGAAAAATTTGTAGCTATCGGCACAGGCTTGGTTCGTTCAATAGGGATTTTTGACGATCCACCTTTAATAGTCTTTGGTCCAAAAATATTCACAAAAATATTCTTTGATGCCATTTTCCTACAAAAAAAAACACATATATAAATCAGTAATTACAAAAAAAAATACCTTAAATTAACAAACAATGATAAATGATAATTAATATGGTAAAACATATCAATTTAAAAATAAATAAATAAAAGATAATAAATTTAAAAAAAAAAACCCCCTGCCACCCCACCCTGAAAATCTTCCTACTGGAGTGGGAGTAGAGCCGGGCGCTAGCCCCCCTACCCCACCTCAACGGCCCAATGGACACCCCTCCACCCCACCCCCAACCATGCCACCCCACTCCGGCAACCCAACTGTCAGCCGAGGCAGCAGGTCGTTGGGTCACCGGGGTGGGACGGAGGCTGGCTGCCAACCCCCCACCCCATCTCGACGGCCCAACGGCACGCCGCCAGCCAGCCGCCCCACCCCGGCGGCCCAACGACCCGCCGCCATTGGGTCGCCAGGGTGGGGCAAATGGCTAGGCAACCAGCCCCCCCGACCCTCCCCCACAGACCCATTGGGCCGCCGGAAGAATGATCGGGCCCACCAAGCCCACTGCAGACGTAGTGGGTAAATATGTATCATTGAAATTTTTAATTTCTAAGAAAAATTTAAATTTCATTAAACTTATTTAATTTTAAAATTTGCACACAAGAAAAAAAGAAACTAAGCTTTCAAATGCGATAATCCTCCGTTGAATATGTTGTTAATAGCAATGTAGCTGCTCCACAAATTCGCTCTGAGTCTTTTAACGATCCTCGAAAAACATTGATTTGATGTGAGGAATAGTGATAATGAAATTTATTATATAGTGGAAATTACAGAATTGTTTACCGTACGATTAATGTGGAGCTAATTTGTTTTTATAAAAAAATTAACATGTAAATTTTGTTATGGCAATATAGAGAACTATGATAAAGCGAACATTGCGGAATTGTTTTACAGCACGGTGAATGTGAGATTAATTTGTTTTCGAAGGTATAATAAAAATTTTAAAAAACATTCAATTGTTTAGTAAATATTATATAGTTTAAGTAATAAATTAATTTAGGTAAAAGATTTAGTTTACAATTTTAATTTAAAAGATTTATTTCATAGAAATAAATTAGTTAAAATTTTTCAATAAATTGTAGAAGAAAATTATGGAGGGAAACACATGAAACGAAATTTTTGAAGGGAAAAAATTTGGCGAAAATTTTTGGAGGGAAAAATTTTGACGAAAATTTTTGGAGGGAATTTTTCATTCTTTAAGCTATATATTATCATTAGGAGAGTTTGAATTTGTATCGTTCAACCTCTTTTGTTTGAAAAGCATGGATTCTTCTGATAGTGAAGTTTCACTTTGTGAAGCATTAACATCTTCGTTGCGTAACAACTCTATTCATATTGATGAATATAACGGAAATTTTTCCACTATGAATAGAGAGTCAAATCTTCTACAAAGTCCTAATCCTAAGGACTACAAGAGCAACACTGATGAAAGATAGGATGCAGAATTTCAAATAAATAAAGAGTCAAAGTTTCCACTTAGTCCTAATCCTATGGATTATGGGAGCAGCAACGATGAAGAACGTGATGAAAAATTTCAAAATAATTGAGGGTCACAGTGTACACTTAGTCTTAATACTATGGACTATGAGAGCAATGGTGATAAAGAGCATGATGAAGAATTTCAAAAGAATGGAGTGTCACAGTGTCCACTTACTCCTAATCCTATGGACTTTGAAAACAACAGTGATGAAGAGAATGATGAAGAATTTCAAAAGAATGGAGTGTCACGGTGTCCACTTAGTCATAATCCTATGGACTTTGACAGCGACAGTGATGAAGAACATGATGAAGAATTTCAAAAGAATGGAGTGTCATAGTGTCCACTTAGTCTTAATCCTATGGACTATGAGAGCAACAATGATGAAGAGCATGATGAAGAATTTCAAATGAATAGATTGTCACAGTGTCCACTTAGTGCTAATCCTATGGACTATGAAAGCAGCAGTGATAAAGAGCATGATCAAGATTTTCAAAAGAATGAAATGTCACGGTGTCCACTTAGTCCTAATTCTATGGACTATGAGAGCAATAATGATGAAGAGCATGATGAAGAATTTAAAATGAATAGAGTGTCACAGTGTCCACTTAGTCCTAATCCTATGGACTATGAAAGCAACAACGATGAAGAATTTCAAATGAATAGAGTGTCACGGTGTCCACTTAGTCCTAATCCTATGGACTATGAGAGCAGCAGTGATGAAGACCATGATGAATATTTTCAAATAAATAAAGAGTCACAGTTTCCACTTAGTCCTAATCCTAAGGACTATGAGATCAGTAGTGACGAAGGACAGGATGAAGCACTTAGTCCTAATCCTAAGGACTATGAGAGTAGCAGTGACAAAGGGCAGGATGTAGAATTTTTAGTAAGTAAATAGTCACATTTTCGACGTAGTCCTAATCATATGGACTATGAGTGCAACACTAACAATGCACATGATGAAGAATATCCAATAACCATCGAGTTAAGTTTTCCACTTAGTCCTAATTCTAAGGACTATGACAGTAGCACTGAAGAAGGGGAATATGAAGAATATCCTCCAAGTCAGTATTTCAAAAGCATAGATGATCATAGTGAGGATAACATTCCTGAGAATGATAATGAAAATGCTTATACAAATGATGATCCAATGATGGATATGTTGCCAGGAAATATTGTATCGAGGAGCAGGAGCAGACCTTTTCATATCAATCCAAGATGTTCTAGTTACAAGGGGTAGAGCAGAATATCTGATGAGAAGAAGTTCTATCAACGCTCTCATTTCAAGTGAATTTTATCAAAAGTATTGCTTCAAACATATGGATTTCAAGTTTGCATTAGAGAAAAGGAAGAGATATTTGTCAATGAATAAAAGCATGCAAAATTCATATTTAGTGGGGTGCATGCAATCTACATTGTCAGGTTATGATTATCATATTGGGTCTTTATTTATCTGTAGAAAGGCTTTCAAAATGTTTCATTTAATGGGTAATTTCTGTCTCTCAAGAATCCAAGAAAATTTGGAAGAAGATCGCACGTTTTATTCAGAAATACATCATAAACGACAGTTTGGACCATTATCAAACACTGCAATGTCATGGATGAAAGTTTTATTTTCAAAGCATGGAGAGTGTATGCCAAATAGAGAGACAATACATATTTCAGATAATTTCTCAAGACGAGAAACCTACAACTTATACAAAGAATATGCAGAAGGTGTTGAGGGAAGTGGTCGATTTATTACATATCAATGTTCTGTGAAGGTATGGAAGAAAGAATTCAACAATGTCTGTATTCCTAAGAAGACAAGATGGGGATTTGCAGTACATGTGCTTCTCTTTAATAAAAAATGGATAAATGTGAAGGGTCAGAAAGAGGTAAGCATTCATAAATTTAACTTTTAAAATTGTATAGTCATCAACTATGAAAAAGTATTTCTTAATGACTTTCTTTTATGTTGTGTAGATTTCATTGTCAAATAAATTCAAGAGTGTCACGAACAACAAACAAGTGAAAGGAAAAAGTTGTACAAGCATCAAAAGAAGTGTTATGATAATCCGAATAAATATTTGGGTTTGATAATTGATAGTATGGACCAGAAGAAAACACTTTTACCACATTTTGTTCGCACACCCAAAAATTTATAAAAGGAAAATTTTATTCAGTATCACTTGGTCGGTTGTATGGTCTTCAATGGGATAATGTTGCCAAGGGTGTACTTCACAACTCCAAATATTCATAATGATGAAAATCTGACAATAACCATAATTTATGATGTGCTTTCTCAATGGTCTGGTAATCTTCTTGAAGTTTTGTATCTACAATTGGATAACACTTGTCGTGAGAACAAAAAACAGATTGTTTTTGGATATCTAAACATGCTTATTGAATTGAGAATTTTTCAAAAGGTAAATGTTGGTTTCCTTCTTGTTGGCCACACTCATGACTATATTGATCAGATGTCCAGTCGTTTTTCAATCACATTGAGGAGGAAGGAAGTTCGGAGCTTTCCATCATTGATTGGATGCATTAAGAAATCATACATGCTAGAGCCTACTTTTGATGTGTTGGAAGAAACTATTGACATGTGAATTCTCGGATCGCACGGTGAGGAGAAATGCATTGAATAACTTAATGACATTAGCTTCCAAAATCAATTTCATATAAAAAAAAGTGATGGGAAAACACTAATATGGGGCAAGAAGTATTCAACTACTACAGAATGGGCACCGTCATCAGGTTTGGAATATTTTAAGTTCATTCCAGATCATCCAATATTTTCATCAAATATATTGTTATTACAATCAGTTGCTGAAGTTCATAATGCACGCAAATAGACATATAAATTATTTTGATTGCCTAGAAGAAATTAAAAAATGTATTAGATATACATATGAGTACTTTGATATTGCTAATTCAGTTTGGTGGGAGTCCTTTTTCAATAGTCAAAGTGATATCATTTCAAGAACAACAAATGAAGATATACCTTTGAAAAATCCATTTATTTGGCCACAAAATGTGTCAAATGAACATGAGGAAAGAAACATTGTTGAACAACAACAATCTCAAGGTATTATTAATTTTTCACAAGCAGAGGAAAGAGAGATGTATATTGGTTCCAGAAGATCTCGTACACAACGTGAAGCCATGGAAGACCTTTACAGGGGTTTAGTACAAGATATTAAGGAGGGTTGCATGATCGTGGTGCTAGTATATGGAGATCTCAATGGCTATCCATTTTGGGTTGTGTCGAGCTATAAAAAGGGTCTCTTTCACCTCTAATTACCTCACATTAGTTTGTTAATCTAGGAATGTTTTGTTATTTCAAAGAGTGTCTCAGTCTGAGGCTATCATTTTCCAGAGTAATGCTAGTAGTACAGTGCTTAGAAATACAAGAGTAAACGGATGCTTGTTTACAGCAAACTAATTCAAAAGATTAAACTACACATTCAGAAAACTAATCAATTTATCAGTGAAGGGTTCAGTAGCAGTAACTCATCCCTTTGTAAACTGATGGAACTAAAGTAAATCAGAGAACAGATCGTGGATCTGGGAGCCAGGCAGTAAATGTCAGTGCTCACTACAACCTTGGATCGTTCTTCACACCAAAATAACAAATGACAGGAAATGGAACGACAAATAAGAAATGGAACAGTGGAATAAGAAATAGAACAACAAATCTGAAATAGAACAACAAATCTGAAATGGAACAGCAAACAGGAAATTGTAACATCAACTAAGTCTAACAAGTAGTAACACCTTAGTCTACAAGATCAAATGCACGAATCGTGACCTACAGGAATCAAATGGCAATCCTTCACTCTTAAGGACAAATTGAACAACACACCAAAATGGAACAACACTGATTAATGATGAATTATAGAACAGCGCTTCAAAACCATATATGCACACAACACACCTTAATAGTAACCTGATCTTGGTAAACCAGTTATCAATCTCAGTTATAAAGATTATGACTGTGTTTCAGAATGGAACAACAATGTCTATATACTCAACAATTGCAAAGAACATAATCGCTAAGATGAATTCCGTAATATCAATGAATAGGTGCACAACACAGAGGCTCTGTAATTGAACAACAACAATATTTTGTAAAGACCGACAATATTATATCAACACTTAAAAGAACAGTGATATGTTGCAGAGTTAATGCAATAGTTCTGTCTTTAGAAACTTTAACAAATCAAATAGAGCATGTGATGTAAACTAACAAAACATATCAGATTACCAAATAACGCTGACAAGAAAACCACACATAAACCAAACGTAATAGTACAGGAGCAAGTGTCCTCCAGGGCCGGGCCTTAGCCTCCACGGGTACACCACTTGAAGTTATTCCAAACTCAGAGATGAAATAGCAACCGAGTTTGTATTAATGCATAAAATGGAATTACGGTAGATCAGTTCTCAACGAGACTCGATGATCAAAGTTTCAATCTTCAGAGAAATTACATAAAACATAAGGACTCGACAGACCCCTCGAGCTAACAGTGCTGCCCCTTTTATAATGATGAAGGCAGAGATGTCTAGGTGCAAAAATAGTTAAAGCAGCGATCCCTCAGGATCCCTCAAGATCAAAGGATCCTGAGGGATTCGCCGAACCGTTAGTTCTCAGTTATCTCTTTTCCTTCTTGCGCTGAGCCGACATCTCCACTTCCTTTCTATGGCTAATTCGCTTTGATATGTTTTGCCTTGTTTGCATACGGTTCCCCGTCAAAGGGACAGCAGTTAACCCGGCCTTGTTCTTTCCTTCAGAACGTCAGTCTTTCGTTTTCCCTTCTTTCTGCATAAGAAAATGACAATTGTCAGTGTTTCCGCTTTTCACATTAATCTCACAGGTTTTATTACAATTCCTTATCATTTTCCTAGTTCATTATGCAAAAGGTTTGTAAGTTCTAATGAAATATGCTGAAATAATTACCAAAAACATACCTTCTTTAGTACTCAACACACCCCCCTGCTTACCCTTTTTCATGCCCTCATGAAAACATTGTAGTTGACATGTAAGACAGTGAGAGAGTAGGCTGGAGATGGAATCTCATGTGGAGGTCTATAGCCATGATGCATAACTAGGTGTTCAAAGAAATGGCCTGTCTAACCTTCAGGCATCTCATATAGGGCTTGCTATCCAGGTGCAGGGTGCCAAATAATTGGACTCCGAAACCTATATCCTAACCAGGATGGCCCTGCCCTCAAAATGACTTCGCCAAAGAGGTGCAATCGGTTGGCAACTAACTTAAAATTTTCATACTTAAATGGCTCCCTGAGTTGGATATTCGGATTAGAGCTCTGATATCAAAATTTAGTCACATCAATGGCAAGGTCTTTAATAGTGAAAAAGTATTCTATTCCTTACTGATTGATTGCTGTGTGAATGGGTCCTAATGCTTCAATTACACCTGGAGTCTTCATGAGGTTCCTATGTTCTCTCCACAACTGTACTGGATTCCTAGGCTCAGCTCTTACCCACAAATCTAATCCGTTTTCTTGCCTTTGGAAAGAATTATAGGCTTTAAACCATTTAATTTGATTAACCCCAAATGAAATAAATGTCTGTAATTGGATATCCCCAACAAAAGGATCAGGGTTTAGCTCAATCTCCTGGTCTAATACAAGGTTATGTAAATAAAACTCACACAATGGTCTTTGAACTTTTACCCTGTAGTGCTTACAACTGTTTATAAAATCATCGATGGTATTAATTTGTATGAGAGCACCTGCTTTAACAGCCTTTATTTTCAATTGAAAATATCGTTCCATTAAAAACAAGGGATAATTCTTAGCAGGGGCTCTACATGCTAGGACGTCATTGTACAAAGAACATAAGGTATCCATCTGCTTGATAACTATATCTAACCTACGAGTTACCTTCGCGACTTTTTCTTCTTCCCTTCGCCACCCTTCAAAGGCCTGGCTTTCAAATAGATTGACGTTCCTAAGCTGTTGTTGTAGCTCTTCATACCTTTCCCGAGGGACTGTTTGCTCTGTGAGCTTTTCTGCTGCTTGCTGAGCTTGCATCAAACCCTCCCGTAGGGTTTTCATTCTCAGATCTCTTTCCCATGCGGTGGTGGAGACCGGGAGTTTTACCTGAATTTTCCTATTGCGTTGTCTTGCGTTCATGACCCTTATCACTCCCGAGGGTGGTGCCTCTGTCTGGATTTCCTTATCGTAGGTCAATATATCATTCGTTTCTATCTTAACATGGGTATCAGTCAAATGCTGTTCCTTTTTAATTTGAACAACAGTCTGCTTCTCAACAACATTTGGAACAGCAGCCCGCTTTTCGACAGGGTTTTGAACAGCAGGGTGGACTCTAGTCCTCCGATCCTTTGTCTTGAGGGGTTTTGCTGGAGTAATTGCATGTTTCCTTCCCGAAGTCCTTTTTACCCTTTTCCTTGCTTTCAAAATCCTAATCTGCTGTCGAAGTTGAACTATTACATTCAGTAGTCATTGTTGTTCTTTCCGTAATTTCTTAATTTCCTCAATTTCCTTAGAAGGAACAGCAGACTGTTCACTACGGCCTGGACTGTGATCAATTCCCTGATTTTCTCTCTGGGGTGCTTCTTTGTTGCTCTGCTCTGGCTGCTCTGGGGCAAGAACCCTAGCTGGTTCTGTTATTTCTTGGGTGACTTCCTTTTCTGCCCCCCTTCCTCCGGAGTTTCCTCTGGTGTCATCTGGCTAGGAACGGATTGTTCCTGTTCTGCATCTCCTGTCATGTTTTCATCATGAATACGCTGACTCCCCTCTTCTACTTCCTCTGCATGTGATTCTTCAGGTGCATTTCCCTCCTGAGCAGAGTGTTCTTTTGGTTCTTCTTCAGCATGGAGGTCTGATGGGCTGGAAGACTGGCCATATTCGCCCATATTGGCCAAAATTTTGGCCAATTCATCTTCTCTCAATGGATCCTGCACTGGGCTGCCTTCCTGCTGTTCCGTTTCCTCGTCCTGCTCAGATTGCTCGGTTTCTTCCTCATTTTCTCCTTCCTCGTTTTCCTACATTACTTTCTCATTGTCTTCTCCTTTTAATCGTGGGGGTTGCTCATCCCCTGTATCTTCTATCTCTACTAGTTGGCTAGTATTTCCTTGGGGCTTCTCCAGCCTCCCTCGTAGCCATGCTAGTCGGACCGATTTCCTTCATTTTTCTGGACGCTCAGGTGTACTGGTGGCATGTTTACATTTTGGGGATGGTGTGGTCAATCCTCCATCTATCATGGCAATTAGCTCTTCCCAGCTACTCTGGTGCTGGGTAAGGCTATGGATGACTATTGATCGTATCAACCCATGATGACTAACAACTGATTCTACATGCTGTGCCTTTTTCATGCTCCGTGCAACATCATGCAGTAATGAATTCAAGAATGCAGGTAAATTTACAGAGCATTTTTGTTTTAACACAGCTAAAAGTTTAAGGTGCTGTGGTCTTACCACGCCTTTTCTTCCTTCACAGGTGATGTAGCTTTGAATGATCTTTGCCAATTCCGCCCATGGTTCTCCTAATGCTGCTGGCAGAACCCCCTTTCCTCTAATTGTCAGGCTCTGGCCTTCCTCCTGGAAGGTTTCTATAGTCTTCTGCAATCTCTCGTTCTTTAGCGTCCATACAGGTCCAGTGGCTGGCAGTCCCGAGACCTCTACAATTATGTCATTGGTGACTGCTATGTGTCTCCCCCTCACTGTGGAGTGATCTTCTTGCAAGTTCTGCAAGAATTCAATTGCTACAGTCTCGTTGGATTCCTGTAAGCGATTGAAATAAGTTAGCCACCCGACTCTTGACACCAGCGGTTCTCTCCAAATCAATCTCCCTTCCATGTTTATGGTTTTGATGTAAAACCTCAGAATTTTGACAATGGAACGACAACTGTTCACGCTGTTAAAACACAGAGAGGCTGACAGACGCAAGACTCGCTCAAAATCTAATGCTGTAGAATATACAACGGAAATGGCTTAGGAACAGCAAGTCATGCAAAAATAAAAAATAGTATATCGTTGAGCCGTGCTATTCCCAAGTACACAGTTTCCCGAATAGCGGTCTGACACATCATCCAAGGAATGATGAGGTTAACCTCCCCCCCCCGCAATGTGATAGGCCGTCCCGACTGTCAAATAAAGGAGCAGTGTGTCGGTCTGTTCTGAAGCAGAGTCATAAAGGAACAACGTCTGGCAATATGCCATTTTTACAAAAGTAGCAGATTACCGAAATCGAGCTGTCAAGTTGGATCGCTTAATACGTAAGAGACTGCTGTGATATGATGCGAGGCTGGGAGGATAGGACATCTGCCGTACATATCGAGTCTCATGCGATCATTGTCAATTGCTCTGTCATGATTGGTGATAATAGATTTACATGCGTTACATGGTTCAGAAAATAATATGCATTCGTCTTATGTGATTGATTACTAAGGTATAAGAAACAGAAGGGTGCTAATAACTACCTATTGGTGTAAATAATGTGACTTCAATACCATTAACAGTGCTCTGCTGCCGAAAGATGTCCATAACCTTGGCAGAGTTGTTTATTTCACCCATGGAACCATGATCCTTTGTGTATGCTTAGGAAGTGTTGTGTGATGTCAAAATATAGGCCATTATGCTGGCTTGGTAACCAGTTAGCCATAATGCCATTCACGAGGAAGGAGCGAAAGATGGGCAGGCTGGCTTGTGATGAGACCTCCTGTTCCAAGGGTTCTTTATTTGATATACCTTTTGGACCATATCCCTGGTGTGGTGGCCATAGTGGGAATGCCACTTCACTTTCTTCCTCATGATCATGGTAGGCTGGCTCTTGATGAGACCCCTTATCCTGCATTTGACATCTTTATATAAACAAGTCAGTTTTCTCTTTTTTTCTTTTTTCTTTTTTTATAAAGTATTTTCTCATTTATACACAAAGGGTGGTTCAGCACTCCTTAAGAGTAGGAATGGTGGAAGAGGTCTTAACATCTCAATAGGAAGATATAAACCCTTTTCTCCTATTCCTGAATAATAATCAAAGAGGATTTAAAAGGAACCAACATGATAAAGATAACCAATCAGAGCAGAGTTAGTGAAGCAATGACAACAAAAGATAATGGGTAAGTGTGTCCTTCCCTCTGTCCTTTTACCAATTCAGAGCAATTTCTTATAAAAATAACGATTTTATAATTCGTCTGATTTCAGTATGTTGTGATTTTGTATCCATTGCATAAGTGCATAGTTGTATTCCAAAAGACTTGAAAGAACAGGAACAGTAAGCATCCTTAATTTAAAACAGCAAGGGGAGCAAGCATAAGTAAAAGGAATACAAGGATGTTGTTGTTTCTAAGAGAAAGAGCAAAATAATACAAGTGGTGTTCCTTTTGGAAAAAGGAACAGCGAAGATTAAAAATGCTATTCCTTTGGAAAAGGAACATCAGAAAACACAAATGCCGTTCCTTTGTAAAAGGAACAACAAAAATTGGAAACGTTGTTCCTTTGGAAAAGGAACAAAAAACACACAAATGTCGTTCCTTCGGAAAAGGAACAACAAAAATCGAAAATGCTGTTCCTTTGGAAAAGGAACAGCAAAACACAGAAATGTCGTTCCTTTGGAAAAGGAACAACAAAACATAGAAATGTCGTTCCTTTGGAAAAGGAACAACAAAACACACAAATGTCGTTCCTTTGGAAAAGGAACAGCAAAAATCGAAAACGTTGTTCCTTTGGAAAGGAACAACAAAACACACAAATGTCGTTCCTTTGGAAAATGAACAACAAAAATCGAAAACGTTGTTCTTTTGGAAAAGGAATAGCAGAAAACATAAATGTCGTGCCTTTGGAAAAGGAACAACAAAAATCGAAAATGTTGTTCCTTTGGAAAAGGAACAGCGAAAAATCGAAAACGTTGTTCCTTTGGAAAAGGAACAACAAAACACACAAATGTCGTTCCTTTGGAAAAGGAACAACAAAAAGCAAAAGAGTTGTTCCTTTGGAAAAGGAACAACAGAAAGCAAAAAAAAAAAAAAAAAAGAACAAAATTAAAGCAGAATAACGACTGATTCAACAGGTGTTGTTCTTTTTAAGAACAACAGAATGAAAAATGTTGTCCCTTTGAGAAAAGGAACAACAAAAATAATAACATTGCTGCTGCTTCGAAAAGTAATGGCAAAGCGGTTGATTCAAAAATATGTACAAAAACAAAACAAAAGAAATTATGTACAAACTATGAAAAGAGATAAATTACTTAATGAATCACAGGTGAGGAAGAATTCTCTCCCTCCCCCAAAATTTCCATATTAGAGTCTTGGCGTAGTTGTTGGCAGAAGGAATCCAGAGTGACTGGTTTGCGATACAGGTGAACTCGGTGGCCATTTGCCTTGAAGGCATATCCATAACCGTCAATAGTGATTAGAGTAAGAGTACCATTGTCATGTACCTTCTGGATTTCATATGGTCCCAACCAACGAATCTGGAGTTTCCCAGGAAAGTCCTGAAACCTGGAATCGTACAAAAGTGCCCAGTCTCCTTCGTGGAAGACTTTATTTTTAATGAGAGCATCATGCCATTTAGCTCGCTGCTGCTAGATAAGTGCAGTATTTTGGAGTGCAGAGAGCCTAATTTCATCGAGCTCATTGATCTGCTGCAATCGATTAATCTGTGCCTCAGTTAAATCTAAGCCAACTTCCTGTCGTTCGCAGTGTTTGGATTTCGAATTCTATGGGAAAAATGGGTTGCTTGCCAAACACTAATTGATAAGGTGAGTAACCAATGTTGCTTCTCCATGTTGTTCTATAAGCCCACAGTGCCTCTGGTAGTCTGGCAGCTCAATCACGTCTATGTGATGTGATTGTTTTTGTTAGGATTGCTTCTGTTATTTTATTGCTGCTTTCTACCTGACCATTTGCCTGTGGGTGGTATGGAGTAGTGATTTTATGCTGGACATGATAGTTTTTGAGTGTTGCAACTATTTTGTTCCAAGCAAACTGTGGTCCACCGTCTGTAATTATATCTCTTGGAAGGCCATAACGCACAAATATATGGAACAAGAACTATATGACAGAATCTTCTGTAGCTCTCGGCAACGCCTCTGCCTCAACCCATTTGGTGACATATTCTGTTGCCACCAAAATATGTGTTTTCTGGTTTGAGGGTGGGTTAATTGGTCCGACGAAATCAAGGGCCCATCGTTCGAATGGTTCAATGACTAACTGTGGGTTCAAGGGTATCTCATTGGACTGACCAGGGCGTCCTGCTCTCTGGCAATTGTCATAAGCTTGGACGAATTTCTTTGCATCTTTGAAAATTGTAGGCCAATAATACCCTGTTTTCAGCACCTTATGTCAAATTTTGCGATCGGCAAAATGTCCGCCACATGGTCCGTCATGGCAGGCTTTTAAAATGTCGAAGATTTCATCCTCTCGAATGCATCTTCTGATATGCATATCTGCCCCTATGTGGAACAGGTAGCCTCCAACCCACGAGAATCGAGCACTCCTCTGAACAATCTATTTACGCTCATTAGGGGTTAGATGTTTTGGTAGTTTACCTACTGCTAGGTAATTGGCAACATCATCATACCAGGGTGTTTGAACAGCCACAGAAAACAGATGCTCGTCCAGAAATTGATCTTCAACTGCTGCTGCATCGATTGGCTTTGGCATTCTTGAGAGAAAATCGGCTACAGGATTTTCTTTTCCAGGTCGATCCTTGATTGCAATATCAAATTCCTACAATAAAATCAACCATCTAGTTATTCTGCCATTTGTGATAGGCTTGTTTACTAAATATTTGATGGTAGAATGATTTGTATACAAGATAACAGGGTATCCAGTAATGTAATGTCTAAACTTATTGATAACATGTATTACAGCTAGAAATTCTTTCTCAGTAACAATGTAATTTAATTTAGTAGGGGATAAATTTTTGCTAATATAATAAATTGCGTATGGTTTTTTATCCTCTTCCTGCCCAAGGACTGCTCCAATGGCTATATCTGAGGCATCAAATGATATCTGAAATGGAAAATTCCAATTTGGTCCTCGAAGGACTGGGGCTGTGGACACAAGTTTCTTCAGATCCTGGAAAGCACGTTCACATTTTTCTGTCCAAAGAAAATCAATGTTACCAGTTAGCGCATATAGAGGTGCAACGATATGCGAAAAATGTTCTATAAACCTCCTATAATAACTAGAAAATCCAAGAAAACTGCGTACCTCCATTTGAGTGGTAGGAGTGGGAATAAGCAAAATTATTTGGATTTTGGCTGGGTCTACCTGAATGCCAGCTGTTGAAATATAGTGTCCGAGAATAAGTCCTTCAGTCATCATCATATAGCATTTTTCATGGCTTAAACAAAGCCTGGTAGCAATGCAGCGTTGTAGGACTTTTTCCAGTGTATCCAATGCTGGATCGAAATCGTCTCCATACAGTGTAAAGTCATCCATGTATACTTCAAGTCCTTCATTTATTAAGTCTACAAAAATGTTGAGGATAGCCCTTTGGAATGTGGCAAGAGCATTGCGTAAGCCAAAAGGTAGAACTCCGTAGGCAAATGTTCCCCAACGACAAGTAAAAGTGGTTTTGTCTTGGTCTTCAAGGGCAATCTAGATCTGATTGTATCCACTGAAGCCATCCAGGAAAGAAAAGAATTTCTTTCCTGCCAAAGTGTCTAATACTTGGTCGATGAATGGGAGAGGGAAGTGGTCTTTTTGTGTTGCTTTATTTAGTTCTCTGTAGTCCACACAAATTCTCCATTTCCCATTCTTTTTTGGTACCACCACAAGCGGAGAGACCCATTTACTATCGGAGATAGGATAGATGAAGTTGACATCTAAAAGTTTTTGAAGTTCAGCTTTTACCACATCTTTTAGATGAGGATTAAGTCTCCTCTGAGGCTGGCGAACAGGTCTCGCATCTTTTTCTATGTAAATGTGGTGTGTACATAATTGAGGGTCAATTCCTTTCATATCAAGATAGTCCCATGCAAATGCTTCTTTATATTCCCTCAACAGATGGATGCCCTTCGTTTCTTGTTCGAAAGTGAGGTTGGCATTAATGTTTAAGGTTTTTCCTGGTTTGATTTCCACAATTTTACTATTTGCAACAGAGGTAACAAGTATCGTTTGATCATGTGTATCTTTAAGAGGATCTTCTTCTAATTCATTATCGAGTGCTGCCTCTATCATGTGACACTATGTGCGGGATCTGAATTCAGTTTGAATAATAAATTTATTAATGGCGTCGTCCTCTGTCTGATCTTTAAAATCAAGTGCCTCTTGTATTGTTAATGGAGATCTAATGTTGTCAGTAAGGTATGATACAGGGTGCTTATTAGTTTTGATCATTGTGACAATTGGTTGTGTTGGAGGATATAAGGCTAAGTTCTTGATATCCGCTCCCCTCGTTATGGTCATATTGCCTTGTCGACAGCCAATATAGGCATCGACAGTTGCAAGCCAAGGTCTACCTAAAATCAATGGGTGTCCATCAAGTTGGCTTTTGGGATTTATTATCAAAAAATCAGTCGGATATTCCCAGGAGTCAACAGATACCATGACATCATATAGCGTGCCCTTTGGCCTAACCACAGATCGGTCAGCCAGTTCTAACAAGGTAGAGGTGGGTTCTATAGATGTAATGCCTAGCTTTTGGCAAGTATTAGTTGTTAAGATGTTGATTGCAGCTCCTAGATCAACTAAGGCATTAGGGAAGGTTTGACCATAAATTTGTACAGTGACTATTGGATTTCCTGGGTCTTTGTATTTAATGGGCGTTTCTTTTCCTGATAATAAGTCAGATAGAGTGCCAACTGCTTGGACTCTTGGATTATTTGCTACATTCCTCCTTGGTTTCTTTACACACAATTCTTTGATAGTCTTTGCATATATAGGAATGTCTTGAATGGCTTGGAGGAATGGAATTTTTATGTGCAAATTTTGTAATTCTCCCAAAATGTCAAAATCAGGATATTGTGTAGGTCAAGGTATGATTAATCGTTCTAGGAACAGGGGAGAGGATGTGGTTGTTTGGTTATGAGTTTGTTATTTGTTCACATCCTCTTCTTGTGACAGATGTTCTCTGGGTAACTGATTTTCAACATGGGTTGTCTTATCTCCCTCAGTTTCAATAATATGCCCCAATATTAGCTGAAGATCATTACACTCCCTCAGATCAGCTCCTATTTCTAATGTTTCTACTATTTGGAAAGATTGGACCGGTCTGTTATTTGAATTGGGGTTGGGTTGGGCTGGGAGTTGCGGTCTCAGATTAGACTGGGGGTTTTGTTGTAAGGCTGGCAGTGTAGGTTGAGGGAGCGGCATAGTTCCTACTGGCTTATGCATCAGTCTTTGCCAGTTTGTCTGCTAGGCTGAACTTTGTGAAGTAGGCGGAGTCCATTGTGGTGGGTATGCGTTACTTTGCCAATTTGGTGGAGTATAGGGAAAATTCGGCCCACCAAATGGGCTTGCCTGATTCAGCCACGGGGTTGATGAAGGAAACGACTGAGGTGACCAGTTTGGGAATGGGGGTTGGGATTGACTTTGCCACATATTATATTGTTGAGCATTATACTGTGGAGACTGAAAAGAAGAGGTTGGGTCCGAAAACATACCAGATTGTCGCGGCTGCCACTGACGGCACTGGTTGAGAAAATATACCGATTCTGGCTCTTCTTCTGCTTCCTTATATACTGCTTTTAATCCGAGAAGTGAGGGACAACTTTCCGTAAGGTGATCTTTTGTGCAGATGGCGCATGTTCGGACTGCATCTAGTGGACACTCCTTATGGCTATGTTTCTTCCTGCATTGGGGACAGAAGATTCTGTTCTGCCTCCATTTGCTTCTGCTTGGCCTGCATAACATCAAGTTGTGTAGTTAGCGTCCCTAGTATATCAATTTTAAAATTTTCCAATAGATTTTCAATTTCTGCACGCTTTACTCCTTTTGTCGAAATTTTATTATCTCTTACAAATCGATCATGTTCTGTCGGTTTTAATCTTGTGCTGCCTCTCAAGCTCCTGATACATAAGTCAATAATGTCAACAAAATTTTCCTCATAAATATCTCCTTTTCCCATAATATTTAATGTTTCAATCCATTGTTCCTTCATGCCCCTAATTAATGTTGTTTTTAACACATTATCAGGTAAAGGTAGTGATGCATAAGGAGATATTTGAAGATTATACTGAAAACGTTCCACATACTCCTCTAATGTTTCATTTGTTCTAGCTACCATCTGGAATATTTCATCCTTCAGTTCTCTAGACCTGCAATAGTCCTGATATTTCTTTAGAAAAGATTCTTTCATTTGATCCCAGTTATTTATAACCCCGCCACCTAATCCCATAAACCATCTTAAGGCAACCCCTTTTAATGTAGAGGGAAATAATTTTAGTTTCTAGGGGTCGGTGGTGTAATCATATCCCCTACATAGCACATCGAACTCAAATAGAAATGCATCTGGATCTTCTGATGTAAGACCATGGAATGTAGGGATATGTTAAAGAGGGATTGCTTTCATGGGCACATTTACTGCAGTATCCACTATGGGGTATTGCAATGTAGAGGTTTGGGTGTTTGGCTGGTTTTGAGCGATTTGATTGAATATATGCCAATAACCTTTTGGGATATCTAGGAGGGTATTCCTAGGTTGAGAAGGAATGGCTTTAACAGGAATGGTTTTAATAACACTTCCTCTGTCTGGGATAATGAGAGTGCCTAATGTCTGAGGAGATTGAGTTTCTTCAACAATGATTTTTGCAGCACTTCCCTTGTCTGGGCTTTTTAGTGGCTGAGTTGTCCCAAGAGGAGACCTCGGTTCCTCAGTTTCCCCTGTCTCTCCTCATCCTTCACAAAGATTGCTGAAATTCCATTCTTGCAATATTTCTGGAGTAGAATTTTCAATTTCTTGAAATTCTTGCTCTTCAGTTTGACTATGCACCTCAGCAAAGGCTAGAGATGGTGATCTTGTGGCCTGAAGGGAACTAATCGGCTGTCTAGAAATAACTTTTCTGGGTCCTACTGAAGGCTGAGATTCTGCTTTCTTGAAGATTTCGTCTATGAAGGTTGATCGGCCAAGGGTCACCGGCCCCTTAGCTTTTTCTGGCTTGGGTAGAGGTTTGGAATTCTTTTCTGGCTTTTTCTGCTTAGTCATGCACACAAATCAACTGCTAGATTCTACCCAAACAAAACCGCAGCAAATCTGTAGGAAAGTAGGCAGGGAAGCAGGGTTGTTACATGCTCCACACATAGGTTCTTACCTTCCATTTTTAAAATCCAATTCTTCCCTAACAGGTTCTTACACTATTCTAGAAAGAAACAAATGGCTACACTCTTTCCCCTGCAATGACGCCAAAATGTCGAGCTATAAAAAGGGTCTCTTTCACCTCTAATTACCTCACATTAGTTTGTCAATCCAGGAAAGTTTTGTTATTTCAAATAATGTCTCAGTCTGAGGCTATCATTTTCCAGAGTAATGCTAGTATTATAGTGCTTAGAAATACAAGAGTAAACGGATGCTTGTTTACAACAAAATACTTCAAAAGATTAAACTACACATTCAAAAAACTAAGCAATTTATCAGTCAAGGGTTCAGTAGCAGTGACTCATCCCTTTGTAAACTAATGGAACTAAAGTAAATCAGAGAACAGATCGTGGATCTGGGAGCCAGGCAGTAAATGTCAGTGCTCACTACAGCCTTGGATCGTTCTTCACACCAAAATAACAAATGACAAGAAATGGAACGACAGATAAGAAATAGAACAACGGAATAAGAAATAGAACAACAAATCTGAAATGGAACAACAAACAGGAAATTGTAACAACAACTAAGTCTAACAAGTAGTAACACCTTAGTTTACAAGATCAAATGCACGAATTGTGACTTATAGGGATCAAATGGCAATCCTTCACTCTTAAGGACGAATTGAACAACACACCAAAATGGAACAACATTGATTAATGGTGAATTATAGAACAACGCTTCAAAACCATATATGCACATGGCACACCTTAATAGTAACCTGATCTTGGTAAACCAGTTATCAATCTCAGTTATAAAGATTACGACTGTGTTTCATAATGGAACAACAATGTCTATATACTCAACAATCGCAAAGAACATAATCGCTAAGATGAATTCCGTAATATCAATGAATAGGTGCACAACACAGAGGCTCTGTAATTGAACAACAACAATATTCTGTAAAGACCGATAGTAATATATCAACACTTAAAAGAATAGTGATACGTTGCAGAGTTAATGCAATAGTTCTATCTTTAGAAACTTTAACAAATCAAACAGAGCATGTGATGTAAACTAACAAAACATATTAGATTACCAAATAACGCTGATAAGCAAACCATGCATAAACCAAACGTAATAGTACAGGAGCAAGTGTCCTCTAGGGTCGGGCCCTTAGCCTCCAGGGGTACACCGCTTGAAGTTATTCCAGACTCAGAGATGAAATAACAACCGAGTTTGTGTTAATGCATAAAATGGAATTACAGTAGATCAATTCTCAATGAGACTCGATGATCAAAGTTTCAATCTTCAGAGAAATTACATAAAACATAAGGACTCGACAAACCCTTCGAGCTAACAGTGCTGCCCCTTTTATAATGATGAAGGCGGAGAAGTCTAGGTGCAAAAATAGTTAAAGCAGCGATCCCTCAGGATCAAAGGATCCTGAGGGATTCGCCGAACCGTTAGTTCTCAGTTATCTCTTTTCCTTCTTGCGCCGAGCCGACATCTCCACTTCCTTTCCAGGTCTGATTCGATTTGATCTGTTTTGCCTTGTTTGCATACGATTCCCCATCAAAGGGACAACAATTAACCCGGCCTTGTTCTTTCCTTTAGAACATCAGTCTTTCATTTTCTCTTCTTTCTACATAAGAAAATGACAATTGTCAGTGTTTCCGCTTTGCACATTAATCTCACAGGTTTTATTACAATTCCTTATCATTTTCCTAATTCATGATGCAAAAGGTTTGTAAGTTCTAATGAAAGATGCTGAAATAATTACCAAAAACATACCTTCTTTAGTACTCCATAGGTTGCTAAGGTTATAAAGGTCATTACACAAAATGAAGATGTTATAGGTGTTGAAGTACATTGGTATGCCACAAAGACACACCCATTCAATGATGTGTATAAGCTAGAGATGGTAGTTGATAAAAAAATTGGTGAAAAGAAAAAAAGAAAGGGTACAAATATAAATCGTCATTGCACAGGCCTCTTAAAATTGGAGGATGTTGGCATACTTGTTTATGACTTCAATTTAACAGAGAGGAACTCTTCGCTTCAAGATGATAGAGATTCTAAAAAGGTTGTTACCAGAAGGAATAGTGTTGAGATGGGAGTCTGTTGAAACTAGTCATAGATCCAAAAGAATTTTGAAACCTGAAATGGTGGGCATGCATGTGGACTCAAATGGGGCACTAGTTGATGAAAGAGAAGAATATGGAACATCTTCATCTGCATCCAGTCATTCATCTGAAGATGTGAATTCTGATGGTGTGCAAGAAAATATGAGTGATTTTGAATAATTGTCTAAGGCAATTTATATAATTGATGTTTGCATCGTATCTTGAAATAAAATGTTTGATTTCCTTATGGTGTTAAATCAGAATTTATGAGTCATTTTTATGTTGTTGGATTATATGTTTTAATTATGATGAATTTTATTGTTTAGAATATCTACAATGCAACAATAACTTAGAGATATAATGTCTATTTCATTCAATCTACAAATAATGACATTTTGAATAATTTAGTCATGTAATTTGTTCATAATGTCATGGTTTTTTAATTTTATGGTTGAAAATTTTCCAATTTTTTTTGTATCTTTAATATTATGGTTGAAAACAATTAGAATTTTAGCGATCTTTAGAGTCATGTTATTATATGTTTAACATGGATGAAAACTAATAGAATTTTTAATGTGTTTCGGATCCCATTATTTTATCTCTATTGTCATTACTAAAACATGTTGAAATTATACTCAGGAAAGAAAAATGTGATTCTACCAAAAACTTTAGTGCGTTTTTTTCCCTCAAAAACAGTGGTTTTTTTGCACATAAAAATTCGGTTTTACTGACATTTTTTAAAAATGTTGAAAATTGACCCTAAACAAAAACCATCGTTTAAGTATCAACACTTTTCGTTTTCAAGGTGTTTTTTGCACAAAAAAAATCGTTTTCACTGCCATTTTTAAAACATGTTCAAAATTGACCCTAAAAAAAAAAACCATCATTCCAGTATACACACTTTTCATTTTTAGCACTATTTTTGATGTTTTTTCGGGGTTTTCTGGCCAAAGTTCTCATTTTGAGTTTATAGTTCCCGTTTCAAAGTTTACATTGTTTATTATAGGTTTTATGGCGCTAAGTGATCAAGTAGGACCTCTCAAGGGAAGCTTTATGTGATAATATGACACTTCTAAGGGCTCTCTGCTCCCTCTAAGAGACATAGAAACGACTTGCACAAAACCTAGTGTTTTATAGATAATCGTGGGTAGGGGCATTTCCAAAGTCAAGGCAAGGAGAAGAAAGGGATTCTTATGATTTACTTCATCAAGTACTAGCCTCTTACAAACCTTAAAGAAGTCCCCAAGTTAATGAAATACAAGCCAGGTTTTCCCTCTTAGGGCACACCTAGGGCAAGGGATTTTATGGATGAAAACAAATTGGATGCTTACCAAAATTGAAGTCTTGTAGATAATACCCTAGACTTGGTGTCTATGCTCCTAGAATTAACCAAATAACTCACCACCACAATTTTCTATATGATCTAGCCTAGTTGTCCTCCTTTAGGGGACAAAAATTTAGTAAAGGAAATTTATGGAGAGAAAATGAGTTTAATCACCCAAGGCTTGGACTAGTGCCTTTTCCTTTGGGAATATGGAGTCCTATATGCTTTAGATTAGCCAATATTGTATTTAAGGAGGACAATAATTAATGCCCTAGGTACCAACCCTCAACAATTACCCACTCAAGAATTATGGAGTTTTATGGAGAAAAACAATATTTCACCACTAGGAACATTCATCACATGTCATACCTTGAATAATATATGAAAATGTCAACCAAATAGCTTTCAAAATCTATCTTCACAAAATTAGAGCACAATATAGCATTAATCTACTTGTGGCAATTCCATATATTAGACACCATACAATAGACATATTTCAAGAGAAAAATTCGAACAAAAGGAACTTACAAGATGACATGTAATATATCCATCCACAATCAAGAGATAGCTCCAAAATAAGATAAAAAATTAGCTCCAAATATCGAAATGCATCCAAGATACTGCAATAGCCACTCCAAGAACAAGTGCGAATTTGTTAAAGAGGATGAAATTTTGAAGTGATGACAATGAGAGATAAAAAATGATCTCTCTCTCATTTATATAGTGTCTAACTAGGTTAAATTATGCCTACAAGCCCTTCAACATTATAAAATGGGAAAGATACATCCCTTGGTCACAAGCCGACCAAGTAGCCTTACAAAAATATGAATTAGCCATACTAATGCAAGCCGAAACGATGGAGTCATTCTAACATAGGGTCATTGGAAGGAAACATTGAGTCCTCTTTGTGCCAAAATGTGTGAGAAGTCTCCATAAATATCGAACTAGAGGATGGCCCCTCAATCTCCATGTAAGTCATCATGTGGGCACCAGTCTTGTGTTTGGGGCATAAAAATTGGTTTCATGGGTCTCGTGATGTTAGAATAGTTTGTGCTCCAATACTAAGGGCTATGATGATGACGCTTGCCCTCCCATGTCTCAAAGGGTGAGGCAGGCCTCCTTTGGGCCATGGATCATCTGCCACACCATGTGATAAATGCTAAGTTGGTTGGGGCACATTGGTCTAAGTGCATCATCTCGTGAATGACGTGGGGTAATGAGTACATTGTTGAGGGTGCTGGAGGTGACCATGGCGTGAAATAATGCTCTGCACATGATGGGGGTCTCAAGTCTCTAAATGATTCCCCCAAGGATGTCAATATGATCCTCTCGTGAACTTGGGCCCCAATTAAGTTACCCAACCCATGATGAAACCACCTTCCAATCACATATAATGTCCAGTGTTGCATCCTCACCATCAAGTACAATAATTCATTAGTGCATCTAAGTGAACCAAGCTTGTTAATCAAGGGAACATTCAGACTTCATATGGGGCTTCCCTTCCAAATATGGGGCTTCGGTCTCAAATTAGTGTTATCTCCCTAGGTAGGAATTGTTAATAAACAACCCTATTAGGTGTTCTCAATGGCTAAGTGGAAAGACAATTCCTTCGTACTTCCTTCAATTGAGAGGTGGCATACGAATGATGATGAAATGGATGGGGTCACAAGGGTCTCAAGGCTAAATGCCATGGGTACAAGAATAGCAATAATGAGGGATGTACACATGTTCAGTATATAGATGTAGGAAGGAGAAATCGTGGATACATGAGTTACCACAAAATTTGTTTTTCCACCCCTCTTTATTTGCCTTTTGTAGCCTTTCATTCTTTTTTCTTTGTATTACTACTCTCGGATTTGGGAAATTGGAGCATGTTGTGAATGATATAAAGCAGTTATTATTCCCTTAAGGTGGTACAGTTCATCGCCTACCAAGTTTTTAGAGATGCATGGGTTCCTTAATGATGTGGGGGCACTCATGGGGCCCTAGGAACCAAGGTGATGGCCACAGTAATGGGTAGAGTCCATGTTTGGCTTTTTCCAACATGCTAATTAATGTCTTGGCCAACTTTTGCATATTATAATATCCTTTTTCTTTTTTTCTTCTAGCCATGATATGATTCTAACCTTTTGTTTTAGTTGCATCAGCCTCTGAGGTAACATTTCTCAGCGCGACCCAGACATGTGGAAAAGAGGAGGGGAAGTGTCAATGCCTTGTTGACCTAGAGAAGGAAAATGATGAAATAGGGCTTATAATGTGTGAAGGGGAGTGAAAAATGTGGAACAAGAAAACATGACCACAACACCAAAATCAAGGTTTCCCAAGTAGTGACCTCATTGAAACCATAGGTCAATATGGGAGATCCCCCTCCTCGTCCCATTTAATGTGATGGAACAAATCCATGGTCAAAACCATCCCTTCTTCCAAGTCACTAAATAATCCATTCCCAAAGTGCCTAAGAAAAATAAGCATAAGTACCTGATCGCATAATGAAAAACATACCCTTTGGGTTGGATTACCCACCTTCTAACATATGCTCTCAACAGATGGGTGAGGGGACATATGACCGATGCAGAAAGTAGAGATCAAATGGAACAATATATCAGTTACATCAATGGCTTTTAGGGGTTGCTAGGGGTTAGTTGAAGAGATATTTAGGAGTAAAATTCTCCTATGGGGTCACCCACTTTTTGGTGGGTAACATATGGCTCCAACTCGGACATGAGCTCATTGCAGCATGCATGATCTATGTACTTGAACGGGGAGGTCATGAGAACACTAACAATCCTTTGGGACCAAAAAACTATATCCTACACATCACAAACAATGTTGGAAGCATGTGTCCTAGTCGTACTTTTATCGCCCATGTTTTCATCAAATAATGAAACCATACAAGAAAGAAAATCTATTCTATAAATCTATTCTAAATGCACCTACTCTAGCATGATAACATGATATGATGATAATGGCTATGAAAAATCAATACATAATGCATCTTATTCTAACATGCATAATATATAATGTCAAGTATCCAGGAAAGGGGTGGTGTGATTGGCCTTGATGGGATTAGGCCAAAGCTCACCATCAAGCCTAGCTATGTAATAGTACCCTTCACCAACCATTGACAGGAACAAGGTTTTTATCAATCAACACTGCTTCCCCAATCTTAAATTCCTTCTTTGATTTTAGCACTCACTTATTTTTAAGCTTATTTCCTTTAGGGTTAGGCCTTTTAAGGAGAGATAATTCTTGGGGAGGAGGGAGGGAAAGGGAATTTGAATTCTTATATTTAGGGGGCTTATCAAGATATAGGAAAGGGTCAATATCCTCAACATTAATTGGAAATGGCAGTTCCCTATAAAGAATGAACAAGGTCCCATCAAGTCGATGAATGGTGGCATAGGATAAATATATCTAAAGTTATCCACTTACGAAAGAAACTCATTTTCTAGACAACAACATTCCCCATACGTCAGATATGTCTATAACAACAATGTCCATTAGCACAAAGATATCTTTGAAGACCAAGGTTACTTTGAAGTCTTTAGTAGGGCCATGAATGGGAATGGACCTGGAATCGAAACCACACACATTCTTATAGGGTCGAGTAATCTCCAATCCAGGTTTAGCCATGAATTTTAGTGGCGTAATATTAGCAGAATCCCTTGAATCTAACATGTAATTTTGAAGAAGAAGATTATTTGTATCTAGAGTCACCAATAATGGGTTATGGCTAGGATTATTCCTACTGAAATGAATATATTGCAACATAATAGGTGGGTCTTCATCATCAAGTCCTAAGTCTTTCTTCACGTATCATTCTTGGGATGGGATTTTTACAATCTCCTTGATAGGAACTTGCATGCTCATTTTACCTATGGCAATGTCAACATCAATGTTTAGTTCAACTTCTCTGTTCTTGTTCTTGTGCTTGGGATCCCCCTTAGTAGGATCCTTTTTTTATATGATCCCTTTTTGGAGGATCCTTCTTTGGGGGTTCCTTTTGAGGGGGATCCCTTTCCTTTTATGGGTTAGAACTCAATAAATTTTCTTTGTCATTCTTCATAGAATATTTCAATCCTTTGAATCTCCCACTACTCTCAGCGTTCAACATAGGTTCACTTTGTTCCTCTTTAAGTTTCACTTCACTCATTCATGGATGAGTATATGTACCACCCACTATGATGTTAAAATCGTGAGATTCATTAACCACATTCATTTGTTCACCACCCGCCTCATCTTCACTTTCTTCACTATAACTATCATCTTGATATTATTTGGAAGATGAGTCTTCTTATTCCACCGCATTTGTTGCAGCCAAGGTATAAGGGACACTTTGTTGAGTTTGCTTATCTCTCTCATTGTTCCTTTTAACAAAGACCTTGTTTTTATTTTTGGAGGGAAGAGTGGCAATGTGCCCCCTTTCAAGAGAAGTGAACTTGTTCATATACATTCTATCCCTAGTGGTCCAATCATCAGACAACTTATCAACCTGTTTTGCACAAAGTGACAACTAGTTCTTCAACTTGATTTTTAGATTTGACCTCCTTAGCTTCAACTTTATCCCTAGGTAAATTGAACATCTTCATGTGGGCAACGTTAATTTTTTGTTCAATTTCAATGGCCATTTTCTTTGCTTCAACAATAGTTTTAGGTTTCTTATCTCTAAGTTTGTAGGTTAGATGGCCTTGGAATCCCCTAATGAATTTATCTAGGATTTTAGCATTAGTAGGCTTAAGATGATCAAGAATCTCCCTAATAACCTTGTCGAATCATTGGATGGAACTCCTAATATATTCTCTCTCCCTTTTGTATATTGTAAAAATTTTCAAGGGTTGTGCCTCCATTAGCATCAATGGCCCATCATTTCCTAAAGAGGTCTTCAAATTGATCAAAATTTGGGACACTACATCGAGGAAAACTAACATACCAATCTATAACATCTCCCTTTAATGTTAAGGCAAATAACATCATCACTACATCTTCATGCTCAATTATTCGAGGACAGATGGCCCAAAGGAAATTAATTACATGTCTATCAATGGTTACATCACCCTTTTCTTCAAAATTGGGAAGCCATTGATCATGTCCTTCAAGTAATGTGTGGGGTGCATTAGGAAAGGCATCAAAATTCAATGGTTTGAAATATGCCACATTCCATCTCTTAAGATGGGGGTTTTGATTCTAATTTTGGGTTTTGTTTTAGTTTTTCTTAGTGTTGGTATTCATGATGTCATGGAAAAGCTTCCTTGCAAGAGGAGTTGGATTCTTTGGACGAGACTTGTCAAGTTCAACATCCTTTCTATCAACAACTCTAGTTAGGCAGATATGATTTCTTCGTGATCTTCATAACAAAGCAATTTAGGAGTTGCTAGAAGAGGATATATATTGTCATTATAACTAGGGAAGTAGATTTGCTTCCTCCCTGGAAAGGATGCCAAAAATGTTGCCACAAAATCTAGCAGCCCTTGAAGAGGTAAATCCTATAATACAAAGAGCTAGATTAAGTGATAACAATGGGACAATGGCCCATTGTCACCACAGCCAATGCCCCTTTCTCCTTACAGACTTCCACCAATGGGAGGAATCCCGGTAAGATAAATAATCACCTTTAATGGATATTCTAGGTTTTATGCTACTAGGTGATAAGGTAGGACTTCTCAAAGGAAGATTTATGTGATAATATGACACTTCTAAAGGCTCTTTGCTCCCTCTAAGGGACCTAGAAAAGACTTGCACAAAACCTAGGGTTTTATAGATAATTGTGGGTAGGGGCACTTCCAAAGTAAAGGAAAGGAGAAGAAAGGGCTTATTATGATTTTTCTCACCAAGTACTTGGCTCATACAACCCTTAAAGAAGTCCCCAAGTTAAGGAAATACAAGTTAGGGTTTCCCTCTTAGAGCACACTTAGGGCAAGATATTTTATGGATGAAAACCTATTGGATGTTACCAAACTTTGAGGTTGTATAGATACAACCCTATTTTTGGTGTTTATGCTCCTGGAATCCACCAAATCACTAAATAATGCAATTTGATTTATGCCCTAGCCTAGTCGTTTGCTTTAGGGGACGGAAATTGAGGAAAGGAATTTTATGGAGAGAAAATGAGTTTGGTCACCAAAGGCTTGGACTGGTGCCCTGTCCTTTAGGCATATGGAGTCCTAGATGCTTTAGATTAGCCAAGATTCTCTTTAAGGAGGTCAATAATTGAAGCCCTGGGTACTAACCCTCAACAATTACCCACTAAATAATTAGGGTGTTTTATGGAGAAAAACAATATTTCAACACTAGGAACATTCATCATATTCCATACCATGAATAATATATGCAATTGTTAACCAAATAACTTTCAAAATTTATCAATATAAAATTAATCTAGTTGTAGAAATTCCATACATTAGACATATTTCAAGAATAAAATTTCAACAAAAGGAACTTACAAGATGACATGCAACATATCCATCCACAAATAAGAGACGGCTCCAAAATAAGACAAAAAGAAGCTCCAAATATCAAAATGCATCTAAGATACTGCAATAGCCAGTCCAAGAACAAGTGTGAATTTTCCAAAGAGGCCGAAATTCCTAAGTGATGATAATGAGAGATTATAAATGATTTCTCTCTTATTTATAAGTTTCTAACTAGGTTAAATTATGCTTACAAGCTCCTCCAAATTATAAAAATGGTTGGTCACAAGCTGACCAAGTAGCTTTACAAAAATATGAATTAGCCATCCCAATGCAAGTTGAAATGATAATTTCATACTGATGTAGGGTCATTGGAAGGAAAAATTGAGTCCTCTTTATGCCAAAATGTGTGATAGGGCTCCATAAATCTTGAACTAGGGGACGACCCCTCAATCTCCATGTAAGTCGTCATGTGGGCCTTAATTTTGTGTTTGGGGCACAAAAATTGGCCACTTGATGATAGAATAGCCTATAATGCTCCAATACTAAGGGCTCTAATGATGGTGCTTTCCCTCCCATGTCTCAAAGGGTGGCACAAACCTCCTCTAGGCCTTAGATAAGCTACCGCACCATGTGGTAAATGCTAAGTTGGTTGGGGCACACTAGCCCAAGTGCATCATCTCATGAATAATGTGGGACAATGAGCAGACTATTGAGGGTGTTCGAGGTTCCCATGGCGTGAAATGATACTCTGCACATGATAGGAGTCCCATGAATCTCAACGTTTCCCCCAGGGTTGTCAATATGATCCTCTCATGAACTTGGGCCCCAATTTAGTTGCCCAACCCATGATGAAACCACCTACCAATCACATATAATGTCTAGTGTTTCATCCTCACCATTAGGTAAAATAATTCATTAGTGCATCTAAGTGAGCCAAGCTTGTTAATCAAGGGCACTTTGAGAGATCATATGGGGCTTGCCTTCCAAATTTTGGGCTTTGATCTTAAAGTAATGTTACCTCACTAGGAGTGGTTAATAAATGACCCTATTTGGTGTTCATAGCCCCTAAGCGGAAAGACATGTCCTTGTTACATCCTTCAATTGATAGGTGACATATGAATGATGATGAAATCAATGGATTTATAGGGGTCTCAAGGCCAAGTGCCATGGGTACAAGGATAGAAACAATGAGGCATTTCCACATATTGGGTATATAAATGTAGGAGGGAGAAATCATGTCTACCTGATTTACCCCAACCATTGTTTTTCCACCCCTCTTTATTTTCCTTTTTCCTTTTCTTGAGTTTTCATTTTATTATTGCTTGGGGCTTTGGGAAATTGGAGCATGTTGTGAATGATATAACGTAGTTATTACCTCCTTAAGGTGGGGTAGTTCATCACCCACCAGGGGTTGGGAGGTGCATGTGTTCCTTAATGATGTGAGGGCACTCATGGGGCCTTAGGAACTAGGGTGACAACCATAATGGGTGAAGCTCATGTTTGGATTTTTCCTACGTGCTAATTAATGTCCCGACCATATTTTTCATCTTATAATATTTTTGTTATTTTGTTTGTTTCTTGTGGCCATGATATGCTTTTAACCTTTTTTTATGCTGCATCAACCTCCGGACGACATTTCCAGGCCCAACCTAGACATGTGGAGAAGGGTAGGGGAAGTGTCAGTGCCTTGTGTTCCCAGTGATCATGTGGACCCAGAGAAGGAAAATGATGAAACAAGACTTGTAATATGTGGAGGAGAGTGAAAAATGTTGAACTAGAAAACAAGACCACTCTACTAAAATTGAGGTTTCCCAAGTAGTGGTATTTCTGGAACCATAGGTAAATAGGGGAGATCCCACGAGACTAGGATCGAGGATTAAACCTCTTTCCCCCATTTAAGATGAGGGAACAAAACCATGGTCACAACCCTTTCTTCTTCCAAGTCACTCAATAATTCATGCCCAAAATACCCAAGAAAAACAAGCATAAGCACCCAAATTCACAATGAAAAACATACACTTTGGGTTGGATTTCCCACCTTCTAACATATGCTCTCGAAAGATGGGTGAGGGTACATTTGAACGATGCAGGGAGAGGAGATCAAATAACACAACATATCAGCTACGTCGATGGGTATTAGTGGATGTTGGCTACCGACTGAATAGATATCTAGGAGAAAAAATCTCCTATGGAGTCACACATGTTTTGTTGGGTAACAATTATATTTTTTATAAACTCTTAACCGATATATTATAAGACTTTTGGTTAAGATTTTATAGGAATCTCAACCTAACGTTTCACTGACCTTTTGCATGGACACATCGAGACACCATGAGTGCAACTCATTCTAAAAGTGTTACAAATATTCGGTTGAAATATATTCTCAACATAAAGTTTTGTTGACTTTTGTATGGCGACATCAAGCCATCCACCTTGCATATTATTCCAAAAGATGTTAACCGTCTTCATGTTTTCACCCCTATTTGAATGCTAATGTAGTGCAAATAAGTCCAAAAATTGTACATCTATAATCTAATGTAGAGAAATCCTTTAGAGACCAAGGCTCCAAATATGCAAAAATAATCGCTTCAACCACCATGTCCCAAAGAGCTCCCAATAGTATGCTTTAGATTGCTTTCACAATATAGTTTTGTAGGCAAAGACAACACAAATATGACTTTTGCATGAATTTAAACTAACCTCAAACATGAAAAGGATTATCAATTAATCTATAACTTATTCTTCTTCTTCAATTGTTGTGTCCCTCCATTAGTACCTTTCCAACAACTTGTGTGTAACACATCATGTGAAGTTAGTCCATGACTTTTTTTTTACCAAGTCTCTATTTTCTCTTTAGAGATTTTCACTAGATCCACATACATTGTGACATAGAAGTAGACATTCAATGTGTATTCCCTACAACATAGCTAAGTCAATGAATAGGAAATATGGCTTTTGCACTCTATTGATTCCATCTTGGCATCTAGGATCACCTTAACTAAGATTTAGCATGGATGTATCTTTAGTGTTTTTTATTTGTCCAAAATGACAATTGTTTTCCTTAACAATATGGCCTTAGTTTCTCTTGTCAAAATCCAACATTAGCCATTTCCACAAAACCATATGGTGCACGTTGGACACTTTGTATTTATCCAACCCACCTTAGTTCGATCAAAACATTAAAGTAATAATATGATTTCCTAGCCTACTTTGTAGCTCTACCTTCAAATAGAGTCTCTAATACATAATCACACCACACAACACAATGAGTTATGTTAACATTTGCAAGTGCATATTTCAACAAGGTTTTGATTGGTCAAAGATGAAATCAATATCCTTAATTCCCTTTAAGATTCACAACCACATCTCTAAAGCTAATGTCAACATTGCTTGTAAAATAGACAATTGCGTTTATTTTTTATCCTACTTTTGACGATAACAATATACATTCATTGCCCATGTATGTGATGACATTGTAATATAATTTAACTTCTTATACCTGATATTAAAAGGATTTAGGCTTGTAATTATTGATTGGTGTTTAATTTTCCAAGGCTTGAATGGAACAATCTATGACATGAAACGTCATACATGATACAAATTGAAGCTAAAGGCTTGAATTACTACCAAACCTACATTGTTGATTTTCATCTTCAAATTTGAATTCAAATAAATGGGAATCAAATTCCTTCATTTAAATTAATCCATCAACAAACTATTTTGGATATGCTTGACATTGGTTTTAGTTGACAAGTCATTTAACATATAATGTTTATATGAGGGTTATTATAACTGTAGGAATTTACACGGTAAGTTCCTCAAATGGAACACCAAAGGGCACTGCTCACAAATAGATCACAGATCAATACACAAGTATTATTGGCGTGGTCAAAACCCTCAAAGAGGGAAACAACCCACGACCTGAGCCAACGTGACCACTTCAGGCAATTTATTAATAAAAGAAAGAAAATTTACATAAGCTTCTCTCATGAACGGTCACCCTACAAATGACCCTCCATGCTCTTTAAATAGATATCATGGACTAATTGGGTGTTAAGCCATGGATCAAGTGTCGGTAATACCAAGGAGAGAATGAACTGTCAGATCACTTCATGTATAGAATATATCATGATCGTCAGATTGTAAGTTACAAATGTACATAGTAAAGAAACACACTTTACCTAACTCTACACTAGACCAAGTTATACTTAACTATTTCCTATGTGTCGGAATATCCTAACATCCCCCCTTAAGAACAACTTGGGATAGGATTGAAGGATGTACAAATATGACACAATAGGAGAAGGAAGGAGGCATTAGAGCCTATCCCCCTTTAGTGACAACTCCCTGAACTCCAACCATAAATTGAAGTTTAGTAAACTTCGCCTCTGTGAGAGCCTTTGTAAAGATGTTTGCAACTTGATCGTCAGTTGAACAATATTACACTTCAAGAACATGGTCATGAATGAGATTTCTGATGAAGTGCATGTGTAGTTCAATGTGTTTTCTGTGCTGATGTTGGACTGGATCTTTGCATAGTTGAATGACACTTTTATTATCACACCAAAGTGTTGTCGGATGTTGCTGCTGAAAGCCAAACTCTGATAGGATCTGACGAAGCCACAGGGCTTCCTTACTAGCTTCTATGGCGCCACAATACTCTGCTTCTGCTGAAGAAAGAGAAATGGAACTTTGTTTCTTGCATGCCTATGTAATAGGTCCAAAACCAAGAGTGAAGACATAACATGTAGTAGACTTCTGATCATCAAGGTCACCAGCCCAATCGAAATCAGTGAAATGAACCAATAGAGGAGATGCTTATGCACTGTAATGAATCCCAAACTAAATTGTACCTCTAACATAATGAAGTATTCTTTTAGCTGCTTTCTAATGACTTTCATGTGCATTTTGCATAAACCGAGCAATATTGCCAACAACAAAGGAAATGTCAGGACAAGTATGGGTTAGATACAAAATTTTTCCTACCAACTGACGGTATAAGGTAGCATCAAATTCAGGGGAAGTACAAGTGACTAAAAGTTTGGCTCTAGAATAAAAGGGAGAAGGGGTTGGCTTAGAGTCTTCCATGTGAAAATGGCATAGAAGATCACAAGCATACTTGGACTGGGAAATGGAAATACCTTCCTTGGTTTTCAAGACTTGAAGACCAAGAAAATAATGTTAGTGTCCTAAGTCTGTCATTTCAAACTTCTTTTTAAGGCTAGACTTCACATGGTTTATAAGGTTGGGATCATTAATAGTAAGGATAAGATCATCAACATAAAGAACAAGAATGATAAGATACTTACCCACTTTCTTGGTGTAGACAATATTGTTAGAATGACACCTAGAAAAGCCAGTATCTAAAAGAAAGCTATCCATTTTGGCATACCAAGCCCGAGGGGCTTGCTTGAGACCATAAAGGGTTTTCTTAAGCCAACATACAAGGCTGGAGTCTGTTTTTATAGAGCCAAGAGGTTGTTCCATATAGATTTCTTCATGCAAGTCCCCATGCAAAAAGGCAGATTTAACATCCATCTAATGGACTTCCCATTTGAAAGAGACAACAAGGGAAAGAAGAATGTGGATAGAGTTCATTTTGGCAACATGGGAGAAAGTTTTAGCATAGTCAATCCCTCCAACTTGTGAAAAACCCTTAGCAAAAAGACGAGCTTTATGTTTATCAACTTTTCCATCCGGTCCATACTTGGTTCTAAAAACCCATTTGCATCTAACAAGTTTTCGTCCCTTTGGAAGAGGAACAAGATCCCATGTATCATTTGCCAATAATGAACGATATTATTCATTCATAGTTGTGTCCCAATTTGGATGGCCTGAAGCTTCTGCAAATGTGTCAGGATCATAATTCACTAAAGCTTGAGCTAGTAAAGAAGAGGCTCTATCGAACTAAGAATGTGTACGTTGCTAATCTGTAGGATCACCTGCAAGAGCACCTACTGCATCCCGAGTAGCACAGACCCATTTTGGAAGCTGAGGAGCTGAAGGAAGACCTTGAGAAGGTGGGGGAGGATTGTCATCCTCGCTGTCATCATCTTAAGAAGAAATATTTTCAAAAGTAGAAGGGATAGAGAGAGGTGGCATATCCTCTCAATTAGGCTCGTAGGCCGATATATTTTCAACAAACTTTACATCTCTTCTAATGAAAACATTTTTGGACTTAAGTGGAATAATTCTATATCCGTTGACATCTTCAGAATATCCAACAAAAATACATTTTTCACTCTTAGGTTCTAAGGCTTTATGTTTCTCATCGGGAATATGGGCCCATGCTTCACTTCCAAAAACACGAAAGTGACTTACATCTAGTTTAATTCAGCTTCGTGCTTCTTCTAGAGTGATATTCTTTAAAACCTTAGTAGGAGTGCTATTTACTATGTAATTTGCACAGTTAATTGCTTATGCCAAAAAATTAAGACTAAGTCCTTTAGATTGAAGCATACAATTAGCCATTTCCTTTAAGGTGTGATTCTTCCTTTCAGCTACACCATTTTGTTGTGGAGTATATGGAACAATATGTTCCATTTGAATTCCAAAAGTTAATGAATTTGTTGTTAACATATTCTCCGCCATTATCATATCTTAGCTTAAGAATTTGATGTCCAGATTGTTTCTCAACAAAGGCCTTAAAGGCCAAGAACATGTTAAATACTTCACTCTTGAGTTTTAAGAAGTACACCCAAGTGCGTCTGGAGAAATCATCAATGAAAGTTAAGAAATACTTGTAGCCAGAGAATGAAACAACTGGAAGTGGACCACATAAGTCACTATGCACAAGCTGTAAAGGGGCTAAGGCATGCCAAGAGGCATGTTTTTCACAACTATCATGATGATGTTTTCCAAGTACACATCCAAAACAAACACCATCTCTGCAAGATACCATAGGAAGACCTGTCAACATATTTTCTTTACATAGATTTTGAAGGGAGCGATAGTTTAAGTGACCAAATCACTCATGCCAAAGTTTGCTCACTTCATCATTATGAGCAAAAAATACCAAGGGAAGAGTTGATGACCCAAAGTTGTTAAAATTATACAACCTTGTAGAATCATCAACAATGCCAATAGCTAAAATCTATCTAGGATCTCTTAGGTCCTTTATTACAACATCACGAGTTGAAAATTCAACGATTTTACCTTCACCTAAATGAGTTATCTGATATACAGATAGAAGGTTGCAGGACATGGTTGGAACACATAATACATCATTAAATTGACCATTGTCTAGATGAACAGTTCCAGTCCCTACGACACTAAGAGATCTATCATTACCAACATATATATTTTTTGGTGTTACAATCATTTAAAGAAGAAAACATGGCTTTGTTTTTGGCCATGTGATTAGAAGCTCCAGAATCAATGAGCCACTCATGAGAATGAGAAGTACATTTAGTGCATAACCAGACCGGATGTTTGACAACCACATGCAAAAAGTGTTCTTCCTAAAGATGAAGTTGAAGTTGAAGAGTGCTCCAAATGGATGTTATGCTTTTTCATTGCTGCTTCCAAGGCTTCCATCTTCTTAAAGCATTTGGATTTTAAGTGGCCATCTCAATTACAAAAGTTCCAATGTCTATCAATCTTCATCCCTTTGTTTTTATTTTCCTTATCATTTTGTTGAATTGATTTTTCATTTTGAGATTGAAATTGCTTAGGACCCTTGTTTGGTTTAGGACCATTCTTTTTAGGATACTGCTTCTCAGGATTCTTTAAATTTGGTTGTTGTTGAGCGGCTAAGGCTTTCTTAGAAGAGTTTCCAAGATTAAGAAGACCAATATGTAAGAGTTTTTCTTGTTCTCTTATTAAAGAATCACAAAATGCATCAAAAGAGGGGGACTTGTAGTCTTGTCCTTGAGAAATGTAAGCTTCTCTAGTAGAATGGAAGGTGGAAACAAATACAGAGTAGGTTGGTCCCAACATAGTAAGAATGGAATAAATAAGGCCACCATCTTCTTTCTTAACCTTAACACCATCCAAGAGAAGACCAAGGGTCTTGAACGTGGACAAAAAATCTTCAATGGAAGAAAAATTATTGGGTCCAACGTATGCAACTCATTTTCAAGTTAACGGGCTCTAATTTCATTTTTAATTCCAAAAAATTTAGTGAGTTGTTTCATTGCTTCATTAAGGGTATCAAGTTCTGCGATATGGAATCTAAGGTCTGAGAAATAGACTTCCCTATTAAACCACATGCTTGATCTTGTCTATTTTCCCATTTGGTTGCCTTATCTTCATCTTTAGGTTTAGTTTCTTGGCTTGAGGCTATTTTGTAAAGACCTTTACTTCTAAGTAAATCCATAATGTAGCACCACCATTGAAAGTAGTTGATGATGTCAAGAATAAATTGGCATGGACTTTCCATTTTAATAGAAACTAAAGTTGTAGATGTTGAAACTAAGTGCTCCAATGGAAAGACTTCGAAAAATTAGGTCGATTAAAAAGAAACAACTCTGAAAATGGCTTCCGAATGAAGAAGTTATGGCTTTTGAAGAAAAGTTGTTGAAGATGCCGATGAAGTGCATGAATGTGCTGAAGTGAATGATAATGTTATATATAAAAAAAAATTCCCCCCCATCCCCCCCCCCGCCCCTTCCAAATTTAATCTAAGTAGCTCACTTTAAAAATGATTTTATGTGACCCACTTTTATAAATAAGTGAAAGTCACTTTTACAATGGTACTTTATGAGCTATTCACTAAATTGTAATTTAAATAAAAGATAAAGAGACTTTAGAATTATAAGTGACTCACTTTTTATAATGGGTGAGAACACTTTTACATAAAGTAACTTTAAAACATAAACTACATGTTCTTTTTGAAAAAGTAACTCAATAGAAAAAAGACTTGAACCGAAGACCTCTATTCTCATAAAGTAACTTTGGACCAAGTTGTTGGAAATAATACTAAGAGGGGGGGTGAATCAGTATTATCAAGTCAAATATTCCCTTTTTCAAATCCAGATAATATACGCTACTTCAGTTAATTAAAACCGTGTATATATGCAACTATGTAGAAGGAAACCCGCATATACAATGCAAACTTATAATTTACTTTATCTTTCAGAATTTGATTATTAATCTGTGTATCAGAATCAAATAACCAGAGACAGTAAAATAGATCCGAAGACTATCACACACACAAGAACACAAGATATAAGGTGGAAACCCAATGTGGGTGAAAACCACCTACTGCAATTCGTCTCTATCTTCTTTTAATTAGAAACTTCTTTTTACAATGTACTGGCGCAGTCCTTTACTAGTACGCAAGCTGCAACCTGTAGATAGCTACAACCCTTTCTCATTCTCCAGCTTCTCCTGGAAGGGAGCTACAACCCCTTAGCTCTTGTACTAGCCAAGATACTAGTACGTAGGTGTTGGCCTACTGAAGGCTACAACCTTCTCTTTCTTCCTCCAGGTGCCACGTTTCATAAATTTTCAGACTAGATCCATGAACATCAATCAATCATCAAGTATATCTGCATCAAACAATCTCATTTTCCCCAATTAGCACTGAATCAAGTAAACACTTCTCTGACAGCTGTACCCAAAACACAATAACAGTAACCACACACCAAATTCTGAACCTAGAATATTGCAGTAATAAACAGAGGCAGCTAGATCATAATTTGAAAGATATATGCTACTTCAACAACCTAAAACTTGTGTGCATACGCTCCTGTGTTTGGACCAACCTGCGTATATGCCGTTTTCATTCACTGAACCAGCGTGTATTCGCTCTTTCACTTCACTAAACCTGTGTACAGATCTATAAAGGATAATTCATTCTTTCAAATATTCAGACACTAATAACCCAGATTGTCAGATTTATAGATCAAGAATGTGCCTCATATAACAGATCAAAATCATACAAAGATACTATTATTCAAGCTTAAAGATTATGACCCATCAATAGAACTTATCCTTCTTTATGCACTAAGGTTCCTCCTTCATTCAGATCCAGATCTACACCATAACCCCAATCACAAATATTTCAGATCTAGCACTTATTAAATATTCAATTCATTCAGATTGATTGCCTTGCCAAATGATCTCCTTCCTCTTTTATAGTCTTAGACCTTTCACAATACCACGGTCCAAAACCATAATAACACAATACCATGAACCCAATACTTGGGGTCAACACTTTTGGATGCAATACCACAGACCAAAACCATAGGATCAAAAACTGTCGGACTAATACCATGAGCCAATCATGAAAGTGCATGAACTTTTCTCTTCATGAAAGGAACTTTTCTTTGCATGAAAGTGCATGAACTTTTCTCTATATGAAAGAAACGTTTCTCTTCATGAAAGTGCGTGAACGTTTCTCTACATGAAAGAAACTTTTCTCTGCATGAAAGTGCGTGAACTTTTCTTTACATGAAAGAACCTTTTATCTTCATGAAAGTGCGTGAACTTTTCTCTACATGAAAGAAACTTTTATCTTCATGAAAGTGCGTGAACTTTTCTCTACATGAAAGAAACTTTTATCTTCATGAAAGTGCATGAACTTTGCTGCACTATAATTTATCATCTGAGATGAGTGGGTTGCCATCAAGTATAACATATGTATCATAATGCCAACAATCTCCCCCTTTGGACTTGATGGCAACAACAACCAATCACTCTCCCCCTTTGTCATCAAGGGCAAAGGGCAAACCAAGATAATCTCTTTCCTAGATAAACTTTCCGTTGCCCATACTCCCCCTAAGTACCTGCTGAAATATCTGAATGAGCTCCCCTTTTGTATATGCCAAGGTGTATTACTCTGTCCATGCTTCCTCTGAGTACACGCTGAAGTCTCTGCTCTGCTGAAGTGTGTTGTTCATGCTCCCCCTGACTATAAGCAAGGTTGATAGCAGCAACATCTTTCAATCACCATTTAGATCAGCAACCATGATTTCCTTCTGTTCTCCCTCTGCATTTGTTCCACCTGAATCCAACAACAGTTGTGAACTAGAACCAAAAGCTTCTGAGATAATGCCAACAATGCATCATTAGAAGTTTATCTGCTCCCCCTGAACCTGTGCCAGATGGTCTCTGTCAGACCCATACCAGATTATCTTCAACCAGAGCCTGTCCCTACTGATATCCATCAAACCTCCATATACGCGACTGTCTCTGCACAAACCTGCGTATGTACGCGGATCCTCCTTAGGCAACTCGCGTACCCCCATTTTTCTCTGAAACAGACAAGATTTAACAGCAAGATGATGCATCAACTACACCCAGCTTCTGTCTGAGGTATTCAAAAGTTTCCCTGGGCAGTGGTTTGGTGAGTATATCAGCAACTTGTTCCTTAGAGGGAACATACTCCAGCTTGACCTTTTGTTCCAGCACTTGTTCCCGGAGGAAATGATATTTGATAGGTATGTGCTTGGTCTTTGAATGCATAACTGGGTTCTTTGAAATGCTGATTGCACTTGTATTATCACATAAGATGGAGATAGGTGGTGTACAAGTGATTTGAAAATCCTGCAAGGTTTGCATCATCCAAAGGAGTTGAGTGCAACAAGATGCAGCAACCACATATTCCGCTTCAGCTGTAGATAAAGCAATCGAACTCTGTTTCTTGCTGAACCAAGATACTAATCTGGAACCCATAAAGAATGCTCCACCACTTGTGCTCTTCCTGTCATCCATGCTTCCAGCCCAATCTGCATCTGTATAAGCATGTAGAGTGAGATCTATATCTCTAGGATACCATAAGCCATAGTTTTGAGTTCCTTGAAGATACTTGAAAATTCTCTTTACTGCCTAAAGATGGGTTTCCTTAGGATTTTCCTGGAATCTTCCAACTATTCCCACTGCATGCATGATGTCTGGTCGAGTACCTGTCAAATAAAGAAGACTTCCAATCATGGATCTATAGGTTGGTTGATGCACTGCTGCTGATTCATCATTTGCACTGAGGCTGCATCCTATAACCATAGGGGTACATACTGGTTTTGCATCTTCCATGCCATATTTCTTCAAGATCTGCTTGAGATACTTGGTTTGAGACAAAAAGATATCGCCTTCATTTTTTTGGATTTGCAATCCAAGAAAATATGTCAGTTCTCGAAGCAAAGACATTTCGAATTCTTTCTGCATCACCAAGGCAAAGCTTTGACTCATAGCTTCTTCATTGCTGCCAAAGATAATATCATCTACATACAAAACAAGTATTAGCAATTTGTCATTTTCAATTTTTATATAAAGATTGCTATCTGCTGATCCTTTTGAAAAACCCTGTTGATGAAGATATTTGTCCAAACGGTAGTACCAAGCCCTTGGAGCCTGTTTAAGACCATAGAGAGCCTTTTTTAGTCTGCATACAAGATTTGGATCATTCCCAAGGATGAAGTCATCTGGTTGCTCAGTGTACACTTCTTCTTCTAAGTCTCCATTCAGAAAGGCTGATTTCACGTGTATTTGAAATACTTTGAACTTCTGAAAGCTTGAGAGAGCGAGGAACATTCGGATGGCCTCAAGTCTAGCAATGGGAGCAAAAGTTTCTTCAAAGTCTATACCTTCTTGTTGAGCATACCCTTTACAAACAAGTCTGGCCTTGTTTCTAATCACTTCCCCATTTTCATTCAACTTGTTTTTAAAGATCCATTTTGTCCCTATGACATTCTTATCTTTTGGTCTAGGAACCAACTCCCAAGTGTTATTCTTTTCGATCTGCTCAAGTTCTTCATGCATTTCCTTGACCCAACATTCATCTTTGCATGCCTCTTTTACATTTTTTGGTTCAGTGGAGGAGAGCAATGCCAAATAGCTTGAGGCTTATGCAATTGTTCTTGTTTGTACACCTGCCTCTTTCTGCCCCAAAATCTGAGATTCTGGATGATTCTTCTGAACGTACCTGGATGGAGTCTTCTCTTCTATCCTTATATGTTCCTCTGGTGCCTCTTGAGGTTCTTCTTCATCATCAGTCTGATTTGAAGGGTAGTCTTCATCCTCTTCGATATTTTCATAATTTACTTGCCTAGGAATGTTTCCTTCTTCATCAATCACTACATCAATGCTGTCAACAATTCTTCCAAGTCTTTTATTGTAACACTTATATGCTTTGCTGTGGGGAGAATAACCAAGAAGTATGCCTTCATCTGCTCTAGGTTCAAACTTGCCAAGATGTTCATCATTATTCTTAATATAGCATTTTCTTCCAAAGATTTTGAAATTTTTTACCGAAGGAGTCTCACCATACCAGAGCTCATGAGGAGTTTGAGTGCTATTTACACAGACATTTGTTTTATTGAGAATAACAACCGCAACAAATGCAGCTTCACCCCAGAAGGTTGCGGGTGTTCCAGACTCATCAAGCATAGCACGAGCCATTTTTTGAACCGTTCTGTTCATCCTTTCCACCACTCCATTTTGCTGAGGAGTCCTAGCTGTAGAGAATTCCCTTCTTATTCCATGTTCTTCACAGAAATCGAAAAATTCATTTGAGGTAAACTCCCCACCTCTATCAGACCTGAGGCACTTAATTTTGTGATCTGATTCGTTTTCTACCAAGGCTTTGAACGATTTGAATTTTTTGAATGCTTCGTCTTTGTGCTTCAAAAGTCCTATCCAAACCATCCTGGAGAAGTCGTCAATGAATAATATAAAGTATTCTTCTCCTCAAGGTGATTTTTTCCTAGATGGATCACATATATCTGTATGGACTTGTTCAAGAGGCCTGCTCGTTGATCCTTCCTTCTCAAGGAAGTTAGTTCTGTTTTACTTACCAAACTGACATGATTTACATATTGTATTGTCTGGAATTCTGATGTCTGGAAGACCACGAACTGCCTGGTATTTGCATGCTTTCCTTATCTGTGAAAAGCTTAGATGCCCCAACCCCTGGTGCCATAACCAGTGTTCATCATTCTTGCTCAAATAGCATTTTTGTTGTCCTTCTTCAAATATGTATAAATTATTTGGAGTTCTTATGCCTTTGATCACTGTTTTTCCTGTATCAAGATCACAAACACTACATCCATTTGATCAAAATATTACCTCAGTTCCTTGATCGCACATCTGACTAACACTCAGTATATTATGCTTCAAACCATCAACATACAAAAGATTTCCAACTTTGACTTTTTCTTTCAACTGAACAGTGCCTTTTCCTTTTATGACTGCAGAGGTATCATTTCCAAAAGAAACTTTCTTTCCCTTTTCTAAAGCACTATATTATTGAAGTTTTTCCTTATCACCTGTCATATGCTTCGAACATCCACTATCGATGTACCATTTATTTTCTTGTCCTTCTGCATAAAAGGCTATCCCACATCTTTCTAGTTGTGGTTCCTTCATTCTCCATGTTCTGGCACTTGAGGCTTGTTCCTTCTGAGTTGTCTGCCGAAACCTGCTCCTGCATTCAGAATATTCATGACCGAAGTTATCACAAATAGAACATTCAATTTCATTTTCAAGGGCAGAAAAGTTTTTATAGGTTCTTTTCATAATTCAAGTCATACTTCTTTGTTTTTGAGCTTCTCTAGTCATGATTGTCTTATAGGCAACACATTGAGCTGCTTTGTGGCCAAAGTTATGGCAAGAGAAACATTGGCCATTGAAGAAACTCCTGCAATTATCAAATCGACCAGCCAAATGATTGTAGTTTCTATTGTCATCCATTCTTGAGGCAAATTGAGAAGATTTTACCTGTGGCTGGTTGTAGCTTTTGTTCATCCTTAAGGTGGATTGCCCCCGATTTACCTGGTAGTCTTTGTTTATTCTTGATGTAAATCGTCCTTGTTTTACCTGGTGATCTCCATTGGGCTCTTGCTCATTCCTCCTTGCTGCATCAAGATAACTTTTTGAGGTGGATGGTTTCTGCACTTGAGATGCTTCTTCATTATATCTTAGACCTGTTTTGATTAGTGGGGAACGCTGCACATTGATAATCTCATCTAGAGTTTCAGATCCTTTAACAAATTTAAGATTAAGAGCCTTTGTTTTCTCAATCTCTTTTCTAAGACCAACAATTTCACATTCTAACTTCTCAAGAAATTTTTCTTTTTCAGCAAGTTGGAATTGCAGAGTATCAATGATCACATTCTTCTCTTCTAAACATACTTTGAGTCTAGAAATCTCTTCATAAAAACCATCTTCATCTATATCATCCATGTAATTATCATCTTCAAAAGCCATTAAAAGTTTATAATTCTTACCTCGTTCATCTTCATCACTATTTGAAAGACCATCACTGTCTTCATGAGTGTAGTAACTTTTCTTAGTTACATTCTGTTTCTTGTTCCATCTAACAGGTTCCTTCCCCTTGTCAATCTTATCCTTATGAGGACATTTGGCAGCATAGTGACCGACTCTTCCACGAGCAAAGCATTTGAAAGACAACTTGCCTCTGAATCTTCCAGTACCCCATTGAAGGTTCTTGACAAAATTTGATTCCTCCTCTTCTTCAGATACGTGTCCTGACTCATAGTAATCTCCTTTGCCTGAAGCCTTGAAAGCAGCTTCTCTCCTATCTGATGGTCCTCCTTTCCTCATTTCATAAGCAGTCAGAATTCTGTGCAGTTGAGACATGGTAAGGTTTCGTAGATTCCATTTTTATTCTATTGTAGAAACTTTAGATTCAAACCTAGGGGACAAAGATCTTAGAACCTTTTCAACCACAACTGCCTCTTTTATTTCTTCACCCAAATTTTTCATACAATTAACAATCTCATCTACACGAAGGAAATAGTTAGCCACACTTTCATCATTTTGCATTCGGAGATTTTCATACTGAATTCTGAGGGTTTGAAGTTTTGCTCGTTTTACCTGTTCATCTCCTTCATAGCTCAGAACAATCTTGTCCCATATTTCTTTTGCGGATTTATACTGCATAACCTTGACGAATTCTAATTGAGATAGACATCCTAATAGGGTATTGATAGCCTTTGCATTTGTTTCATATTTCTTCTTCTCAGCTGGATCTATAGGAGTTGCTGATGGAAAAGTGTACCATGTATCTATGATATCCCAAACTTCTGTACCAAGAGATTGAAGAAAGGCAGTAACTCTTACCTTCCAATATACGAAGTTTGTCCCGTCAAAAATCGGTGGACTGATAGATGCTTCTCTCTCGTAGTTGCTCATGATGATGGATCTTCCTCCAAGCGATCAAGCTTCTTTAGAAGGACTTGCTCTGCTACCAATTGTTGGAAATAATACTGAGAGGGGGGCTGAGTCAGTATTATCAAGTCAAATATTCCCTTTTTCAAATCCAGATAATATACGCTACTTCAGTTAATTAAAACCGCGTATATACGCAACTATGTAGAAGGAAACCCGCGTATACAATGCAAAATTATAATTTACTTTATCTTTCAGAAGTTGATTATTAATCTGTGTATCAGAATCAAATAACCAGTAACCAAAGACAGTAAAATAGATCTGAAGACTATCACACACACAAGAACACAAGATATAAGGTGGAAACCCAATGTGGGTGAAAGCCACCTGCTGCAATTCGTCTCTATCTTCTTTTAATTAGAAACTTCTTTTTACAATGTACTGGCGCAGTCCTTTACTAGTACGCAGGCTGCAACCTACAGAGAGCTACAACCCTTTCTCGTTCTCCAGCTTCTCCTGGAAGGGAGCTACAACCCCCTTAGCTCTTGTACTAGCCAAGATACTAGTACATAGGTGCTGGCCTACTGAAGGCTACAACCTTCTCTTTCTTCCTCCAGGAACCACGTTTCATAAATTTTTAGACTGGATCCATGAACATCAACCAATCATCAAGTATATCTGCATCAAACAATCTCCTTTTCCCCAATTAGCACTGAATCAAGTAAACACTTCTCTGACAGCTGTACCCAAAACACAGTAACAGTAACCACACACCAAATTCTGAACCCAGAATACTGCAGTAATAAACAGAGGCAACTAGATCATAATTTGAAAGATATACGCTACTTCAACAACCTGAAACTTGCGTGCATACGCTCCTGTGTTTGGACCAACCTGCGTATACGCCGTTTTCATTCACTGGACCAGTGTGTATACGCTCTTTCACTTCACTGAACCTGCGTACAGATCTATAAAGGATAATTTATTCTTTCAAATATTCAGACACTAATTAACCCAGATTGTCAGATTTATAGATCAAGCATGCGCCTCATATAACAGATCAAAATCATACAAAGATACTATTATTCAAGCTTAAAGATTATGACCCATCAATAGAACTTATCCTTCTTTATGCGCTAAGGTTCCTCCTTCATTCAGATCCAGATCTGCACCATAACCCCAATCACAAATATTTCAGATCTAGCACTTATTAGATATTCAATTCATTCAGATTGATTGCCTTGCCAAATGATCTCCTTCCTCTTTTATAGTCTTAGGCCTTTCACAATACCACGGTCCAAAACCATAATAACACAATACCATGAACCCAATACTTGGGGTCAACACTTTTGGATGCAATACCACGGACCAAAACCATAGGATCAAAAACTGTCGGACTAATACCATGAGCCAACCATGAAAGTGCGTGAACTTTTCTCTTCATGAAAGGAACTTTTCTCTGCATGAAAGTGCGTGAACTTTTCTCTATATGAAATAAAATTTTCTCTGCATGAAAGTGCGTGAAATTTTCTCTACATGAAAGAAACTTTTCTCTGCATGAAAGTGCGTGAACTTTTCTTTACATGAAAGAACCTTTTATCTTCATGAAAGTGCGTGAACTTTTCTCTACATGAAAGAAACTTTTATCTTCATGAAAATGCGTGAACTTTTCTCTACATGAAAGAAACTTTTATCTTCTTGAAAGTGCGTGAACTTTGCTGCACTATAATTTATCATCTGAGATGAGTGGGTTGCCATCAAGTACAACATATGTATCATAATGCCAACACAAGTGACCTAGTTAAAAGGTTAGTAATTTTTGGAAAAGAGGAAGGGGTTTTTTTTTTAAGTCATTGAAGCTTTGGGGTGCGTGCTTACTTGAAAAAACTATATTTTCCTACAAAACAAAAAACCACACAACCCAACACAGACATGCAAAAAAAACCATTCCTTATGGCTTGAAGTTAGTTTTCGTCGGAAACTATATATTTTCCTCAATGTTTTTGATTTTCTGAGATCACACTAAGGCACAGCGGAAAAGAACATACACATGAGAAAAATCCTTCCTTTATGTTTTTTATTTTCCCAGATCACACAGAGTCACGGGGCAAAGAGCATACATACAAATGAAAGGTATAGATCCGGTAATAAAAATACAAAGAGCTAAATAAACCAAAATAAACAGAGAGATAAATAACTAAAACTGCAAATAAAGACCGTATACCTCCACATCTTAAAAATGATGTAGATAGGGTTACTGGAAACCTTTTCATGTTAAACGAAAGGGGTTCCTCACTGGAACATATGCTCCTAACATAATAGAGTGGTCCTCTCAGCTCGAAAGCAAACAGAAACAATAGATCTAGGAAACGACAATCGGATGCATTTGTACCGACTTCGGATTTGGATCACCAATGGATGCAACCCTCAAATAGCTCTGATACCATGTTGGAATTTATAGGGTATGTTGCTCAGATAGAACACCAAAGGACACCACTCATAAACAGATCACAGATCAATAAACCAGTATTCTTGACGTGGTTAAATCCCTCAAAAAGGGAATCATTCCACGACTTGAGCCAACGCGGCCACTTCAGGCAATTTATTAATAAAATAAAGAAAATTTACATAAGCTTCTCTCATGAACGGTCACCCTACAAATGACCATCCATGCTCTTTATATAGAGATCATGGACCAATTGGGTGTTAAGCCATGGATCAAGTGTCGGTAATACCGAGGAGAGAATGAATCATCGATCACTTCATGTCTAGAACATATCGTGACTGTCGGATTATAAGTTACAAATGTACATAGTAAAGAAACACACTTTACCTTACTCTACACTAGACCAAGTTAAACTTAACTATTTCTTATGTGTCGGATTATCCTAATAAGAACGCCATTTGAAATTTGAATTTTTTCTAAAATACTAATAAATCACTCAATAATAGTGGACTATTTATTCATATATTTTTTTAATGGAAGAAGGTATTCAAGCCAAACATCCAAAAAACTATCAATGTACTAAACACAAATTATAGTCTCACCATCACATTACACCTTGCACTCCCACTTGTTCATGATTAGATTAGATTATACCTATAGTATAACCCAACAAGTTATTAACTAGTTTTCATCGTTGTTGTTGGGTATTTGGTTAGTGTGCCTCTTGATGAGGCACACTAGCCTCCATTGATTGATTTAAAAGGCATACTATCAACGAATATGAAGAATTATTCTTGGTTTCCTAGGTGAGATTTCTATTAAAAAAGAAGTGAAATAAAAAACATGTAAATAAATAATAATATAAATAATTGATAATAAGTTTATAATATATGACATAATTATTAGAAAGATAACATTACAGTATCCCCCACTTTTAACCATAATATATGAATGGAAAAAGACATTGACTCTCATACACAAGTTCAAAAGATAACCTAATTATATAACCTCTAAATTGTTGAAAATGGATGCTATTGATATCAAATGATGTCCAAACGAAAGAAGAAATTAAATATTCAAGTAACATATTCTAAGTCCTTTCCAAAGGTATATGTCACTCTCACTAATTCCATAGGAATGAAGAGATATGAAATATTTTTTGAAGATGACCCAACCAAAGTACAATTAGGGCCCATTTGGATACCCTTCCAAATTTGGGGCTTCGGTCTCAAAGTAGTGTTATCTCCCTAGGTAGGAATTGTTAATAAACAACCCTATTAGGTGTTCATAACAGCTAAGCGGAAAGACGAGTCCTTGGTACTTCCTTCAATTGATAGGTGGCATATGAATGATGATGAAATGGATGGGGTCACAAGGGTCTCAAGGCTAAACGCCATGGGTACAAGAATAGCAATAATGATGGATGTACACATGTTCGGTATATAGATGTAGGAAGGAGAAATCGTGGATACATGAGTTACCACAAACTTTGTATTTCCACCCCTCTTTATTTGCCTTTTGTAGGCTTTCATTCTTTTTTCTTTGTATTACTACTCTCAGATTTGGGAAATTGGAGCATGTTGCGAATGATATAAAGTAGTTATTATTCCCTTAAGGTGGTGTCGTTAATTGCCTACCAAGGTTTTGGACATGCATGGGTTCCTTAATGATGTGGGGGCACTCATGGGGCCCTAGGAACCAGGGTGATGGCCATAGTAATGGGTAGAGTCCATGTTTGGCTTTGTCCCACATGCTAATTAATGTCTTGGCCAACTTTTGCATCTTATAATATCCTTTTTCTTTTGTTTCTTCTAGCCATGATATGATTTTAACCTTTTGTTTAGTTGCATCAACCTCTGAGGAAACATTTCTCAGCCCGACCCAGACATGTGGAAAAGAGGAGGAGAAGTGTCAATGCCTTGTTGACCTAGAGAAGGAAGATGATGAAATAGGGCTTATAATGTGCGAAGGGGAGTGAAAAATGTGGAATGAGAAAACATGACCACAATACCAAAATCAAGGTTTCCCAAGTAGTGACCTCATTGAAACCATAGGTCAATATGGGAGATCCCCCTCCTCACCCCATTTAATGTGATGGAACAAATCCATGGTCAAAACCATCCCTTCTTCCAAGTCACTAAATAATCCATTCCCAAAGTGCCTAAGAAAAATAAGCATAAGCCCCTGATCGCATAATGAAAAACATACCCTTTGGGTTGGATTACCCACCTTCTAACATATGCTCTCAACAGATGGGTGAGGGGACATATGACCAATGTAGAAAGTAGAAATCAAATGGCACAATCTATCAGTTACATCAATGGTTTTTAGGGGTTGCTAGGTGTCTGTTGAAGAGATATTTAGGAGAAAAATTCTCCTATGGGGTCACCCACCTGTCACCCACTTTTTGGTGGGTAACATATGGATCCAACTGGGACATGAGCTCATTGTAGCATGCACGATCTATGTACTTCAACAGGGAGGTCATGAGAACACTAACAATCCTTTGGGACTAAAAACCCATATCCTACACATCACAAACAATGTTGGAAGCATGTGTCCTATTCGTAATTTTATCGCCCATGTTTTCATCAAATAATGAAACCATAGAAGAAAGAAAATATATTTTGTAAGTCTATTCTAAATGCACTTACTCTAGCATGATAACATGATATGATGATAATGGCTATGAAGAATCAATACATAATGCATCTTATTCTAACATGCATAATATACAATGTCAAGTATTCAGGAAAGGGGTGGTGTGATTGGCCTTGATGGGATTAGGCCAAAGCTCACCATCAAGCCTAGCTATGTAATAGTACCCTTCACCAACCCTTGATAGGAACAAGGTTTTTATCAACCAACACTGCTTCCCCAATCTTAAATTCCTTCTTTGATTTAAGCACTCACTTATTTTTAAGCTTATTTCCTTTAGGGTTAGGCCTTTTAAGGAGAGATACTTCTTGGGGAGGAGGGAGGGAAAGGGAATTTGAATTCTTATGTTTAGGGGGCTTATCAAGATACAGGAAAGGGTCAATATCCTCAACATTAATTGGAAATGGCAGTTCCATATAAAGAATGAACGAGGTCCCATCAAGTTGATGGATGGTGGCATAGGATAAATACATCTAAAGTTGTCCACTTATGAAAGAAACTCATTTTCTAGACAACAACATTCCCCATACACCAAATATGTCTATAAAAACAATGTCCATTAGCACAAAGATATCTTCATTGATGACCAAGGTTACTTTGAAGTCTTTAATAGGGCCATGAATGGGAATGGACCTAGAATCGAAACCACACACATTCTTATATGATTGAGTAATCTTCAATCTAGGTTGAGCCATGAATTTTAGTGGCATAATATTAGCAGAATCCCTTGAATCTAACATGTAATTTTGAAGAAGAAGATTATTTATATCTATAGTAACCAATAATGGGTTATGGCTAGGATTATTCCTACTGAAATGAATATGTTGCAACATAATAGGTGGGTCTTCATCATCAAGTCCTAAGGCTTCCTTCACTTATCATTCTTGGGATGGGATTTTTACAATCTCCTTGATAGGAACTTGCATGCTCATTTTACCTATGGAAACTTCAACATCAATGTTTATTTCAACTTCTTTGTTCTTGTTCTTGTGCTTAGGATCCCCCTTAGTAGGATCCTTTTTTATATGATCCCTTTTGGGAGGATCCTTCTTTGGGGGTTCCTTTTGAGGAGGATCCCTTTCCTTTTATGGCTTAGAATTCGATAAAGTTTCTTTGTCATTCTTCATAGAATATTTCAATCCTTTGAATCTCCCACTACTCTCAGCATTCAACATAGGTTCACTTTGTTCCTCTTTAAGTTTCACTTCGTTCATTCATGGATGAGTATATGTACCACCCACTATGATGTTAAAATCGTGAGATTCATTAACCACATTCATTTGTTCACCACCCGCCTCATCTTCACTTTCTTCACTATAGCTATCATCTTGATATTCTTTGGAAGATGAGTCTTCTTATTCCACCGCATTTGTTACAGCCAAGGTATCAAGCACACTTTGTTGAGTTTGCTTATCTTTGATCTCATTGTTCCTTTTAACAAAGACCTTGTTTTTATTTTTGGATGGGAAAGTGGCAATGTGCCCCCTTTAAAGAGAAGTGAACTTGTTCATATACATTATATCCCTAGTGGCCCAATCATCAAACAACTTATCAACCTTTTTTGCACAAAGTGAAAACTAGTTCTTCAACTTGATTTTTAGATTTGACCTCCTTAGCTTCAACTTTATCTCTAGGTAAATTGAACATCTTCATGTGGGCAACGTTAATTTTTTTTCAATTTCAATGGCCATTTTCTTTGCTTCAACAACAATTTTAGGTTTCTTATCTCTAACTTTGTATGTTAGATGGCCTTGGAATCCCCTAATGAATTTATCTATGATTTGAGCATTAGTAGGCTTAAGATGATCAAGAATCTCCCTAATAACCTTGTCGAATCATTGGATGGAACTCCTAATATATTCTCTCTCCCTTGTGTATATTGTAATAATTTTCAAGGGTTGTGCCTCCATTAGCATCAGTGGCCCATCATTTCCTAAAGAGGTCTTCAAATTGATAAAAATTTGGGACACTACATCGAGGAAAACTAGCATACCAATCTATAACATCTCCCTTGAATGTTAAGGCAAATAACATCATCACTACATCTTCATGCTCAATTATTTGAGGACAGATGGCCCAAAGGAAATTAATTACATGTCTATCAATGGTTACATCACCCTTTCCTTCAAAATTGGGAAGCCATTGATCATGTCCTTCAAGTAATGTGAGCGGTGCATTAGGAAAGGCATCAAAATTCAATGTTTTGAAATATGCCACATTCCATCTCTTAAGTTGGGGGTTTTGATTCTAAGTTTGGGTTTTGTTTTAGTTTTTCTTAGTGTTGGTATTCATGATGTTATGGAAAATCTTCCTTGCAAGAGGAGTTGGATTCTTTGGAGGAGACTTGTCAATTTCAACATCCTTTCTAACAACAACTCTAGTTAGGCAGATATGATTTCTTCGTGATCTTCATAACCAACCAATTTAGGAGTTGCTAGAAGAGGATATATATTGTCATTATAACTAGGGAAGTAGATCTTCCTCCCTGGAAACGATGCCAAAAATGTTGCCACAAAATCTAGTAGCCCTTGAAGAGGTGAATCCTAAAAGACAAAGAGCTAGACTAAGTGATAACAATGGGACAATGGCCCATTGTCACCACAGCCAATGCCCCTTTCTCCTTACAGACTTCCACCAATGGGAGGAATCCCGGTAAGATAAATAATCACCTTTAATGGATATTCTAGGTTTTTTTCTACTAGGTGATAAGGTAGGACCTCTCAAAGGAAGATTTATGTGATAATATGACACTTATAAAAGCTCTTTGCTCCCTCTAAGGGACCTAGAAAAGGCTTGCACAAGACCTAGGGTTGTATAGATAATTGTGGGTAGGGGCACTTCCAAAGTAAAGGCAAGGAGAACAAAGGGCTTCTTATGATTTATTTCACCAAGTACTTGGCTCATACAACCCTTAAATAAGTCCCCAAGTTAAGGAAATACAAGCTAGGGTTTCCCTCTTAGGGCACACTTAGGGCAAGATATTTTATGGATGAAAACCTATTGGATGCTTACCAAACTTTAAGTTTGTATAGATACAACCCTATGCTTGGTGTCTATGCTCCAGGAATCCACCTAATCACTCACTAATGCAATTCGATTTATGCCCTAGCCTATTTAGTCTGCTTTAGGGGACGAAAATTTAGGAAAGGAATTTTATGGAGAGAAAATGAATTTGGTCACCAAAGGCTTGGACTAGTGTCTTGTCCTTTAGGCATATGGAGTCCTAGATGCTTTAGATTAGCCAAGATTCTCTTTAAGGAGGTCAAGAATTGAAGCCTTGGGTACTAACGCTCAACAATTACCCACTAAATAATTAGGGTGTTTTATGGAGAAAAACAATATTTCAGCGCTAGGAACATTCATCATATTCCATACCATGAATAATATATGCAGTTGTTAACCAAATAACTTTCAAAATTTATCAATATAAAATTAATCTAGTTGTAGAAATTCCATACATTAGACATATTTCAAGAATAAAATTTTAACAAAAGGAACTTACAAGATGACATGCAATATATCCATCCAAAATTAAGAGATAGCTCCAAAATAAGACAAAAAGAAGCTCCAAATATCAAAATGCATCTAAGTTACTACAACAACCAGTCCAAGAACAAGTGTGAATTTGCCAAAGAGGCCGAAATTCCTAAGTGATGATAATGAGAGATTATAAATGATTTCTCTCTTATTTATAAGTGTCTAACTAGGTTAAATTATGCTTACAAGCTCCTCCAAATTATAAAAATGGTTGGTCACAAGCCGACCAAGTAGCTTTACAAAAATAGGAATTAGCCACCCCAATGCAAGCTGAAATGATAATTTCATACTGATGTAGGGTCATTAGAAGGAAAATTTGACTCCTCTTTGTGCCAAAATGTGTGATAGGGCTCCATAAATCTTGAACTAGGGGACAACCCCTCAATCTCCATGTAAGTCGTCATGTGGGCCTTAATTTTGTGTTCGGGGCACAAAAATTGGCCTCTTGATGATAGAATAACCTATAATGCTTCAATACTAAGGGCTTTAATGATGGTTCTTTCCCTCCCATGTCTCAAAGGGAGGCACGAAACTCCTCTAGGCCTTAAATAAGCTACCACACCATGTGGTAAATGCTAAGTTGGTTGGGGCACACTGGCCCAAGTGCATCATCTCGTGAATAATGTGGGACAATGAGCACACTATTGAGTTTGGTGGAGGTTCCCATGGCATGAAATGATGCTCTGCACATGATGGGAGTCCCATGAATCTCAATGTTTCCCCCAGGGTTGTCAATATGATCCTCTCATGAATTTAGGCCCCAGTATAGTTGCCCAACCCATGATGAAACCACCTACCAATCACATATAATGTCTAGTGTTGTATCCTCACCATTAGGTAAAATAATTCATTAGTGCATCTAAGTGAGCCAAGCTTGTTAATCAAGGGCACTTTGAGAGATCATATGGGGCTTGCCTTCCAAATTTTGGGCTTTGATCTCAAAGTAATGTTACCTCACTAGGAGTGGTTAATAAATGACCCTATTTGGTGTTCATAGCCCCTAAGCAGAAAGACATGTCCTTGGTACATCCTTCAATTGATAGGTGACATATGAATGATGATGAAATCAATGGATTCATAGGGGTCTCAAGGCCAAGTGCCATAGGTACAAGGATAGCAATAATGAAGCATTTCCACATATTGGGTATATAAATGTAGGAGGGAGAAATCATGTATACCTGAGTTACCCCAACCATTGTTTTTCCACTCTTTTTTATTTTCCTTTTTCCTTTTCTTGATTTTTCCTTTTATTATTGCTCGGGGCTTTGGGAAATTGGAGCATGTTTTGAATGATATAACATAGTTATTACCTCCTTAAGGTGGGGCAGTTCGTCACCCACCAGGGGTTGCGAGGTGCATGTGTTCCTTAATGATGTGAGGGCACTCATGGGGCCTTAGGAACTAGGGTGACGACCATAATGGGTAGAGCTCATGTTTGGATTTTTCCTACGTGCTAATTAATGTCCCGACCATATTTTGCATCTTATAATATTTTTGTTATTTTGTTTGTTTCTTGTGGCCATGATATGATTTTAACCTTTTTTTAAGCTGCATTAACCTTCCGACAACATTTCCAGACCCAACCTAGACATGTGGACAAGGGTAGGGGAAGTGTCAGTGCCTTGTGTTCCCAGTGGTCATGCAGACCCAAGGAAGGAAAATCATGAAACAATACTTGTAATATGTGGAGGAGAGTGAAAAATGTTGAACTAGAAAACGAGACCACTCTACCAAAATTGAGGTTTCGCAAGTAGTGATATTTTTGGAACCATAGGTAAGTAGGGAATATCCCACAAGACTAGGATCGAGGATTAACCCCCTTTCCCCATTTTAAGGTGAGGCAAAAAAACCATGGTCACAACCATTCCTTCTTCCAAGTCACTTAATAATTCATGCCCAAAATACCCAAGAGAAACAAGCATAAGCACCTAAATTCACAATGAAAAACACATGCTTTGGGTTGGATTTCCCACCTTCTAACATATGCTCTCGATAGATGGGTGAGGGGACATTTAAATGATGCAGGGAGTGGAGATCAAATAACACAACATATCGGCTACGTCGATGGGTATTAGGGGATGTTGGCTACCGACTGAATATATATCTAGGAGAAAAATGCTCCTATGGGGTCACACACGTTTTGTTGGCTAACAATTATATTTTTTATAAACTCTTAACCGATATATTATAAGACTTTTGGTTAAGATTTTATAAGAATCTCAACCTAACGTTTCACTGACCTTTTGCATGGACACATCGAGACACCATGAGTGCAACTCATTCTAAAAAGTGTTACAAATATTCGGTTGAAATAGACTCTCAACTTAAAGTTTTGTTGACTTTTGTATGGCCACATCAAGCCATCCTCCTTGCATCTTATTCCAAAAGGTGTTAACCGTCTTCATGTTTTCACCCCTAGTTGAATGCTAATGTAGTGCAAATAAGTCCAAAAATTGTACATCTATAATCTAATGTAGAGAAATCCTTCAAAGACGAAGGCTCCAAATATGCAAAAATAATTGCTTCAACCACCATGTCCCAAAGAGCTCCCAATAGTATGCTTTAGATTGCTTTCACAATATAGTTTTGTAGGCAAAGACAACACAAATATGAATTTTGCATGAATTTAAACTAACCTCAAACATGAAAAGGATTATCAATTAATCTATAACTTATTCTTCTTCTTCAATTGTTGTGTCCCTCCATTAGTACCTTTCCAACAACTTGTGTGTAACACATCATGTGAAATTAGCCCATGACTGTTTTTTAACCAGGTCTCTTTTTTCTCTTTAGAGATTTTCACTAGATTCACATACATCATGACGTAGAAGTAGACATTCAATGTGTATTCCCTACAACATAGCTAAGTCAATCAATAGGAAATATGGCTTTTTGATTCTATTGATTCCATCTTGGATTTCAAAATCCATTAACATTCCTTCACAACGATCGCCTTAACTAAGATTTATCATGGATGTATCTTTAGTGTTTTTTATTTGTCCAAAATGAAAATTGTATTCCTTAACAATATGGCCTTAGTTTGTGGTGGGCCCCAGTATTGCAGCAATAATGCTATAACTCCTGAGACTCCCTTCTTTAATTTTATCAACCCGGTAGTTCGTAACAAACTTGGAAGCGACGGTGTTGTATGCACAAGTACTAGCTCTTGCCGCGACTGTCACTTGATCAGCTGGCACAAGTCCGCTAGGAGCTTAAGCCAACTTCTATGAGCTCTTAGAAGAAGCTTTTTAACTGATGGATGAAAGCTAACTCAACATAGGCTACTCTACTTGCAGAAAGGAGCGAAAAGCAGAAAGGAAATGCAAACCCTAGCAAACCCTAGTTTTACCGACTAACCCTACCTGTGCAAGAAAAGTGATGAAAGAAGTGGAAATGGATGCCATTGACTTTTAGAAAGATAAAATGCATGTGACTAAGCTACTTCCATAATAAAATCTAGAAAAACATCTTTTTGTATTTTTGAGTAAGTTGGCAGAATTATCATGCATGCGATTTAACTGTTTTTGACTGTGCAGAGGTGGATTGGCGAGAGGAAATGCTTGGAGGAGGTCGAGAAGGTTCAGAGAGGACCTAAGGGGCCCCTAACACCCTTCTAGAGAGTTTCATAGAGTTTGGCTGTCAAGAAACCTCATTTGTGAGCTTCTACGAGAAGTCTGCAGGGGTTCTACAGGAAGTCTGTGATTTTCTACAGGATGTCTGTAATTTTTCTACAGGATGTTCAGAAATGGGATTTTGGAGGATGGATGGAGGAAGAAAGATGAAGGAGTGGGTATGGAGGTGAGATAGGGGTGTGAGGATGTCCAGGACTTGGTGAATGAGGTTGAAGAGAGGCTAAGGCGATTGGGTTGGTTCAAAGATAAGAAATGCAATGTTGTGTGAGAGTATAGGAACTAGGGCAGAGTGTGAAAATGTACCAAATGAGAGGCAAGAATCTAAGTTAGGGGATGGAGCAGATGAGATTGATGGAGTACAGGTGGATGGAGAGGTATTACAGGCGCTCTGCAAGTTATCTTTCGAATTAGACAAATGAAGACTTGGAAAATCAAGAAGCTAATTACTTTGACCTAATGTGACCTAGATGACAGCAAAGAAATGGAACAGAGGTTTATTTGCACTGAAACCATGTATACTAACTATGCAACGAAGCAATCAATAATCTGAACATGTAACCAACTTCTGCAAATAAAAATGGAACACTAATGGTTGCATGGCAAAGCAAAGATAGTGTTTTTGGTGGCAGTAAGGTCACCTTGATCCCAGCTCCTGATCCCACTGAGGGAGAGGTGAAATCAGAGGTGCTTGATGGCCCTTTTTCTGAAGATCTTCCCTGTTATTAACCTATCAACTAAATCTGAACATGAAAAGCTATTTTGATCATCAAAAACAACCTAAATAACAAAACAAGATTTAAATCTAAATAGCATATTTTATTCTAAGAATGCAGCAAAGACACATGAAGGTAAACAAAGGAGGTACTGGGCACTTGAGATGGGCCCAACCCCAAGAGCTACAGCCTCCTAAGAGAGATTTAGAGCAGGTACAAAGCTAGATTCATCTTTATTAATCAAAAAAATAGTTACATTCCAAAAACTGTCCACGAGGAAAACTTGAAAATGTGCTGAAATGCAGAGCTAAACTAGTGCCTAAAAAATGACTAAAATCGAACTACAAACTAGCTAACTTCTATCGACAAAGTGACTAACTGAAATGAGGCCCTAAGCCCTCTTATTTATACAAATTGAGTACCCCAACAGCCCTCCTAAACTTTAGGAACTTGGCTGCCAAAACTTGTAGTTAACAACACTTTTACTAGCACTTGCTCGGCTGCCCTTGTGATAATTGATTTGGTGGCCCTTGAACTCCAAGATGATGGTGGAGAATTCGAGGTAAGGGCCCATAAATGAAGGGTACACCTCCCTACAAATCCTCTCCCTTGTTCTTCCACGAATTTGGCTGCCAAGTGCTCATTAAAACCTTTGATTTTATCTCAAAATTGACTAAAAATCTGCACAAAGCACCCATTAGACTTGTTGGCATAATGACTAACCCAATTCACTCTATTAGCATAAATATAATAAAAAACATGCAATAAACTAATGAGAATGGTGGATTAAGTCGAATCAGGAGGTTGAATGAGCCCATACAATTATCCATTTTTTGGGCTCATCAGTTTGTCTTGTCAAAATCCAACATTAGCCATTTCCAAAAAACCATATGGTCCACATTGGACACTTTGTATTCATCCAACCCACCTTAGTAGATCAAAACATTAAAGTAATAATATGATTTCCTAGCCTACTTTGTAGCTCTACCTTCAAATAAAGTCTCTAATACATAATCACACCACATAACACAATGAGTTATGTTAACATTTGCAAGTGCATATTTCAACAAGGTTTTGATTGGTCAAAGAAGAAATCAATATCCTTAATTCCCTTTAAGATTCACAACCACATCTCTAAAGCTAATGTCAACATTGCTTGTAAAATAAACAATTGCATTTATTTTTTATCCTACTTTTGACGATAATAATACACTTTCATTGCCCATGTATGTGACGACATTGTAATATAATTTAACTTCTTATACCTAATATTAAAAGGATTTAGGCTTGTAATTATAGATTGGTGTTTAATGTTCCAAGGATTGAATGGAATTGTTAGATCTGCTACAATTTTCAGCGATTGAAGGTCATTTTCAAGTTTGATGGTGGGTTTGTGCCGAAAGGGCCTCGCAGCAGTCATTTCCCTTTCTGCTCCTTCAAGTTTCCTCAAACTATGTTGTCTCTGTTTCTCTGCAAAATCTTCATTCCCCGCTTTCCTCTATTCTCCTACAAAAAATTTTCTTTACCCATTTTTCCCCTTAAACCCGTTGTTTCTGCTTTATTCCCAAAAACCCGCATAAACCATGTTTATTTAGTTCGGGCGCTTAAAACATGAACTCGTGCCATTTTAACACTCTGTCGCTTTTGAAATTGCGACCGTTGATCGTCCCGATCCAACGGTCCCCGTCGCCCCAGCCCACGCGTTAAACTTCGCGCTCGTTCCCTGCCATCCAGTCGTTCGTCGTTAGATCCGACGGTTGACGCTTCCCCCGATCACGCGACTTGTGCGCGTGTTAACCCACGAGGGCGGTGGTTTTAATCTGCCACGCTGCGCTTTATTACAGGATCGTACCTTTGAATACGGAAACCTCCCGCCTACGATAGGCGGTGCGGGAAAAACCGCCCGCCTCCCAAAACCATTCTCTCGCGCGTTAATGTTCGTGCACCTTCCGCTTGTGATCACCGTCGAATCTGTCGCATCCAGATTTGACGGCCCTTGTTGCTCCATCCTCGTCACCTCTCAATAGCTTCTTCCGATGCGATCTCTGTCGTTCATTTGTTTAATCCAACGGCTGCTATTGATCCCTATTGCACCTCTGTGTTTTCCATCGCCTCCCGCCATCAGATCTCGGCTGTCCCTCTGAGTCATCCAACGATTAATACTCAATCTCGGCTCCTGTCCATTTTCAATGCAATTTTCATGTTTTTGGTTGTCCTGTGTACGCGAGGAAGGAAGGAGGACATGATTCAACAATCTGCACATTAAATCCTCAACAACTACATTTAAAGAGCAGCACGGCCAAGGACGAGAAGGATAGCCTTGAGCAGATACGCCATTTCACTTGTTCATAAAGTACGGCAGAGCAGCAGAAAGGTCATTTTGTCCATTAAAACAATGAAACTGTATCAAAGACCATATTTGATTGTAAATGCAGTTGGTGGTCAATTATGACCCCTCCACGCATAGGTTAGCAGAGATTTTTTGTATTCAACCTCCATATATACCCAGAAGACAGAATGTAATAGGTTGATGAATGTTATCTTGATGTAAACTTCAACTTCTGGAGACTGCAACTATTGTGAAACCTGCACCTTCTGGTCTTCATTTTCAGCTAATGCAAGCTTCTTTCACTGTCAATTGCTCATTTTTCACTTCTTCTAAGTTCTAGGCTATGCCTGTCATGCATTTTTCATTTGCTCTTGATGTTTAGCATTAGAGGGGCTGTCATCCCACCTCCGTGTTAGAATTTAGTTAGTATCATTGAATTTGTATGCAGGTTTCTGTTATTTTAATGCCAGAGAGTTGTCATCCTATTTGTGCATTAAGAAATAGATTTATAGACCTTTTAACTAGTCGCAATCGGCCATCACAGGGTCCTGTGCATCTGCTGGTGTGGTTAGTCTTCTCCATCATCACATTTTCCTTAAATTGTGAGTGATTGGTGGTCTAAAGCCTTGTAGTCTAAAGGTGTTCACCCATGTCTGGGGTCAAGCATAGTAGAAGTGGTTATCTGGCTTGAATATGCAACATTTCTTTTATTCATCCACCATTTACCAACACTTTTTTTGAGTTTGTAATGTTCCCGAGCATCTTTGATATACAACCTAGGAGAGTTTCTTGGGGTGATAACATTAATTGGCGCCGTTTCCAGGGAGAGGAGAATCAAAGCTCAGCTTCCCCTGGAACGACACAGTTTCAAGCTTTGAGTATAGAAAAGGTTTGAACACAGTTTTTTGTTGTAATCATCTATCTGGCGACTCCATTGGAGGAAGACCATCCTTTGGCGACTCCACATTGCAGTTCTGGTGCAGTTGGTGAAGCATGTTCGGTGAAATACTTAGAAATCATGAGCTGAATTAGTGCCTGGTCCTGAGAAGATCATTCAGCAGAACAAAACATCACAGTGAGGAGCATCAGGATCAGGTAAGCCTTAAAAGTTCCATGTATCTTTGTTAGTGAATGTCACCTTCAGAGATTCAGTTAGCTCCTTAGTTATTCATCACCCTTTCAGATTCCAGTTCAAAGAAAGAAGCTTTCCATGTTGTCTATCGTATTCCGCTGTTTCTGTCATTATTTTCATTGATTCATTCCACTCAGTCCACCAGTATCCTTTCGTATACCCTAGCCATGGCAGGTCAGCAAGCCCTCACAAAGATAGAAAGAATAATTGCTGCTAGGTATGGACCTATGGTCTTGCTTGTCCCTTTGAATGCCATGCCTGCATGAGATTATCAGGAATTTATGCCAAAGTTTACTAGTGCAGAAGGAATAACAACTGAAGAACATTTAGAGTCCTTTTACAGCTATGTTGATAACCTGGATATCAATGAAGAGGATGTCTGGATGAGGGTTTTTGTTCAAAGCCTAGATGGGGAAGATAGAAAATGGTTTAGAAATTTATCCCCTAGGCCCATTGCAGACATTAAGGCCCTAGATGATGTTTTCCTAAAGCATTGGGGGAATAATAAAGATCTGCTCTTTTATCATGATGAATTTGGGAACTTGCAGAGAGAAGATGGTGAGCTGTTGTCTGATTTCAACATCAGATTCAATCGCATGTACAGCAGAATGCCAGCTGAAGTAAAACCCACCCCTGCTTCTGCCATGCTCACTTATGATAATGCCTTTAATTCTCAATTCTGCTTGCTGTTAAGAGAAAGAAGATGTGCTTCTTTGGCTGATATGCAAAAGGCAGCCTCAAGGTAGAATCGAACATTCTGGCTGCAGAAAGACTCGACGGTGACGCTGAAAGGAGAAGACAGGGAGGTGAATCCTCATCGTCCTCAGAGCCTGAAATTGATGAATTAGCTAGGATGATTGAGTTTTTGACCTCTGAAGTTTCCAAACTAAAAGCTGAGCAGTGTTCTAAGCAAGCAGGAGCTCCTTGTTCATTTTCTCTTTCAAAGCAATATTCATATAGAGGAACACATGAACATTTGTAGATTTTGCAAAGAAATAAACTTACAAATGAAGATGAAGGGGTAAGGTCCATTTTACAGTATATAGTCATGGAAGACCATAGCTACTTATGAAGAAGCATTGTCCAAAGGCATTGTTTGCCAGTTTTTTGTAGTTGCAGAACAACAAGCTGATCAACAGAATCAAGTAGCAACAGATCCCTTTGTCCTCCACGAATCTGTGCTCGATACTAGCTCACCTTCACATGGCTATGAAGATCTGCAAATTCACCAGCCTGCTATTATCCCCAGTCTAGTGATTAAAAAGGGGGAGGAAAGCTCTCCATCATCTTTTGTTTCTCTGCCTACTCAAATGACAATCCCTCACAGTTGCCCCTTGAACACTGAGGCAAAACAAATTTCAATGCTCAAGGCTAAAACTAATCATCTCAGTCTTGATATTCTGAAACCTGCTCAGGTGGCCTCTACACAAAGTGAAAAGGCAGCTTTTCAGATGACAGAGGAAGAGGATGCACAATTTTGGAACTCCTCCTTTGGTGAAGATTGTTCAAAGCAAGATGTAGGAGCAAATGATGTCCCTGTGTCCCCTGCACAGGAATACATTGCTTTGCCATTCATACTAATTCTGCAGGTCACAGATGACAAGGATAAGTGCACAGCGACCGTGGTCATTTAGCAGGTGTACAAATGCTCCCATAAAGTACATCCAAGGAGGAAAACACATAGAAAGGGAATGAAATTTGATCCCTATCTACCTATCAAGCTCAAATGTCCTAAACTGTTTGAGGTAGATGATCAAATAAATCCTGTTTTGCAGCTCTATGATGAAGGGGCCGAGAGCAGGAGAAACAATTTTGATGGCCTATCAGTTGGCCAGTTTTTGAATATTTATGTTGTTTAAGGCTTTCATGCCTTAGTGATTGTAATCATGTTCTTTTACAGGTTTCTATTGTAGGCTTAGCTGACTCCATGCCCAATGGATACTAGGTAACATTTTTAAAGCTGAGTTTTGCATGAAGGCATTGGTCTACAGTTCTTGAGACCTCACAGGGAGGATCTCATCCCAGAAGAAGCCAGTGTTAGCTCTGCTACAATTTTCAGCTATTGAAGGTCATTTTCGGGTTTGATGGTGGGTTTGTGCCGAAAGGGCCTCGCAGTACTCGTTTCCCTTTCTGCTCCTTCAAGTTTCCTCACACTCTGTTGTCTTTGTTTCTCTGCAAAATCTTCATTCCCCACTTTCCTCTATTCTCCTACAAAACTTTTTCTTTCCCCGTTTTTTCCCCTTAAACCCGTTGTTTCTGCTTTATTCCCAAAAACCCGCATAAACCATGTTTATTTAGTTCGGGCGCTTAAAGCATGAACCTGCGCCATTTTAACCCTCTGTTGCTTTTGAAATCGCGACTGTTGATCATCCCGATCCAACGGCCCCCGTCGCCCCAACCCGCGCGTTAAACTTTGTGCTTGTTCCCTGCCATCCGGTCGTCCGTTGTTAGATCCGACATTTGACGCTTCCCCCGATCGCGCAACTTGCATGCGCGTTAACCCGCAGGGGCTGTGGTTTTAATCTGCCATGTGGCGCTTTATTACAGGATCGTGCCTTTGAATACGGAAACCACCCACCTCCGATAGGCGATGCGAGGAATATCGCCCGCCTCCCAAAACCATTCTCCCGTGTGTTAATGTTCATGCACCTTCCGCTTGCAATCACCGTCAAATCTGCTGCATCCAGAACCGACAGCCCTTGTTGCTCCATCCTCGTCACCTCTCGATAGCTTCTTCCGATGCGATCTCTGCAGTTCATTTGTTTAATCCAACGGCTGTTATTGATCCCTGTTGTGCCTCTGTGTTTTCCATCGCCTCTTGCCATCAGATCTCGGCCGTCCATCTGAGTCATCCAATGATTAATACTCATTCTCGGCTCTTGTCTGTTTTCAATGCAATTTTCATGTTTTTGACTGTCCTGTGTACGTGAGGAAGGAAGGAGGACATGATTCAGCAATCTACACATTAAATCCTCAGCAACTACATTTAAAGAGCAGCACGGCCAAGGACAAGAAGGACAGCCTTGAGCAGATAAACACGGCATTTCACCTGTTCATAAAGTACAACAGAGCAGCAGAAAGGCCATTTTGTCCATTAAAACAATGAAACTGTATCAAAGACCATATCTGATTGTAAATGTGGTTGGTGGTCAGTTATGACCCCTCCACGCATAGGTTAGCAGATATTTTTTGTATTCAACCTCCATATATACCCAGAAGACATAATGTAATAGGTTGATGAATGTTATTTTGATGTAAACTTCAACTTCTGGAGACTACAACTATTGTGACACCTACACCTTCTGGTCTTCATTTTCAGCTAATGAAAGCTTCTTTTGCTGTCAATTGCTCATTTTTCACTTCTTCTATGTTCCAGGTTGTGCCTGTCATGCATTTTTCATTTGCTCTTGATTTTTAGCATTAGAGGGGTTGTCATCCCACCTCTGTGTTAGAATATAGTTAGTATCAATGAATTTGTATGCAGTTTTCTGTTATTTTAATGCCAGAGAGCTATCATCCTATCTGTGCATTAAGAAATAGATTTACAGACCTTTTAATTGGTTGCAGTCGGCCATCACAGGGTCTTATGCATCTGCCGCGGTCAGTCTTCTCCATCATCACATTTTCCTTAAACTGTGAGTGATTGGTGGTCTAAAGCCTTGTAGTCTGGGGGTGTTCACCCATGTCCGGGGTCAAGCATAGTAGAAGTGGTTATCTGGCTTGAATATGTAGCATTTCTTTCATTCATCCACCATTTACCAACACTTTTGTTGAGTTTGTAATGTTCCCGAGCATCTCTGATATACAACCTAGGAGAGTTTCTTGGGGTGATAACATGAACAATCTATGACATGAAACGTCATACATGACACAAATGGAAGCTAAAGGCTTGAATTACTACCAAACCTACATTGTTGATTTTCATCTTCAAATTTGAATTCAAATAAATGGGAATCACATTCCTTCATTTAAATTAATCCATCAGCAAATTATTTTGGATATGCTTGACATTGGTTTTAGTTGACAAGTCATTTAACATAGAATGTTTATATGAGGATTATTAGAATTATAGGAATTTGCACGGTAAGTTCCTCAGATGGAACACCAAAGGGCACCGCTCACAAACAGATCACATATCAATACACTAGTATTCTTGAAGTGGTTAAAACCCTCAAAGAGGGAAATAATCCACGGCCTGAGGCAACGCGACTACTTCAGACAATTTATTAATAAAAGAAAGAAAATTTACATAAGCTTTTCTCATGAACGGTCACCCTTCAAATGACCCTCCATGCTCTTTAAATAGAGATCATGGACTAATCGGGTGTTAAGCCATGGATCAAGTGTTGATAATACCAAGGAGAGAATGAACCGTCAGATCACTTCATGTCTAGAATATATCATGACCATCGGATTGTAAGTTACAAATGTACATAGTAAAGAAACACACTTTACCTAACTCTACACTAGACCAAGTTATACTTAACTATTTCCTATGTGTCGGAATATCCTAACATCCCCCCTTAAGAACAACTTGGGATAGGATTGAAGGATGTACAAATATGACACAATAGGAGAAAGAAGGAGGCATTAGAGCCTATCCCCCCTAGTGACAACTCCCTGAACTCCAACCATAAATCGAAGTTTAGTAAACTTCGCCTCTGTGAGAGCTTTTGTAAAGATGTTTGCAACTTGATCGTCGGTTGAACAATATTTCACTTCAAGAACATGGTCATGAATGAGCTTTCTAATGAAGTGCATGTGTAGTTCAATGTGTTTTCTGCGTTGATGTTGGACTGGATCTTTGCATAGTTGAATGAAACTTTGATTATCACACCAAAGAGTTGTCGGATGTTGCTGCTGAAAGCCAAACTCTGACAGGATCTGACAAAGCCACAGGGCTTCCTTAGTAGCTTCTACAGCGTCATGATACTCTGCTTCTGCTGAAGAAAGAGAAATGGAACTTTGTTTCTTGCATGCCTATGTAATAGGTCCAAAACCAAGAGTGAAGACATAACTTGTAGTAGACTTCCGATCACCAAGGTCACCAGCCCAATCGAAATCAGTGAAACGAACCAATAGAGGAGATGCTTCTACACTGTAATGAATCCCAAATTAAATTGTACCTTGAACATAACGAAGTATTCTTTTAGATGCTTTCTAATGACTTTCATGTGGGTTTTGCATAAACCGAGCAATAAGGCCAATAAAAAAGGAAAGGTCAGGACAAGTATGAGTCAGATACAAAAATTTTCCTACCCACTGACGATATAAGGTAGCATCAACTTCAGGGGAAGTACAAGTGACTAAAATTTTGGCTCTAGACTGAAAGGGAGAAGGGATTGGCTTAGAGTCTTCCATGTGAAAATGGAGTAGAAGATCACAGGCATACTTGGATTGGGAAAGGGAAATACCTTCCTTGGTTTGCAAGACTTGAAGAGCAAGAAAATAATGTTAGTGCCCTAAGTCTATCATTTCAAACTTCTTTTTAAGGCTGGACTTCATATGGTTTATAAGGTTGGGATCACTACCTGTAAGGATAAGATCATCAACATAAAGAACGAGAATGATGAGATACTTACCCACTTTCTTGGTGTAGCAGTATTGTCAGAATGACACCTAAAAAAGCCAGTATCTAAAAGAAAGCTATCCATTTTGGCATACCAAGCTCGAGGGGCTTGCTTGAGACCATAAAGGGATTTCTTAAGCTGACATAAAAGGTTGGAGTCTGTCTTTATAAAGCCAGGAGGTTGTTCCATATAGATTTTTTCATGCAAGTCCCCATGCAAAAAGGCAAATTTAACATACATCTAATGGACTTCCCATTTGAAAGAGGCAATAAGGGAAAGAACAAGGTGGATAGAGTTCATTTTGGCAACATGGGAGAAAGTTTCAGCATAGTCAATGCCTTCAACTTGTGAAAAACCCTTAACAACAAGACGAGCTTTATGTTTATCAACTTTTCCATCTAGTCCATACTTGGTTCTATAAACCCATTTGCATCTAACAAGTTTTCGTCCCTTTGGAAGAGGAACAAGATCCCATGTATCATTCGCCAATAATGAACGATATTCTTCATTCATAGTTGCGTCCCAATTTGGATGGCCTAAAGCTTCTGCAAAGGTGTCAGGATCATAATTCGCTGAAGCTTGAGCTAGTAAAGAAGAGGCTCTAACGAACTAAGAATGTGTACATCGCTGATCTGTAGGATCACTGGCAAGAGCACCTACTACATCCCGAGTAGCACGTACCCATTTTGGAAGCTGAGGAGCTGAAGGAGGATCTTGAGAAGGTGGGGGAGGATTGTCATCCTCGTTGTCATCATTTGAAGAAGAAATATTTTCAAAAATAGAAGGGATAGAGAGAGGTGGCACATCCGCTGAACTAGGCTTGTAGGCCGATATATATTTAGCAAACTTTACATCTCTTCTAATGATAACATTTTTGGACTTAAGTGGAATAATTCTATATCCTTTGACATCTTCAGAATATCCAACAAAAATACATTTTTCACTCTTAGGTTCTAAAGCTTTATGTTTCTCATCGAGAATATGGGCCCATGCTTCACTTCCAAAAACACGAAAGTGACTTACATCTAGTTTAATTCGGCTTTGTGCTTCTTCTGGAGTGATATTCTTTAAAACCTTAGTAGGAGTGCTATTTACTATGTAATTTGCACAGTTAATTACTTATGTCCAAAAATTAAGACTAATTCCTTTAGATTGAAGCATACAATTAGCCATTTTCTTTAAGGTGTGATTCTTCCTTTCAGCTACACCATTTTGTTGTGGAGTATATGGAACAATATGTTCCATTTGAATTCCAAAAGTTGATGAATTTGTTGTTAACATATTCTTCGCCATTATCATATCTTAGCTTAATAATTTGATGTCCAGATTGTTTCTCAACAAAGGCCTTAAAGGCCAAGAACATGTTAAATACTTCACTCTTGAGTTTTAAGAAGTACACCCAAGTGCGTCTGGAGAAATCATCAATGAAAGTTAAGAAATACTTGTAGCCAGAGAATGAAACAACTGGAAGTGGACCACATAAATCACTATGCACAAGCTGTAAAGGGGCTGAGGCATGCCAAGAGGCACGTTTTTCACAACTATCACGATGATGTTTTCCAAGTACACATCTAGAACAAACACCATCTCTGCAAGATACCATAGGAAACACTGTCAACATATTTTCTTTACATACATTTTGAAGGGAGCGATAGTTTAAGTGACCAAATCACTCATGCCAAAGTTTGCTCACTTCATCATTATGAGCAACAAATACCGAGGGAAGAGTTGATGACCCAAAGTTGTTAAACTTATACAACCTTGTAGAATCATCAACAATGCCAATAACTAAAATCTGTCTAGGATCTCTTAGGTCCTTTATTACAACATCACGAGGTGAAATTTCAACAATTTTACCTTCACCTGAATGAGTTATCTGATACACAGATAGAAGGCTGCAGGACAAGGTTGGAACACATAATACATCATTAAATTGACCATTGTCTAAATGAATAGTTCCAGTCCCTACGACACTAAGAGATCTATCGTCACTAACATATATATTTTTTGGTGTTACAATCATTTAAAGAAGAAAACATGGCTCTGTTTTTGTCCATGTGATAAGAAGCTCCAAAATCAATGAGCCACTCATGAGAATGAGAAGTACATTTAGTGCATAACCAGACCGAAATGCTTGACAACCACATGCAGAAAGTGTTCTTCCTAAAGATGAAGTTGAAGTTGAAGAGTGCTCCAAATGGATGTTATGCTTTTTCATTGCTGCTTCCAAGGCTTCTATCTTCTTAAAGCATTTGGATTTTAAGTCGCCATCTTGATTACAAAAGTTCCAATGTCTATCAGTCTTCTTCCCTTTGTTTTTATTTTCCTTATCATTTTGTTGAATTGATTTTTCATTTTGAGATTGAAATTGGTTAGGACCCTTGTTTGGTTTGGGACCATTATTTTTAGGATACTGCTTCTCGGGATTCTTTTAATTTGGTTGTTGCTAAGTGGCTAAGGCTTTCTTAGAAGCGTTTCCAAGATTAAGAAGACCAAGATGTAAGAGTTTTTCTTGTTCTCTTATTAAAGAATCACAAAAGGCATCAAAAGAGGGGGACTTGTAGCCTTATCCTTGAGAAATGTAGGCTTCTCTAGTAGAATGGGAGGTGGAAACAAATACAGAGTACGCTGGCCCCAACTTAGTAAGAATGGAATAAATAAGGTTAACATCTTCTTTCTTAACTTTAACACCTTCCAAGAGAAGTCTAAGGGTCTTGAACTTGGACAAAAAATCTTCAATGGAAGAAAAATTATCGAGGTCCAACGTAAGCCACTCATTTTCAAGTTGATGGGATCTTATTTCATTTTTAATTCCAAAAAATTTAGTGAGTTGTTTCATTGCTTCATTAAGGGTATCAAGTTCTGTGATATGGAATCTAAGGTCTGGAGAAATAGACATCCCTATTAAACCACATGTTTTATCTTGTCTATTTTCCCATTTGGTTGCCTTATCTTCATCTTTAGGTTAGTTTCTTGGCTTGAGGCTATTCTATAAAGACCTTTACTTCTAAGTAAATCCATAATGTAGGACCACCATTGAAAGTAGTTGATGATGTCAAGAATAACTTGGCATGGACTTTCCATTTTAACAGAAACTGAAGTTGTAGTTGTTAAAACTAAGTGTTCCAATGGAAAGATTTCAAAAAAATATATCGATTAAAAAAAACGGCTTCCAGATGAAGAAGTTATGGCTTTTTGAAGAAAAGTTGTTGAAGGTGCCGATGAAGTGTGTGAATGTGCGGAAGTGAATGATAATATTATATTTAAGAAAAAAAAATTCCCTCCGCCCCCCCCCTTTCCAAATTTAATCTAATTAGCTCACTTTAGAAAAGATTTTATGTGACCCACTTTTATAAATAAGTGAAAGTCACTTTTACAATGGTACTTTATGAGCTACTCACTAAATTGTAATTTAAATAAAAAATAAAGAGACTTTAGAATTATAAGTGACTCACCTTTTATAATGGGCGAGAACACTTTTACATAAAGTAACTTTAAAACATAAACTACATGTGCTTTCAAAAAAAATAACTCAACGGAAAAAGGACTTGAACCCAAGACCTCTATTCTCATAAAGTAACTTTGGACCAATTGAGTTAGTTTAAAAGGTTAGTAATTTTTGGAAAAGAGGAAGGGGTTTTTTGTTTTAATGTCACTGAAGCTTTGGGGTGCATGCTTACTTGAAAAAACTATCTTTGCCTACAAAACAAAAAACCACACAACCCAACACAGGCATGCAAAAAAAACCAAAACTTATGGCTTGAAGTTAGCTTTCGTCGGAATCTATATATTTTCCTCAATGTTTCTGATTTTCCGAGATCACACTAAGGCGCAGTGGAAAAGAACATACACTTGAGAAAAATCCTTCCTTTATGTTTTTGATTTTCCCCGATCACATAGAGTCGAGGGGAAAAGAGCATACGTACACATGAAAGGTATAGATTTGGTAATAAAAAAATAAAAAGCTAAATAAACCGAAATAAACAGAGAGATAAATAACTAAAATTGCAAATAAAGATTGTATACCTCCAGATCTTAAAAATGACGTAGATAGGGTTACTGGAAACCTTTTCACGTGAAACGAAAGGAGTTCCTCACTAGAACATATGCTCCTAACACAATAGAGCATTCATCTCAGCCCAAAAGCAGATAGAAACAATAGATCTAGGAAACAACAATCAGATGCAGTTGCACTGACTTCGGATTTGGATCACTAATGGATGCAACCCTCAAATAGCTCTGGTACCATGTAGGAATTTATAGGGTAAGTTCCTCAGATAGAACACCAAAGGACACTGCTCATAAATAGATCACAGATCAATAAACCAGTATTCTTGATGTGGTTAAAGCCCTCAAAAATGGAATCAGTCCACGACCTAAGCCAATGCGGCCACTTCAGACAATTTATTAATAAAAGAAAGAAAATTTACATAAGCTTCTCTCATGAAGAGTCACCCTACAAATGACCATCCATGCTATTTATATAGCGATCATGGACCAGTCGGGTGTTAAGCCACGGATCAAGTGTCAATAATACTGAGGAGAGAATGAATCGTCGGATCACTTCATGTCTAGAACATATCGTGATCGTCGGATTATAAGTTACAAATATACATAGTAAAGAAACACACTTTACATAACTCTACAATAGACCAAGTTAAACTTAACTATTTCCTATGTGTCGGAATATCCTAACAAGAACGCCATTTGAAATTTGAATTTTTTCTAAAATACTAATAAATCACTCAATAATAGTGGACTATTTATTCCTATATTATTTTTATGGAAGAAGGTATTTAAGCCAAACATCCAGAAAACTATCAATGTACTAAACACGATTAATAGTCTCACCATCACATTACACCTTGCACTCCCACTTGTTCATGATTAGATTATATTATACCTATAGTATAACCGTGCAGGTTATTAACTAGTTTTCATCATTGTTGTTGGGTATTTGGTTAGTGTGCCTCTTGATGAGGCACACTAGCCTCCATTAATTGATTTACAAGGGATACTATCTACGAATATGGAGAATCATTCTTGGTTTCCTAGGTGAGATTTCTATTAAAAAAGAAGGGAAATAAAAAACATGTAAATAAATAATAATATAAATAATTGATAATAAGTTCATAATATATGACATAATTATTAAAAAGATAACATTACAATATCCCCCACTTTTAACTATAATATATGAATGGAAAAAAATATTGACTCTCATACACAAGTTCAAAAGATAACCTATTTATATAACCTCTAAATTATTGAAAATGGATGCTATTGATATCAAATGATGTCCAAACGAAAGAAGAAATTAAATAGTCAAGTAACATATTCTAAGTCCTTTCCAAAGGTATATGTCACTCTCACTAATTCTATAGGAATGAAGAGATATGAAATATTTTGTGAAGATGACCCAACCAAAGTACAATTGGGGCCCATTTGGATACCCTATCGTTGAAGGCATTTTTACGCCAATTACCTAGATCAAATGGTAGCATAGGATATATGGTTCGAAAGATTATTATGAGACATTTCCAATAATATGTGGCACACCTTTTAACTCCTCATGTCTGAGGAGAAATAAATTCTGAGTACCCACTATACATTCTACTAGTTGCACCAGTCAACCCAACTAGTGGACAAGTCAGCCTAACCTAGTGTCCAAACATACTATAAAGAGGCTTAAGAAGGAGCATTCTAACCACTCGACTCAAGCATTTGATTATGCGTTTATGAGATCAAAGTGTTAGAAAATCTGAAAGGCAGAAATATTTTCTTATAGTTGATAATTACTTGTGATGTTCTTGATTTGTTATTATGATTCTTTATATCTTCTTTCTTTAGTTTGTCAAGCAATTACCAAATAAATAGCACATAAAACAATGCACACTAGATGTAGGCACTATTCCAGGGAAAAACCCCCCTCGAGGGGAAAACCTAGTTAACAAGATTCTTCCTTTCAATAGTATTATTTGAGACTCTTCACCCTAGATAAAGACTAGACCTTCCCTCCACACCAAGTTAGCCTCCCAAATCTTCGACCTCTTTCCAACAATTTCGACTAAGCAATAACTTCCGACATCATGCAGCTTCCGACATCAGTGAAACTTGGAAGACTTCGATCTCCCAATCTAGGCACAAAACAGTGAGAGAGAGGCAACACAATTTTGATTTTCTTCTTCTCCTTAGACTCGACCCAACTCGCACTTATTTTGGCTTCTCGGCTTCAGACTTCGCACTACCCAGCTTCCTTAGAGATATCAAACTTGTGTGAGATGAAGTGCTCCAAATGAATTCAACTTGCTTGTATTTATAGGCTTCATGTGAGGTCGAATTAGTGTCCTTAGGCTGACTTGGTGTGGAGGATACATAAATTATATTTGACTCAATACTTAACCTTTTTACATGATTCAAAAGCCCAAGAAGGGTCTCTTTAAAAGTATAATGACTCTATTAGCTTAGAATAAATCCTATAAGTCCTCAATGGGGGCTTTGACCTAAAACATGGTGACCTAAACATGAAACCCATGCTTTAATAAGTAACTATAATAATAATAATAATTTTCCTTTTCTTTATTCTTTTGATGAGTACATTACAATATGACTCAAATACATTAAATGAAGATCGAACCTAGTTACATTTTCCAACACTCCCTCTTAACTAGGGAGGTATTCATCATATACAAGTACAAGGAATATCTCAACTATATGAATCATGAATAACTTTAGGCACCGCAATACCATGGACTAGATTCTTGACCAGGGCAATATATCCATTGGTCTTTCAACAATTTAGGCACTGCAATGCCACAGTCTAGATTCCTAACCAGGGCAATCTATCCAAGTGAGAATAAGGTGGACTCAAGCTTTCAGACCCTCTAGGTACCACCAGGTTTACTTGTTAACCACCAACCTAAAGATCTCGATGTGTATCCAAAAACATAGGTTTATAATCAACACCACCTTTTCCAACTTTGGGACCTAGACATCAACACAAAGTGCTAGCCAAATGTCCTCCTAGGAAATGTTTCACACACAAATCCTCAACACTCCTTGATCCAGCAGATCAAGGATGACCAATCTCTCCCAATCAAACTGATTGGTAACCAACATGCTATCAAAACCTTCGAGAGATTCACCTGTATAAACACAACCCCAATCAATAGTATACTTTCATATGTACATAATAAAATACAAACCTCTGGGTCTTTCCAGACAACTTGATATTGCTTCTCAACTTTTCGTAGTAGCACTATCAATCGAATCTCTGACAGAACATTCCTCAATAATACACTTTTCTTTCCTACTTCTCATGTAGCAACATATTCTCTAAAATTCATTTCTTCAATCAAAACCAAGTTATGCCCTCCCTCTCAACCAAGGAGCATCTCTTCATCTAGACTCCCTCTTAATCTTAGGGAGATCTCTTTTATTCAGGCTTCCTCAGGGAGATCAACTTCTTTTCGTCATCAGAGAATCTTTCATGGCTTCCAACCATTTCATCAGAGTTATCATCATCCTGATCATGTTTATCACATCAACAAACATCTTCACCATAGTGAATATTGTGTACCTGCACAACTTAGATAGCAAGTACAACCAAATCTATAGAAGCATGAAGTTGGCCATATCAGAATCACATAAGCATTTCAACTTTATGCATATCAGATACCTAAACTTAATTACAAACAAGAGAAATATACTCTTCATCATCTTGCTAGGGACTTTGTCATAAACCCTAGACTACTTCATGACCACTTTCATCCCATCTAGGGTTTCAATGTTTCTTTCAAAGGTGTGCCATATCTTACTACAGCATATAGAAAGCCCTAGAAACAATTCAAACAAATATAGATCTACAAGGTATCTAACAACTTTTAGAATTCATATGTTAGATTTCCACTAAGGTTTCATACAAGTCCTAAATTTCATACAAAAGAATTAATCAAAGCCAATCACAGCTAAGTCATTATCACGACTAGCTTCCATTAGTATTAGTTACAAACACTAGATTTTCAATCAAACATTAATCACAACCAGAACTCAGATTTCAACAATATTACACAAATCTCAAATAATCATATTGTCATCATACATCAGATATTTTTACTTCTACTAAGGTTCAACTCCAAAACCCTAAAATTTCATTTTCACAATCTCAACAATCATTATATAAATAGATCTCATATTGTTATATCACACATACTAGAGATTTTAACTACTAGTAGGGTTTAATTTGCAAAACCCTAGACTTCCAAACATCAAGGATTTATATTAAATCTCAAGGCTTATGACCATCAATAACTAGGTCAACACACATATCCAAGAATTCATTACCATGCATAAGCATATCATATGTTCGACAACATTAATACATTAGACATATACTGACCTAGACCAAGCTAGGGTTTCGACCAAAAGGACATATATATATATATATATATATATATATATATATATATATATAGGGTTTCATCATCATGCAAAGGCATTTCATATCATGTATTAGTCAAACCCAATAAAAAAAAAATCAATAAGAGATAACAAACTTGGTTAGACTAGGCTTTGATTAGACAAACATGCACATACCAAGGAATTCATTTCTAAGAGATTATAAGGGTCTTGCTTACTCATTTCACCAACCCCTAATGAGTTAGGGTTTTAATATAGGAACATAGCAAAGCTAACATCATTAAGTCTTTCAAAGGTTCAAGATTTTAGACCACTATCATTCAACCCTAAGTTAGGTTTTCCTTGTCATACCAAAATCCCAAACATGACATCATCAATAAAACTTCAAATATCATTTAACAATATCCCTAAGCAGTTTAAGATTTCAAACATTCATATTAAGATACCCTTAGGTTAGGGTTTTCCAAAGAACTTGTCTAGGGTTCTATAAAATTAGTTAAGAATAATAGTGGGGTAGATTTATCAAGTGATGAACCACCCAAAATAAGAATCAATGTGAGTCACCATAGCTAGACACAACAATACCTTTATTTCTTGACAAACCTTTTCTTGGGTTGCTATCTTCAACACTCCTTGAGGATATAGTAAATGTCTTCCTAGTCAAGACAATAGAGGGAGAATGATTATTAGTATTTAATATAGTCAAAACTAAATGAGTACATCAAACCAAAAACTGAAAGGAAATGAGATACTTATCTTTGGGAGTTGTTGGGGGCTTCCCTCCAAAGCTTGAAGGATACCTACAAACTTATAAAAACAATACAAATGTCATTTCCAAAATATGTTAAAAACCTATAAATTTTAAAACATAAAAAACATAAAATAAGATATCTAAGACTACAAATAAAGGACTTAGTAGTGTAAGTCCTGTTAGAGTCGATCTAGTAGCCCTCCATCAGCGATCAAAGCTCTTTGCATTTGCATAGGTAGGTGTCTCATCAGTGTCTTGCATTCCATTAGGCATGCCATAACCCTGATGGAGGAGTTGGTGTCTTTGTCCCCCTCTTGGCATTGCTGGATCAAAGTTGTTTCAGTCCTTAAACTCTTTTAAAGCTTACTTGTCTTGTCTTGAAGTCAAAATTCTAGGTCTAGGGTTTTGGTCAAGTTTGTCTTCAAGGTCATGTCTCTGAAGGTCAATAAGTGCCCAGCAAGCCAGAGGGATGATTTTCAAAGTGTTTCTTCGAAAATTTCTATCTTGTACAGTTAAATTTCACCTTGGATTTAAAAACCCTGTTTTTAAAGCCAAGGTCATTTTTCAAAATTTTGTAAAAAGTGATGAAATTTCAAAAAGCTTCCAAGGACAGCATGTAACCCTGGCTCCCTTGCCAAGATCCCACAGATGATATCCCTGCAAAAAGTATCGAGCGAAAGCATTAAATGAGTCAATTTCAGGACAAAGGAAACCAAAATGGTCAATTTTATAAAGTGTCAAAGAAAAAAATTATAAAGTGGGTTTGGGCATGAAATTATTTCAAATCAAAGTTATAAAAGCCCAATCTCCCTCCATTTACCCTCATTGTGCATCTAACTCACTTGCAAGAGAGATTGGGCGAGGGTTGGAGCGAAATTGTGATCAGACCAGGCGCGCGACCCGTTGAGCGCCCTCCGCCAGTGCAAAATTATAATGGGCGCGACCCGTCAAAGGCGCGCGACCCGTTGGGTGAGGCGTGCGACCTGTCAGCGCCCTCTTTGTAAAACTGCCTGCAAATTCACCAAGGAGCCACAAATCGCCAAACTTCGTAAGGTAGGCCCAATATCTTAAACAATTCTTGCTTGCCATGGTTAAAGGAAATCATGATTGCATTCTCAAAGGCCTTCATTTGCAAATGAAAAGCTCCACTTTGCTTTGGTTTAAAGTTGTAAAATGGCTTGGGTTTATATGCTGTTTTAAGGTATCCCCTTGTTATCATTTTCTCCCCATTTCCCATTTCTTATTCCTTGTCATTCCATTAAATTTCCTTTCCAAATTTGTGAAAGAAACCTAAACTCTACCCCTTTTCCCTAAGAAATAAAAATCAAACCCTAACCCTACCTCTCATAATATCTATGTAAATAAATTTGTATAATGATGTATATGCAATGATTTTGAAATGATTTTCCCCTAAATCCCTGTTTCATTATTATTCCCAATTTCCCTTTAAAACATCCCTTCCCTAACATTCCCCTCGTGCTCCTTGTCCCCTTGAAACAACATATAAATCAGCATTTTACAAGGTAGAAACAGCAGTACATTTTGGCCACTCCGCTCCTTAAACAATGTCAGAAACCGAAACCTATGAGCAGAGTGATGACCAGGCATCAGCTTCAGAGATTGAGGTACAGAGGAGGCCTCATAAGGGTGGAAAGAGCGGTCATCATAGGCGAGAGGAGCCCACCTCTTTGACAGATTTACAAGCTTGTCCTATGGCAGTCTCATGTTTCCAGTACATGTCTTGCTATGAGTTTTGCGAGAGGATCTCTCGGTTCAGCACCACAGAGAGTTGGCTCGCCTATTTGTTTTACACTTGCATGATGGACATGTCAACCTTGCCGGGGTGGACTTTACATTGACACCCGAGATGATTGCACAGGCCACAGGGATACCTAATGTCGGAGAGGTATGGAATAAGCGCAAGGTGTTGGACAGTGTTCATTTTGAGCCTTTCGTTAGACCAGCACTCATGAGACACTTGACAGGAGTGTTTCCCTTCAAATTTCTCAGGAGTGAGTATGCTCCCATGATGAGGCTCATCATGCTCTATTTTACCTGTGAGGGCAGATTTTCACAGGTATATTCGTACCATATTCGCCTATTGATGCACTTCACACGGGTACGGATGATGAACATCCCTGTTTTCTTCTATCAGAACATTGAGAGGATGGTGTCCATGATGCAGAGGAAGAGCCTTGCACAGCAGTATAGGAGCCTTTACCATTATGGTTTGATTCAGCTTGTGGTGTTACATCAGTTGGCTCAGCAGGGCATCTCATGGGAGGAGTTCATCTCTCGTGAGCTTTTCACAGCACCACCATCGCCACATCCTGAGGTTATTCACGAGGAGGGAGGACCATCACAGCAGCATGACATCCCCGTCACTAGACATGTCAGCTCCTCACCTTTGGTTACTTATCAGAGAGGCCAGAGGGCCTTATTTGCAGCAGCTCGGCGAGTACTTTCTCCATAGCATGTGGAAGGGGTCTCGCCTTCTTCATCAGCTCAGCGAGTGTTATCTCCACAGCAGGTGGAAGGGGCCTCGCTTTCTTCAACAACACAGGCAGCACAGAGGGGCAAGCAGCCCAAGATTGATGAGGGGCCATCAGGTGTTCCAGCTATCGAGCTTATTGATCTTGATGTCAGTTCTCCTAGCCTAGAGTCGAAGGAGATCATTCAACACCTTAGAGCTGAAAATGATGCATTGCAAAGGAGATTAGAGGGGGCACAATGGACAATCTCATATCTAGAGCAGCGCAACAAACAGTTGGAGGATGAGCAAGCTCTTGATGAGTTGTGGAGGATCCGTAGTGACCGCAACTTGAATCGAAGAAGACCCGGTGATCCATTGCCCGCTGAGCGAGATTCCATGCTTATCCAGCTCAATGCTCACTTGGAGAGGTTGTTGGCTAAGGCCAGCCAAGATAAAAAATTGTTGAGAAACATGAAGAACCATTATTGGGCGAGAATGCACGTGTGCAAGGCAAAGATGAAGATGTTCCAAAGGCGGTTGGCCAAGGCACAAAAAAGGAGAAAGAGGCCCGATCCCTTCCATATCTTGGCCGAGGCCTCACTGAAGGACCAAGGCACTAAATAGCTTAGCCACAACACAAATCCCAAGAAATTTTGAGCATTTTTGGTAAATTTTGGTTTTTTCAGGCAATTTACAGGTTTTCTCCATTAACGGGTCTCACCCCCCGCGCGACCCTTCATCCTGGCAACTCCATTTTGCAAAAACTCAGCATTTCCAGATTTGTCATGAGAAGTTACATATGCTCATCCATGGCCAAGAGATTTTATGAAGTTTTGGGCCTCCAGAAAGTCAAAAAACAAGCAAAAAATGACTTTCTGCCACATTTTTGAGACACAGAAAGCAGTCTTGGGAGATTGCAATTTTGGAGGGGCAAATGACCACCAAATTCAGAAATTCTAGTTGGGTTGGAAAGTAGACTCACAGACCTCTCCAACAAGCCTACTCTTGCTCAATTTGGACACCTGGAAGTGCCCCAAAAGTGGTCCCAAAGGCGCGACCCATCAGGCAGAGGCGCGCGACCCGTAAGGCAAATTTCTCCAAATTTCAGTGTACAGCTCAGAAAAACGCAGTTTGACCCTATTTGACTTTTTGGGGTGGATTATTATCCTCTTTGATGTAATTAATGTACTTTTATGACACTTTTACACTTATGTACCTCTTCTAGAAGATTCATTCATGAAATAGGTGAAAATTAAATGAATGAATTGGTTTCCTAGCTTATAGAGGCAAGTTGTTTTGACTGCCTAGTTTTCAGTGCTTAGTTTAGAAGTGGTTGAAACAGCTCCTAGGATAGTGAGCTCGACCCATGGAGGTAGGGAAAGAGGTTAGATGACCTATATTATGTATTTTCTTAGTCATTTTCAGAGGTTGGAAGGTTGGACTCTTGAGGGAGAAACTCTTATTGTATTATTCACTGTATCTCTGCAATTTTTGGCTAAGGAAGACTAGGGTTTTGCAGTCCTTTTTGGGATTCTTGTGGTTACATGTATTGATGGTGTGTTTCTCTGTGTACTTGTAAATGTGTTATGTGAATCATTTCCTTACTTTTCTTTCTGCGCATTAAACAAATGAAGTGTTAAAGTAGAATTCATGACTGTCATGCTCTGCTTTTAAGTTTGTTTAATTTCAATGTTTTCTGCTGTTTAGGGAGAATTCAAAGTTATTGTTTGCTCTCCTTAGTTCCTCACCTGTCTTTCTCATCCATTCACCTCAATCTAAGGCATCAATATTGTATCCTATCTCGCCCCAAAGAACCCCCTGCAGAAACTGTGTCCTATCCCCGCACCCAAAATTGCCACTCCTCAATTTGCCACCAAAAACCCTAAAAATTCCAAATCAACCCTTTTGATCAGTTTACTAGCCTAAAATCAGTGTTACCCTATTGGTTATCTCGCCCATTGAAGATCTTTATCGAGATAGACCGAAGAGAGCCCTCTACCGCCCCGTAGGGCTAGCTACGAGGCTAAGTGGTTTGATGTTGCCTTGAGGTTTACCTTTCTCACCCTGAGGTGAAATTTCAAGCGCTAACATATTGGCGACCATACTGGGGAGAACAAACTTGATTGTGGATTGATGTGTTTGTTTCATAAGTCTTAGACGGAGCCTGAAGTTATGCCAGGTAACCTTCGAAACGCTTTTGCTTTGCATAAGCGGAAGTAGATAAACGCTGCTTCAGTCCATCTCCGTGAGCTTGTGAATACGGCCACTTCATTTGCATTTTTACCCCAGTACATGTATCAAGTTCAGATTTGATTGTTGATAGTGGACAACGATCAGACACTTGAAAGGCTGAAATCATTCACTTGGCGACTCTAAATCAGTTTTGAGATCAGATCCAAAGACTCCACTGGAGGATGATCCCGGCCAGCAAAAACATGAAAGGACAACATGGACAGACCAGGTATTCAAGTTGGAATTTCATCCAAGACATTTTGTTCTTTGTCATAAATTATTTCTTCTCTTTTCCCAAGAATGTCAAGAAGGCTTTGCAAAGTATACTGTACTTGAGAAGAGATCCTCGGCCTGCATTTGATTCCTTCCCTTTGAAGATTGTGAATACCAAAGATTTGCATGCCTTTGAGCGTGATCACGATCCTTTTTCCGAATTTTGTGATGACCATCTTCAAATTGATGAATCTCAAAAGACCAAGACCGATTCTATACCTGCTGTACATATCCCTACACCTTGTAAAATTCCAGATCGGTATAAACCTCTTGTTTTACCTTCTGTTCTTCATGCTTTCCCCAAAAATTATGATCTATACTTGCCGAGGTTTGACGGTGAATGTAAGAATGTCAATGCCGAGCAACATGCGCAGAATTTTGAGAATTTTCTCGATCTTTTTGAAGTTGATGAAGAGGATGTTAGTATAAGGCTTTTTGCTCTTTCTTTGCAAGCTAAAGTGAAGAGTTGGTTCAAAGCCCTGCCTGATGCGAGCATCTCAGATTTCCAGCAGTTCGTCAAAGTTTTTCTCGACAGGTGGATGATCGGGCAGAACCTTTTCTTGATTGTAGAAGAGTATAACCAGCTGAAAAGATTGCCTGGGGAGACAGTACAACAGTTTTCAGCCAGATTTCACCAAGTTTATTATTCAATGCCAGTTGATATAAGGCCTACTACTAGATCTGCTCTCTTGCACTACCCGGGTGCCTTTGATCCGAAGATGGAGTTTCAACTGAGAGAAAGGGATATTGCAACACTTCACGAGATGCAAAACAATGCAGTAAACATAGAGGCGCATCTGCTGATCCGACGGGCAAGGTTGAAGGAAGAAGAGATGAAAAACATAGATTCGGCTGAATCAACATCTCTAGAGGTGAAGCTTGACATTTTGGTAAGTACAGTGGAAAAGATGATGGACAAGATCACCACAAGGAATCATTATGATGTTCATGGCTCACTGATTGAAGAAGAACAAATGGCCGCTCCAAAACATTTTGTTTCTTATCCTAGTTGTCATAGATCTGATAATGATTGTTTTGTAGATCACCTTGGCGAAGAAAGAACTGTTGATATGACCTACATGCTTTATGATATGTTTTATACCGATGATTTGCCTCAGTTTGATCAGTATGACGATAATTATGTTCTCCAAACAAAAGCTAATCTTGCAGACAAATCAGCAGCTAGTTTGTGGGAGGAAAAAGTTCATTTTCAGCAGCTTGAATACAATGTTCAGCCATCACATATCAGCTATGACATCGATGAGGAAAGTGCATCAAAGTTTGAAGTAAGTGAAGGATCTTTACCTTTTTGTTTTGATTCATGTCAGTTCATTAGAGACAACTTCCATGAACATAGAAATCAGCTGTCAACAAGTCTTGATCTAGACCATCTTGAAGGCAATAAAAACCTTGTTCCAGACTTTTCATATTCAGATTTGCAGCCCCCAAATGCCATTGGTTGTCAAGTTGCAGATGAAGGCATGGAAGCTGACATATTTGATCAAATTATACAAGAAGGTTCCCTACCTTTCTGTTTTGAATCATTTCAGTATTTGAAGGGAAATTTGCATAGTCCATCTTCAGTGAAGAATGAGCAGCATGTAGGCAATCATGCAATCACAATGGAACCAATAGAAATGGGATTGCAGCAGTCTTTTCAAGTTTTTCATGATCCAATAGCTGATGTTTTGGATGAGGTTTGCAGTCAAAGTCTTTCTCCATTGACTACATGTGAGCTTGAAACGTGTATTGATACAAATTTGATCTGGCAGCCGGTTTCTTTGTCATTTTTAGCAGAGGTCTCATCACAAGGCTCAGATCAAAGTTTGCATTCATGGTATGAGGAAATGAGAAGTAATCCATTAGATGAGCTAAGTTCCATTGTGCTTGAATTTCAAGATCCTTATGCAGTGTTTTTGGAGGTGGATAAAGAATTCATATCATTCAACGAATCTGTTTCTAAGTTGTCATGGGAGTTGCCTTTCAGTAGTTCTCTCTTGTTATTCATAAGCGAGAACTTGTGGAGAATTCAACCAGCAGACAGAATACTTACTTGGTTGCATTGGTTGTTTCATTTCACTTGATCAGGTGATGAATGAAACTGTTAGAGTAGGTTTTGATGAATAAGCTCCCCTTTGAGCATCATTTTCAGTTGGTCGGTTGTGTTTAAGTATTGAGTCAGTTTTTAGTTGAGTGAGAGCCAATTTGTGTTATCAAGTCATCAGTTTTCAGTCATGCATTGCAGCTTGAGTTTTTGACTCCATTGCCCAATGGTTGAAAACACTGGTCTGCTCTCCCAGAGGTCTAAGGTTCTTGGTACCTCCAAGGAGCTACCATCCCCATTGGAGCCAATGTTAGAGTCGGTCTAGTAGCCCTCCATCAGCGATCAAAGCTCTTTGCATTTGCATAGGTAGGTGTCTCATCAGTGTCTTGCATTCCATTAGGCATGCCATAACCCTGATGGAGGAGCTGGTGTCTTTGTCCCCCTCTTGGCATTGCTGGATCAAAGTTGTTTCAGTCCTTAAACTCTTTTAAAGCTTACTTGTCTTGTCTTGAAGTCAAAATTCTAGGTCTAGGGTTTTGGTCAAGTTTGTCTTCAAGGTCATGTCTCTGAAGGTCAATAAGTGCCCAGCAAGCCAGAGGGATGATTTTCAAAGTGTTTCTTCGAAAATTTCTATCTTGTACAGTTAAATTTCACCTTGGATTTAAAAACCCTGTTTTTAAAGCCAAGGTCATTTTTCAAAATTTTGTAAAAAGTGATGAAATTTCAAAAAGCTTCCAAGGACAGCATGTAACCCTGGCTCCCTTGCCAAGATCTCTCAGATGATATCCCTGCAAAAAGTATCGAGCGAAAGCATTAAATGAGTCAATTTCAGGACAAAGGAAACCAAAATGGTCAATTTTATAAAGTGTCAAAGAAAAACATTATAAAGTGGGTTTGGGCATGAAATTATTTCAAATCAAAGTTATAAAAGCCCAATCTCCCTCCATTTACCCTCATTGTGCATCTAACTCACTTGCAAGAGAGATTGGGCGAGGGTTGGAGCGAAATTGTGAGCAGACCAGGCGCGCGACCCGTTGAACCAGGCGCGCGACCCGTCAGAGGCGCGCGACCCGTTGAGAGCCCTCCGCCAGTGCAAAATTATAACGGGCGCGACCCGTTGGGTGAGGCGCGCGACCCGTCAGCGCCCTCTTTGTAAAACTGCCTGCAAATTCACCAAGGAGCCACAAATCGCCAAACTTCGTAAGGTAGGCCCTCAATCTTAAACAATTCTTGCTTGCCATGGTTAAAGGAAATCATGATTGCATTCTCAAAGGCCTTCATTTGCAAATGAAAAGCTCCACTTTGCTTTGGTTTAAAGTTGTAAAATGGCTTGGGTTTATATGCTGTTTTAAGGTATCCCCTTGTTATCATTTTCTCCCCATTTCCCATTTCTTATTCCTTGTCATTCCATGTAAATTTCCTTTCCAAATTTGTGAAAGAAACCTAAACTCTACCCCTTTTCCCTAAGAAATAAAAATCAAACCCTAACCCTACCTCTCATAATATCTATGTAAATAAATTTATATAATGATGTATATGCAATGATTTTGAAATGATTTTCCCCTAAATCCCTGTTTCATTATTATTCCCAATTTCCCTTTAAAACATCCCTTCCCTAACATTCCCCTCGTGCTCCTTGTCCCCTTGAAACAGCATATAAATCAGCATTTTACAAGGTAGAAACAACAGTATATTTTGGCCACTCTGCTCCTTAAACAATGTCAGAAACCGAAACCTATGAGCAGAGTGATGACCAGGCATCAGCTTCAGAGATTGAGGTACAGAGGAGGCCTCATAAGGGTGGAAAGGGCGGTCATCATTGGCGAGAGGAGCCCACCTCTTTGACAGATTTACAAGCTTGTCCTATGGCAGTCTCATGTTTCCAGTACATGTCTTGCTATGAGTTTTGCGAGAGGATCTCTCGGATTCAGCACCACAGAGAGTTGGCTCGCCTATTTGTTTTACACTTTCATGATGGACATGTCAACCTTGCCGGGGTGGACTTTACATTGACACCCGAGATGATTGCACAGGCCACAGGGATACCTAATGTCGGAGAGGTATGGAATAAGCGCAAGGTGTTGGACAGTGTTCATTTTGAGCCTTTCGTTAGACCAACACTCATGAGACACTTGACAGGAGTGTTTCCCTTCAGATTTCTCAGGAGTGAGTATGCTCCCATGATGAGGCTCATCATGCTCTATTTTACCTGTGAGGGCAGATTTTCACAGGTATATTCGTACCATATTCGCCTATTGATGCACTTCACACGGGTACGGATGATGAACATCCCTGTTTTCTTCTATCAGAACATTGAGAGGATGGTGTCCATGATGCAAAGGAAGAGCCCTGCATAGCAGTATAGGAGCCTTTAACATTATGGTTTGATTCAGCTTGTGGTGTTACATCAGTTGGCTCAGCAGGGCATCTCATGGGAGGAGTTCATCTCTCGTGAGCTTTTCACAGCACCACCACCGCCACATCCTGAGGTTATTCATGAGGAGGGAGGACCATCACAGCAGCATGACATCCCCGTCACTAGACATGTCAGCTCCTTACCTTTGGTTACTTATCAGAGAGGCCAGAGGGCCTTATTTGCAGCAGCTCGGCGAGTACTTTCTCCACAGCATGTGGAAGGGGTCTCGCCTTCTTCATCAGCTCAGCGAGTGTTATCTCCACAGCAGGTGGAAGGGGCCTCGCTTTCTTCAGCAGCACAGGCAGCACAGAGGGGCAAGCAGCCCAAGATTGATGAGGGGCCATCAGGTGTTCCAGCTATCGAGCTTATTGATCTTGATGTCAGTTCTCCTAGCCTAGAGTCGAAGGAGATCATTCAGCACCTTAGAGCTGAAAATGATGCATTGCAGAGGAGATTAGAGGGGGCACAATGGACAATCTCATATCTAGAGCAACGCAACAAACAGTTGGAGGATGAGCAAGCTCTTGATGAGTTGTGGAGGATCCGTAGTGACCGCAACTTGAATCGAAGAAGACCCGGTGATCCATTGCCCGTTGAGAGGTTGTTGGCTAAGGCCAACCAAGATAAAAAATTGTTGAGAAACATGAAGAACCATTATTGGGCGAGAATGCACGTGTGCAAGGAAAAGATGAAGATGTTCCAAAGGCGGTTGGCCAAGGCACAAAAAAGGAGAAAGAGGCCCGATCCCCTCCATATCTTGGCCGAGGCCTCACTGAAGGACCAAGGCACTAAATAGCCTAGCCACAGCACAAATCCCAAGAAATTTTGAGCATTTTTGGTAAATTTTGGTTTTTTCAGGCAATTTACAGGTTTTCTCCATTAACGGGTCTCACCCCCCGCGCGACCCTTCATCCTGGCAACTCCATTTTGCAAAAACTCAGCATTTCCAGATTTGTCATGAGAAGTTACATATGCTCATCCATGGCCAAGAGATTTTATGAAGTTTTGGGCCTCCAGAAAGTCAAAAAACAAGCAAAAAATGACTTTCTGCCACATTTTTGAGACACAGAAAGCAGTCTTGGGAGATTGCAATTTTGGAGGGGCAAATGACCACCAAATTCAGAAATTCCAGTTGGGTTGGAAAGTAGACTCACAGACCTTTCCAACAAGCCTACTCTTGCTCAATTTGGACACCTAGAAGTGCCCCAAAAGTGGTCCCAAAGGCGCGCAACCTGTCAGGCAGAGGCACGCGACCCGTCAGGGAAATTTCTCCAAATTTCAGTGTACAGCTCAGAAAAACGCAGTTTGACCCGTTTGACTTTTTGGGGTGGATTATTATCCTCTTTGATGTAATTAATGTACTTTTATGACACTTTTACACTTATGTACCTCTTCTAGAAGATTCATTCATGAAATAGGTGAAAATTAAATGAATGAATTGGTTTCCTAGTTTATAGAGGCAAGTTGTTTTGACTGCCTAGTTTTCAGTGCTTAGTTTAGAAGTGGTTGAAACAACTCCTATGATAGTGAGCTCGACCCATGGAGGCAAGGAAAGAGGTTAGATGACCTATATTATGTATTTTCTTAGTCATTTTCAGAGGTTGGAAGGTTGGACTCTTGAGGGATTCTTGTGGTTACATGTATTGATGGTGTGTTTCTCTGTGTACTTGTAAGTGTGTTATGTGAATCATTTCCTTACTTTTCCTTCTGCACAAAAAATGAAGTGTTAAAGTAGAATTCATGACTGTCATGCTCTGCTTTTAAGTTTGTTTAATTTCAATGTTTTCTGTTGTTTAAGGAGAATTCAAAGTTATTGTTTGCTCTCCTTAGCTCCTCACCTGTCTTTCTCATCCATTCACCTCAATCTAAGGCATCAATACTGTATCCTATCTCGCCCCAAAGAACCCCCTGCAGAAACTGTGTCCTATCCCCGCACCCAAAATTGCCACTCCTCAATTTGCCACCAAAAACCCTAAAAATTCCAAATCAACCCTTTTGATCAGTTTACTAGCCTAAAATCAGTGTTACCCTATTGGTTATCTCACCCATTGAAGATCTTTATCGAGATAGACCGGAGAGAGCCCTCTCCCGCCCCGTAGGGCTAGCTACGAGGCTAAGTGGGTTGATGTTGCCTTGAGGTTTACCTTTCTGAGCCTGAGGTGAAATTTCAAGCGCTAACAAGTCCATAATGTCAAATTCTTCGGGCTTGACTTTCTTTGGGCCTCCTTCAGCGATGTTGGCTTGATCTCTTTCTCTTTTCTAGTTTCTTGGATTGTCGAGACAATCACTCTTATAGTGACCCTTCTTATGACATTGATAGCATTCTACCTTAGACATGTCAACTTTTTTCCTTGGTCCTTTTGATTTCTTTCCTTTATGTTGAGCAATGTAGGCATTTCATACTCCTTTAGGATTGGTAGATAATGAGATCCTTAATTCTTCCTGATTGCAAGCAGTCCATAGTTCTTCAAAAGTGGGATCTACCTTCCAACTGTTAAGTCCCATAGAAAATGCACCCCAAGTAGGTGACAATCCTAATAGGGTGGTGACCACGAGTTCTTTGTTTGAAACAATTTCATCAATGGCAAAAAGATCATCCTCAATTCTTGCTATCTTCACAAAGAAAGAGGCCATTCTGTCTTCTTTAGTCATCTTTTTAGTTCTCAACTCATTCTTAAAACTTGCTACTTGACCAATGTTTTTAATAGTGAATAGCATTAACAAGGCTTCATACATTTCCTGAGCATGATCGATGTTGGCTATGAATAGGACAAGATTGTCCTTTATTCCTTCTACCATTAAAGTCATGGCCACCAATTCTAGTTCCCTCAATTTCACTTTGTCAGCATCACTGGAGTCTTCTGTAGGCTTCTTTACTTTTCCTTTGACCATGTCTAGTACCTTGTTCTTTTCAAGGATGAGGTCAATCCTCTTCTTCCAGCACCTGTAGAATTGAGGCTCCTCCAAGTTTGTTCTCTCCCTTGATTGTGTTAGACATCTTCCTTAATTATAGTAGATTTATTCCCTTAGATAATCCTTTTGAATGGTTCCTTGATCAAGTGCTTGTGACTGCCTTTTTCTTCTTTCTTCACCAAAGCTTGGATACCATGTTAAAAAATTGGAAAGGCAGAAATATTTTCTTATACTTGATAACTACTTGTGATGTTCATGATTTGTTATTAAGATTCTTTATATCTTTTTTCTTTAGTTCATCGAGCAATATCACATAAAAAAATGGACACCAAATGTAGGCACTATGCTAGAGCGAAACCCCCTAGAAGGGGAAACCTAGTCAACAAAATTCTTCATTTCAATAGTATTTTTGAGACTCTTCACCCTAGACAAAGACTAGACCTTCCCTACACACCAAGTCAGCCTCCTAGATCTTCAACCTCTTTCCAGCAACTTCGACTAGGCAGGAACTTCTTGCATCAGTGAAACTTGGAAGACCTTCATCTCCCAATCTAGGGCACGAAAGAGAGAGAAAGGCACCAAAATTTCAATTTTCTTCTTCTCCTTAGACTCCACCCAACTCACACTTCTTTTGGCTTCCCAGCTTCAGACTTCACACTACCCAACTTTCTTAGAGATATCAAATTTGTGTGAGATGAAGTGCTCCAAATGAATTCAACTTGCTTGTATTTATAAGCTTCATGTGAGGTCGAATTAGTGTCTTTAGGCCGACTTGATCTTTTCTAGGCCGACGTGGTGTGGAGGATACATAAATTATATTTGACTCAATACTTAACTTTTTTACATGATTCAAAAGCCCAAGAAGGGTCTCTATAAAAGTACAATGACTCTATTAACTCAAAAGAAATCATAGAAGTTCTCAATGGAGACTTTGACCTAAAACATGGTGACCCAAGCATGAAACCCATGCTTTAATAAGTCACAATAATAATAATAATTTTCTTTATTCTTGACGAGTACAATACAAGATGACTCAAATATATTAAATAAAGACAAAACCTAGTTACATTTTCCAATACAAAGGAGTGGGTCTAAAGTTCATACCTAATGAACCAAGTAAAAGTGAAGCAAAACCAAGTTGAAGTAGCTTTATGTGGAAGGGTTTTGGCACATTTTTTTCAAGGGTTTTTAGCATTGCTTTTGGGAAGGTTTTCTAATTTTTTAAGGTCTATTTTTCAGGGTAAATATAGGTTTCTTTGAATGCCAAGTAGGTCAAGTTCAACTGAGGAGAAGGTCAAGCTTTAGGCTTGTCTTCATGGCCAAATTACATCCTTGTAGAGGCCAAGTTTCAGTTCTATCTTAAGGCCGAGTTGCAATTACATCCCTTGGTCACATCCAATCAACAACCATTCTCTTCAAATGTTTTGTTAAGAGATCACATCATTTAATTACATTATTGACATATTATTATTAATCATTGATTTAAAAATATTTTCACTTTATATGATAATACACTTAATTCGTAAGTCTTAAAATGTGGTAACAAAGGCTTACTCCATCTTAGCCAAGGAAAAATGAAGGATGAAAATTTATCTTAATGTTTAAAAACCTATGTGAATCTTACTAGCCCCTAATATACAATATCTTACTAGCCCCTAATATGAAAATTGTATAATGTTATCGATATTTTTGTAAAAACATTTAAATTTTTAATTATTTTATAGTATTTATAAAATTATGGTGATTTCTAAGGTCAACTAATTTTATACTATAAAATTTAGGTAAATCACCTTTTTTTTTAGACATGGAAAAATAGCCTGCCTAAATATATTATCCCCCTAAATTTTTACCTAATCCTAGCTTCATTTGGTTAGAAACCAATCCTTCACCCCTTCAAGGCATCAAACAATTCACTTTAAGCAATCATTCCATCTACTCGAAACTACTATTATTGACAATACAAAAACTGGGGAAAATTTTATCATGTATGTAAACCCTTGTGACCAATATTGACTCCAAATAATTTTAATATCCATACTGTTGTTGAGAATGCAATACCAATACCACATAACAAACAATGAACCACTACTAATTTTCATTGTCAATTGTTTCTAAAGGACATATTTGAAAGAATGTGAATCACTTTAAACCAAAACATTAAACTACTTAAGTATAATGTCCCTTATCCCTTAGGTATATAAGACATGAGAAACAATGCCCAAATGTAAAGTACTTCACATTGAGAAAAATCAATTAACATCAATTAAATAATGTGAAATTATGTTAAAAAAACATGTAACTTAAATTGTTATATTATATATACATTATGATGGTCATATAACAAAACCTTTATGGGAGTGCTATTTTAAGATTCCTTATGATAGTCTTCAAAATGATTTCAAATAATTACTCCATAAAACCTATTCTTCGAAGAATGGTGATGGAGTTATTTAATAATATTGAGATAATGTTTCTTTGGAAGATAAAAGACCAATTTTAGGCTATCTATTGCTATGTCAGACAAACATTTTCAACTATCGAGAAATTGAATAATAATATAATAATATAATTTTAAAGTCAACGCCAAGCCAAAGAGTAAGCTGGTGAACAAGACCCCTTGTTTGTGCGACTACATACCCCCTTCACACAATGATTTCACTACTAAAGTTTATAGAGGTGTACACATTCTACCACCTCACCCTTACTGAGTTTTTGTTGGGTCTTCTATTCTGGTAATTACTTCAAACGAGTAGCTCTTTTTCACATTCTTATCCACTATTTCATCATTAAGCAATTACACAATGGACATCAACAACACAACATTAATGACAGTAGGATCATGAAAAGACGACCAAGCAAAGAACACAAGTTTACCTTGGGAAAACACACATGGGGGAAAACCTAACAACCTTTCTCCTTAGAGAAATCATCAAGTTCAACAGAGATACATCAGTGAAATACAAGGTCAAACAGACCAACACTATAACTAGGTCAAACCTGGACCATATGCCTCCTAGTCAAGTCAACCATTTGCTCCAAATGATTTCAATCTAGTCTACTTGCTAGGGCAAAGCTTCGACCTCCATAAACTTGGTCCTGCAACATAGTTATATCTCAGAAATTCATCCCTTTTATTCACATATGCTACCACAAAGATTCAATCCTTCATTAGAAAAATTTGGTCCTCTACTTGAGATTGAAATTCATCCTTTAACAAATCTTGAACTCATCCTTCTTCCTTGTCTCCTTCGCATGGCTTAACATAAGATTATGCCTCAAAAGATTTGGTCTAGGTTCTTCATCAAAGATTAATCCTTTTCCCAATCAAAAGAGTGCCTCAGACTAATCCTTTCACTTGCCTCAATAATCATGAATTAACTTGCATGGCTTAACATAAGATTATGCCTCAGAAGATTTGGTCTAGGTTCTTCATCAAAGATTAATCCTTTTCCCAATCAAAATATTGCCTTAGACTAATCCTTTCACTTGCCTCAATAAGCATGAATTAACTTGAACGAAACATATACAAATTGGTGCTCTTGGAGGAAATCAAGTGCTTTATACATACCTTTGTTGCTTGGCCAAATGTCGGCCATCCTTAATTGGGCTGACTTGTTTATTTTAGAACCAAAAATTCAAATTTTCTTATTTTGGCGAAGGACATGAACACACCTTCAATATTTTTCTTTTGACCATAACATGAAAAGCTTGCTTTACAAAATACATCAATGACCAATAATAATAATTATGAAGAATGACCAGAGCTACAAAAATTTAGCCACCCCACCCCCTCCCGTAGATTTCAACATATAACCTTTTACGAAGAAACAAATATTCTTAACCATTAGACCACTCAAAATCTAGTGTGTATGTGTGTGAGAGAGATATTCATTTATGATACACTTATTACTAATTACACCTTAAGTTCATAATCAATTGTCATGACACATCTTTTCAAATGCTACTAAAAAATGCACCATGATAAAATTGCAACATCATTTTATTATCATCTGTAATTTAATTCAATATTCATATGATTATAACATACACAACATCTATAATTCAATATGGCTAATAACATATTCATTTCAACTTTCATCTCAAACTTAAGTTACTTCACCTGATACTATTATAAACATATAACTTATGATCTAAACAAACATTCTTGTTCATTTCAAAGCTCCCATGCTACAAAGATCTTGTTTTAGGTAGCTCTATGAATAAAGAGGTTTTATCAAGGATTTTGCGAAATTTTGACTCATTATTGAATTTAAACTTACAAAGCATTTACGTTTTCATAGATCAAGTTATAAATAATTACGTGCTAAGGGTTATGATCTTTCTCACATTGTTTCTACATCTTTGTTCATACTCACATAATACAAGCGTCAATTGATTATAGGTCATTATATGTTGCAATGTAAAGCTTGATCACCAAAGTGTAAGCATAGTCCAAAACTAAATGTCCCCATGACATCATTGAAGTCTCTCTCTCTCTCTCTCTCTCTCTCTATATATATATATATATAAGCATTGTCCCGTTGATATGATTATTTGTATTGATAATTTCTACATTATACCTACATCTTTGTTCTTAGTCACATAATACAAGTGACAATTGATTATAGGTCATAAAATGTTGCAATTTAAAGTTTGATCACCAAAGTGTAAGCATAGCCCAAAACTAAATGTCCCCGTGAAATCCTTGTAGCATGCGCATGTGTGTGTGTGTGTGTATACGTGTAAGCATTTTCCCCATGATATAATTATTTTTATTGATAATTTCTTAATATAAGATTCTCAATAGAAGAAAGACTTATCACGACTAAGACTTTAATTTGCAATGGCTAGATTTGGGATTTATTTCATTTTACAAACTCGTCCTTTATGATAAAAAAAGTGCAATGCAACATAATGTAGTCCAATTTGTTTTCCATGTGTTTCTTTAAGATTGAAAACACTCAAGTTATGCAAAAGAATTATGAATAAATGACTAAAAGGTCTTCCTTGGTAGTGACTTTTTTGAACAAAAAGTTATCAACAATATAATTTGCCCCCTTTTAAATTCATCATACCCCTCTCTCGGTCAATGGAATAATTCAATCAAATAAGAAAATTAAGTGATAATTTTAAGATGTGATACACCATGATTTTGGTGAAAGAAGAAAAAATAGTTTAGGGCATGCATTTTGTGTTGTACTTGAACTACCATTTCCATTGTTTTGCTAACTAAACTTCATATGCATTTTGTGTTGTACTTAAACTCCCATTTCCATTGTTTTGCTAACTAAACTCCAAAACAATTTTGACATACATACCAATACTCAATTCATGAATGAGCATGTGTTAATTTTATGTAACAAATTATAAAATATTAAATATCTAAAATATAAAAAAATGCATAGTTTTATAAAGCTGTAACAAAAATATACATCAGTTTTAAAATGACGTGCTATATTTAAGCCAGAAAGAAAACTTACATAGAATTTTGACACATTCACAATATTTTATAATAAACCTCACAACTAATTGATCTCGTAATGTATTAATTGATCATTTTTACACCAACTAAAGCAGCATAATTTATCAACTATTATAAAAATGTTATTTAGTTCATAAATATTTTATATATATATAGATGTAGATGGGGCACCATAATGCATGATGGGTGAATGTCCCCCCAATAGTTTTTTGGGGGATATAAGAAATTTCAGGTCATATGTCGTAACAACAGCCTTTCAATTAACTCTAAAACATGTGTACAAGTTCACTTAATTTTCTTATTACTTTCTTATAATAAAACTATATTTTATTACAAAATAATAAACAACTTGCTTATATTAAATTCCATTTTATATAGAAAAGAATAAGATTAGGAGTAAATTATTATGTAAACGTTTTTCTCCTTTGTAATATAAGATAAACTTGTGTAATTTGGGACCTACTTATCCATATATACAAGCATAACATAGGAACGTAAGCACTTTAATACAACTAAATCATGACCATATATACCTAATCTTTCATGAGCAATGCTTCAATATAAATAGTGATTCAAAGTAATATTATAAAAGATGTAAATACCATTCATTGATATAAACCATATAAAAAAATAAAAATAAAATATCAACCATATAAAAAAAAAAAAAAAAAAGATCCATTCACAGGCCAAAAACTACATTTGTTAAACACAATTCCATATAGAAAGGCCTTGCAAAAGCTCAATCTAAATACACAACAAAATTTCGCTTGGGACAAAGAATGATGCTTAACGCTTACGTTATAAAAGGTGATATTAAACAAAATTGCACTTTATAATACGAATGATGCTTAACACTCAAAAGCCGCTATTATTTCCCTCACATTTGAGAAACTGAACTGTTGCCACTATTCCCAAAAATAATAAATTACAAACAAAATATTGGAAACAAAGTTTGTATTTACATCAAGCGCCAACGATATCATCTTCACTTGAATCACTGCAAACCCATATTCAAATAAATGTTAGCAACTTTTCCTCGAAATATGAGAATGAATTTTCTAAGAACACAACTCTTACAAGTCCAGTTTGTATTAAATAACCCATATTCAAATAAATGTTAGCAACTTTTCCTCGAAATATGAGAATGAATTTTCTAAGAACACAACTCTTACAAGTCCAGTTTGTATTAAATTTTTATTCCATAATAATATGGATCATTATACTAACAGAACCCTCAATATATTTAAATTATTAATTTCATTTTCTACTTATATATTTATTTATAATAATATCTATTATTATATCAGTTCAATAAAATAGGATGAGTTGAGATAATGTTATTAATATCATTTTATAAGATGAGATAACATGTTTTTATTAAGCATGTAAACAACCGACAGTATATGAAATAAAAAATTGTTAGATAATTCCTAAATGCTAAAAGTAGAAAAATTGAAAATGAAACTACTGGACAAGAAATAAAATGCATAACATACTGTTTACATTTGATTTTCGGATAGCATGTGGTTTTTACCAACATAATAGGATTGGTTGTTTCGATCCCTTGTGCTTGTTAACAGATATATTTTCGTGGATAAATTTTATTATTTATTTATTTCCTTGAGATTCCCATTGAAATATTCAGTGCTGGAACGTGTATTCTGCGTTGACTGTTTTCTTTTTTGCTCTCTTTTCTATACTGTAAGAGTGATTTTTTCTTGCAGTCATTTATTACAAAGCAATATAGTTGTTTCAAAGGTTAGAAACAGGCCAGTGAAACTTAGAATTACCACCTGTAGGCAGTAACTAAACAAACGGTTCACTGATGAAGCATCCATGGAGTGACCTTGAAGGAAGTTGCTTGGGTATCATGAAGAGCTTTGAAGACTCTCAGTGATTCATAAAGTTGTCATTGATGAGCTAAGCAAGGGCATAGTTGAAGGCGAACTTGAAGATATTGTCAGGACTTGTCGCAGAAGGCATTGAGGAAGTCTTGAAGAACCATTGAACTTATCTTGAAGTATTGAAGCATAGGGTTGGCGCCCTAGAAGATAGGAGTTCTCAAAGAGGTCAGGTTGGAGCTTGTGCTAGTGGAGAGGGTTGGAGCCTCATAAAAACAATGTTGGGAGCCTTGTGGAAGATAGGGTTGGAGCCTCGTGAAATCCAAGTTGGTGCTTGGCAAAGTACAGGTTGGAGCCTGGTGATTGAAAGATTGGTGCCTTCATCTAGGATTGGATCCTATGTTGCACGAGTTTTCGGTACACGGGTACTTCAAGTACGAGGGAACAAGTATCCAACACGGCTAGAAGCTTTGCCCAAATTTACAGGAAACATCAAGTTGGGAGTGGCAATAATATAATATATTAAAATTTAATGTATATTAAAAATAAAAATAAAATAATTTATTTATTTCCATCCAAAACTTGCCAATCAAATTCCATCCTGCAGATTCCATCTTGCAACGAAATATGAAAAAATTAGACTTTGAAACACTGCTAGAAAAAATCAAAATATTAATCCATCAACAAATTGCCAATGAAATTCCTTGCTAGCAAAGAAACACGTGAAACTCCCAAACCGAAAAAAAAAAGCTATTATTACTTGATTACTATGTGATTTCATGGAACACTATATTATATTCAACTTCGAAATTCAAGTTCGGAAATTTATAAAATGAAACTGACTAACACGCTACTCTTTCTCTTTTTGACCATCACTGTAATTTCTTGAATCTTCTCATTAAAGCTTCAATATAAACTTCAAGAAAGTAGACTTATTTGCAATTGTTGAACTTCAAGATTTGCAATAGACGTTGCCAAGGAATGACTGGCAATTGTCTATATTTTGTTGAAACCTTTGCTACATCTCCACGCCTTTGTCGCTTTACAAAACCCATGCAGTCCAGTGCCCTGACCTAACATGTATCACTTAGAAAATAAACAAATGGTACCTTCTCAGCTCAAAATAGGTACCCGAAACGTCAAAATATGTCGCAGTGAAGCTCCCAAAAATCTCCAAAGTACCCATTGAAGCACCCGACAATTTTGGAACGTTTTGCTCGAGCGTGGGGTACGTGCTCTCCAATGCCTGGAAGCAGTACCCGTGTACTTGATTTATTGTAAAGAGGAGGATTGGAGTCCTCATTATTTCAAATTGATAAAATTATTTATTCCATATTGTTCATTTTGTGTTCTGTTTATAAGAGATCTAAATTGGTAAAGTAACAATTGTAAAAAAAATATGGATTCCGCCCCACCCCAAGTGTTTCCAATAATTGGTTTCAGAGCTAGTGCCTTCACTTAGAGCCTAACAGCTTGAAGGTAGATCCTTAGAACACAAATGGCAAAGTCAAGGAAGAAGGCTTGCAAACCCGTTAAAGGTGTCATGTTAGGGTCCAACACTAACCCCTTTATTTACGTAATACGGTCGAGTCATAGTTATAGTTAGTTAAAGTGTCAATAAAGCCCATATGAATAATTGTAACTGGTTGGCCTACATTTAAGAAAGGGACCACAGTTAGTTGTAAATGGGCCATGGTATTAGATAGATGGTATTGAGATAACCATGGTAATGACCCATGGTATTGTATGTATGAATCCTATATAAATGATAGAGACTGCCCATGGAGAAATATCGAGTCTTATTTTGTAATACAAATCTGCTCTGCTAGAGGTTGCCCCCTTGAAGAGGCAAGTGAACAATGCTTTCATCTCTAAATAATAAAATACTTGTTGTTTTTCTCATTTTGTTATGTGTTCTGGGTTGTATTTCTTCGCATCTTTGCTATTATGGAATTTCTCGCAGGACAAGAGCATGACATGTCACCTCCTCAGTGAATAATCAAATTGGGAAAGCTCCATTGTTCAATGGAAGCTTTGAAATATGGAAGGCAGGAATGAAGAATTTCTTAATGACTCAAGGTTTTGAAGTCTGAGATTCAATGATCGCTGGTTGTACAATAGACGATGAAGAATCCAAGAAACATAGTACAATAGAAATAAAAGCAATCTTGAGTGGGCTACCAGATCCTATAAAGGCCAAATTGGAAAAATGTTCATCAACAAAAGATATGTGGGGCAAACTTCAAGCTCTTCACTCAAAAGGAGCATCTCTAATCAAGAAGATGATGGAAAGCAAGAAGGAAATCTTGTGGAAATTTCTAAGTCAAACACATCAAAAATCCCTACTGCATTATCTGGTTTATTATCTCCTACTTGTTCTTTCAATTAAGAAGTTATTTATCAATATAAATACTGAAATAAAAACAAATGAAACCTTAACACATATACAGATCAACAACTGAAATAACTGAGATAACACAAGGGACATCGTTATTTTTGGACAATCATCCCTGGAAAAACCCAATGTGGGAAAACCGATGCAACAGATATAAGGGTTTTATTATTATGCAGTTTTTTTAATACAACTAGGGTGCTAGAAACGACTCACCCTTCAAAGATTTTCCTTGGCAAAAGTACCTTTCTTCGAAGACAGATATTCCAACTAATCAGCAACCGGATGAATAGCCTCATAGTGAAACTACTCCCTTAGCTGGACAGTGAAAGCTACTCTAGGCTACCCTCAAGAACTGCGTCACCCTTTGCGGCTCTGCATCAGCTAACTAGCTCTCAATCTGCCCCATGAAAATTCCTCAACACTACCTCTTTAGCTCAGCATTAGCTCTGCAACCCTCTGCGTCAGCCTCTTGGCCCTCTGCATTCTCTGAGCCTCTCTACTAGATAGGATAGATTGATTGGATCAGGGATATTGGTAGAGGAGGAGTAGCCGAAACTACCAGATAGATTCATTGATCGGGAAAGCCAGGAGCGATAGCGAATGGATGGGTTGAGTTCTTGGACGTAGAGGTAACCTTTGTTCTTTCGATACTCGATCAAAGACCTATTTATATTGATCATCAACTCAATCCATCAACGACTAGCTCTATTCTTGGAAAAACATGTACTGGATATGCATCCCCCCCGATCTGGGATTGGAATTGCTCTCGACAATTACATTATGGCTCTGCCCTTCTGACTATTCTCATCGGCAATTGGCTCTACCCACATATGTTTATGATTAGCTATCGGCTATGATCTTATTCAAATGGTCAAAACGTCGCTGCTTGCCCTCCCTTTGCTCACGTATCCCTCCACTCTATTCCTCATATACCCCTATCATATAAGCAACAGGCCCTTTCCCATCTGTTCAACCGTTGGACATCATTGTGCATCCAATGGCCTCCCATGCTTTCGTTCCTCCAATCTAGTATTAATATCAACATTTTCCTTTGAAAAGATTGGAGTTTCTTTCTTGCTGGTATGATGGCTAGGTTCGCTGGTAAGGTCTCCATGGCAATATATCCTAGTCTAGTCCTCCTTCATGTTCGTGGTTCAACCCTTATCAAGAGAGGCGAGTCAAATTGGATGGACAGGTTGCGCTGGCTTCCTCATCCTCTACGTCAATCCTGACTGCCTTTGCATCAGCCTTCCAAGGCTCTGCATTGTCTTTTCGACACTCTCTCTGCCTCTCTGCTATGTATTCTTGGCCTTCTGCCGAACTGCCCATCACTGCAACAGATCACTAACTCGATTTCTCAGCAAACCCCGCCCCAGAAAATTGAATTCTTGATCAACTTGGTGTGTCTCCAGCTGACCCTCAAGCCTCCTCTTATACTTTTCCTGTTGAGTCTTCAACGGTCGAGATTAAGTCCCTAATCAACGACTAAGATTAGATTTGGCTTGATCCTCATTATTTAGAACTTTCTCACTCATATTATATTAATACACATTAATATTTTAATTTTCTTAAGTTTAGACTTAGGGTCTCATTAAAAATATTAATTATTTTAATATCTCTCCATCCGGGTGGAATTTCCCCAAACGATTTCTGGGTCTTGGAGATCTCATGTGCCTTAGCCTCTCCACCAATTTTCATGGCTGGAGCACATCCGATGCTACAAAAATCAACAAATCCAGAACCCATTAAGGAAGCTGAAGATAATGGCAAAGAGCATCAAGATGAACCAAAGAAAACAAATGAAAGCAAAAATAAAGGGACTAGCTATATGAAGGAAGATGATGATGAAGAAATTCTTGAAGTAGAGGTTTAAATAGATTTTAAGGCAAACTTGTAGCTACCCTAGAAGAGAAGCAGTTTGAAAAACGAAAATAAGGAGCTCAAAAAGCAAGCGCAAGATGGTGACCATGACCTTCACAAGACAAGGAAGGAAGTTGACATTTTCAAGCTTCAAGTATAAGAAAGACATGAGCAGCTCATCAAGCTAAAGGAGGAATTGCATCAAAACAATAAAAAGGCATCATGAAGAAGTCATATCCATGACAAATCAGTTGGATAAAGCAAAGAAAAGGGAAGACATTTTGTCAAGTCAACTTGAACAAGGACATGAGGACTTGAACAAACTTGAAGCAAATATTGGTCAATACAAGGAAAAGGTCTCCTCCCTTAAATCTCAACTGGAAGAAGCAAAGAAACAAGCACAAGGAGCTGAAAGGGTGATGGAAGTTTTGGCCCTCCTGGAAGGACAAGTTGATGAAGCAGAAAAGGAAAGAAATACCATGACATGCCAACTAGAAGAAAAGGATGAAGAGATCTTCAAATTAAAATCAGATATCACCTCTCTCAAGGCCGAAACATGTGAAGCAACAAGGATGAAGGAAGAAATGGAGATTAGTCTAGCAAAGAAGGATGAAGAATGCAAGATGATGAAAGAAGAAATTGATCTCCTAAGGAAAGAAGTTGATCATCTGAACAAGAGTCTAAAGAGCTCTCAAACCCTAGATGACATCCCAAGTCATCAAATATCTCCCCTTGATAAATCAAGTCTTCGTTATGCAAGTGAACCCTCAAACATAAATGATGCAAACCCTAATACATCAAACAACAAGGATGTGGAGAAGCTTGGAAGGAATATTGATGCCCCCGGTTCTAGCAAAAGCAAGGAGAAGAGTCAAGATGACATTGGAAGAAACCCTACTCCAAGAAGATACGCAGATAATGTCAAGAATGAAAAGAGCAATGGATATCATCAAAGGATCACAACGCAAAAAGCCTTTAGAGGTACATCAAGACAAGCTCCATCCTCCAAGTACAAAAGTATATTTTTTGCTTATTGCTATTCTTGTACAAATTTTGGACACACGGCAAAGGATTGTAGGGCATACCACAAGGTCAAATTTAATGGTCCCCATCAGTCTCCTAGAAGCAGCTTTGCAAGAAGAATTCATGTTTCCTCATTGATGAACGAGATGGAATGCTTCAAATGCCATAACATTGGACATATGGCTCGTGATTGTAACTTTACTTGGGTTCCTAAACAAGCTAAAAACATGACTACCAAGCAAGAAAAGAAAGTTACCCAAGTTTGGAGAAGAAAGCAAATTGGATAAGAAAGCCTCTTGAACACTCAAGGTATCAACTCATGTTGTTGATCTGATGAGTACATCTTTGGCATATATATTCCAAGTTTTTGATGATAAGATTTTTCCAAAAGGAGATTATGCATATTGTTAGAGGGAGCTTGAGACAATATGACTATTCTTACAAGATGCTTCCTTGATAAGCCCTGGGAAACTCATGACAAGTCATACATGGACAATCATACACGTAGATATAACTCTTGATTGTCTCTCCGAAATGGTTTGACTAGTTGCATAAAGACACCATCTACTTTCATCCACTTCCATGAAAGCATGCAAAGGCTTAGGGGGGCCAAGTCCATTAAAGAAAAGCATGATGACAAGGGGAGCAATATGACAAGAAGAAGCATGATAGGGGGAGCAAATGTTGAAAGGGCAAGAATATTGCCATCAATGACAAAGGGGGAGAAAATGTTGAAAGGGCGAGAATATTGCCATCAATGGCAAAGGGGGAGATAGTTGGACAAAGTTGTCATTGATGTCAATACAATGATGCCATTATTGAAGATGATGGGAACCTAAGTGCCAAATTCATGTTGCCCTAACCCTAAGATGTACTTGTGCAAAGTTGCAAACCCTAGGTGAACAAACCTTAGATCCTAAGTGCATGAATGGAACCCTAGGTCATGAAGTATATGCCAATGAAGATATTGGTGCAAAACCCTAAGTACACATTTATGCCCTAGATATTTAATAAATTCCCTAAGCTCTAGAAGATGCCTTAGCCCTAACATATTGATGCAAGTCCTAAACCTAATACTTATGATGTCATAAAGCCAATACATGAATGGAAGCCTATGCGTATAGAACCCTAAGCCTATGAAGAAGACCTTCACATACATGAATGAAACCTTATCCTTTGTTGATACAAACTCTAGGAACCCTAGTACTATGTCCTAAGAAAAAAGCTCTAGCATGAATCTTGAATCAAGGAATGGTCAAATATCTAGTTAAGGTACTGTAATAATATTACAAATACTGTCTATTGATTTGGGGTAGCATCGAATGTGCTCTAGCCATGAAAATTGGTGGAGAGGCTAAAACACATGAGATCTCCAAGACCCAGAAAGGGTTTGGGCAGATTCTAACCGGTTTGGGAGATATTAAAATAATTAATATTTTTAATGGAGTTCCTAAGTCTAAACTTGGGAAAAATAAAATATTAATGGGTATTAACATAAAACTGGGTTAGAATGGTCCAAAAGTCATCGATCAAGCCAAATCTAATCTTAGTCATTGATTAGAGATTTAATCCTGGTCGTTGATGGGCAAACGGGAAAAGTATAAGAGGAGGCTTGAGGGTCAGTTGGAGAACACACCAAGAGAGATCAAGAATTCTATTTTCTGGGGCAGGGTTTGCTGAGGAAATCGAATGAGTGATCTGAGTTGCAGCTGAGGGGCAGTGAATACATAGTAGAGAGGTTGAGTTAGTACCCAGAGGATCATCGCAGAGCCGGGAAAGGTTGACACAAAACCAGCTAGAAGCTACGCAAAGCCAGCCAGTGGCCACGCAGAGGCAACCAAGAGTTGTGCAAAGCCAGAGAGGGCTAGCGTGTGAGACATAGACGGTTTAGGGGTTGACGCAGAGGCTCCAGAAGCTAACGCAGAGCCAGAGAGGCTAAGGCAGGGCCTAGAGGCAACGCTGGGAGAACTTCGTGGGACAAATTGAGAGCTAGAGAACTGGATAGGGTGACGTGGTCCCTATCAGAGTGACGCAGAGCAGCAGACGCTGCACTGTTGTTGTGGGATTGTTCATCCGGTGATTTAGCCAGAATATCTATCTCCAACTGAGAGGTACTACTTCTGAGGGCATTCTCTATTGGATGAGCCATTTCTGGCACCTAGGTTGTATTCTAAAATTGCATAATAATAAAAACCTCTGAATAGTTGCACTAGCTTTCCCGCATTGGGTTTTTCCGAGGACATTAGTCCAAAAACAACGGTGTCACCTGTGTGCTTGTTTACTTTCAGTTGATGATCTGTATGTGTTGATATTCTACTTGTATTTATTTTCAGTATTTACATGGTAAATAATTTGTTAAGTAATTGAACAAGTAGGAATAAATAAATCAGATAGCACAGGAAGAATTTCTAACAGGTTAAACTTAGAAATTTGAACATGCTATCAGAGCATGGTTGCGGATCACAGGATAACTGAAGGCATCAGCTGAGCAGAGCAGTAGCAACAGAAATAGCTATCCCGAGTGACAGAAGTTGTTCCAGCATAAAACATCAAGGAAGGAGTGACGCAGAGGGCCTGTGTCATCAGTTCGAGCCAGGAGGAGGATCAGTGCAGAGGCAAAGAGGAGCAAACCTGACCTATGCAGTGCCCGATCATCTTTCTCAGTCAAAAAGGATCGATGTTGTGGCTAGGAGGTGTAGATTTTGCCGGTGCCGAGATTGCGCAGAGCCTAGAGGCTTAGTCCTTCAAGTTGCTGAGATATAAGAAGTTGCGGATAATTTGTGGAGTGAAGCTGGTGGGGTACTGTGGTCAGAACAGTACCTAACAGGGCAAGACCAAGGAGGAGGGATTTCCAGAAAGGAAATCGAGACTCAAAGGGAGTCGAATTGAGGACTTCCAGGAGGGAAGTAAAGAGACTCAAAGGAGTCGGAAGAAGAGCAGCAAGATGACAGTGAATGTAAAAATTCTACCACTGCAGCAACTGATTTACTTTTCCTACTTATTTCATCATAATTTATTCATGAAATTACTTCAACAAACATTAAAATAAATATTGCTGCAGATATCACATCATAATACAGAAACAAAAATATGCACACATTGACACAGTTATTTTGGACTAATGTCCTTGGAAAACCCGATGTGCAAAAACCGGTGTAGCAAGGGAGTATTTTATTATCCAACATTTTTCTTGTACGACAGGGTGCCAAACTGGCTTAACCACAGATAGAGAAACTTCCAACACTTTGCTAAACCCTGCATAGGCCCTACTGACCTCTGCTACAGCCTGAAACCCTCTGCGTCATCCTACTAAGGCTCTGCGCAGCCTCTTTGGGCTTTTGCGTCACTTCTGCAGCCTCTACGTGGATGACACAGGCCCTTCTAGCTCTGCGCAGTCTCTGCTGCCTCTCCGTGGCTTCCTCTGGCTCTGTGTCTGCCTCTTCTGCGCTGATCTCCCGTCTCTTTGTTCCATACTTGTTGCCTCTTGATTGCTCTCTAGACCACTGATTCAATTTCTCAGCAAACCCCGCTCCAGAAATTGAACTCACTGGTCTCCCTCAGTGTGTTTTCCAAGTGCCCCTCAAGCCTCCTCTTATACTTTTTCTGTTGAAATCTCAACGGCCGAGAATAAGTCCCTAATCAACGGCTATGATTAGATCTGGCTTGATCCATGTCTTTTGGACCATTCTAACACAAATTCATATTAATACACATTAATATTTTATTTTCCCTAAGTTTAGACTTAAGGACTCCATTAAAAATATTAATAATTATTTTAATATCTCATGATCTGTTTAGAATCTGCCCAATCCCTTTCTGGGTATTGGAGATCTCATGTGCTCCAACCTCTCCACCAAATTTCGGGGCTAGAGCACATCCGATGCTACCCCAAACCAACACTCCCTCTTAGTGAGGACTATGCTCTAGAAATACTCCACTGAGTATTACTTTGATCATCAGGCATCGGTACTTGTGCTGATGCTAGGCTTCCCTGCCCCAACATCCTCTGCACTGTTGCATCCTGTACTGCTGCCCATGGTTCTGTCACTTCCACTACTGCATCTGTATGACAGCTCCCTCTGCATCTGTGCTGCTGCTAGTCCTTTCTCCCAACACGACATCTGCACTACACCTTCCTCTGCATCTGTGCTGATGTTTGTCCTTTCTCCCAACACTGCATCCGCACTGCAACTCCCTCTGCATCTGTGCTGTTGTTGGTCCTTTCTCCCAACATTGCATCTGCACTGCAACTCCCTCTTCATTCGTGCTGCTAACACACTACTTCTAAGAGGGGTTCTTTACCATCCCCATCTTTTCTCTGAAGTAGTCAAATTGACTTTCCAAGGGCCTTGGTGAAGATATCTGCCACTTGTTCCCATGTAGGAGTGTAGCTCAATTGTACAGCTCCACGTTGGACACAATCTCTGGCAAAGTAACACCGGATATCAATATGCTTTGACCTATCATGAAATACTGGATTCTCAGAGAGTTTGATGCAACTCTGATTATCACACATGATCCTAGTCGCCTCCATATTTCTTCTAAATAGTTTTACCAGCAGTTTTCTAAGCCATATGGCCTCACATGAAGCTATGCTTGCTGCCATATATTTTGCCTCAGACGAGCTCAGAGCCATGGACTTCTGTTTCCTATTGCACCAGGAGGTTATTCCTGATCCAATGTTGAAACAGTACCCAAAGGTACTTTTTCGATCCACTAAACTTCCTGCCCAGTCTACATCAGTAAATCCACTCAACCTGATATCCTTCCCCTTGTTGTACAAGAGCCCGTAATCAATTGTTCCCTGTAAATACCTGATAAAGTGCTTGGTTGCTGCCTAGTGAGCCCTCTTTGGTTCCACCATGAACTCACTGAGGGTGTTGACAACATAGCGAATATATGGCCTGGTATTAACTAAATACATCAAGGACCCTATGAGCTGCCGATATAGGGTGGGATCGACATCCTTGTCTTCTGATGCATCAATCTTCTTCCAGTTGGTGATCATTGGCGTAGCCATAGGTCTACAGTCTCCCATCCCAAACCTTTTCAGAATTTTTGTAGCATACCTTCCTTGCCCAAGGAAAATTTCTCCTTTCTGCTGCCAAACTTCCAACCCTAGAAAATAGTGCATTCGTCCCAGATCCTTCATATTGAACTTTGTGGCTAGATTCTTCTTGCAATCTTCAATGAGTCTAGATGATCCTATCAAGAAGAGATCATCCACATATAATACTAAGATAAGTGGCTCGCAATCTACGACCAGATAGTAGAGATTAGGATCCGCGTCACTCTTGACAAACCCCATCTTCTACAAGTAGCCATCTATTCGACCATACCACGCTCTTGGTGCCTGCTTCAGCCCATACAAGGCTTTCTTCAGTCTGCATACATGAGACTTCTTCTCACGAGTTTCAAAGCCCTCTGGTTGTTCAATGTATACTTCTTCTATTACCCCATTCAGAAATGTCATCTTGACATCCATCTGATGGATCTCCCATCCCATCTGGGCTGCAAGAGATATCACGGTCCTAATAGATGTATACCTGGCTACCGAGGCAAAGGTTTCCTCATAGTCAATCCCTTCCTTTTGAGCATACCCCTTAGCCACAAACATGGCCTTGTATTTTTCAATACTGTCGTCCGCAATATATTTGATCTTGTAGATCCATCTTGAACCTAGCACAGATCTGTCTAGATCTGTCTTGAGGCCTTGATACCACCTCCCAGACATCATTTACCATTATGGAGTTATACTCCACCATTGCATCTAGCCAGCCCTGATGTTGAGCTACCTCCTTGAAGCTAGCAGGCTCTCCATCCTGAGTTACTAACGCCTGATACTTGTCTCGCTGTTTTCGCTCCCTTTTACTGTTCCTTGGCTCTCCGATGAAGTTCGCTGCATCACGCAGAATTTGACAAAGTTCCCTGCTGGTTCTTCCTCTGCCAACAGGTGCTTCTGTTTGCTCCTCTTCCTCATCCTGAGAATCTCCCTGATCTGAGGAAGGATTCTTCACTTTCGTTGGTTGAAGAGGCATGACCAACAGATCCTCTTTCGACTGCTCCTTGGAAGGCATTTCGTGAGATCTTCTGAAAGCTCTGTCCTCCATGAACTTTACATCTTGTTGTACTACTACCTTCTTGCTCCCTAGAAGATAGATCCTGTATGCCTTAGCGTTCTCGCTATATCTTACCAGATACCCCTTTTCTGTAGTCTGATCCAACTTCTTCCCCTTTTCTCCAGGCATGTGACAATATGCCAAACTCCCAAATATCCTGAAATGACTGACTTCAGGTGTCTTCCCAATGAAGACTTTCTCTAGATTAATCTTGCCCAATGCCCGATGAGGAGTCTTGTTCTGAACGTAGACAACCGTGTTGCATGCTTCTACCAACAGGAATTTTGGCATATTCTGATCATACAGCATGGCCCTAGCTGCTTCTACAATAGTCCTGTTTTACCTTTTTGCCACCTCATTCTACTCCGGATTGTAGGGAGTTGTCCACTCTCTTTGATGCCCTCCTTAGTGCAAAAATCAGTGAAGTCCTTATCGACATATTCTCCACCATTATCTGAGCGTAAGACTTTTATTTTCTTACCTGTCGAATTCTCCACTAGAGCCTTGAACTCCTTGAATCGACAGAAAACCTCACCTTGGTTTTCAAAAAATAGATCCAAGTTTTCCTCGAGTGGTCATCAATGAAGGTAAGGAAATACTCGACACCGCTGAGAGCTTTGATGGACATAGGTCTGCAGATATCTGAGTGTATCAATCCTAGTATACTCTCAGCCCTGTGGTTGCTCCTAGGAAATGTCGCCTTGGCATACTTTCCTACAGTGCATCCCCTGCATACATCGTCTCATTCCGTACTCAGATCCGGAACTCCTGTTACAGTGGTCCTGAGAATTCTTAAAGCTCCATGGTGCAAGTGACCCATCCTTCTGTGTCATAATTCATTCAAGTCTTTGTCCCCATGACTGCCTATTAGTGCCATTGGAGATTCTAGTTGTAATTTGTACAGCTGATTACTTTTGATCTCGATCTGCACTTTTCTTTTTCCAGCACGGGTGTTTGACGTATACCTTTTCCTTGATGAAGTAGACGTCATAGCCCTTGCCTTATAGTTGTGACATGGAAGGTAAGTTCATCTCCAATCCTGGCACATGCAGCACATTTGTGGCACGGAACCGCTTTCCCGATTCTATCTGAAAAACTATGGTACCCTTTCCTACTGGAGTACACTTTGCCTTGTTCCCCATGGTGATCTGAAAGTTCATCATCTCTTCTCGATATTCTGAGAAGCACTCCCTGATTCTCGTCATATGCCACGAGGCTCCACTGTCTATATACCATACTTCTGATGATGTAGCACTATTCATGCACGCCACTTCTTCTTCCAACCTAGAAGCTAACATAGAGAAATCGAAACCGCTCTCTCTTGTGCAATCATCTAAAAATCTGTGTGAGTCCCCTGAGGTGGATGCCTCTGCATCGTGGTCTCGACCCATAACTGATTTTCCCTTTCTATCTCTGATTACTTGCTATGATACCGTGTGAAAATTCACCACTACAACAACTGATTTACTTTTCCTACTTATTTCATCATAAGTTATTCATTAAATTACTTCAACAAACATTAAAATAAACACTGTTGCAGACAGTGTTGATAATATCGGTATCGGGAAAATATCGGCGAGGGTCCAGAAAATATCTTATCGGCAATATCGGCGAAAATATCGGCAAATATCGGCAAGCATAAAAATTGCATAATATATTCATTTTTTTTCAGATTTTTAAACATATAAAGCAATAACAACATGAAATAAACACATTGGCACATAAATATGAACAAAACACTGATATATATGATGTCAAATAGAAATGATACATCAAAGGCGATACCAAATCCTGCTGATCCCTGATAATTGTCCATTCAAGGACTCAAACGTGGAGAACCAATACAAAATAACATCACATATATAAAAGTATCTCATCATCATGAGTTATATGTAGCACAACAAATAAAACTAGCAGCTATCTATCTGAAATCATTGCCCTCTCCCCCTTTTACGGGAAAACATGATGGCATGTTTGCCAGGCCTTCCCCTAGTAGTAGGAGGCCCTGACCCTGCCTCTGCACCTAATGTCAAATAATGAGTGCTAGGTATGGGGCTATGCTCTCCTATATCTATAGCAGATGGTGTTGATGCTAATGCTCCCGCGGTGTCCTCCTCCTCCTCCTCCTACTCCTCCTCTGAGTGCTGCTGCTCCTCTGACTCCGAGTCCTCCTCTTGTTGCCCCTGCTCTAATGGATCATCTGCCACTGGCTCTAACCATGAAGGTGACTCCTCCAAGAGGGGCTCCTCAGACTCCACCCTCCACGGAGACAATACATCAATATTGTCTAAGCTAAGTCACATGACACGAGAACACGAGACACGGAGGACACATAAATACGAGTATTCAATACGAAACACGACGACCTGGAAACAAGACACGGGGGACATGTTTTATATATATATATATACACCAAAATATAGTTTTTTATCCATATTAAATTGCAGGTTGCAGCTTATCTAATCAAATTAAAATATAATTACTTCTCAAAGTTCATAGTTCACTTTAAAAAAATAAATAGAATCAAAATTTACTATTTAGAAATTAGAATGTGATATGCTTGGTCTTGATTCTTGAATATTCAATGTTCATTGTTCATGTACAACTTACAAGCACATAAGAAAATAACTAAAGTCTAATCCTATTGATTTCCTCTGCCCCTCTTGCGAGAAAATGCCACAGCTTTCCCTTTCCCTCTAGATGTAGATGTTGGTGCTGGTGGAGTTGGCAGTGTAGTTGGCTATGCTCTAGAAGCTGAAGAACTAGAAGTAGGAGCTATAGGAGGTAGACCACGTCCTCTACTAGTGGCAGGGGTAGCCCGGGCAAGTGGTGTCACCTGGAAACATTACAATCTCCCAATCCTGAAATCCTAAAAAAATGATAAGTCAGCTGCATTTTGAATGAAATCTAAAATTCTACTTTCTCCATATGAAATCCAATGAGGTCGGAACCACTCTCAAACATCCTGAGTCATTTCATGGTAATGTTAAAAATTTAAGTAAAAGGATGAAAATGAAGATTAAGGAGAATGTCACTTTTACTTTAAGAATTTAACATTACCATGAATAGCATATCAATACTAGGGCCTAGAACGCTCAAACCCTCCTTGGCAACAACCACATAGCTCTCCCCTTCCTTCTCCAACAATCAGAAATGAAAATGATATGAAAAAAAACCAAAATCGGATTTTTATAGGCCGTGCAGAAATTTCTTACAGTCACCGGGGCGATATTTTCGATTGTCGCGCGATATTTTCCGAAATATCGGCGATATTCCAGAAATCGCGCGATATTTTCAAAAGCCGAAAATATCGCGATATTTTGTCGGCGATATATCGGCTTGCCGAAAATATCGCGATATTTCCGAATATCGCCGATATCTCGGCGATATTATCAACACTGGTTGCAAATATCACATCGTAATACAGAAACAAAAATATGCACATTGACACAGGCATTTTGGACTAATGTCCCCAGGAAAACCCAATGTGGGAAAACCAATGCAGCAAGGGAATATTTTATTATTCAGCAATTTTCTTGTACAACAGGGTGCCAAACTAGCTTGCCCACAGATAGACAAACTTCTAGCACTTTCCTAAACCCTGCATAGGCCCTACTGACCTCTGCTACAGCCCGAAACCCTCTGCGTCAGCCCACTGAGGCTTTGCGCAACCTCTCTGGGCTTTTGCGTCACTCTTGCAACCTCTGTGTGGATGACGCAAGCTCTTCTGGCTCTGCGCAGTCTCTGCTGCCTCTGCGTGGTTTCCTCTGGCTCTGCGTCTGCCTCTTCTATGTTGATCTCTCATCTCTCTGTTCCGTACTTGCTGCCTTCTCACTGCTCTCCAGACCACTGGTTTAATTTCTCAGTAAACCTTGCTCCAGAAATTGAGCTGACTAGTCTCCCTCAGTGTGTTTTCCAAGTGCCCCTCAAGCCTTCTCTTATACTTTTTCTATTGGCATCTCAACGACCGGGATTAAGTCCCTAATCAACAGTTAAGATTAGATCTGCATTTAACTGAACATTATGTTCGGGTGATGCCTCCACCTGTAAATCCAAATCAAGATCCTCATCAGAATCAAACTCTGCTGGATGGCTCTCCACTACCCAATCTGATGTTGGATCAATGTCTTCCAACACAATGGGATCTGAATCAAGTCTTTTGTTTAGCAATTGGTAAATGATTTAACAAAATAAGTATCAAGAATTTGAAAACTGAAATTTTTGTTTACCTGGCTCATCTGCTTCCCTTGCAATCTTTGCTAGGTTCTTACCAAAGGTACCTGTGGCTTTGCTGATGGTTGTGATCTGTCGGTGTATCTCCAGCTGATCACGCTCCAGTGGGATTATGCGATCAATGTAGTCAATCAATCCATCTCTAACCTCCCCCTTCAAAGCTCCCGTCGCCTTAGCTTTATAATGATATCGTGGGTTCAAAAAATACCCAGCGGCATGTATAGGGCGATGGAGTTGATTGTTTCATCCTTCATCAATGATTGCCCAAATGGGCCTATACTTAGCCACTTTATCCTTTGATGCCCTCTTTATTTGCTCATTTGCTTGATCCATAGCCTCATAAACGAAGCCCATAGCCAATCTTTCCCTATCCACCAACTGCAACACCTTAACCAGTGGTTCAACAAGCTTCACAATCTCTGTTGTCTTTCTCCAAAATATTTCTTCATTAACTTTTTTTTTCAATTCTTTGCCTTCCATTCTTCACTGGAAAAGATCTTTTGCAAGTTTCTATGTTTTGAAAGCATAGATTGCAATGTCCAAAAATGAGTAGCAAATCTAGTGATGGCAAGCCTAATAATATCCTTGCCCCCTGTGTGTCTCCTCACCAAGCTCAAAATCCATGAATGATTGTAGATAAATTTTGTTATGCTTTGGCATGATCTATAGTGTTTTTGACCCAATCTAATTTGCCAATATCCTCAAGCATGAGGTCTATGCAATGTGCAGCGCATGGGGTCCAAAAGATGGTTCTATTTTTTTCCTCTAACAGTTTACCAACAAGAACATAGTTAGAGGCATTATTTGTGATGACTTAAACAACATTAGCCACCCCCACCTCCTCAACAACCTCATCCAATAGCTAAAACAACAATTGTCCATCTTTTACCATATCAGATGCATCAACTGATTTTAGAAACATGGTTCCCTGTGGGCAAAAGATAAGAAAGTTTATGATGGTACAGTTTCTTTGATCAGTCCATCCATCTGACATGATGGTACATCTTGTTCTTGCCCACGAGTCCTTGAAATCTTTCAAATACTCATTAATGAAGGCAATTTCTTTCTGCAAACGATACCCCCTTAGCTCATGCATAGTAGGGCCTTTGAAGACATTTCCAGCAGCATGTACGGCATCAAACATAGGCTCATAATATGGTGAATGGGAAGCATTGAAGGGGATATCAGCATCATACCACCATCTAGCTATGTAATCACAAGCAGTCTCCCTCAATTCTTCCTCCAATGGTAATCTAAAGTGGGCTGCATATGACTTCTACTAGCTTGAGGACCATGTGCATCTGATGGAGAGGAGGGAGTGAAATAACCTTTGATATTCATATCACCCTTTTTCATTTTACCCTTTCCCTTTTCTTGAATAGACTCAAAAGAAAGAGGAACATATCAGAAAGGGTTGGATGCATCAGTACAAGGGATAGATAAAGAACCCTCAAAATCAAAATGGGGGTTGGTAGCCAACATTTTTTCGTATATTCCTCTTCCTCCCAATTTCAGCATCTAACTCTTTTTGCCTAGCCTTATCTTCTTTAAACTTCTCAAAGCTGGCTAACAAATCCTTCCTAATCCCCCCAATTTCTGGTGAGGTACATGGAGTAATTTGGCCTCTAATCCCCGCCAAGTGTTGTTTCAGCCTATTAAAGCCCCCAGGACCTTCCTTAATTTTCCTATGGCAAAATTTGCAATGCATTCGACTATCAACCATTTCAACATATGCCCAAGCAGCATCTTTCACTCTAGGTGCCACGTTTTGATTTGGAAATGAAAGCCAAAAATCTGAAAATGAAAACAAACAAAAACAAGCATTGATTCAATGTTCATTTCTTTCACAAAAAACACTCTTTTCAATTTCCAGATTTGCACATGAAATTTAATAAGCAAAAACAGATTTTTACAAGTGAAAAAAATACCTCCAAGCACAAACTGTCTCCTCAAGATTGCTCCAAGAAACCAACTCCTCAATGGCAAATGTTGTTACAAATGGCTGCCCAAGAAGCTCCTCACTCTAGCTACAATGCTTGCCCAAGACTCCTCACTGCTGCTCCAAAAACAAACTCATCAACTCCTCACAAACTCTCACTGAAATTCTCACTCAAATGCATGAGATGGTTGAGGAAATGAGAGGGGTTGAGCAAGTTAAATAGGTTTTAGGAGAGGGGAATGGACACCAAAGACAACATAGGCTAAATAAAAACTGGTTTGGAGTCCCCCAAAAGAATATTTAGAAAAAAAATTTCGTTGTTTGACGGGTTTATGGGCCGCTGTTTCCAACCCGACCGAGTAGGTTTGGACTCGGCCGAGACAGCCAGGTTAATACCGAGCTGGCCGAGTTGTTAGACAACCTAGCCGGCTAGGTATTAACCCGGACGGCCGAATCGAATCTTAGGCCGGGTCACCGTTGGAGGGTCTGGCTCGGACCAACTCAGCCGAGTCGGTTCCGAACCGGCCATTTTTGAAAATAAAGGCTGACGCAAAGCTAGAGAGGCTAACGCAGGGCCTAGAGGCAGCGCTGGGAGAACTTTGTGGGACAAACTGAGAGCTAGATAGGGTGACGCAGTCCCTATCAGAGTGACGCGGAGTAGCAAAAGTTGCATTGTTGCTGTGGGATTGCTCATCCGGTGATTTAGCTAGAATATCTGTCTCCGACTGAAAGGTACTACTGCTGAGGGCATTCTCTGTTGTGTGAGCCATTTCTGGCACCCAGGTTGTATTCTGAAACTGCATAATAATAAAACCCTCTAAATAGTTGCACCGGTTTTCCCACATTGGGTTTTTCCGGGGACATTAGTCCAAAAACAACACTGTCACTTGTGATCTTGTTTACTTGCAGTTGATAACCTGTATGTGTTGACACTGTATTTGTATTTATTTTCAGTATTTACATGGTAAATAACTTGTTAAGTAATTGAACAAGTAGGAAGAAATAAATCAGGTAGTACAGGATGAATTTCTAACAGATTAAACTTAGAAATTCCAACACTGTCATTAATAATATTATACTTTTGACCATTGAGACAAAACCTTGAAATTCTTTTTACACCAACTTATATAGGAAGTCATGCCCTTTCCAATGAGTATTCATTTACCTCCTAACTGTGTGTCATTGCAGAGATTTCACTTTTTGAAATATGTGTATGTTAAAAATTGAAAAAGGCTGCCAGCCAAGTTGAATAGGCTCACTAAGGCATGTTGGCTCCTCCAAATAGACATGTCTCTTCATAAACTCAAACAAGTAGATATACCCAACTGAACTTGTCCATTTTAGCTCTGAAATTTTCGGTCAAGAGAGTACAGAAAAAATTGGTTAAGAAGAGGTGAATTGCAGAAAAGAGCAAAGAGTTAAAAAAGGATGAATTTTGGTGAAAATTCTGTGATTGGGATTTGATCGATATACTGTGCAAACCTGAGACTTGTGTCACAAGCATATTTTGGAAACGTAGGACAGAACCTGAGTACTGTTTGGGCCCACAAATCTCACACTTTTTCAGAACAATGGTGTCTTCTGCTTGTAAAACGAATTAGTGGATCTGTGAAAGAATTTAAACCTGTTGTAGCTTGGATTTGTAGTGGGATTTTTTGGACCTGTGGAAGCATTTAAAATCAGATCCGTGGTGACAAAGTTTTGCACTGTGGAGGACATTTTCTTTGAACCATTGAAGCTCAGATCTGTTGAAAATAGTTTGGTCCAATATAGAACATCAGCAGATCTGTGGAGCATCTCTTCTTGACGTGGACAGTCTTTTGAAACAGTTTTTAAAGCAGCCCTTTGAGACAATTTGAGCAGACCTAGGAGGCATTTTGCAGCACTCCCTTGATGTCTTTAGAGCAGCCCTTGAAAAGATTCTGAAGCAGCATTTTGTAGACATGCAAGCACCTTGGAGCAGATTTTGAAGGGCTCTGAAGATAACATCTAAAGCAGTATTGAAGTGCCTTGGAAGCCATTACTGGGATAGCCCTTAGAAGATCTCTTGAGCAGACTTGAAAGCTTGTTGGTGCAGATCTTGAATACTTCTTAAGCAGGACTTCAAGTGATTCTAATGCAAGTTCTTGGGGATGATCTGAAGCCTACCTTGAGTACGTATAGAGGCATCTAGGGGACAGCTATTAGCAGAATTTGGAAGAGTCTTTGAGGAATTTTTGAAGGTGTTTAGATCAGACTAAGAGTCGGTTTAATAGCAGCTTTAAATACAGTTTTGGAAGACCTCCTGAAGTGGACTTTTTGGAACATATTTGAAGCAGTTCTTGAGCATCTTTTGAAGACTATTGAAGGACACTTAAGAAGATTCTGAAGACTGTTGTGTATTGCAGGCAGCGATAAGACTTGTGAGCAGACTTCTGGTGTTTTGGATAGGTAACACTTGAGGGAGTTTTGGCATCTCTTGAGAAGCAGTTCATTGAGCATCGTTCAGTGGAATCTTGACAATCTTTTGCTTGAAAAGGATCACTGTAAAGCAGCCCTTGAAATCTTGAAGAGCTTATTGAAGATTCTTGGAGGCCCTTGGAGCATGATTGAAACCCTCATGGAGTGACCTTGAAGGAAGTTGCTTGGGTATCATGAAGAGCTTTGAAGACTCCTTGAGTGATTGATAAAGTTGTCATTGATGAGCTAAGCAAGGTTATAGTTGAAGGCGAACTTGAAGATACTGTTAGTACTTGTTGTAGAAGGCATTAAGGAAGTCTTGAAGAACCATTTAACTTATTTTGATGGATTGAAGCATAGCGTTGGAGCCCTAGAGGATATGAGTCCTCAAGAAGATCAGGTTGGAGCCTCATAAAAACAAGGTTGGGGCCTTGTGGAAGATAGGGTTGGAGCCCTAGAGGTTGGAGCCTTGTGAAGTCCAAGTTGTTGCTTGGCAAAGTATAGGTTGGAGCCTAGTGATTGAAAGATTGGTGTCTTCATCTAGGGTTGGAGCCCTAAACATTATTGTACTTGATTTATTGTAAAGAAAAGAGTTGGAGTCCTTGTAATTTCCGATTAATAAAATTATTTATTCCATATTGTTCATTTTGTGTTATGTTTATAAGAGATCTAAATTGGTAAAGTAACAATTGTAAAAGGAATAATAATTCCCCCCCACCCCCCCCACCTTAGTGTTTCCAACAATACTCTGGGGAACCTAGGTGGACTATGTACCTTGGAGAGGTGGTCGTGCAGTGTCCTGTGGAATGCTTCCCAACATTGTGCTCTGATCTAGTGTTGAGATAGAACTTACATGACAAGGCCTTCGTAATTTGACAATGCTGATCATGATGATGTTAATACCGATGCTTACCAATCTAGATCCTTTCTTATAAAATATTTGAACTTGAGAATATCCCAATAAGCCATTATGAATACCTCCCTAGTTAAAAGGAAGAGTTGAAATTGTAACTAGGTTTGGTCTTCATAATATATAGTCATCATTAATGTATTTCTTATGATTTGTCAAGCATGTTCTTCATGCTAGAGTCAAAAATAATTTATTTTTTTGAGTCAAAAGAAAAATTATTTATTTCATGTCCCATTTGGACATTTAAAATAAAAAGAATTTGAATTTTTATTATGAGTCATATGCCCACAAGTTGACCACTTTGACCCTCTTTGGACAAGTCGGCCTAGCCCTCCAAGTGGCACCTATTCAACCCTCCTTGACAGCTATATATTGGAGATCCAATTGACCCATTTAAAGATCATTCATTCATCACATAAGCAAGTATCTTCTACACCCAAGCAAAGGAAGAAGAATCTGATTCAAAGGATAGCTAAGGCAAGGCAAAACAAAGAAGAATATTCCCTCGTTGACCAAATTTCTGACCTACTACAGTTGCATGTGTGAGATGTTTTCCTGTGGAAGAGGCCGAAATTTTTGAGGTCAGTTGTAGGTCCAGAATTACCGCTCAAGTTGAATTCCATTGTGCACTGACAATGGAAGCATGTGGGGCCTGACTCTGTCTTGACTCTAAAGTATAACCACCACTTACCTACCACCGCCCAAACCATAATACCTCCTCCCGATTAATACCACCCATCAATACCTCCTCCCGACTCCTTTGCAGGTGGCCGAAAACCACCCTTTGTGGCCCTCCAAACTGCTCTGAGATGATCCCTGTGGTAAAGGGATTGGCATTAACAGTGGCAGAAGATGGGCCTCCATTGCCTTAGAGGACATATATCCATCATTCACGCTAATCATAACCCATTTCAAGCAAGGCATTGAGGGTTCCATGAAAAAGGAAGGTGGCATCCATCTCTTAAGGCTCTACGTTGACCCCAAGATGAATGTTAGACTCTCCAAAAGGAATCTTGGCCCCAAAAGGTGAATGTTGGAGTACTTTTCCATCTTTCAAGAATCCTTGAGATAAAGCAACGTCAAATCAAGTGGAACATTGTATACCTAAGGCAAATTGGGCCCTCAAGATAAGCATGCTTCCTTTAAGCAAGCCAAACCTCTCTTCATGAGACGTTGTCCCTCTTTTGTTGGTTTCAAGAATGTAAAGCAAATTTTGATGTAATGATTTAGTCACCAATCAAATTGTGGATGACAAACCACTTGTTTCTTGAAGTTTCTTAGCTAATTCTAGGGAGCAAAAGCAGGTTAAATGGTGTAAGCCTCTTCTATAAATTGAAGGGTCGCTCTCCTCCTAAATGTTGTGAATTTCTTAAGATCATTATGCCATAATGTAATTACTTGCATGAAGCATTGGTGTTGACTATTAGAGTTTCTCTTTCTTGGTTATTCTTCTATATTTTCAAAAGCATTATTGTGATAATACAAAACTGCTACAAGGCTACTTGGAAGGGTTTATTCTCTCACTCTCACCTTTATTGGTTTGAGGTGAGCATTAACCCTCCATGTTGGGCCATACCCTCAAGGGTTCCTTGTGGTGTTTTGATTTTATTTCATGCCATAATTGATCTTGTGTTTGTAACTTTTACCATTTGAAGGTATCCATTCTAGTGGGGCCTTGGTTTCATTACTTATCTTGATTAGACAAGAAGTTGATTTATATCCTAGAGTTCTAGCCTTTGTCCCTAATCCACGAGCATTGATAACCAACTTTAAAGGGGGTAACTCATCTTGACCGCAATTGTCCTAGTGGAGATAAGGAACTAAAGCCCTAATCTCAACAACCAACAACTTTGTTTAAGGGAAATAGTCACCTAGAAGGGGACATCAAGGGTTTGTTCTCTCACTCTCACCTTTAATTGTTTGAGGTAAGCATTAATCCTCCCTATTGGGCAATAATTGATCTTGTGGTTGAAAGTGTTCCCTTTTGGAGGTAACCCTTCTAGTGGTGTTGATGTGAGTAGCATCGAAAGGTCTTCTACAATTGCTTGTTGTCTTAGCATTTGGAAGACAATATTTGTCTCTTCTAGTAATTTATGTTTTCTTTCCTAACTTTAAATTAGGAATAGTACAAAAATTAAAGTCAAATAATTATTATGGAATAGTGGTTTATTTTCTAAGGATAAATAATTTAATTATTTACATGACTTAGAAATAATCTCAATTGTTGATCTTCAAGATGTTTCTAGAAGGAAGATTCAAGATGCTTCTAGAGAGAATATTGGGGTTTGGGATTTGGACTTAATGAAGAATCAAGATTATAAATGGAGGCTAGGAATGGAGGTGAAGACACAACAAAGAGCACAAGTGTGTGAGTCAGTCATCACGAGAGAGATTGCTTTTCTCTACGATGTGAGTGGCTCAGTGACTAGTGCACAAACAAGGAAAAGTGTGAGTGTGTTTGAGCGAATCCAAGAGGGCTGAGTTGGAGGAGATCGCAGGGTCAAGTTGTTGGAAGGAGATTGATTTTGTCTGGAGGAGGTCGAGTTGTTGGAGTGCTAGGGCTTTTCCAGTGCGCATTAGTAACAGGGCACAAATCGAGTTGTTGGAGGGTACAGATTTGATTGTTGGAGGCCAATTTATTCAAAACGATTTCATTTGGAGGCAGATTTCCTTCAGGCCAATTTACCTTGGCCAAATTCATTTTGACGAAGCCAAGTTGCAGGTTCCAAATTGCATTTTTCCTTGTATCTCTATGGGTGGAAAAATCCAATTTTCTAGATAATGTAATGACACAAAATTGATTGTGAGTTAATTAACTTTTTGCAATGTGTGATTGATCTCTCTAGGTTATTTTCATTGCATTATTTTAATTCTGGAAGTTAAAGATACTAATGATTTTATTTTTCAGTGATCCAGTTATTATTTGGGTAAATAATAATAATCGGGGATAAATTAGATTTCCATGAGAAAATAAATCTACACAGTATTAGAAATTTAACAAGTGGGGCCTTGGTTTCATCACTTATCCTGATTAAAAAGAGGTTGATTTATCTTCTAGGGTTCTAGCCTCTTTCCCTAATCCACAAGCATTGATAACCAATTTTAAAGGGAGCCACTCATCTTGACGTCAATTGTCCTAGTCAAGATAAGGCACTTGAGCCGTAATCCCAACAACCAACCATTTTTTTCAAAATTCTAATTCTTATTATTTATTTCCATAAATTTAAAAAATACAAAAAGTAGAAAAAGATCTCAAATTTAAAAAATATTTATCTAGCTCAAGCCTAAATAGCATCTTAAAGCTAGAAGTCTTAGGAATTGTGCTTAAGTTATTGATCTATAGGCCCAAAAGAAGTTTTGTTTACTTTATTTGTGCTTTACAAATTGATCTAACATTGTTTTGTGGGATTTTAGTGTTTTCTCAATTCTAGAAATTAATTACAGCAATATTATTTCAAGGATTTTTGGAACCCTAAGCTTAGGGTTTGGTGGAGAAAGGCTATCCATAACCCTAATTAAGCCTAGTTTCATTTTTGAATTGTTTTAAGCGCATATTATTCATATTTAGAAGTGATTTACACCTCATAATGTGTTAGAAGTTGTTTTATTTTGACTGACAAATTTTTTGGTCTTGACAAAATAGTTTTAAAATTAGTTGGTCTTAACCAAAAGTTGGTCGAACCCACTGGTCAGATAGGGCTAGTGAACAAACTGGTTGAAAACACAAATTGGAGGGCCAGTATGTGCTAGTTAGGTGCCAAACGGGTTGGTTTGGTACCTAATCATACAAATTGGTCCTAATCGGCTAGTTCCAACCTTAATCAACGCGGTTAGATCTCACATGCATGGGGTAATTTGGGAACCCCACCAGCAGTTTCATGGGTGGTTTTCCTCCCAAAACAACCCCCTTAGGCCCTAAAACCACCCCCCCCACCCCTCCAAACCCTAAACCTAAACAAAAAACCTAACTCAACCCTAGTAATGTTGCCATTCAATGGTAGTGTTGAATTCTTAAAGTCAAAGTCCTTTTACTTTAATTTTTAACATTACCATTAATTGTTTTAGGATGTTTGAGAGTGGTTCCAACCTCATTGGATTTCAAATGGAGAAAGTGGAATTTTAGATTTCACTCAAAATCCAACATACTTAACAAATTTCAAGATTTCAGATTTGGAGGATTTCAATGTTTTCATTTGATTATGTCATGTGTAAGGGCACGGGATTGCCATTTGGTCAAGCGCTGCAATATCTTTAATGTACCTTGATGTTGTCGGTATTGATTGTTGAACTCCACTAATATTGGTGGTATTCATTATTGGACTCCTCTACCATGGCTTTAATAATGATGTACCTCAAAGCAAAATAATTGGCTAGGGGTGCTAATCTTTTTCTACCATATTATAAGGTTCAAGAGATGAACCCTTCACTCAAACCAAAGTCATTGATTAGGCATGTTAATCTTTTTCAATTTCTACCATAATATAAGATTAAGGAATCCAAGTTTGAATACTCTGAGCTAAATGATGTTTATGCAGTTCTTGTTGATGATCCCATTTTAGTTGTGGTGAATCAGTGGTGAGCTCGATGAGCAATCAAGTTTATCAGTGATTTGTAGTAGGTCAGTGACCCAATAACTTGTAGCATTGTTTTTGGACTCTATGGGCCACTTAGAGCCTCATTAATTATGTATTTTGTTGTTGAATGGATTTTAGTCTGGGCCATTTAGATATATTCACCCTTACATGGTATATAGATGAGAATTTTTTTCATATTTTGTCTCTAATGGTTTGGAATCATGGTTTGAAGTCTTAAAAGCAAATTCCTTCATTATTATTTTTCTTTTCAACTGTGATTTATGGTCACTAAGTGACCACTACATCCAAGGGCAATAATTCGGGCAAATCCACCCAAAGGGATCTACCCATCGACCTAATATGTCGAGCCTAACCCCAAGGGTATGGAGGAGATTTGACCCTATGACCTCCCAATTGGCAAGTACTTAGCAACAAGAACTCGACCAATTAAGCTATCCATTGGGGCAAATAAATTATTTCATTAAAAATTAATTATTTTATGTATTTTTTTCAAATATAGTTCAATCCAGTTTGATCTGGTTCCAATTTGAACCCAATTAGATAGGTGGCCAGTTCAAAAGTTTTTTAAATTATTCTTAACCCTAGGGGGATTGGCCCTCTTTTCTATGAAAGTTTGATTCCAGATTGCTATAGCTTCTTATTTTCCTGTATAATTTCATTGTTGGATTGTTATTTCACTCCTAACTTAGTGCCCAAGCACAAGCACCCAAGTATCTTTCATTCTAGCATGTTTCCACAATTCAGGATCACTTGTAAGGCACTCCAAATCTGCAATTTTCGACATTTTTTATCGCTTGCAGATCTGGAAGTGCAGGACAACAGCACGGTTGTCCAAATCAGAGCATATTATCTAGTGGTAATCAAAGGATATTCATCTTACTTGGTGAATGTGACTTACCCTCACTATTTGGCATCAAAGAAATCGTTTACTCCTAAGCTTCATCATACATAGGTGTTTCTAGGAACCGGTCACTCTAACTTATTAGTGAAGTGTGTAGATTTGGGACACCCCCTATGGGCTTTTAGGAGTTGGCTTAACATGTGGGGAGATAATGTTGAGGTGACAATAGGCATATCTCCTATGTGCTTACCCCTCAGCACCTTGATTGTGACCTTGCCAAGACTGCTAATCTAGACAATAACAAAGGGAATCCACAAAAGTAGAGAAAGAACACCAAGTCCTAAGGGAAAAATATCAAGCCAACACCTAACTAAGGTCAAGCAATCACTGAGCAGACTATCTCCACTATACATATCCATCAAGGACCATCTCCCATATGCCAAACCATCTCAAACAATCTGGGGGTTGAACATAGACCATGCACCCCAAAGCTCGTAAGGCTCCTCAAACATGGTCTAAACACTTTCAAAATAACTCCAAAAGATAACATGACTGATGTATGGTCTCTAACGCCATCTAATACTTACAACTACTAAAGCGTATATAATCAAAAGGATATTGCATAATATGCATTGTCATTTTGAGATATATGAACTGAATCTTCTAACTATTGCTTAGGCTCTGGAGTGTGCCAAAAGGAAGGTAGCATTTTTATGAAAATGAAGATATACAAATCAAAGCCCAGAAAACTTTAGATTGGAAGATCTCAAACCAACTTCAAAAACTATTGAAACATGTAGTAAACTTCAAATGCATGAAAATTCTAACCTAGTAAATTCCACTCAATAGAAGTAGTACATGGGTAATCTAATCCACCCTACCACAACTAGACAAGATATCTTGTAGTTTTCAACATGAAGCAACTTTGAAGATTTTAAGTATGTCAAACGTACTTACTAGACTTGAATATGAGATAATTGAAATTTTTCGGTTGGTTGGTTCTTCCAATGTAGACTGAGAGCGATGCACAAATGAGAAGAAGTCTATAATAAGCTACTCTTCACATGGGCTTAGCAACAATTCCAGAGATGGATAGGGAGAACTCAATTGTTTCTTTATCATTCGTAGAAGTAGAATATAAAGCAAATGCTGAAGTAACATGTGTAGGTGTTTGGCCTATGAACATTATTGAGGATTTAAACTAGCCATAAACACCAAAAATTTCCTTTGATATAGTTTGAGTATAATTGCAGTAACCAAAAATCATGCTTTTCATATAAGAAAAAGCCTAGAAGTCTACCATCATTATATCAGAAACCATGTGGCAAAAACATTAATTAAATTGACCTACTCCACATATGATCAATTAGCAGATATCTTCACAAAACCAATGGGAAAAATGAGATATTTCAATACAAGATTGAAATAAACAAAATTAAAGTAAGGTACTAGAATATTAAAATTCATATTGTATTAAATATCTATGTTGCAATAAAGTCAATTTTACAAGGATGAATGGCATAGACATGGCCGAAATGAATGGAAACAAAAGCATCATTGAAGGGAAGGTTGGGTATTGATGGCCATGGCTACAATTTAATAAGGACAAATATCAAAGCAACTAAAAATAAGGGATAAATATGAAATGTCAACAATATGGTTTAAGAGGATAAAGATGAAATTTGTAGAATATTTTTAGCAAACTTTCTACTGTATATGAGTCTCACCATGGATCATAATGAATAAAATTCTCTCTTTCTTTCCTGCATTCCTCCCAATGTTTTTGCCTCAATTTTTCTTATAATCTAACAAAAACTGTACAGCCAACCAAAAACAACGAAGTTAGAAGCTCATACCTTAGTTCTGGCTGCTTTGCGATGCGTCTAGCATCAAGACCAGTGATATACTTTTGCGCAGCTTGGACATTTTCCATGCCTAATAATTTTTTAATAATGTTATAAATTTAATATGAAGTTGAAGTCAACCAAGAAGGCCATTGTAAACTAATTCAAACTTAACCCTTCTAAAGAAATCATCCATAACAAAACAAATAACCAACAAGACTACATCTCCGAGAGCATCAATTAAAAAGACAAATATTCTCAGAAGTTTGTAACACCAAAACTACAGAAATAAACATTCCCACATTCACAAGCATGCACTTCCACTACTTTGTATAATGATCAGTGAAAATTAAGACTGACATTTTACACTTCTCTATTCACAAATCTAATGGATTTACGAGGTCATTTAGCCTCTAATATATCTTTCACTTGCATATGCTCCAAATGAACATGGTTGGAACAATAGAAGGCCAAAAATGAGTTTCTAGTAAATTCAAATGATAAATGAATAAACTAAAAGACAATTCTCATTATCAAATATATACACAATTAAGAAATTTCAAAACACATTGCCAAACAAATTATCAAATAACACTAATGATATTTATCGTTAATCATAAAACATGGGACCATTTGAGTGTACATATTAATCAAGGAAGACGGCTTCTTGAAAGTCACAGATGTTATCTAAATTAATCTTATGCATGGGATTCTTGAATGTCACAATAATTATTCAATTATAGTGTTCGACATCAAAATAATGATAAACCCAACACAACTCTAATCAACCATGATGCTTATTCGTAGCTGGCAATCAACTCAAATACGCTGCAAATGGCAGTGTAGAGAAATATAAGGCTAGATTCGTGGCAAAGGGGTATGCACAAAAATAAGGAACAGACGATGAGGAGACCTTCGCCCTAGTTGCCAGATATACCTCTATCAGATCCATCATATCTCTAGCAGCGTAGATGGGATGGGAAATTCACCAGATGGACATCAAGACAACATTCTTGAACGGGGTGATAGAAGAAGAGGTGTACATCGAGCGGCCTGAAGACTTCGAGACACATGAGAAGAGCACTCATGTATGCAGATTGAAGAAAGCCCTATATGGGCTAAAGCAGGCACCAAGAGCGTGGTATGGTCAGATTGATAGTTACTTGCAGCAGTTGGGATTCATCAAGAGTGATGCAAATCCCAACCTCTACTCTCTGATGGTGGAGAATGAACCTCTCATTCTGGTTTTATATGTAGATGATCTGTTTTTGACACGATCATCGAGGCTCATAGAGGACTGCAAAAGGAAACTTGCAGCAGAATTCGACATGAAGGATATGGGATTGACGCACTATTTTTTGGGGTTGGAAGTATGGTAGAAGAATGGGAAATCTCCTTGGGCAAGGAGGATATGCTACAGAAATTCTGAAGAGATTCAGAATGCAAAATTGCGAACCCATGGCAACACCCATGATTACCAACTGGAAAAAGATAGATTCCTCAGTGGGGCAGGGAAGTCGACCCCACCTTGTACAGACAGCTAATTGGGTCACTCATGTATCTAGTCAACACCAGGCCATACATTTGTTTCGCTGTCAATACCCTTAGTCAATTCATGGTGGAACCGAAAAGGGAAGATTGGGCAGCAGCTAGGCACATTCTCAAATATGTGAGTGGAACAATTGGACTCAAGTTGAAATATACTCGAGATGATGTCAGGTTGAACAGATTCACAGATGCAGATTGGGCAAGTAGTTCACTGGACAGGAAAAGTACCTTTGGGTACTGCTTCAGCGTTGGATCAGGGATGAGCACTTGGTGCAGCAAGAAGTAGAAGTCAGTGGCACTGAGCTCAGCAGAAGCATAATATATGGCAGTTAGCACAACTACGTGTGAAGCCATATGGCTTAGGAAATTGTTGGTGAGTTTGTTCAGGGAGAAAATCAGAGCGACCAATGTTTACTGTGATAATCAGAGTTGCATAAAACTCTCTGAGAATCCAGTATTTCATGATAGGTCAAAGCACATTGATATCAGATGTCATTTCATCAAGGATTGTGTTCAACGGTGGGTAGTCTAGCTGTAGTATGTCCCCACAAGAGATCAAGTAGTAGACATACTCACGAAAGCTCTAGGGAGAGATAACTTCATCCAGTTCAGGGAACATATGGGTATGGTAGAGAACCCATTTCAGTAGCAGATGGATTCTTAGTTGCCGCAGTAGCAAAAGGAGAGAGGGTTGCAGTGCAGATGCAATAGTTGATAGCAGTTCAACAGTGTCAACATCAACACAGATGCAACTCATATCAAAGTTGCACAGTAGTTGGTGGGCAGTAAAGCCAGACATCAGCAACGCAGCAGGAGGTGTTGCAGAATCAGAGTGATGCTCCAATGGGTTGCAGCACTAGAGTGAATTCCTCGCGAAGAGGGAGTGTTGATTTTTGTAGCATCGAATGTGCTCTAGCCTTGAAACTTTGCAAAGACGCTAAGACATATGCTTTCTCCAATACCTAGAAATCATTTGGGAAAATTCTACCTAGAGATGATTTAATTAAAATAATTAACTTTTTTAAATGATTCCCTAAGTCTAAACTTAGGAAATCTAATTAATAAAAGGGTATTAATTAAATCAAGTGAGAATCTTCTAGAAGAAGACATGGATCAATTTCCAATTAATCTTAGCCATCGAGTATGTTTTAATCCTGGCCATTGGTGCTCCAAGAGAAGATTATAAGAAGAAGTCGATGGGTAGATGGAGAAAACACCAGAGCAGATACACACTTGCTCAAGCAGATCGATTTTCTAACTGGATGAAGTTTGACAAGAGAAAATTGAATCAGAGAGTGAGTTACAAGTGGGAGAGAGAGGGCATCAGCATAGTCAGAGAGTGCAGGACAAATATGGAGGAGGCAGCGCAGAGGAGAGACGTAGAGCTGGGAAGGAGAAGGGGTGACGCAAGGCCTACATTATCAGTGCGCAAAGGGTGATGCAAAAAGCCCAGTGAAAGAGGCAGTAGGTCCTCTTCGGAGTCAAAGAACATTGTGGATCACCAATAAAATTCTCTCAATGATTCTTCCACTATTTTGTCTTGTACAAAAATTATTGTTGAAGATTAATAAAAGAAACCCTCATTTATTGCACTGGTTTTCGCACATTGGGTTTTTTCGATGACAATTGTCCAAAAATAATTGTGTCATTGTGGTTATATATGTGCTAGTATTTTCCTTGTATTTACTTTCCGCAAAATTTTATTTGTGAATATTGCAGTGTATGTATTTTGATATTTGCCGTAGAAAACTGCAAATAATTTGTTTAAGTAATTTAACAAATAAAAGTCCCGGATGCGGGTGAATAGTACAGTGAGGGGTACGAAGACGGCGGGATGGGCCGACGCGTGGAGCACATTCAACGCCATCTGGCCTCACTCGCTGCCAGACTTCAATCTCCCGGCAAGCTTATTCATTGTTGCGTTAATGCAGCGCGACATTCTATACTGGCATCTTTGCTCTTATTTCATGGTGCTCCTCCAATTCTGCTCTGTTCCTCCTCTGCAAATGTCTGGTCTCCTCGTAGCTGCAGTGCTCTGCTCTTGGGTTAATCCAAGGACCCATTGCGCTCAGGAACGCGGGGTAGATTCTCAGCTGGAACTCCTGGTTTTCCAAAGTCCTACCAGCATTTTCATTTGTCGTTTGTCCTCCTGCTTTTTTAGGTCTCCTTCGAGCGTGATTATTCTCCCCCTTCCAGTCTCTCCTGGTCCGCAAAGATTTGCTGTTTGCACTGTTCTTTTTGTTCTGATCAGCATGCCTATTCTGCACCAAAGAATGGGCTGCAGAAGGGGAGGCTCTCGTGGTCGACCCATTCGCCAGGCATCTTCCTCTTCCTCAGATACTTCTTCTTGCTCATCAAATTTCGGCACAGAAAGTCATCCAGCCACCAGGCAAGGTCGTGGTCGAGGTCGGGGGAACCAGACCTTATTGTCAGACTCCCTCCATTCTCACGCTCATACAGCCCACTTTCAAATCCCCTGCTCTCTTAGCAATCACTCTTTCATTGCTTCGGTTACTATTCAGCTGAGCGAATGCGCAGTTGGCTTGGTATGGAAACTCCAAATGCGACTATGGAGCCGAGGGTGGAAGAGTTGCCAGGTACCTCTCAATATCATAGCCAACTGAACAAAGTCCCAAGTGGTTCTGCCTCCCAGGATAAGCCAACTCTAGCGCGTCCGAGTGTTCCGATTGAAGGTGTTTAGCCAAGAGAAGAGGGCCATCCCTCAGACGATGATGCTTCCTCCAGTTTTGGATGTCGGATTGTGGAAGAAGTGCCTTCCACCGCTCAAGATGCATAATCAGGTTGTCGTTCTCTGTTGCAGTTTCCATGTCTGTTCAAGGCTAAAGGTTTAGTTGTTTTTTGACTAAGTTTTCAGTTCGGGTCATATGTATCAGCTCAGTCAAGTAGTTTCGGTACTCCGGTTAGTCTACTTTTTTGGACAATGTGGTTCCTGTCTCTATGTACCAGTCATGGTCTGGGTTCTAGTCAGTCTTTTGCTAGTTTTCTTGAGTCAATTTTCAGAATTGTAATGTGAGTAAGCCGCCTTCCAGGGCTAGACCTCTTGAGGCCGCTGCCTCTTTGTAAAAATATTTTGTATCAATATAGGAGTAGTCTTATTTAGAAAAGAACAAAAAAAAAAATTAACAAATAAAAGAAATATCATCAGTCACTGCAGTAGGATTCGGGATCACCGAATCTTCACAATAGCCTCCTGAATGTTGAATCTCTCTGCGGCCAAAATGGAGAAGTCTGAAAAATCTACTGAAGACATCCTGAGTATAATTTTCAATATGCCTTTTCTCTTCCACCCAGCATTGATCTGCTACTGTTGGACTAGCTGCAAATCAATTGATCCCAGATCGAACCGACTGATCTACTCACCGAAACCCTCTATCCGACAAATCCACACCTACAAATCTATACTTCTACGATTGATTGATTTTTTTTGTCAGCTGCAAGTGAAAATCAAACCCTCTGCCTCTCCAATTCGCACTTCCCGGTGGTCTGCGCAGTGTAAGAATTTTTTCTCAAAACTCTTTCTGAAACTGTAGAAAATTTTCCCTCACTACTAAATCTCTGATTTGATCTTCAATGCTCTGATACCATGTGAAAAATCCTTCAAATGCAACAATTGGAATTTACTCTTCTAACTAATTCATTATGCAGTTTATTTCTTACAACAAATAACGAATAAATCACACTACAATTCTTCACCATAAAATTACGTTGTAGAAAATAAACTGGAAATTGAGAAACAGATGCAAACACACACAAAAAAAGACACTAGTATTTTTGAACAAAAGTCCCTGGAAAAACCCAACTGGGAAAACCGGTGCATCAAAAGAGGGTTTATTTTGTTATGCAGTAGGAATATCTAAGTACAATATCTAGATGCCCAAACTACCAATTTTCCAGTAAAACAATCTGGCCAAGATATCTATGAGACAATTTGTCTCACTCCACAGTTGATCTGGCTCCAGAAACTGGCTCTACTAGGCCACTCGAAATACCCTTGCGTGAGCCTCTATCAGTGCTTGCGCAGGCCTACTCGCACACCTAGAACTGCTCGGAATCTGACATCCTAGAACTGCTCGGAATCTGACATCCTAGATGACTCTACCTCTAGAAGTGACTCACTTGGCTTTTTGGTGAAAATCTCAGCCACCAATTGCTATATCACCCTTCTCCTCAATTGAATCAAATTGCCTCGAGGCTTTTCTGCAACACCTGCGCAACCTCTAAATGAAATAACTCGGCCTCTTCGTTGTTGCCTCTTCGGAACTAGAAGGATCCTCCAGAATGTATTTGTTGCTACTCCTAAATCTCTACTACTCTCCTTTGTCTTGAACTCTTCTTCCTGCATTGAATCACGACAACTAGATAGCTCGATCTGCCCAAGGAACTCACTCTTTTTCTCACTCGATGTGTATATCTCCATCCCCATTGTCCTGCTCTTATAATCTCTTGTTGGCTCACCAATAGCCATGATTAGATCCACATCAACAATTAAGATTGTCCCACACTCAATCCATGTCAGTTTCTAGAGCTTTCTCACCTTTCCTTAATTAATTGTTATTAATTAACTAGTTTTCCTAAGTTAAACTTAAGAAAAATTTAAATGATGGCTAATTAATTTAATTAAGGTGTTTCACAAGATTATCTCGCGAAACATTTTTTAAGTTTTGAATATCTCACGTTCCTTAGTCTCTTAGACACAAATCAAGACTAGAACACTTGTTCAATGCTACAAAAACTAACACTCATTCAGTACTTATAAAGCTTTTTAATCTTAAATTGAAAGATGATGACCTTGTGGCACTAGCTTCATAAATCAAACTTATAATGCATGACATTGATGCCATCGGAGTAAAGATCAATCTGCCTCTCACAGCCTTCATAAAGGCCATTGATCCCACCTACTCTCACTACCTTGAATCTCTGCAAGCAAGTGGCCAGATGAAAAACATAACAACTAACACCCTCGTTAAGAAAGTTGGAGAAAGAGAAAAAGCCCTTGGCAAGAATAAACAAGCATCACAGTCCATTTAAGAAATTGTATGTGTTGCCCAGAAAGGAAAGACAAATCATGTACTTTACTAATATTAAAGTCAGGTGAAAAACACATTATGAGAAAAACATAGAAAAGGTACACAACTTGAAAAATGTACTAGGAGACTTGTAAGTGATGGGGCCAATGTATGAGGGGAGTCATTTGGGAGAAATGATCTCAACCACACGTCTTGAGATTTCAGAATGAAATCTCAGCCATTGGATCCTAGGTCTAGGGATTCAATCTTTTCCAAAAGACAAAAGAAGGAAAATGGAAATCATTCTTCGCTTCACACTTTAGAGAGAGTATGAAGAGAAGGATGGGAGTGGAGAAACCTCATGAAGGAAGAGAGAAACTGCAACTAGAGAAAACGAGCTCGAATCCCAAGGAGGAGGACGTACAAGTGTGAAAATCGAGGAGAGTAGCACTATTTCCCAGGAGCTCAGGCATAGTTTTCGAGGGACAACAACACAATTCTCGAGGAGGTTTTGGGCACGATTTTTGAGGAGAAAACAATAGTTGTTAGTCTTGAAATTTGAGACATGAATTTCAGGACAACTTCTACAGGCAACACAAAAATTGAGGCAGAACAATCACTTGTTTGCACAAAAATCGAGCTAGGATCTACACAGATTTCAAGGCAAAATTTGGACACAAAAACAGAGGAACTGAGAAGTGAAAAATGCAGAAATTCTGAACTTAAAAATTTGTGAAAATTTGATTTGACAGTGGGCACAAACTTCCAGAAATGAGCATTTGATGCTGAAACAAGAAGGGAGATATGTACAACGGATTTTTATGCACTTATTTTATAATTTTCTAAAGCAATCAAATCCTCCTTTGAAGACTGGTTTTCCCTAAGAGGTTGTCGGGTTTTTCTGGGGTCAGATTGACCAAAAACTAGTGTCTCAAATGTATTGAATGCTTGCCTAGATTTTTGCACTAAATATCAGCTGATAGGAAAGTGAAAAATTAGTAGAAGCACTCTTTATGTTTGCAATAAATGCATTCTGAAATTTATATCAGCATGACAAAGCATGTGGGTTGTGCCTAAACAAACACTTGAAAACTTGTAAATTGGCTTAAGGGTGTAAATCATTTATTTTCTACATGGTATCGGAGCAAGTTTGAGGCTTCCAATTTCAAATTTCACTCAGCTGATGTAGAGGGCAGCAAGCATTAAATTCTGATTTAGAGAACCAAAACCTTGTCAAAAATCCAAAGACTTCAACAGTTCAGAGGGAGGAAGGTTCTAAGTACCTCCAGGGGATATTTTCCAGCAAAAACCAGGGGATATTTTCCTATCTCAAGGAAAATATGTGGTGAAGATATTGGAGAGATTCGGTATGCTGGACTGCAAGCCTGTAACTACCCGATGGAGCTTGACTTCAAAAAGTTAAGCGGTAGTGTGGCCGGACCTGTTTTACGAAATGCTACCGAGTATCGTCAACTTGTTGGAGCATTAATGTTCTTGGTGAACTCCCGTTCGGATATATGCTTTGCAGTCAACACATTGAGTCAACATATGGTCGAGCCTCACCACTCACATTGGATTGGTGCCAAGAATCTGTTGAGATATCTTCGTGGCGCAATCAGTCATGGGTTGAGATACACTATTGGAGATATGAGAGTACTTGGGTATATTGATGTTGATTGGGCAGGCAGTGTGGTGGACCGAAAGAGCACTTCTAGGTGTTGTTTCTCCATGGGATCTGCCTCGATATCCTGGATGAGCAGGAAGCAGAAGTCGGTGGCTTTGAGCACCACCGAGGCAGAGTAGATTGCTGTTAGCATGGCCTCCTGTGAGCCAGTCTGGTTGCGAAAGCTCTTCAGTGAGCTGTTTGGATTTACATTGGATACCACCGTGATTCTGTGTGACAACCAGAACGGGATCCGTTTATTAGAGAATCCCGAATTTCATGATTGCTCCAAGCATATCGATATCAGGTACCACTATATTCGAGATATGATGCAGCGAGGAGCAATAAGGCTCCAACATATCAGTACAGATGAACAGGTCGCCGACATTTTGACAAAGCCCCTACGAAAGGTCAAATACCAGACTTTCCGAGAACGACTTGGTGTCGTTCAGAGACCCTCTTATGAGGGTCAAGTATGATGTATTGAGCTCAGGGAGCTCCAGGGGGGGCGCGGGGTACTTCTTGGAGCGACATGTGACCACAGGGCGACTCACGATCCCCTGGTGGTGCGTTATGTACAGGGTAAAGGTTCAACCTTACCCTGTGACACCCCGTGGCGACTGTAGAATAGGATGATTAGTTCTCCTGTGCGCCAGGATGATTCGTTCTTCGTGGCAACTGTGGAGCAGGATGATTAGTTCTCCTGTAGGCCAGCATGATTAGTTCTCCGTGGCATCCACTAGACAGGATGATTCATTCTCCTGTGGACAAGATAATTAGTTCTCCTGTCGAGACATCCTACCCATGCAGTCTACGACTCATGGGAAGTACCTCTCATCTGATCAATGAGCAGGGAAATGAGGATAGGGACCATAGTAGTACTATCGATGGATGAATCGTTGTATCTACCGTACTCCCTATGCTAGGATGACCTCCATTGATCTGGGATCAATGATATTGATCTAGGATCAATGATAGTGGTTCACACATTGAGACTGACTTCAGGTCAATGGAGGATGGTATGATACAGCCTCGATCATTTCTTCTTCTTCATAGTTCAAGAAGAGCAAAGCAGAGCAGAGCAGAGTGGGGTCAAGTTGTACAAGACAGTGCATTTGATGGATGGATAGCAACGACAGTCTGACAGATTGCAGATGAAGTTCTCCCTAGTTGAGAGGGAGTGTTAAAATTGGCAACTAGGGCCAAACTCCATGTGAATCACCTTATTTATGGCTTCTGATATTTTTCCTAGATTCCTCTCATTGAGAGGTGTAGGATTGATCTAAAGATCATCCGATTCCGATAAGTATATATGGAGATGTGAATTTATTTTGACTATGGACAAATTGTAGGCTCAGAAGCCCAATAGTCATGTCTATTCAACCTCAACATTTGCACATAAATACAATGAGCATTCTCCTCATTTGGACAATTCAATTCACTCATCTTCTCTCTCTCTCTCCTACGCATAAAAGGAGCCTCTCTCTCTCTCACACACACATGTGGTTGAAAGGAAGATGTCCTAGGGCAAGGAAGACGCAGAGAGAAGGACGCTAGGGCAACAGGTCATCTCTTTGACCAATGTTGACCTTCCAGAAGTGCAGATTGGGTGTGGTTGCCTCTCCTAGGCAGGCCGCATTTTTTGGCACAAAAATCGAGGTGAACTGACCTCTGGTTTCACCAGTGTTGACTGCCCTAGTTTAGGGCTGCAAGTTGACTTCAGAAATCTGCAAATTAACTGAACTTTTGGGGTTGTGCAAGGGTTGTTTCTTCAGGCTATTCGAGGACAAGTTGACCGGAAATTGACCAAGTATTTTAGAGGTCAATTTCAGCTAGTTTGACCCAGTTTGACTTTGCTAATTTAGGGTTTGTTGTTGCTGATATAAAATTACAGAATTCAGATTTTGTACTATTTCTCTCTGCTAAACTATTGAAGATAAAAGAAGATTTGATCAAACCCCGCATTGGGGTTTGTCCCTGGCTAGCTACCACATCTTATGTCTCTTGTCTTGGCTTGTTTTTTGTTGATCATTTAATGTTGTATCTGCACTTTACTTAATGTATATGTGATTGCTAATCTGTGGCTAACAAGAAAAAAAATAAGTAAACTGCTCTAAGCATAGAACATACCATAATTTAACACCCTACTCTCCATCAACTGCACATGGTCTTGAAGCTAGTAGAACTTTGCAGCCCACTTTAAATGATCATCGGAAGAAAGAATTGAGGGAGACTACTTGTGATTACATATGCAGATGGTGGTATGATACTGATATCCTCTTCAATGCTTCCCGTTCACCATATTATGAGCCTATGTTTGATGCCATACATGTTGTTGGAAAAGGCTTCAAAGGCCCTACTATGCATGAGATAAGGAAGTATCGTTTGCAGAAAGAAATTGCCTCCATTAACGAGTATTTGAAAGATTTCAAGGAATCATGGGCAAGAACAAGATGTACCATCATGTTAGATGGATGGACTGATCAAAGGAACCATACCATCATAAACTTTGTTATCTTCTGCCCACAGGGAACCATGTCTCTAAAATCAGTTGATGCATCTGATAGGGTGAAAGATGAACAATTGTTGTTTCAGCTATTGGATGAGGTCGTTGAGGAGGTGGGGGTGGCTAATTTTGTTCAAGTCATCACAGATAATGCCTCTAACTATGTTCTTGTTGGTAAATTGTTAGAGGAAAAACACAAAACCATATTTTGGACCCCATGTGCTACACATTGCTTGGACCTCATGCTTGAGGATATTGGCAAATTAGATTGGTTCAAAAACACTATAGATCATGCCAAAAGCATAACAAAATTTATCTACAATCATTCATAGATTTTGAGCCTTATGAGGAGACAAAGAGGGGGCAACGATATTATTAGGCTTGCCATCACTAGATTTGCCACTCATTTTTTGACATTGCAATCTATGCTTTCACAACATAGAAACTTGCAAAAGATATTTTCCAGTGATGAATGGAATCAAAGCTAGTGGTCTCTCAAACTAGAAGGCAAAGAATTGAAAAAGAAAGTTAATGAAGAAATATTTTGGAGAAAGGCAGCAGAGATTGTGAAGGTCGTTGAGCCACTAGTTAAGATGTTGCGGTTGGTGGATGGGGAAAAATTGGCTATGGTTTTCATTTATTAGGCTATGGATCAAGCAAAGGAGCAAATAAAGAGGGCATACAAGGATAAAGTGGCTAAGTATGGGCCCATTTGGGCAATCATTGATGAAAGATGGAACAATCAACTCCATCACCCTATACATGCAGCTAGGTATTTTTTGAACCCACGATATCATTATAAAGTTCTGCCGGTAGGAGCTTTGAGTGGGGAGGTTAGAGATGGATTGATTGACTGCATTGATCGCATAATCCTATTGGAGTGTGATCAACTGGAGATACACCGACAGATCACAACCATCAGCAAAGCCACAGGTACCTTTGGTAAGAACCTAGCAAAGATTGCAAGGGAAGCAGATGAGCCAGGTAAACAAAAATTTCAATTTTCAAATTCTTAATACTTATTTCATTAAATCGTTTATAATTTGAAAGTTGGATATAGTTTGTAATTTTGTTGAGCTAACTCATTACACTCCTATGTTTTTTGCAGCACAATGGTGGGAGGCTTTTGGTAGCCATTGTCCTCAATTGCAGAAGTTTGCAATTTGTATTCCGAGTCAAACTTGCAATGCTATTGGGTGTGAGTGCAATTGGTCTGTCTTTGAGAGGATTCACACGAAGAAGAGAAACCGTTTGGATCAAAAACGGTTAAATGATCTAGTCTATGTCCAATACAACCTCCGGCTCAGATGCAACCAATTGCTGAACAAAAGACCTGATTCAGATCCCATTGTGTTGGAAGATATTGATCCAACATCAGATTGGGTAGTGGAGAGTCATCCAGCAGAGTTTGATTCTGATGAGGAACTTGATTTGGTTTTACAAATGATGGCATCACTTGAACATAATGTTCAGTTGAATGCAGATCCACTTGTACCAGCCTCAGGGCCAACCCCAAGTCCTCCAGTTGCAGGCGCTTCCTCTTCTCAGCCATGACGAAAGCCCATATCTCATCTATCTCAGCAGCCACCAGCTACACAGCCTGTTAGTGCTACCACTTCTATAGTTGCAGTTGGGGATGATGATGAGGAGGAGCCATGGGCTTCCCTGTCTGACTCTGATACAGAGGTTGAGCCAGATGATGTTGGTTCTTCTAGCAGTAGCTAGTAGTACTGGTCATAGTTTACTTTTGTTGTAGAGTCCATTTCTAGCCTCCTTGGCTATGTGTTTTTGTTTTGTTCTCTATATCATCATCATGTATGTATTGGACAGTGCACTGGGTTCCATTTTGATATAATGGATATATTCATGAGCCTACTTTTATCATATATTGTCTTCTCTCTATATTCTAAAGCTTTGTGTTTGGAAACATGAATGAAAATCTTTAAAATTATGTTTTTTTAATAATAAAAAAATAAATATTTAATGTATTATCAAACCAGCCGAGTCGATACTGAGTCGGAGTCGGAGTTGGAGTCGACCCTCGGCCGAGTTGCAGTCAGAGTCGGAGTTTTAAAACATTGCATAAAGTTTAAACAAATAAAGTCTCGAAAAAAGTGATATAATAGTAGTTTTTACATTGAACAATACCTTTTGTTAGCTGGAAAACATGCAGAGCACAGCGTTCTGCAGCAAGTCGTACAGGTGTGCTTGCATCCCTCAGACATTCTGCAATCGCCGGTCCCAAGGTAGGGAGGTATGAAATAACAGTGAGAGCATTCACCTGCTACAGTTTCAATCCTAACATAGGTCAAGGAATTCAAATATGACAGAAAGGCATAGCAACTTAACACCAAATCAAGTAGTGAGATAAAATCTCTTAAAAATGAGCTGCATTAAATTTTAGCATCACCTTTGCAACAGACTTGAGGCCTCCTAAAGCTCTTCTGCGCACATCACTGGCATCATCACGCAAAGAAGATGACAGAAAAGGCAAAATCTCTGAAAAATTGTAGGGCCCTGAATAGTGAGATTGGGCCTGATAGACGAGAAGACATCCTAAAGCCTTTGTTGCAGTTTCACGAACAGGAACCTAGTTGCAACCACCAAAATTGTCGTGGAGTTATTAAAAAATATGCATCCCACTTTTGAAGCCTTGATGAAAGCCAACACAGGAAGACAACTGCTTGGATGTTGCAACCAGGAGTCAAAAATGTGAACTTCGTGAATTTGACAGAAAACAATGTAATCATACCTTATCATCGTTCAATCTACTTTTTAGGCAATCAATAACTGTGGGGAATGCTGATGAAGCACATACATGGGAAGCACCATGTCTAAACACCGACGATAGAGCAAGAATTGTTCCATGCCGAACAGCCAGAGACTCCGATGAAGCTGGGACTGATAGTGCGTGCAATAAGCTAGCAAGTTCTGTATCTTCCACATACTGTAAAAGACAAATCCTCTTAGTGTCTCCATGTTCGAAGAACATGCTTAAATATCACAGTACACCTAAATTATATCATAACCCATAGATAAATTAAATTCCTACCTGGGAAACTATACCCATTGCTTTTGCAGCTGAACACCTGATTTGATCATCATCAGATTGTACATGGTCCTGGAGCACAATGAGGACACGACTTATTACAGAAGCAGTGACACTTTTTCCAGCATACTTCAAGACTCCCTGAAGAGCAACCAGAATAGCCTCTTTAACTCCACCCTCAGATGCCACCTGCACAACAGTCCATCATTTATCAGAATTAAATACGTTCTATCGACTCACAAGTAGAATCCTTCCTATCTAGTTAAATGCCAGATTCTAGACTGAATCTTATGAAAACTAGTTAGATTGAAAATCCATCTTACCTGCAAATTTGAAAGGAGATCATTAACTAAAGGATCAACCCGGGTGCTTAGAGCACTAAGCTTCCCCAGTGCCAGTGCTGAACTTGAACGCACAACCCTAAAAATTCACAGGAAAAAAAGTGAGAACTAGTAGTAATAAAACGGCTTTAGAATTTTGAAAACTAAAATATATAACTTCCATGGAATCCCATTGGAAAATATCTTGAACCTTGTATTGTCCTGCAAGCACTTGATAAAAGTTGTTTGAAGCTGTGGAAGAAAAGGCTTGAGGGATATTCCACCCTTGCTTATTAGGATACCCAAAGTAGATAAAATGGCACTTTTGACCTGCCATGGAAACCTGTCTCCTATTATTCGTATAAGAGGCCTGTACCCATTCATAAACAGCAAGGGTCAATCACAAAAAGAAAAAGTAATTTCTTTGGAGGCCCAATTTGTACCATAAAATATGAAAATACACCAATAAATTGCGACTAAAAGTGTGTAAGGCATGTACCCAGTTATCGGAACAACAAAAGGCTTCAATGCATTTTCACTGGTCACATCTATTAGCTCCCCTAAGCCTTCAGCTGCTTGTTCTCTCAATTCAGCTGAACCACTCATCAGACCCTGTTTTAAGATGGTACATGAGCAAAGTGAAGGCTCCAAGTAGGAAAAGGCAAGGACATTATAAAAGATCAGAAACAAGGCCCTCAATAAGCAGAGACACCCTCTAAATCCAACCGGGGCATATACTGATTTTAAAATATATATATATATATATATATAGAAATATATATAGCTTCTCAATTCTGAGTGATCAAATTTCTCCTGATCCAACCTGGAAGTATTCTGTATCATTTGGATTATTCTTTTTTAAAACCGAGGATAAGAAATTCTAAAATTGCAATTGATTTATATAACCTCTAGCTAAAATGTAATTTTATAGACATCATAATGTATTTCAATACATATATACAGATATACGTGTGCTAAGTCCTTCCTTCATCAACAGTCCATCTCTAATATTTTTCCGGTGCTAGTAAGTGACTAAATTGTCCAGAACTGTCGTAATTAAAATTGTTGTTGTGAATTTTGGATAACTAGCCACAATTGTTTCCCTCCAGCAATTTTACCTTTAAGCTTAAATATTAATGCCTAGTAATGGCTAGAGGAACTTTAGAAGGAAGCAATGGTATTTGTGAACAAATCTAGTGCCGAAAGCGTATCTTGATAAACTGCAAAAGAACAAAAATAAGACTCTATATTTGGAATGCTGCAAGAGAAGAAGCAGGAAGTGAGCAAGAGATGGACAGCATTACAATATACAAAGAGGCAGTTTCACTAGCATCCAAGCTCAGGGAAATGTGGGTGTGATATTCATATAGGCAACTGGCTGGGGACTCTAGAGTCTACACAATCTCACAGATCTTGTAGTGGACAATTTGGATATGAGGCTAGTTGCAGCAGAAGCTATCTAAAGGTTACAGTTAAGACATGAACGTAGAAAGGCCTATTTGTCATAGCAATCTGTCCAAAATTAAGCATCTCCTGTAGGAACAAAGCCAGAGATATTTGGTCCTAGACTAAGGAAAAGGTCCTCAAGGAACCATGCAAGTCTCTAAGCAAGTGATGATCTTACCTGTGAATCCCATTATAATCAGGGCATATCAAGATAAAAGATCCTTATACACAAACTCAGCCAAACTTTGTGGCAGGTCGTGTTGATAACACCGGTGGATTCAAATGTCAATAGAGGTAAGGACATTGCAGGCTAAGAGCATCCAATTATTCTTGGCTTTGATAATGTGTATTGGCATCAAAGCCACTCAAGGGAGTGTTTCCCCCTGATTGAATTCCCTTCAATCCAATTCAGACTGAGGGCAGAGTCTAAGCTGTGCTTCGTCTCTTGAATGGCACATTTTCTGGCGTTCAGAAGGGTTCCTCTATTCCTGCTGAAGAAGACAATACCAGTGCCCCGGCTGGCACACCTGTTATTAGACTGAGTCCAGGTTCACAGGTTATGGTAGCCTTACTGCCTATGGATGAGACTGACTGGAATGGGCGCCTAAGTAGATGGAAGACTTAGGGCTTGTAGTACCAAGTGGGGACCAGACTATGGTGCATGTTACCACCCCAATTAGCAACCTTGGCAAGGTCACAGTCAAGGTGATAGGGGGTAAGCACACAAGAGATATGCCCACTGTCAAATCAGAACAATCAGGGTTTGTGGCAGAACATACTGAGTAGAGGCATGGGGGCCATGAGGGTTATGGAAAATTTTAAGGATGGAAGTTTATATTGAAGTTTTGAAACCTTGGCAAATTAGAATAATCCTTAATATGCAAATTGTAAAATGTTTGATGATACTTTTCTTAGAGTTCTAATTATTTTATATTAGTCTGTATTAAATTTTGGTGATCTTTAGGGTAAAATAATTTTATACTATAAAATTTGGGCAAACCATTTTTAGAAAAAATGGAAATTAGCAAATCTTCTTTTTGCGAAACAAAAACATGGAAAATTAACCCACTTGTGAATATTAGCCCCTAAAATTTTCCCAGGCGAGGGTAATAGAATAGATGAACCCCCAACGACAATGTTGGAGAACAATACCTGCAGCAGCCAGTGACAAATATAGAGCCCCACGCATATTGCCATGGAGCGGGATTTTTCATTCTAGACTTCACAAATCAAGAGTTTGCTGCAGAGGGTACAATTTCTCGAAACTGAAAATCAACAACTCCATTCAGAAGTAATAGACCTCAAACAATGGGTTTATGAAACGAAAACACAAGAAAACTCACACTTACAGAAACCAATTGAGGATTCCCCTGCGCTCCAAAAGGAAATTTTAAACATTAAAACTTTACATGAAGAGATGAAATCACAGCAAGCCATCTACAAGCAGGAGAAAGAAATACAACAGGAAACACAAAATTTCTTAGGTTGAAGTTGTCTAGAAATGAGAGCAACCTCCCTTGCTTACCATGATCGAAGGGGTGGTACAAGAAAAACTGAGGAAAGCCTCCATCAAGCCCAAGAGAACAATTTCAGAGTTTGTGGGCTCCCCCTTACTGTGGCCCCTTCAGGAACCCTTACAACAAGGTACCCCCATTCTTTCACAACACTCTAGGTCTGAAGAACATCACCCTTGGAGCATGCAACGATGGGGCCCAACACCACACTCTTCCTTGATTTCCAAACACTCAAAGCCCTCTTGGCTAAGAGAAGACTAATTTCTCTCCTGCCCATGCAAAAGATCCTTCTTGATCCTGACCTCACCAAATCCCAACAGGCAAAGCTCAATTCATCTAAGGACCAAGTCACAATTTCATGGAAAGAATGGAAGTGGGTAGTCATTTGTAATCTCAAGGCCATCATTCATGATTTTCCTCTCCAGGATACTCTCACCCTTAGGCCAAATGATAATCTCAATCAGTTGGGGGGTATGCTAGGGGGAGCGGACCCACCATCTCCATTGGCTACTAGAACTGTAATGGCGTGTTTTGGTATTCACCAAGTATACTTTGTGATGCAAATGGGTCCCATGACCTCGTTTCCCTCACAAAGACACGCACTAGCCCCATGCAGACACCACCCCCGATGCACGAGTACCACTGGGCATATTCATATCAATAGGAGACTAGATCTGACAACGTCAAAGGCTCCAATGAAGTTGAATGTATTATGCGAGACCCCATTTAGAGCAGGGTTACTATGGTGTCATCAGATGAGCATGCTAGATTTTTCTGGGTCTAGATCCATCGGAACAACCCCCTTCTCAAGGATAGCTACATTGTAGTTCGCTACCTCCCCCAAGTGTCATCGCACTTTGCACTAGATAATGAGTCTAAGGAAGACCTTTTCTTTGATCTCGATGCACACATCTCCCACTACTCCAATCTTAGGGAGATAGTTCTTCTCAGTGATTTCAATGCCTGCACTAGAGACCTACAAGTACCTCTTCATGACAAAGTCGAGGATACACTTTGCCTCTAGAAGCTAGTGCTAGAATCTATGGTTCTTCATCAAAGTTCACAAGACAAGAATGGGCCTCTCATATGCTATAGTATACATCTCTTGTAGTTGGGTGAAGCCCATGGTTTATTGACTCTGAATGGGCTCCCTTGTTTTCTAACATGTGGGAGCTAGTGTGGGTGACTAAGCCAACCAAGCCTTTCTACCATAAATTCAACACCTCTCACTTTCCTGCCTCCCCTAGCAAACCATGCCCTCCTCACTTTCTCCTTCTCTACTTCTTCTCCCACTAACCCCACCCTGTAACCCCTTGCCACCACCTTCCCTTTCAATAGAGATCCTTACACCACTCGCCTCAACGAGTTGCTCCTCCCCATTTCCCACTTTAGGTCATTACACACTAACATAGCTAAACATGAAATATTTTCCTCAATCCTAGTGGAAACAACCATTAACTCCTACCCCGCACCCTACTCATAGTCACACCCACAAAGCTTCCCCTAGCTCCCACCCCATGTACTACTAGTTTGATGATGAATGCAAATCCTTCCACAAAGTGTTTCGTCTTGCCCTCACACACGACGCATCTCTCTCTCCTCACCTCAACAAAATATATTGTAACATCCTTCATCACAAAAAGCAAAATTTCTCTCTAGAAGGGGACAAGAACTATGTCATGCCATGTCCCAATTGCCAAAAACCCTTTGGTGTGCCCTTTTTCCCGCATCGTGTACCATTTTGCCTAACCTTGATCCACAGACCATGTTCTTCAACACCACCTCCCTCGACGATATTCCTGGACAACCTACCACTCACATTTCCTCCGTCCCCCACCCCCACCCCACTCACCACCTTTTCTTTGAGTGGAACATTAGGAAAGCAGTTAGAGTTATGTCTACCAATAGATCAACTGATGAGGAAGGGCTTCAAGCCAAATTCCTTAAGCATGGCATCCAGTCCCTTAATTCCCACATTGCTGACTTATTTAGTCACTTGGTATGTTCAGGCTTACCCCCCTTCCTAGGCCAAACACATTATTCATTTGATCCACAGATAAAGGAGCAATTAAGGCCAAGCAACTATTGGATTATCATGATGGATCATACATTCTCTAAGCTTTATGTAACAGTCTCACACAAATGGTTGTTTGTGGAGTTGGAGAGCCATCATCTTAAGGCTAGAGGGAAAGCAGGTTTCTGCCCCAACTAATAGATGAATGATCATATCTTCACACTTCAAGTCATTATTGAGGAGGCTCATCATCACTCTTTGAAGGTTTACACTAGTAAATTTTTGGAAAGCATTTGACATAATCCCAAGGGAGGCATTATTCTAGAGACCATGCAATATTGGCAAATCTGAGACCATACTAGCAGCTATCATGAGACTATATAAGTCAGTTTTAGGATGCCTCAAGATGGGACATGGCCTAGAGACCAGTGCTTGTGTATGATGAAGGTTAGTAGTTAATTGAAATAAAATGCTAGGTCTTAAATATGAATAACAGTGGAAAATACAAACCAGCATGCAAAAGCTCACTCAAATTTCGTAATAAATGGTTGCCTTTGACGCTTAAGAGTTAGGGAATGGTACATATTGTTGATTTGGGGTAGCATCAGATGTGCTCTAACCATGAAAATTGGTGGAGAGGCTAAAGCACATGAGATCTCTAAGACCCAGAAATGGTTTGGGCAGATTCTAACCGGTTTGGTAGATATTAAAATAATTAATATTTTTGATGGAGTTCCTAAGTCTAAACTTAGGAAAAATAAATTATTAATGGGTATCAATATAAAACTGGATTAGAAGGGTCCAAAAGTCACGGATTAAGCCAAATCTAATCTTAGTCATTGATTAGAGATTTAATCTCAGCCGTTGATGCACCAACAAGAAAAGTATAAGAGGAGGCTTGAGGATCAGTTGGAGAACACACCAAGAGAGAAAGAATCTGATTTTCTGGGGCAAGGTTTGCTGAGGAAATCGAGTGAGTGATCTCAGTTGCAACTGAGGGGCAGTGAATACATACCAGAGAGGCAGAGTTAGTACCAGGAGGATCAGTGCAGAGCCGGGACAGGTTCACATAGAGCCAGCTAGAGGCCACGTAGAGGCAGCCAGGAGCTGCGCAAAGCCAAAGAGGCCAGTGTGTAAGACGCAAAGGGTATAGGGGCTTACACAGAGGCTCCAAAAGCTAACGCAAAGGCCAAAGAGGCTGACGCAAGGCCTAGAGGCAGTGCTGGAGGATTTCGTGGGACAGACTGGAAGCTGGAGAGTCGAATAGGGTGACGCGGTCCCTATCAAAGTGATGGAGAGCAGCAGAAGCTACATTGTTGCTGTGGGATCATTCATTCGGTGATTTAGCCATAATATCTGTCTCCGACTAAGAGGTACTACTGCCGAGGGCATTCTCTATTGGGTGAGCCATTTCTGGCACCTAGGTTGTATTCTAAAACTACATAATAATAAAACGCTCTAAATAGTTGCACCGGTTTTCCCGCATTGGGTTTTTCCAAGGACATTAGTCCAAAAAGAACAGTGTCACCTGTGTGCTTGTTTACTTTCAGTTGATGATCTGTATGTGTTGATATTGTACTTGTATTTATTTTCAGTATTTACATGGTAAATAACTCATTAAGTAATTGAATAAGTAGGAAGAAATAAATCAGATAGTACAAGAAGAATTTCTAAAGGGTTAAACTTAGAAATTCCAACACGACATCAAAGCGTGGTTACAGATCACACGATAATTGAAGGCGAAGGCATCATCCAACCAGAGCAATAGCAGCAGAAACAATTGTCCCGAGTGACAGAAGTTGTTCCTAGCAAAAAGCAGCAAGGAAGGGGTGACGCAGAGGCCCTGTGTCATCGGTTCGAGCCAGGAGGAGGATCACCGCAAAGGTAGATAGAAGTAAACCTGACCTACGCAACGCCTGGTCATCTTTCTCAGTCAGGAAGGATTGACTCTGTGTCCAGGAGGTGCATATTTTTCCGGTGTTGAGATTGCGCAGAGCCTAGAGGCTTAGTCCTTCAAGTTGCTGAGGTATAGGAGGCTGCAAATAATTTGCGGAGCGAAGATGGTGGGGTATTGTGGTCAAAACAGTACCTAACAGGACAAGACCAAGGAGGAGGGATTTCCAGAAAGGAAATCAAGACTCAGAGGGAGTCGAACCAAGGACTTCCAGGAGGGAAGTTAAGAGACTCAGAGGAGTCATAAGAAGAGCAGCATAATGGTTGTGAATGGACTGAGAAATCAAGATAGGTTGGACAGAGCATCCAACTTCGTGTTCTAGAAGGCCATGATCTTGTCCAGTCTAGACAGATATCGTATCAAGGACTTCGCCTTGAAAACAATAGCGATCCCAGTTGACCCAGCTGAAAATGAGAAGTATGAGGAGGCAATGGCCAGGGCGAAGTGTATCATTCTTGATGGGGTCAAGGATCATGTGGTGCCACATATTGTCAAGAAGGACACAGCAAATGAGATGTGGGATGCCCTGAAGAAATTGTACTGGCATACTTCCGTGCAGAGGAAGATGTTACTTGAAAATCAACTGCTAGAGTGGCAAAAGTTGAGCTCAAGGTTTGATCAGCCAGAGGAGCAGTTGAGCAACCCTAGACTTATGTGTGGAGAAGGAATTCTACAACAGATGATGGGAATTCCTCCTAGCCAGTGTTCATTGTGGGAGATGGGCCTCTTGCAATGATAGGTGGCAGCCCTTCGTGCCCTATGTTGGTCTTCATTGGAGCAGAGCAGGTGAGACCATAGTGGGTTGAAGTCCTTGAGTAGCTGAGGAGCAGCAGTGGGCAGATTGATAGTTGTGAACAACTCAACAACAATCTCGATGTGTTGTGCCCTTGATGGACTAAGGCACAACTAGTGAGTAGATTGGATAGCCGAGGTTCAGTGGCCAGATGGACTTGGATCGTTGATAGAGGCAGTGCTGCAAATCAAGAACCGAAGGACCGAGTAGGTATAGGGTACAATCGAGAGGGGGTGAGGAAGCATGCGATAGCCAAATGGTCAGAGTATCTTGTTGAGGGCAGATTGGTTGTCAATGGATTGACACAAAGCCCTAGTTTTGTATTCTTGTATCAGTGGATACTTGAGGGCCATTATCCCTGGTACGGGAGCCCTAGACTGTTCTATTATTCAGTTTGATTAATATAACGAAGTTGGGTTGAAAATTGTAAAAAGTTGTCTATATTTTGTGCACTAGCAGATTTACTGTTGTTTATATTTCGATGTGCAAAGTAGTTTCATTGTAATCTTTGGTTTGGTAGCATCAGGGATTGGTAGCGTCAGGGATTTAAGATTCTCTCCCAAACACTAAGATCGTGGAAAAGCAACATAGAGTAGCTTAAATCATTTCCAAATGTTAAGAATATGAACACCGGAAACAATTTAGAAATGATATTTGGAATTAAGAAGGCTAGAAACAACCATTTTCACAAAGCCCTAGTTCTAGAGTCTTACCAATCCATTTGAAGATATTGCTCTAATAAAATCCCAGAATTGTAAGGACACCTTCAAAACCTCAAAATGATGTTAGATACCTTCAAAGCACAAAACAAGATGGCTTCCTTGCACTTGGAACATTAGATCAGCAATTATGGCCGAAATCCCTAGAAAAATTTCTAGCTTAGAAATGTAATCCATGGAATTTATTCGAGACAATAAATAAAAGATTTTCAATAGTTTATTTTTATTTTTGACAATTGCCTTTTTGTTTTTTTGTTTCTATATTTTTTTCTATTATTTTTGTATTTTTTAATAGTGTTGTAGGAGTTGTCCCTTCCCCCCATTGGACCATACTCAAGAACCGCACACCATATGGAACCAGTCCTGAAGACCCCTTGTAACCGTGCTTCCAAAAGATGGAAACATGCTTTAACCTCAAATTTTGTGCTTCCTAGAAATTTGGAACCACCATGTGCCAAACCATGCTCCCATACACACTTCATGGATGCTCCCTAAGCACTCCCTAGATGTTTCCTAGATGCTTCCTAGACACTCCCCAATAGTAATGTAAATTATTAAAACTTGAATTTTTAACACTACTACTGATTGGTTCGGAATGTTTGAGAGTGGTTCAAACCACATTTAACTTTATATGGAGAAAAAAAAAATTATCTCCCATTCAAAATTTAGTTGACTTAACAGTTTTCAAGATTTCAAGATCGTTGGGATTGCAACATTTCATTGCATTCTATCACATGATGTGATTGGCATTAATCAAGAACACCAAGTGCTATATGTACCCTACGGTTGTTGGTATTGGATGTTGAATTTGTTTATCATGGCCTTAGCAGAAGTGTACCCTTCACTCAAGCCAAAATCATTGATTAGCACGTTAAGATTTTTCTACCATATTTTAAGGCTTGGATTAAGTAATATTGAATTTTGGGTAGCTCGGTATTTCCGAGTGGAGAAAACCCACAAAAACTGAGCTTGTGGGCAAAGTACGCAAGCATTGGGGTTTTCGACCCACGGTTTCTGGCTTCAAACCCAAGAAAATTAATAGGCTATTCTAATTTGTTATTAAGTGGTGATGTGGGGTTTCTTGAAAGACAACGAATGCCCCCAAGACACTTAGACAAGAGCTATAAATATAGGCCAAAGGAGAGGCCTATTTATACGTAGAGAAGGACTTCACCTGTGGAGAAAAGGAAGCTAAAGTGACCTAGCCACAGGACATCCTTGAGAAGCCGCAACATTGTAAGGAAGGTCGAGTTTCTCTATATTCATGTTAGCTAAAGGATCTATTACCAAACGGGGAAGCCTAATAATGGTGATAGGGTGTTCTAGCCGAGTTGTACGGAGATTTGAATATGGAGGTCGTGTGCACAAGATTGGTTGCCAAAATTCGATCTATGGTAGCAAAAGAGGGTCGTAGGTCCTGTAATAACCCGCAGTCACAGGGAAGGTTTGCCACAGCTAAAGGGAGTCTACCCATAGCAAAGACAGCAGGGTCGAAGGTCCTATTGGGCCACAGGGGCTTGAGAAAGGTTGGTTGGATCTGTTAAAGCCACCCGCAATCAGTAAATTTAGGTCTTAAACTTGTGGTGATCCAAGGAGGCTAGAATGCAAGGTCTAAACAGTGGACCAAGCAGCCTCACTAGTCTTTTAGGATTTGGACAGAAGAGGACATGGGTTATCAGAGTTGCACCAAGAGCATTAGAGCTTAAGTTAAGGTTGGACGAAGTCTGAGGAGCACTACCACAATTAGAACAAGAGGTCTAGTTTAGCAGCACACTGAGGAAGGATGGTAGTCGAGGCATAGAGGAAGAAGAATCATGCTGGAAGTGTTGAACAACGGCCTGAAGTCTAGTGGAAAAGGGGCTAAAGGAGTTGGTCACTATCAATTGAAAAGAAAAGGAAGACTATAGAAGCAAAGGATGGAGGGTTATAGCATGGATAGCAGAAGTACTGAGGTATGTGGGCTATAAGAAAAATCTTGGGTGAGTAAGTATCTTGTTTGTTGTGTTTTATAAGCAAAGGGCAACAGATTGTACTTGTATGTGGGCAGGTGAGGACCTGATAGACTAGGCCTCAACCCTAGGGTTTTAGTGAAAGGGTCGATTGTGTATTATAGAATTGTATCAGGGTTTGTAAAGGACCATGATCCCTGGTACAAGAGCCCACGGGTTTTCATATTGATGGACCTATAAGGAACATGATTTGGGCCAAAATCTTGTGTATTGTTCTTGATCTATTTGTTGTTACATTTTGTTGTGTAAAGTTGTTTAAAGTTGGGCATCTCTAGTGTGCTTGTGTTCCTAACTAGGGAATAAGCCAGACCTAGGGTGCATGGTAATTCCAACAAGAAATTTGATCAAAATTGGGTAGTGTCAACAGGTGTCCCTAGATAATCGAGGTAGAGACAAAGGCTAGAGAAGAGGAGAAGAATGAAGGATGATATTGGGGATGAGGACCCCGATATAAGCAATGGTGAAACATTGTTTTCAAGGAGTGGTGGAACATGCATGGCGATGCTACCCCACATCTACAACATTTGGTAACATGATAACTTTCACAATTGGTCAGTACTTCTTCAGTCAAGAGGTGTTTAGCAACTGGCTCAATTTATTGTTTTGCACCTTTTGGTCTTCATATTTTGGGGAGTAGAAGTCCTATTTTGTAAACATAACTATTTGGTCATGTTATTCTTGACAATTGCTAGATAACCTATTTCATTCCATAAGTTAATGGTCTACTTTCTATTATATGACTTAAAAATGTGTGTGTTCATTTGATGTTGATAGAATCTAGATTCTAGATGGTCTACAACAAATATACATGATTTCATATACTCTACAACTAATTTGGCATTACAGATGTTTTTTTAATATAAAAGCTATAGATATATATATATATATATATATATATATATATATATATAGAACACCCTATCACCATTTATTCTATGCCCCACGGGCTTATATATATATATATATATATATATAAGCCCGTGGGGCATAGAATAAATGGTGATAGGGTGTTCTCTTAAGGAACTTCGTGTTGTAAAGGTCACTAGTTTGAAATTGGGTGCAATCATACCAACGTTAATGCACCAGATCCCTTCAAAACTCTGCAGTTAAGCACACTTGGGCTAGAGTGGTACTGGGATGGATGACCTCCCAAGAAGTCCTGGTGTTACATCCTACCCCCTTTCACATTATATGTCATTTGAATATTTCAGCATCTACACTCGATATAGTTTATTTTCTATAAAAAATGTCTTTTTTAATCTTGAAAAAATTAAAAAATTAAAACATATATATATAGGTATAGGTATAGGTATATATTGGAAAATGATGCTTCCTACTTCTCACTTCTCAAAAACACTCCCACTTCATGCAACATTTTATTTGAATTTATAGTAAAATAAAAGACAAGAATTTTGAACCTTTAAAATAAGTGGTTGGTTGTTGGATTAGGGCTTAAGTGCCTTATCTCCACTAGGGCTTAATGTAGTCAAGATGAATGCCCCTCTTGAGGTTGGCTATTCAAGAATTATTGATTATGACAAGACAGTAGAGCCCTAGAAGTTAAACTACTTTCTTGTCTAATCAAGAAAAGTTATGAAACCAAACCTTACTATAAGGGATCCCTCCAAGGGGAAAGCCTTCAACCATAAGATCAATTATGGAATGAAATAAAATCAAAAACCTTGTTGAGGAATCTCTAAGGTATGACTCAACAAGGAGATTTAATGCTTACCTCACACCAACAAGAGAAGTGAAAGAATTTACATGGACATCTCTTTCCAAGTGACAAAGCTACCCCTCAATGGATCAATTTTGATAGTCTTGTAGTAGTGTTGAAATAGCACAATATTGTCTTTAGCATTGTGTAACATAACCAAGAAAATGACACTTCAAAGTTGACACCAAGGTGTCATGAAATATTACATTGTGGCATAACGATCTCAACCATTCACAATGACTTGGGAGGAGAGGCAGTTCTCAATTTACAAATGAGGCTCTCAACATCTCTCTTGTCTTGCTCCCTAGAAATGTCTATTGAATCTCGAAGAAGATTGAGTTGGCATTCAATAAACCAGTTGCAGATTAGGTAATTACATGAAAATTTTGATTTGTATTGCCTAAAACCCTCGAGGGAGGTTATAAAACCTTCCAAAGGGGATCGCACCGTGAAAACAGCTCCAATAAAAGATCAAATTTTACTTATCAACTTTCAAGATATGCCTCAAATGAAGCCTCATGCCCATACCACAAGTCGAGGCACTTCCATGAAGCATGGGATTGATTATCCAAGTTCTAAAATTGGTCATAAAATGCTCAATCAAAAAGGTGACGTCAAACATAGGACGACAACGATTTGAAAGGTCCAATGTAACTTTAAAATTGCCTTGAAGTGACTTGAAATAATTTTTAGATTCCCTAAGAAGCCCAACATTTCCCTTTCTTCCTCAACATCCTCTTGCAATTGATCTTTTGACCCCCAATAGCTATCTTGAACGTGGATGTCTTCATATTTTGGGCTTTTTCTCGCTTGCTTTAATGAATTAAGGTTTGATTTCTTTGTGTTCATGCCTGACCTTGCTTCTTAAGGCTTGACACATCATTTCTCTTGCACATTTGCACCTCCATATCAATTTATGAACAAGCCACACCATCAATTTAAACCCCACAACTGTCATAAGTGATGTCAACCCTCCTTTGGAGAAGAAATAAGGCTTGAAATGGAACTTTGAGGAAGTCGTTTTGGATGCTTTGACTTGGAGATGACTTGGCTTGCTTGGAGAGCAAATAAATCATGAATTGTGAGCCTTCCATGTAAAAATGATGATGTAAAATAACCAAGGAAAAAGGTGTGCACACTTAAGACAACATGGTCCATGTGAGGCAAAAAACAAGTGTGCTAAATATAGGTGTTTCCACCCTTAGTGCAATCACCTTTACATGTTAATAACTAGTGTTTCTTTTACCAGTATTGAAGTGCCTCTCTATTTATAGGGAAAGAGACTCAACTTCCATATATATTAAAATAATATTTTCGTAGCTGAAAGCCCCTAATCTAGCCTTAGGAGGGGGTGAAAGCCTTCTTCACCAATTAAATAATCTAAAGAAATACAATGTAGGAACTATGAAAGTTGAGACAATTCATCAAAGGGTATTTCGTTCATAGCATCTAGCCTCCAAAGGCCCCTTCAAACAAACCATTACTAACACAGACAAACCCTTCAAGTCTTCAAATGTCCAAGTTAGCCCCCTAATCAAAATCAGCATTATAAGTTAGCCCGTCAATACAAATCAAAATGACAATCCTTCAAAGGACAACCCTCTTTAAACAATTCTAAACTTCTTCGAATGAGGTCGGCTTCAAATAACCTCCATAATGAGATTTTGATCCAGCAAATCTTTTTCAAACTAGGTGTTTTCCTTATTTGTTGAAATATAATTTGAATTATAAACAACCCTACAACTCTGAGCACCATTATATTCATCCCTTTCTTCACTTCAGGCTCCAAATTAGCGTAAATGATAGGTATGTTGTTTATTTACCAAACCAAGGTCATTAGGGAGTTGCTCATTTCTATACTCTTCACTCCCTTAATTGATAACAACCTGCACAATTTTAGGAAGTATACCACATGAATTCTAATTTTGTTGCTCATATGTATGCTAGCATGACTTTCACTATGTGTTCCTCCCTCCATGCTTACATTTAGGCTTAGGGGTGTGTTCATTTAAATTCTAATTTTGTTGCTCACATGTATGCTAGCATAACTTTCACTGTGTGTTTCTCCCTCCATGCTTACATTTAGACTTAGGGGTGTGTTCATTTATACACTATTTCATCCTCTGTTTGGATAGAGAAAGCATACACATGCTATCAAGGTTCAATGAAACCAATCTTAGTAGCTTTGTTGTAGATTTACAGTTCCTTTACTCCTAAGCAGTTGAATTTCATGAACCCACAAGCAAGGGGCTAACTTGTCATTATACAGAGCATTGACCTCAAATCTGAGTTTGTTCTTCAATCCACCAGACATATATAGTATGTGGAAGGAGAGGACAATAAAAATATTAGATCCTCTAGTACATGCCACCTTCCATAATTGATGATGCAACAATCTGTAATTTTAACTATCTCCTCGCTCACTGACAAATACAGTTCTCTTCTCTGCAAATTGGTCCTTGTCTATCTAGTGAAACACTTTCAAGCTTCATTGTCATAGGAACACCTGAAAATTACTCAATAATTGATAATGTTGTTAAGGAAGCGCTATAGTTTGTACCACAACCAAATAAAATAATCCTCCTTCGAGCCTGTTGTGAAAATTCTACAATCGGATTCCCTACTGCAGCAAACTAATGTTACTTCTCCTACTTGATTAAATCGGGCAAGTTATTTACTATGTTCTACGGTAAATATCAAAGCAAATACATCTATAGCCTTCACTTAATTTACATATATGCGGAAACAAAATACTTAGCAAGAAAGAAAAATACAACACATAGGACACAGTTAATTTGGACAAATAGTCCCCCGAAAAACCCAACTTGGGAAAAACGGTGCTGCAACTCTAAGGATTTATTATTATGCAGGAGAAATTCTAAGTACAATTCTAGGATGCTCAACTAGCAATCTGATACAGAGAGAATACTAAACAAAAGACTAGTGAAATGATCTCACCATGTCACTGGACAATCAGTGACAAATCCTTCAGCTCTGGAGGCTCTGCGTCACCCTCTGCGTGGCCTCTGCGCAGAACTACATCACCCTGGACAACTTTTGTTGGAAATAATACTGAGAGGGGGGGGCCTGAATCAGTATTATCAAATCAATATAACTTTTTCATTACCATATTAAGATTCATATACGCTACTTTAGTTAAGGCAAACCGCGTGTATACGCAATTGTGTGTAATGCAACAAGCGTATATCCAGTAAACGTATGATTCAGTTAGTTGATCCTTAATGAGTGTATCAAAACATTATTAACCATATGAACAATAAACAGGAGCAGTAAAACAGAACAGATCATCACACATAAGCAACACACATGAACACCATGATATAAGGTGGAAACCCAATGTGGGTGAAAACCACCTACTGCAATTCATCTCTATCTTCTTTAATAAGAAACTTCTTTTTACAATGGTTTTGTACAGGTGCAGTCTTATACCAGTACGCAGGCTTATACCTGCAGAAGGCTACAACCTTCTCTCATTCTCTAGACTCTCCTGGAAGGGAGCTACAACCCCCTTAGCTCTTGTACTAGCTGAGGTACTAGTACGTAGGTGCTGACCTACAGAAGGCTACAACCTTCTTTTTTCTTCCAGGGACCATGTTTCATAAATTTTCAGATTGGATCCATAAATACAAAACAATCACCACTGCAATACACTCATCAACTTATACCTACATCATCAATCTTTGAATCACCCAATACTGAATCACTGAAACCCTGTCATCAAAATACAGTTACCTGAACATAGACCAGAGCCCAAAACTCTGCAACAACCACTAGAACCAACAGCAACCTGAACAACAAATCTCATAATGTATACGCTACTTGACTATGTTAAAACCGCGTGTACACGAGCTTTCACCAGAGAGAACCCGCGTACAAATCTAAAGATAATTACTTATACCTTCGCTGCCATTTCCAACTTGATTCAGATCAAGCCAAGCATCACAAACCCATAACCAACATACTAGATCTTCACACTTCATCAGACATTCATTACTTGCACTTCCACACCTTGGCCTAATGATCTTCTTCTTATATAGGTTTAGGCCTCTTTCAATACCATGGTCCAAAACCACTTAGAACAAATACCTTGGACCCAATACTTGGGGTCAACACTTCGGACCAAATACCATGGACCAATACCAAAATACCATGGACCAAATACCACGGACCAAAACTTAGTTTTCTGACATGTACGCGCCTTTCCTCCTGTGAACCTGCGTGTGTACGTATACGCGCCTTTTGTTCTTCTCACCCGCATGTATACGCACTTTCATCAAGGTTAACTTGTGTATATCTCTCTCTTAACCTGCTGTACTAAGATCTGTCCTCTGATTGAGTTGCCACTTGTATCATACCTTTGAGCGAGTTGCCATCAAGGACAACACCTGTATCATAATGCCAACAATCTCCCCCTTTGGACTTGATGGCAACCACCACACCAAGTCACTCTCCCCCTTTGACATCAAGGGCAAAGGGCAGACCAAGAAGTTCTCTCCCTCTACTGTCCATACTCCCCCTGAGTACCTGCTGAAATCTCTGATTGAGCTCCCCCTTTGTATATGCCAAGATGTACCAATCCGTTCATGCTCCCCCTGAGCACATGCACGGTCTGCAAAAGCATAACATGACTCTATACATCAATCTCCCAACCAAGTGGGAATACACCATTTTTAGACTCATCCACCCAACCAAGTGGGGATATACCAAATGTTTATACATGACTCAACAACAAGAACCATTACATCATCCATCCCATGCATAGTGGGGTAACAAAATACATCATATGAACTCACAAGGACCAAGGACCTAAACATGACCATGATAGTTATCAGCAACTATCATACACCATATGATCTACACCATAAGCATCATAACCTGCAATCCATTCTCTTGGTCAATCAACAATCAGTAGCAAGATGTGTCAATAAGCATCATCACCAAGGACTTCTAACCATAATGCCAACAATGCATTATTCAAAGCATATGCTCCCCCTGAGCCTGTGCCAACCATCATATACTACGACCGAACCATTTCCTGAGTCTGTTCTGCTGCTTTTCTTCAGAGCTCCATATACGCGACTATGCAACCTATGATTCGCGTATATACGTGACTTACATTTGTTATATCAGCGTATGCAAGATGGAATACTGAAGGTCTACACTTTCAGTTTCCCCTGTGTCTATTATGTCAGTTAACTGAGTTATGTCACACCTTTCTGTCTCTAATTCTATCTTCTTCAATACCTAGAATTGGGATGATGTATAATCCTCTTGCTTTGGAGTTTGAATTTTGCTCTTGCATTCCCTTGCTTTATGTCCAAACTTATTACATGCATAACATCTTACATGTTTCGTGTTCCTTCTATTGCAATCAATTGCTTTGTGGCCAAACATATTGCAAGCAAAACAATATCCTTTGAAGTACCTGGAATGTGATGATCTTGTGTGACGATCTTGAACCATTCTACTTTTGCATCTGGCTGCAACATGTCCAAGATTATGACATACATAACATTCAACATTATTCAATGGAGGAAATAATCGTTTATCACTTCCATAGTTAGGAGTAAAGGATTTTCTTTGAGGAATTTCTTTCCTTGGTTGTTGATGAGGTTGTCCTCTCATCTCCTTGTTGATCATTTCAGAATTCTCATTAGAGTTCCTTGCCTCACCTTGTGAGCTAGATTCACATTCAACAGATTCATAAAAGCCAAGACCAGTTTTGATAGTAGTGGATCTTTGACTACCAAGAATGTCATCCAAAATCTTGGGACTATCTTGAAATCATAACAATTTATCATTTTCTTCTAATTTGCTTTTTAAGATATTTACCTCAACCTAATGTTGTTCTTCCTTTTCCAGATACTGCTTCCTTATGTTTTCTTCAACTTTTCTTCCTTCTTCCACTTGTTGCCTTAATTCGATTACTTCATGTTCTTGTTCCTCAAGAGCTTCTTCATTCTGCTTCTTTGATTCTTTAAGATCTTCTTTTAGAGGGAGGATCTTCAATTCAAGTCTTTGAATTGTTATGCTTTGATCTTTTACTATATCCTGCAATTGCTCCCTTACTCTAGTTACTGACTCCAATTGTTCTTTTAATCTGGTAACTTCTTCTGGTTCTACATCCTTATTTTCATATGCCATGAGAAGTCTAATGTCTTCATCACTATTGGATGAGTCATTACTTTTATCATGGGTATAATAACTTCTATTACCTTCTTCAGACATCTTTCCTTTGTTATGAGGGCATCTAGCAGCGTAGTGACCAACTCTACCACATGAAAAGCATTTGAAAGGTAGCTTACCTTCGAACCTTCCAGATCCCCGTTCAAGATTCTTGACAAAATTTACCTCATCTTCTCCTTCTGAAATGTATCCTGATTCATTTGCTGACACTTCGAATGCGGCTTCTCTCATATCTGATGGTCCTCCTTTTCTCATCTCAAAAGCAGTTAAGATTCCGTGAAGCTGCGTCATAGTGATTTTCTGCAGATCCTCCTTTTCTTCTATGGCAGAAACTTTGGAATCAAATTTAGCAGACAAGGATCTTAAAACCTTTTCAACTAAGACAACTTCCTTAAATTCTTCACCCAGATTCCTCATACAATTGACAATCTCATCTATACGCAGGAAGTAATTAGCTATGCTTTCATTACTATGCATCTTAAGATTTTCATACCGTATTCTGAGAGTTTGAAGCTTTGCTCATTTTACCTGTTCATCTCCTTCATAGCTTAGAATGATTTTCTCCCATATTTCTTTAGCTGATTTGAACTGCATGACCTTGACAAATTCTGATTGTGACAAAGTTCCCAATAAGACAGTAACTGCTTTGGCATTGAGTTCATATTGCTTTCTTTCTGCTGTATCTGTAGGAATTGCTGATGGATATGTGTATCCTCCTTCCACGATTCCCCAAACATTCGTTCCAAGCGACTGTAGACATGTTGTGGTTCTTATCTTCCAGTAGACAAAGTTGCTCCCATCAAAGATTGGTAGCCTGATGGATGCTTCTCTTTCTTGATTACCCATTCTGATGGATCTTTCCTTCAAGCGATCAAGCTTCTTCCAAAGGACCTGCTCTGATACCAATTGTTGGAAATAATACTAAAACGGGGGGGTGAATCAGTATTATCAAATCAATATAACTTTTTCATTACCATATTAAGATTCATATATGCTACTTCAATTAAGGCAAACCGCGTGTATACGCAACTATGTGTAATGCAACAAGCATATATCCAGTAAACTTATGATTCAGTTAGTTGATCCTTAATGAGTGCATCAGAACATTATTAACCATATGAATAGTAAACAAGAGCAGTAAAATAGAACAAATCATCACACATAACCAACACACATGAACACCATGATATAACGTGGAAACCCAATGTGGGTGAAAACCACCTGCTGCAATTCGTCTCTATCTTCTTTAATAAGAAACTTCTTTTTACAATGGTTCTGTAATGGTGCAGTCTTATACCAGTACGCAGGCTTCTACCTGCAAAAGGCTACAACCTTCTCTCGTTCTCCAGACTCTCCTGGAAGGGAGCTACAACCCCCTTAGCTCTTGTACTAGCTGAGGTACTAGTACGTAGGTGCTGACCTACAGAAGGCTACAACCTTCTCTTTTCTTCCAGGGACCACGTTTCATAAATTTTCAGACTGGATCCATAAATACAAAACAATCACCACTGCAATACACTCATCAACTTATACCTACATCATCAATCTTTGAATCACCCAATACTGAATCACTGAAACCCTGTCATCAAAATACAGTTACCTGAACACAGACCAGAGCCCAAAACTCTGCAACAACCACTAGAACCAACAGCAACCTGAAACATCAAATCTCATAATGTATACGCTACTTGACTGTGTCAAAACCGCATGTACACGCGCTTTCACCAGAGAGAACCCGCGTACAGATCTAAAGATAATTACTTATACCTTCGCTGCCATTTCCAACTTGATTCAGATCGAGCCAAGCATCACAAACCCATAACCAGCATACTAGATCTTCACACTTCATCAGACATTCATTACTTGCACTTCCACACCTTGGCCTAATGATCTTCTCCTTATATAGGTTTAGGCCTCTTTCAATACCATGGTCCAAAACCACTTAGAACCAATACCTTGGACCCAATACTTGGGGTCAACACTTCGGACCAAATACCATGGACCAATACCAAAATACCATGGACCAAATACCACGGACCAAAACTTAGTTTTCCGACATGTACGCGCCTTTCCTCCTGTGAACCTGCGTGTGTACGTATATGCGCCTTTTGTTCTTCTCACCCGCATGTATACGCACTTTCATCAAGGTTAACCTGCGTATATCTCTCTCTTGACCTGTTGTACTAACATCTATCCTCTGATTGAGTTGCCACCTGTAACATAGCTCTGAGCAAGTTGCCATCAAGGACAACACCTGTATCATAATGCCAACAGCTTCTGCATCACCCCTCCCGGGCTTTACACTGCCACACCTCTGAATCCTCTGCTAGCTGAGAAATCGACTTTCTGCCTCCCAGACTCACACCCTTGCTTCTCACAACTGAACTTCGACTTCCCCTCAAGGATTGCACTACCTCTACATCAGCACTGCGTAGGCAATGACAGTATTCCTCTAGACGTCTTTTTGTTCTTCCTTTGCCTGGTACTCTCAAGAAATTTCTTCTACCGGATTCTCACTACCCCTCTGCTGCAAGATCTCCTTAATCAATTTTCCTCCTGAGAACTTCTTACCTCAGAAAATCGATTTTCTCAATCTCTTTGTGTGTTTTCCAAATGACCCTCAAGCCCCTTCTTATATCTTCCCGTTGGACAACCAACGACCTAGATTAAAACATAATCAAAGGCTCAGATCTTTTTGACTTGATCCATGGCTTTTTCTAGAAGTTTCACCCCTGATTAGATTAATAATTTAATACCCATTAATATTTTAATTTTCCTAAGTTTAGACCAGTGTTTTAAAAAACGGCCAATGGCCGAGCCGACTCCGACTCGACCGACCCAGACTGAGCCAATGCCTGGCCGGGTCGGCTCGGTGGCCGAAACGGAACGGCTGGCCAGGTTGTTACCGAGTTGGCCAAGCCAGTCATCAACTCGGTCGGCTCAGTAACAACTCAACCAACTCGGTAACAACCCGGTCAGCTCAGCTCTTTGAAAAAGATCCTGAAGTGCATTTGTCAAAAGTTGTTATGCCTCCTACATATCAATGGTTGGGTTTTTTCTTTTTGCATATTTATAGCCCTAAAGTAATCTATTACTATGAGAAATTTTTGAAAATTACAAGGCCGAAGTATGGTTATTCTAGTGGCATGAATTAGAAAACTAAAACAACGGATTGAGCCATACAATGTTTTTAAAAAGGAAAATGTTCTAGCAATGGACTAATAGATGCATATTTACCTCTGATTGTTCTAGAGCTTGACCAAAATTAAATCAAGGGTTTTGAGACTTCATTAGAGGGGCAGATTTCTTGAAATCATCTCCAGCAGTCTAGGTAGAAGCATGTGAGTCGAGACAGAAAATTGGTATTATTGTTGTTGTAGTCTAGGGATTGTCCTTGGGCTAAGGCAGAAAAGAACCCTGGCATTGGTGGCTAAGTATGAACTTTGTATTGGATAATGCACTGAGTGCCATTTTGATATAATGGATATATTCATGAGCCTACTTTGATCATATGTTGTCTGCTCTCTATATTCTAAAGTTTTGTGTTTGGAAACATGAATAAAAATCTTTAAAATTATGTTTTTTATAAAAAAATAAATATTTAATGTATTTTTTACAACGACCGAGTCATTGAAATCAAATTGGCTAAGTCGATACCGAGTCCGAGTCGAACCTCGACCGTTTCTAACCCAGAGTCCGAGTTTTAAAACATTGGTTTAGACTTAGGAACCCCATTAAAAATATTAGTTATTTTAATAAAATCACTTCTAGGTGGAATTTCCCAAAATGCTTTATGGGTTCTTTAGAATACATGTGCCCAAGCCTCCCTTCAAAATTTGAGGCTTAGAACACATCCAATGCCACCCCAAATCAACACTTGTTACCCACCAAAATTCGATGACCCCATAGGAGGATTTTTTTCTCCTAGCTTTGTCTTTAGTCGACAGCCAGCAGCCCTTGACAACCACTAGTGTAGCCACTATATTATGCCATTTGATCATCGTTCCCTAAGCCAATCATATGTCACCTTGTCCATCTAATGAGAACATATGTTTGAAGGTGGGCCATCCAATCCTAAAGGTATGTTTTTCATTGTGTAATCGGTGCTTATGCTTGTTTTTCCTTGGGCACATTGGGAATGGATTATTGGGTGACTTGGAAGGAGGTGTTTTGACTGTAGTTTTGTTGACTTACAAATGGGGGATTAATCCTCAATCCTAGTCCCATGGGATCTCCCCTATTGGCTTATAGCTTCAAGAAGGGCACTACTTGGGAAACCCTAATTTTGTTAGCATGGTCTCGTTTTCCCATTTCACATTTTTCATTCCCCTCTGCACATCACAAGCCCTATTTCATCATATTCCCTCAATGGGTCCACATGACCACTGGATCCACAAGGCAGTAGTACACCCCCTCCCTTGTCCAAATGTTTCGGTCGAGCCTAGAAATGTTTCCCAAGAGGTTGATGCAGTTAAAAGAACATTAAACGCATATCATGGCCACAAGCAAGAAACAAAGGAAAAGACAATTATAAAATGCAAAATATGGTCAGGGCATGGGTCTATGAACCTGTATGAGTGTTTTTGTAATTAGGGGCATGTAAATTTAGTGGTTCCACCCCCTTTCCCTTCTTCAGGCCTAGATAGTAGAAACATAATTCCGCAATGGGGTTTGGTCTTGTTTAGTTTTTGTGCCCTCATCATCTCCACATTCTTCCTCCTCACCAAGGTAACCCTCTCTAGCGTCTTCATCAAATCCACTATAACCCACTTTTTCATCCTCTTCATCATGATCAACCCTCCTCCTCCTACTCTCCAACACCATAATAATAGAAAAAGGAACCAACAACAAGAGAATGCCAAGCCATATAGCCATGATGTTTGAAATTGAGTCTGCAGTGTGCAAAAAAAATGGAAGTGTTGTCGCGCAGATTGACACGACAACGCTCAGACCGGGGGCTGTCACTCTGATCCCCGATCCCTCCGTTTAAGCCTGTCTCCCGCGGCTAAGGGGGGTAGTCCCTGTGAGATGATGAGACCAACTGTCGACCAGTTGGTTGGGAGACACGAGATACGATATAAAAAGCACTCGATGGATTTGATTAATTTAGCAGACCAGTGCCTTAAGAGATTGTGGTTAAAACGATTACTTGTTAAATGATATAAAAATATGGACCATGAACAGCGATCATCTATCATCAACTAAACCACAATGCTCTTAGAATGACCAAAACGATATCCAGCAATTGAGAATTTTCAAAAAAATGAATGCTTTAAACCACCATGAATCATAACCATTAACCAGATATCAATTTCGCATCTCGACTTGAAAACTTAGATCCAAGCATGAAAGATACGACAATTCCCGAAAATGACTGGATCTGACGAAGAGAATTTTCCACATAATTTTAATATTTTTTCAAAATTTAAAAAAAAAAAATTATTTTTCAATATAAAAATGAAAATTAAAAATCTAAAAATTTAAAAATTAAAATCTATTCTAAAATAAAAAAATCTAAAAATTTAAAAATTAAAATCTATTCTAAAACTAAATTACATTAAAACTAAACTATATAAAAAATAAAACAAAACCTAATTTTTTTTTTTTTTTTTAAATACAAACAAAAAGAAAATCCTAAATCTAAACTAAAACCCTAAAAATCCCTTTAAAAATATTTTTTTATTTTTTATTTTAAAATCAAAATTTAAAACTATGTTAAAATTGAAATAAAACCAAACTAAAACTAAAAATAAACAAATTAAAATCCTAAAAGTTAAATTCTAACTAAAATCAAACTAAGCCTAAACATAAACGCATTTTTTATTTGATTTTTTTTTTATGAATTTATATGTAATAAAATGAAACTATTTAAAAAAAACAGAATTAAAATCTAACGTAACAAAAACCCTAAATTAAACCTACGATGGCTAAGTCTAAACTAAAAAAAAGGGAAACGAAACTTAAAAACTATACCTCCTAACCTACGCAGGTATGCATATGCCGTAAAACTCAAAAAATGTTGAACGTGAGCCAAACGACAGTTCCGCAGCGTGTAAAACATAAGCCCACGACCAGGAAAAGCGAACGGCGGCGGAAACAAGGAAAACGAATCGGTTTGAAGCGCAGACTGGAAAAATTTCAATGATACGCAGATGCTACCTGAGCGTTCTTCAGCTGTTCCGTCGTTGAGAAATAGGCACGATTTATGTGTGGAAACCCTGAGGCGCGGATAGGCTTACGCTTGATGAACCACGTGATCTCCCTCAGCAAAATTCGAAAGGGATTTATGTTATTACCTTGCCCGGTAGCGGATATCCTGGAAGAACGATTTGGAAGAACGCTGCAGAAACCGATTTTAACTGGAAACACCTGACAATCGATGCTAAATCCACAGGCTGAGCACAGAAAATGACTTTATCGAGACGTAAAACCAGGCGTATTCAAAACATAATCGTAACTGTGCTGACCCTGATTCAGCACGCACCCTCAATCCAAAACTTATTCACGCTGAGGGCTTTCGACGGCCAGTAGGGAACACACGATGCCATTAATCTGCAAATTGTTGAGCTGAAAGAAGGCTTGACGGGATTAAGCAGAATGACTCATGCAACAATAAAAAGATGGCAGTCTTGATGAAGAACCTGCAATTTCAAGGAAATAAAACCCTATACCTGCAAAAACAAAAGAAAACAAAACCTTAATCTTAAATCTGCATAAAGCAAAAAATTTGAAACCCTAGATCAGCTGATTTAATGTACAGATTTGGCCCCTTAACAGCCAGATTTCAGCAATAGGCACAGAAATATTTTAAAGAAATCAAGATTCTCAGATTTTCACTGTGAAGAACTTCAGAAAATCTCTCATGCAAATTTAAAAAAAATAAAACGAATGATAGACCCAGGATCAAATCCAACTGGGCTCAACACAAAATGCTTGCGGGAGTTGGCTGGTTCAGCGGAGAACTTCCCCAAACGCCCACAAAATTTACTTCAATGATGTTTTCTGCACAGCTCAAAACAACTGTCAATAAAGAGGGCAAAAATGCTGCTAGATCTCAGGAAGTAATGGAGATACCTGCCATTACTTCAGAAACCCTAACAGCACCCAAACCCCAGCAAGTGAACAAGATACCTGTGCTCACAATACTCTACAAAAAAAAAGCTATTATTAACGGCTGAAAATAACATATGCAGAAAATGAAACAATCTCACAGCATTTTAAGAGAGTAACACCAGCAAGATATGGACCCCAAAGTCTTCTTTTAACCAGAAACAGATTGATAAGAGAGCTTCTTCAATATCAGACTCACAGATCCAATTGATCTTGAAATGACCACCTAAGACTCTATATAAAGGAAATGATCCCAACAGCTAGTTCGAATGATCCATGTAGAAATGATCTCGACCGTTGATGAGGATCAAGACATCTCTTGATCTCATCCGCCGATTTATTCTCTTAAAATATTATTTTTTAAATTTTTAAATTTTTATTATTTTTTATTTATTTCATTTTTTAAATTTTTAAATTTTTTAATTTTTTATTATTTATTATTTTATTTCATTTTTTAAATTTTTAAATTTCTTAATTTTTATTTATTTTATTATTTTATTTCGTTTTTTAAATGGATCATCGAACTAAGCCTTTGGAAACATCACCTAGGACCTAGGACTTAGGACTCACGAGGGGATTTAAAACATTTTCAACCCTCAAGACACATTTCATGATGACTTTTTACAATTTACATCTCAAGGGGACAAACCCACTTAATACAGACCCTCACAAAAACCCAGTTCTGTGACACAACTATAATCTAGCAGATCAACACACTAGGATTCTCCTAAAGTTCTAATGACAAAATCCATCCCGGCTTTGGGGTCAGGTTTGAAGGAAAACTCTGCCGATCCATGGATCGGTGAGACAAAAAACCTTCCGGGACGTAGATTACCACTAGAAAGTTAGGTCCACCTAGGCAATTCACATACACGACTCATATCTGCTAAGATTATTTACAATTAATACATGCAGACTGGGTTTACAATCAAAATGATTAAGCTGCTGATGACTGCAGGATGGCACGGACACGCTGATCAGGTGCTACCCCTTTCTTTGCAAGAAAAGGGGGTGTACTGCATGGGTAGTTGACCGGTAGTGGTCAACATTTGGCTCTACTTGGGGACACGTTGCTGCTCTGTAGGAATGTGAGAATCCAGAATCTGCATCCATGCAACACACAACAAAATATAAGTAGCGTCCGTCCAAAAATCATCATATAACATTAAGCACAATAAAGATAAAAGCTCTTCATTTATTAACTATCTAAAGCAGAAACGAAAATGCGGAAAAAACAAGGAGTAGGGTTAGAAATACGATACAAAGGATGCCCTACGGCATCAGATGTGTTCAATATAGTGCATACTGAGCATTTGCCTGCTTTCAGGCAAATCTGTCGGCTGCTTGTCGGATGTGCCATGTCCAATTTTGCATATGGTAGGACTCTTTCCTATCCGAAAATCAAGCTGCTCACGGCCGTCTGATGCATCAAATCTTCTTCTTATTTTCTTTCTCTTACATTTTTTCTTTCTGGCAGGTTGAATTATTGATGACCTGGAACTTTCTGTTTCAAAACTATCAGATGAAGTATGCGTGATATGTCTTTCTTTATCCTGCATCTGATCTTTATCATTCTTAAGTCTGTCCGGATCACCTTCAATTAACCATCTTTCAATCGAATCAATAACCTCCTCATAATAAGATGGAGCTTGTTGCAACAAATGAGAAGGCTCCTGATCTGTTGATGTTCCCTGGTTTCTCTCATTTTCCAATTGCTGAAACCTTTGAACCTGTATTTTAAATGCATCTATCTGACTAGAGTGTTCAACCTTTATAGCGCTGATTTGTCTGGCATGGTGTTCTTGCATATCTTTTATTACTTTAACATTTCCTTCCTTTATGTTCATCAAGCAATGCTGTATGGAATTTATTTCTTCTCTGTGATTCGCTTGCATGTCAGCCAACTGATTATTATGATTGAACGTCATGATAGTCATTTCCTCATCCATAGTTAATAACTTGTTTTGCATAGAATCAATTTCTCTATCATGATCAGTTTTCATGATCGCCATATTTTCCTCTAATCCTGACAACCTGCTTTGCATGATTCTAATTTCTGTTTCATAATTAGTTTTTATGGCCTCAATTTCTTTAGCATGCTGATTTTGCGTGACCTCAATCTCCCTATTACGTTTTTCCAGGTGGGTGCATAAAATTTTCACATCATTGACATAATTAGTTTGATTGATTTCCATATTTCTCACCAGCATCATTAGATCTGGTAAAATTTGCTTTTGCTCTTCCCTTTCATTGTCATTTGTCCCTGATTTTTCACTATCATGAACTTGATCTGCAATATTTCCGGTGGATGACACATTCTGACATGATGAATCGTCTTGGGATCTTTCAGCTGGACCTCTTATCAAATTACTTTCATTCTGTTGCACAATTTTAGAGGCAGAAGGCAAGCTGTTTGGATTATCATATCTATCTTTAAAAGCATTGAGAATGTCTTGTAAAGAAGTGAAAAAATCATTAGGAAAGTTATTAAACCAATTCAAGGCATCACCCTCTAAAGAATGGACAAAGAGACGCATCTTGAAATCTTCATGATTATATTGAGGGGATCTACAGTATATGATCATGATGCGAGTAAACAAGACTAGATGCCTTCTAACAGCGATTGGATCACCACCCGAGAAAATAGGTAACTTAGGAATGGCATCTTCCGGAAAATCATGGAGACGTTCAGTAAAACGACATGGCTTAAATGAATAATCCATGATGAATGATAAGGGATTAGATGAATGATAGAACTAGATCTCTGCTCAAGAAAATCAAGAGATGAAAGAAGTGGAGTCGCCACTTGAACAATGAATCTGATTCTAGGATCCAAAAAGTAACCACAAGCAGATATGAGGAAAGCTTCTTGTCTGGGAAAAATGAGAAAAATGGAGTCGCCACCCAAACAAGAAACAAACCCAAGAGATGCTGCTGATATGGGATGAAAAGATGCCAAAAATATTGAATCTGCCAGCTCAACTAAGAGGTGAGAGATGAGAAGATGAATGTCGATGAAACTCAAGGAACAGAAAAACTCTGTCCCCGGCAACGGCACCAAAAAATGTTGGCGTTGCCGGCCAGATGAAGAGATAAGAAATGAAAAAAATGATTTGTCGTTTGAAATGCCGAGAAAACAATTTCCCCGGCAACGACGCCAAAAAATGTTGGCGTTGCCGATTCAAACGAATGATAGACAGATGAACGATGAATGATGAAAAGATGTTGAGAAACCAAGGACAGAAAAACTCTATCCCCGGCAACGGCGCCAAAAAATGTTGGCGTTGCCGGGTCAAACGAATGATAGAAAGATGAACGATGAATGATGAAAAGTCGTTGAAATGCCGAGAAAACACTATCCTCGGCAACGGCGCCAAAAAATGTTGTCACGCAGATTGACACGACAACGCTCAGACCGGGGGCTGTCACTCTGATCCCCGATCCCTCCATTTAAGCCTGTCTCCCGCGGCTAAGGGGGGTAGTCCCTGTGAGATGATGAGACCAACTGTCGACCAGTTGGTTGGGAGACACGAGATACGATATAAAAAGCACTCGATGGATTTGATTAATTTAGCAGACAAGTGCCTTAAGAGATTGTGGTTAAAACAATTACTTGTTAAATGATATAAAAATATGGACCATGAACAGCAATCATCTATCATCAGCTAAATCACAATGCTCTTAGAATGACCAAAACGATATCCAACAATTGAGAATTTTCAAAAAAAATGAATGCTTTAAACCACCATGAATCATAACCATTAACCAGATATCAATTTCGCATCTCGACTTGAAAACTTAGATCCCAACATGAAAGATACGACAATTCCCGAAAACGACTGGATCTGACGAAGAGAATTTTCCACAAAATTTAAAAAAAAAAAAAAATATTTTTCAATATAAAAATGAAAATTAAAAATCTAAAAATTTAAAAATTAAAATCTATTCTAAAACTAAATTACATTAAAACTAAACTATATAAAAAATAAAACAAAACCTAATTTTTTATTTTTTTTTAAATACAAACAAAAAGAAAATCCTAAATCTAAACTAAAACCCTAAAAATCCCTTTAAAAATATTTTTTATTTTTTATTTTAAAATCAAAATTTAAAACTATGTTAAAATTGAAATAAAACCAAACTAAAACTAAAAATAAACAAATTAAAATCCTAAAAGTTAAATTCTAACTAAAATCAAACCAAGCCTAAACATAAACGCATTTTTTATTTGATTTTTTTTTTTATGAATTTATATGTAATAAAATGAAACTATTTAAAAAAAAACAGAATTAAAATCTAAATACATAACAAAAACCCTAAATTAAACCTACGATGGCTAAGTCTAAACTAAAAAAAAGGGAAACGAAACTTAAAAACTATACCTCCTAACCTACGCAGGTATGCATATGCCGTAAAACTCAAAAAATGCTGAACGTGAGCCAAACGACAGTTCCGCAGCGTGTAAAACATAAGCCCACGACCAGGAAAAGCGAACGGCGGCGGAAACAAGGAAAACGAATCGGTTTGAAGCGCAGACTGGAAAAATTTCAATGATACGCAGATGCTACCTGAGCGTTCTTCAGCTGTTCCGTCGTTGAGAAATAGGCACGATTTATGTGTGGAAACCCTGAGGCGCGGATAGGCTTACGCTTGATGAACCACGTGATCTCCCTCAGCAAAATTCGAAAGGGATTTATGTTATTACCTTGCCCGGTAGCGGATATCCTGCGTTTTCCAGCTCTCGATGGCGGGGTGAGCAGGGCACAGGCAGCGAAAGGATAAGACGGCGGCTGAGCGTTTGTAAATGGAAAGATAAACACCGCCAATCCTTACCACGCAGCAGATCATGAGGGCATTTGCATTTACGATTTGGAAGAACGCTGCAGAAACCGATTTTAACTGGAAACACCTGACAATCGATGCTAAATCCGCAGGCTGAGCACAGAAAATGACTTTATCGAGACGTAAAACCAAGCGTATTCAAAACATAATCGTAACTGTGCTGACCCTGATTCAGCACGCACCCTCAATCCAAAACTTATTCACGCTGAGGGCTTTCGACGGCCAGTAGGGAACACACGATGCCATTAATCTGCAAATTGTTGAGCTGAAAGAAGGCTTGACGGGATTAAGCAGAATGACTCATGCAACAATAAAAAGATGGCAGTCTTGATGAAGAACCTGCAATTTCAAGGAAATAAAACCCTATACCTGCAAAAACAAAAGAAAACAAAACCTTAATCTTAAATCTGCATAAAGCAAAAAATTTGAAACCCTAGATCAGCTGATTTAATGTACAGATTTGGCCCCTTAACAACCAGATTTCAGCAATAGGCACAGAAATATTTTAAAGAAATCAAGATTCTCAGATTTTCACTGTGAAGAACTTCAGAAAATCTCTCATGCAAATTTAAAAAAAATAAAACGAATGATAGACCCAGGATCAAATCCAACTGGGCTCAACACAAAATGCTTGCGGGAGTTGGCTGGTTCAGCCGAGAACTTCCCCGAACGCCCACAAAATTTACTTCAATGATATTTTCTGCACAGCTCAAAACAACTGTCAATAAAGAGGGCAAAAATGCTGCTAGATCTCAAGAAGTAATGGAGATACCTGTCATTACTTCAGAAACCCTAACAGCACCCAAACCCCAGCAAGTGAACAAGATACCTGTGCTCACAATACTCTACCAAAAAAAAAGCTATTATTAACGGCTGAAAATAACATATGCAGAAAATGAAACAATCTCACAGCATTTTAAGAGAGTAACACCAGCAAGATATGGACCCCAAAGTCTTCTTTTAACCAGAAACAGATTTACAAGAGAGCTTCTTCAGTATCAGACTCACAGATCCAATTGATCTTGAAATGACCACCTAAGACCCTATATAAAGGAAATGATCCCAACGGCTAGTTCGAATGATCCATGTAGAAATGATCTCGACCGTTGATGAGGATCAAGACATCTCTTGATCTCATCCGCCGATTTATTCTCTTAAAATATTATTTTTTAAATTTTTAAATTTTTATTATTTTTTATTTATTTCATTTTTTAAATTTTTAAATTTTTTTAATTTTTTATTATTTATTATTTTATTTCATTTTTTAAATTTTTAAATTTCTTAATTTTTATTTATTTTATTATTTTATTTCGTTTTTTAAATGGATCATCGAACTAAGCCTTTGGAAACATCACCTAGGACCTAGGACTTAGGACTCACGAGGGGATTTAAAACATTTTCAACCCTCAAGACACATTTCATGATGACTTTTTACAATTTACATCTCAAGGGGACAAACCCACTTAATACAGACCCTCACAAAAAACCCAGTTCTGTGACACAACTATAATCTAGCAGATCAACACACTAGGATTCTCCTAAAGTTCTAATGACAAAATCCATCCCAGCTTTGGGGTCAGGTTTGAAGGAAAACTCTGCCGATCCATGGATCGGTGAGACAAAAAACCTTCCGGGACGTAGATTACCACTAGAAAGTTAGGTCCACCTAGGCAGTTCACATACACGACTCATATCTGCTAAGATTATTTACAATTAATACATGCAGACTGGGTTTACAATCAAAATGATTAAGCTGCTGATGACTGCAGGATGGCACGGACACGCTGATCAGGTGCTACCCCTTTCTTTGCAAGAAAAGGGGGTGTACTGCATGGGTAGTTGACCGGTAGTGGTCAACATTTGGCTCTACTTGGGGACACGTTGCTGCTCTGTAGGAATGTGAGAATCCAGAATCTGCATCCATGCAACACACAACAAAATATAAGTAGCGTCCGTCCAAAAATCATCATATAACATTAAGCACAATAAAGATAAAAAAAATAAAACGAATGATAGACCCAGGATCAAATCCAACTGGGCTCAACACAAAATGCTTGCGGGAGTTGGCTGGTTCAGCCGAGAACTTCCCCGAACGCCCACAAAATTTACTTCAATGATATTTTCTGCACAGCTCAAAACAACTGTCAATAAAGAGGGCAAAAATGCTGCTAGATCTCAAGAAGTAATGGAGATACCTGTCATTACTTCAGAAACCCTAACAGCACCCAAACCCCAGCAAGTGAACAAGATACCTGTGCTCACAATACTCTACCAAAAAAAAAGCTATTATTAACGGCTGAAAATAACATATGCAGAAAATGAAACAATCTCACAGCATTTTAAGAGAGTAACACCAGCAAGATATGGACCCCAAAGTCTTCTTTTAACCAGAAACAGATTTACAAGAGAGCTTCTTCAGTATCAGACTCACAGATCCAATTGATCTTGAAATGACCACCTAAGACCCTATATAAAGGAAATGATCCCAACGGCTAGTTCGAATGATCCATGTAGAAATGATCTCGACCGTTGATGAGGATCAAGACATCTCTTGATCTCATCCGCCGATTTATTCTCTTAAAATATTATTTTTTAAATTTTTAAATTTTTATTATTTTTTATTTATTTCATTTTTTAAATTTTTAAATTTTTTTAATTTTTTATTATTTATTATTTTATTTCATTTTTTAAATTTTTAAATTTCTTAATTTTTATTTATTTTATTATTTTATTTCGTTTTTTAAATGGATCATCGAACTAAGCCTTTGGAAACATCACCTAGGACCTAGGACTTAGGACTCACGAGGGGATTTAAAACATTTTCAACCCTCAAGACACATTTCATGATGACTTTTTACAATTTACATCTCAAGGGGACAAACCCACTTAATACAGACCCTCACAAAACACCCAGTTCTGTGACACAACTATAATCTAGCAGATCAACACACTAGGATTCTCTTAAAGTTCTAATGACAAAATCCATCCCGACTTTGGGGTCAGGTTTGAAGGAAAACTCTGCCGATCCATGGATCGGTGAGACAAAAAACCTTCCGGGACGTAGATTACCACTAGAAAGTTAGGTCCACCTAGGCAGTTCACATACACGACTCATATCTGCTAAGATTATTTACAATTAATACATGCAGACTGGGTTTACAATCAAAATGATTAAGCTGCTGATGACTGCAGGATGGCACGGACACGCTGATCAGGTGCTACCCCTTTCTTTGCAAGAAAAGGGGGTGTACTGCATGGGTAGTTGACCGGTAGTGGTCAACAGGAAGAATGGGAATGGGAAAGAGAGAAGAGAACATTTTTATTTAGATATGAACATATAAAAAACAAAAATGCTAGATTAGAGTGTAGATCCTACCTCTTTGGCCTTCAATCCCAAGCTCCAATCTCCCTCGTCAACTCAAGCTCCAAGCTTCTCTCTCTTGCTCTCTCCAAGCTCCAAGCTCTCTCTTGATCTCAGCACCAAAGACAAACGATAAATAAGGGGAGAGGGCCTTTTAAACTTTTCCCCCTCCCCTTCCCTCCTTGTTCGCCGCCAATCCCTCCTCATCTGCCAATGGGGTTTTTCGCCGACAGGAGCGAAAAAACAAAGGAGGGAGAGCGAAAGGGATCAATCAAGGAGAGACCGCTCCCTAAATCGCTCCCTAAAAACTAGGGAGCGGAAAAAAAAAATTAAGGGACCGCGCTCCCGAAATTCACTCCGGAGCGAATTTCGGAAGCGCACTCCCTTAAAAAACTTTCCGCTACCTATTTTCTCTCGAGTGGAGCGCAATTCGGGAACGGATTCGATCCTTACTTCCCTCAGAGCGAATTTTGGAAGTGTGCTCCCTTAAAAAACTTTTCGCTCCCTATCTGCTCCCGAGAGGAGCGCAATTCGGGAACGGATTCGATCCTTACTTCCCCTCCTACCTAAGTTTCCAGTGCTTCACACCAAATTGAGCTAGTCAAATAAAGTTATTCCATCCTTCCCTATTGACTGGACCTAGACCACTGAACCAAGAATGAGCAACGATCAAACCACCATCCAACATATAAATCCCTTTTCTTCCTTCCGCAGGTTGTCTTTTCAAATTCCCCTCCCTTTGCTTCTGTGTGACTGGCTAGATGTTGGGCTCCAGGCCAGGGTCTAGTGGGGCAACCCTAGTTAGATAACACAATAAATTTCAAAAAAAATCTAGAGAAACCTGCTAGATCAATTGATTTAAAATGCTTCTCTAAACTCAAAACCTAATGCAAGATACTTGTGCAAATAGTTAATCCAACAACTGGCTAATGAAATAATAACTTGTAAAAAAATAATTTCAGTAGAGAATTAAGCACATGATTCATAAAAATATTACCACAGGAACCAAAAGGGGAACACCACCATGAAGAAACCCCAAAGACTTCTTATTATTTCAAAAAAAATATTACAGCAGTGGAGCTTGACTCAAAGCTTCTTTACAAAATTTTCATTGTCAAATGAGGAGCAAATAGAGCTTCTTTATAAAATAGAGAGATCTAGACGCCCCTCCAAGTGGAAAACGGCAAGGTCCAATAAGTTGCACATTTTTTACTTGATCTTGGATAATAACTACTTGGTGCATGACCATGCCAAAAATAAATCTTGTCCCTTGATCTTAATGAAGATATTCAAATTCCATAATAATTCCCTTTTTTTTGGTCCAAAAAATATTATTTTCACCTTTTTTCCTCAAAAAATCAATTTTGACTTAATCACCTTGGTCACTGAGCTCAAATTTTGATATAAATTTGATTTTTTGCTTGATAAAGGACCCTGGAAATTGGACTTCTTTTGGACCAACGAATTTTCTTCAAATAACTAAACCCAGAAAATATAATTTTGTTGAAAAAAATAATAATTTTTTGGTCCCAAAAAACTTTTTGTGATTTTTTCGCCTTGGAGTTGGGTTTGTCAATTTAATTATTCCTTGGAAATGACCACTTTCTCCAAAAGTCGCTTTTCCACTTGGAGAGAATTTTATTTTCTCTGAATTTGAATTTTTTGACCATTTTATAGCTAATATTCTTGCCGCATTTTGCTAGAAAACCAAAAATAAAAAAATAAAAAAAAAATTCTCACAATTGATTAATTATCTAGCCTAGCATTTTAACTTAATTTAGCCAGAAAATAAAATAATAATAATAATTAATTGACACTAAAAGGTATTAATAATTTTTTCACGCTTAAATATTTTAGCCATGGTCTCTAAATATGAGGGACCATGCACCAAAATATTTTTACATCAAGATATTACAATTAATTCAACCCTTGAAAGGGGAAAACACCTTTAGACATAAACCCTTAATAATTTATCCAATTGTGCAACACAATATGATCTAGTATAGACCATGTATGTTTGTAATAAAATAATTTAGCAAAATGTGCTTAAATTATTCCCAAACACACTTTTACAACAGACTCTATATAACACTAGGACTTACCCCCAAGACCTTATCAACGAATTTCACCCTAGCTTTGGGGCTTAAACTAGAAGGAAAACTTTGTCGATTATCCATGTTTAGAAACACACATAATTCGGTGAGGTCAAAAAACTTCCTAGGATGGAATTCTTTGCCAAAATCAGAGGCTTACCGAGGTGTTGTTAGATAATTATGTGGTCAATACTAGCATCATTAGCAATAAACTTGCAGAAATTGGGTGATGAATGATGATGATGGATTTTGGATATCTCACTGCTCGAACATGATGGAATTCTTTTGCAAAAATGTGTACTGTTGTAGGGTAGTTGACACGGAGTGGTCAACAGGGCCATGTCTTGTTATTTACTCTATAGTTAGTCCTTGTCTTTGGACTCTAGTAGTCTAGGGCCTAGGCCTGACTAGACACTTAAATGTAACTTTGAGCTTAGAGTTTTCGATTCTATTGCTTTCATTTACAATTTCTAACTTACTTTCTGTATGAAGTTCAAAACAAAATTTAAATACATTTTTCCATGGAACTTTTTCATATTCCTATGTTTGAAATTTGGTGCTTGTTTCTTGTCAATCAGAGCATTACAGTTTGAATATCAATTATGAAAATTAAGTTTGTCCTCCTTTTCTTGTTCATATTCCTATGTTTGAGGTTTGGTGCGTGTTCCTCATCAAACTGTGTATTATAGTTTGAATCTCAACCCTGAGACAATGAAAATTAAGTTCCTCACACCCCCTACACCATCCACCCGCCCTCCAACTCAACCCTAAGACAATGAAAATTGATTTCGCCAAACCCTCTCCCACACCCACCCACCTTCCATAATTCCCTCACCTACCAGGTTTTAGACACTAGCGCAGTATCTCAGAAAACAAAAGATTCTTGACGTGTATAGTTTTTCAAAACATTTAAGATAACAAATACCTTCCATAATTTTAAGATATGAAATATCTTAATAAATACAATCTATCAAAATCACTTGAATGTTCCTAAGTTTTATGAGTTAGAAATGCCATACTTGGAGAAAGACAGGAAGAACAGGCTGAAGAGCTTTGGGGAGACAAAAACCAGGAATTAGTATAGGCCCGCCCTGCAAAGCGAGTGATCAAATACATTATGAAAAGAGAGTAAACCTTAAACATAGAAAAAATATATTATGAAAAGAGAGTAAACCTTAAACATAGAAAAATATATCCAGATTCCTTGGACAACATGAAAGTTAATAAGATATTCAACAAGTTATTTCACTCTACTAAGATTCTTCACTTACTTTTCTCTTTCTCCGTTCCTTATCTCTTGCTGTTGAAACTGCATCACGGACTACTTTAACATATGTTGGAAGAATTTCTTTAGGCAGTGAACCAATTACACATCCTAATGCCTCCCACGAAGACTAATCATTGAAAAACAGACTCATCAAATTATGCACAAGGCTTGACACAACAGATTGTATATATATATATATATATATATATATATATATGCAGCTCGATATAGTAAAACAAATCCAACCAAGAAACCAATTCACACTCAGGGACATGATAAGTCACTAAATTAAAGAAAGAATCAATATAACAGCCACTATATCTTTACCTGAACAGTTGCAGAATCTGGATCTGTCAACATAACAATCAGTGTTGTCACCAGGTTCGGAGATTCATCAAGTAAGTCAAGTTTACTATTCTTAAAGAAAAAACCTGACAAGTATGCAGAGCCCCTTCTAACAGAAGCCTGAGAACCAAAAACCATGGGTAAGGTAAAATATTAATTCGAATGAAGAATATACAATATGTTTTAAATATGGCCAAACCTGAGTGTCTCCCAAGCTTTTTAGAAGCTCTGCTATCAAAGAGTAAAGACCTTCTTCATCAATAACCATAACAACAGTTTCTGCTGCTTTCCTAGCCAAAGTTGCCACCTCCTAAACACAAACACAACTTTTCTTTCAGTTATATTCAAACAACATGGAAACTCAACAACCACTTATTATTATTCAACATGGAGTTCATGGAAATAAACCAAATAAATTTAAGAAATAAAAAGGTTATTATCGCTACCTATTAACAATCCAGTTTCGCATGTTAAATTGAAAGACCATAAAATATTCTGTCTTTTCATCTGATGTGGAGTTCATTGCAGTAAAACAAAAGGGGAAAAAAACAGCCCATGTTAGCATCTTATGGATATTCCCACATTGGGAAGAATCATTGTACGCCTTATCAATGAAGATGGCAACCAATGTAAAGCTCAGAAAAATGTCTCTTCTGCAAGGGTTTAGTTTAAAGTTTTTGCGTTAACACCCTTACATACAAACTTAGGTGATCTCCCTTATGTATTCAATTACAAAAACAATTACTCGATAATGATGAAGAGAAAACTTCAACAAACTACCCATCAACAGCTTTGTAAAGGTATATAATCACAGAAATCATTTCCTTAAAATATTGCTGTGAAGGTCCATGGTATGTCACTAAAATCATAATGCAACTCCACTCAATGAAAACTATAAAATTTTAAAATTCCCGATAAATTTAATTAGCCAAAACTTTGTACTTGATTATATTTCAATATATAAACCACGATTTCCCTTCAATGCAACATTTCATTACCGTCCAGAAATTCAAACCAACTAGCTGAAATTCTCAGATTTGAAAACCAGAAAATTTATATAATCTAACATACTACCAGATCTGCCCAATCTCATTTAACTGTTCAGTTAGAAATTAGAGAAAATCATACGTCGATGACCACACGGATTCCTATTTTGAGAAATAAAACCAAAAGACAATTGATACAAAACAAGTGTGATTTATCATGATCAAATTAGGGATAAGTATCCAAATTATATAACTTCTTTAGTTATTTGCCAATACAGGATAGATAACAACTTGATTCAAAAAAGAATCTAAAGACTTCAGAATTATAACTCTTTTGCTCTTAATTTTTAAAACAAGGATAATAGCAACTATAGAGCCTGAATGGGTAACTTAGTAACGAAATGACAAACAACAACAAATATACACTGTAAATTAAAGCATATAGGTCATAAATTATTTCATTTTAACTACAATTATACAGTTTTTCACAAATCTAATACAAAGACTCATTCAATTCCATCTGAAAACTGACTATTCCAAACCTATCCTGCCAATAAGCATGTTTTCTTTAAGTGTGAAGTTCAACAATATAAAATAACCAATTGCAGTTTGTGCTTTAAAAATTAAAAAGGTGCATATATTTATATTCAAAAAAAAAAATAGTTTAACTTAATCCATGTTACCAGACCTAACCCTTCACTTGACTTATTTTGGCTAAGGATCAAGAATCAACCTAGAACTTGAAAAGACTCAGAGTCAACATTGGAAGGAATCAGTAAATAATAAATATAAGAATACACTTAAAGCATCATATCCATCAGCCTATGGCATAGTGGTTCGGACCAATGTTTTAAAACTCCGACTCCAACTCGGTATCGACTCGGTTCGTTGTAAAAAATACATTAAATATTTATTTTTTTTATAAAAAAACGTAATTTTAAAGATTTTCATTCATGTTTCCAAACACACAGCATTAGAATATAGATAGAAGACAACATATGATCAAAGTAGGCTCATGAATATATCCATTATATCAAAATGGCACCCAGTGCACTGTCCAATACATACATGATGATGATATAGAGATCAAAACAAAAACACATAACCAAGGATGCTAGAAATGGTCTTATCCTCCAAAATAGATTGTAAGTCATCAAGGAACTAATACAAGGGTCCAAGAGTGTTCCTCACTTCAAGAAAGTCCCAAAGTGAATGTGTACATCTTCAAAAGGTGCATCCTCCACCATGATGTCATCTAGGAGAGACCCTATGTCACCCTTTTCAAGCATGTGAGTGACATGGCACCCCTAAGGGTAAGCATTGGCATCAAAGAGGGATGTGTTAGCCCTCTTAAGTCATCTCAATGATAACCATCCTCATATGTGCTTTGGAAGAAGGCACCATCCAAAAAAATAGGGTCAAGGCCAGCCAGGGGGCATCTTTAGTCCATTTGGGCATATCATCAAATAGTCCAACGTCCAAGCTTTATGTTTAGTGTTTTAGTATTTGGAGGCTCATCAAGGGGTGTAGCATCACGTGGAATCAACTCAAGGCTCGATGCTCATCTTTGGAGGGCCAAGGTTGGGGCCACAAAGTTAGGTTTGCTTTAAGAAAGGGGCAAAGAACCTATTGGAAGGTTTTGAAGAAGAATGAAGCTATCCCTTAAGGAATCTCTACTACATATGTGATACCACCTAAACAAACCTCTCAAGATCAAGCGAGATAAACTTATTTAGGGACAAAAAACCATTAAAGTATCATCGTGAAAACCTTGGAGTCCCCCAAAAGCAAAAAAATAAAAATAAAAATCGTTGTTTTTTAATTCACGGGCCGTTGTCATCCAACCCAGCCGAGTAGGCTCGAACTCGGCCGAGCCGACTGGGTTATTACCGAGCCGTCCAAGTTGTTAGACAACTCGGCCAACTCCGTAATAACCCGGTTGGCCGAACTGATTCACTAGCCGAGTCAACCCGGTGAGGCCTTGACTCGGACCAACTCGGCCAAATCGATTCTAAGCCGGCCGAATCTTGAAACACTGGTTTGGACAGGGCACCAACATACAAGAGCCCTTGTCTATGCATGAGGGAGGGTATTTCAACATTGGACTCACATAGTTGGTTTGCATCCATCATCAAAGGTGCTTAACACATATCCAACACCCCAAATAGATTTAAGTGGACAGTAATAGGACACTTTTACTATATATATATATATATATATATATATATATATATAAACAATGCCCCTGTCACAAGAAAAGGCATGTATCCACCATTGTTTTTGGAGATTTTTGTGAAATTTAACCATGCAAAAGACAAAGATCTTGTTTTCCAATAGGGCCCTTGGTATGTGTATGTATTTAAATCATGGTCCCTATCCTTTGATCCCTTTCTGAATGTCTCAATCTTGTCCCTAACCCGTTTAGGCTGCCAAACCTGGCCATGCATTTTTTGGGACCTAAGGCTTTTGATTTCTTGTTTAGAGAAGAGTGATTCAATCTAGTTCAAGATACAAAATTTGGTCTTTAATTATATGATGTCATTGTTACTTATATTTACATTTAATTGAAAAAAAAGAAATATCTTGCATCTTTTAATTCTTGTTGTTTTTTTTGGCAACTAATTTCAACTTTTTCTCTATTTTTTCACACCCCTTGAGATTTTGCCCAAATTACTCAAGTTCAATTTTTTGACCTCCATCAAGTTATTCTTAAGTCAAATTTTTTGACTCCCGCAAATTTTTTCTCGAGTCTGATTATTTGCAACATACATTCTTCCATTTTATGCATTGAACATATAAATTTATGAAGGAACTAATTGAATTAATGACCTCAATTCTCAAGATAATGGTCACATTTAGAGTTTACACTTTATTATGAATAAAAAAGTCTCACTAATAAAGTGATGTGATAATGGAGAATTTAATGTAGTGATTGGTGTAGTGTTTGAGCTATGTAACGTACTCTCCTAATATGTAATGAAACATTGCACCATCTAATCATATGAATAAATCTACTCTCTAATTATTATGTGTTTTAATATCCATTCTTGTGTCAGTAAAAACAACATGGTATCAAAGCCAAGTAGAAGCGAGGAAGCTGATGATGAAACCAAGACACTGCTATGATAAGAGAAGCCACCGAGGGACTACTCACACATATTGGATAGAAGAATTATGGTCAAAAGACAAGTTATAGCCCAATGCAAAATTCGTGAGTGGTTGTGGTTGTCAAAAATTAGAGCTGCCAACCATGACCATTTATTGGCAATGGAAATGCCACTGGGATAAGCGTTGTAAGGACCCATGAGGATAACTCACCAGAATAAGCTACTAAGTGTTATGGTATGCATCTTCGATTCTCCACAAACACATATACCACTGAGTGTAGGTATATGTTTTATTTCAAATGTGAAGTTATATTGCATAAGATGTCTAGGTAAGCCACTAGCACGAAGACTATCAGCGTGAGTTGTCGAAGGAGAAATATATGACATAATCCATTTAATAAGCCATCAATCATGGTCAAGCCAATAAAAGGGTTGTCAAAGAGTGGGGTCACAATTCTGTGTGAATAGTAGTTGTTGAGCGAAGGAAAACATATCAATGGTATAGCCACTTAATCATTTTTCATGGTAGAGTTGGTAATCAACATGAGAGGAGTAGAGTGAAGCCATCATCAGTCATCATCGGAGAATTAAAGAGCTGCCAAAGGGAGAAGATTAAAAATTACGTCTTTATTTTATGAATTTAACATTCAATAAAACATTACTGACAAGAAACCTTTGGAATCAAACCCCTACAGTTGAGATTGGGTTGTTTTGTTGAAGATTAGAAACAATTATTTTCAGGAGGGGAATTATTGACTATAAAGTATTTTTTGTTGTCAAAGATATTCAAAAGAGGAATTTAAATCTCTTAAAAATAATTATGAGATTTGTGGATGCTTCGAAACATTTGCTTGTAAACAATGACTTTGGGTTTGCAATTCTCCAAAAAAAAGTGTAGGGTTTACATATGAGTTACAACAGTAGAGACAAAGAGCCATGTTTAGAATCTCCTTCGAGTATTTAAACTCTTGAAAATGACTAGTTTATTTCACAAAATGTTGGACAAAAACCAAAAAGCTTAACAGTCAAAATGTAATCATGGACACAAATGATGCTTACCATATCTAAATGCAGGTGTCTAGACAAACTTGTAATGAAAAAACAAGTGCAAAGAAAAACCAATGTGGAGGCCCAAGCAAAGTATGATGCAAAGAATCAAGAGGTTCTACTGTTGATATGAGATGATTTCTGAAGTTCAAGATGTTGATATGAGATGATTTCTGAAGTTCAAGATGATAATGATGTATTTGTCAAGTGGGGAAAGATGCACAAAAACTTAGACAAAAGCAAAGCATTCTTTCGTAAAAATGTGTAATTCTAAATTAAAATGGAGGAGTTTGGGTACTTGCAAGATCATTTCAAGGATATTAGAGATAAAGTGAAATAAATTAAAAGGGCAATGGAAAAAGGAAATGTTGTGGTTCTAATTTTTAAAAAAATTATGCAAATTTTATTGACACCTTGAACATTACTACTATAGATAAAGATTTGACATCTAAGTAGTTGACACTAAGGCCTTGCAATGAAATAGATGAAAAAAGCAATTCGGGAATAACAATGTCAACGAGTCTTCTAAGGTGTACAAAGTGAAGATAATCATGGTAGATGTTCCAATTCAGATAAACATAGAAAATATTATTAGGTCGTATAAGCAAAGTTTCCAAGAAATAGTTGTGGGATGAAAAGCATAACCAAGGGCATTCTTCCAGCGATCAATCCAGAAAGAAAAACACTAATGTGGCTAACCACAAGGAAGAAGAATTATGTGTTCGTCGCAACAAACAAGCATTCAAAGAATGGTATGTAAATTTATGTAGCTCGGATAGGTGTTCTAGTCTCATGTGGAGTCAATGAGGCTAAGGACCAATGTTGCGATAATCGCAATTGGGACTAAATCGGCAAGGGCTAGGAAAATAAAAAATCGTAAAAATCAGGATAAAATTAGTAAAAATCAGCAAAAAAACAGCAAAATTAAAATTGAAACCCAAGAAAAAAAAAACAACAACAACAAAAATAAGATTTTTTTGTCAAAAAATCATGATTTTTCAAAAAATCGTGATTTTCGCAACACTACTAAGGACACGAGGATTAATTATTTGCAAGCCTAGTTTACTTTATTAAGGGAAAATGTCTTAATTAGATTTATTAATCACTTTTCAATTCTTTTCCTAAGTCTAACTTAGGGAAAATAGGTCAATTGATCAATATTAAATGAGACAAGTCGAATTCTCTCTAATGACTTCTAAAAAAGCAATTTGAAGGAGTTAAGATGATCTTAGCCATCGATTGTGACTAGTTCATGCTCAATGATTGCTCAATGAGAGATTATAAGAAGAAGTCGATGGGCATCTTGGAGACACACAATTCGATTAAGCAAGGGTGTAGTGATAGTGTGGGTAGAGGGTTTTAGTAGTGAATGAGGAGAGATTTTCCATAGAGATTTCTTCACAATGATCCCCAGATTCTCAAAGTTAGAGGGAGGTCGAATTATTCTGCTTAGGGGCGAATTTTTCGAGTGGGTGTGAATTTTCAAGAGGAGGTTGTTTTGCTAGAGTGGGCGAATTTTCCAGATAGGTTGATTTGCAGGAGGAAAGTTGAGTTTGCTAGTGATGATCAATTTTATAATGGAGGCTGAATTATTTCTCCAAGAGGTGTGAGTTGCCAATGGAGGTCAATTTTTCTTCAAGCTCCACGTGGGTCGAATTGAGTTCGTATAGGAGGGTTGAATTGACTCCCAAAGGCCGAATAGCTTCCAAGAGGACGAATTACCTTGCAGAAGTGAAGAAAATAATTTGACAAAGCTTTGCCATTTTACGTTAAGTAGTTTATGTAATTCTCAATTATAGATTTGCTAAAGAATAATAAAACCCTCATTTTCATAACTAGTTTTCCCCACATTGGGGTTTTTCTACATGAAATTTGTCCAAAATATCAGTGTATATTTTATGTGTGATGTTTTCTCAATTCCTATAGTTTACTTAATTGGTGAAATTTGCAGTTGTGTTTTTATTCAGTATTTGTAGTAAATTAAGTTAATAGGACAAATAAATTGTTAAAATATAGGAGAATAATTACCAGACTAACTACAATAGAATTTTCACATGGTATCAGAGCAGATCTGAGGCCCAGCAGACTATTTATGAAGCTCAACATGGGCTCCATGAGAGAAAATCAAGGATTTATAAAAACCAACTCAAATTGTTCTGGATTTTACTTGGGGGTTTACATATATGATATATTATTTTCTGAGTGTTTCAGACGGCTTTAGTTGGTTTAAGGGATTAGGGCATTTTAGAGGGAGCATCAAACTATGGCATATGGAAATTCAGAATCCCGTTGATCTTGGAGGAGGATGGTCTCAAGCAATATGTGACTAGTGTTGCAATCGTGCCGGCAGATGCAACGTAGATCCTAGCTTTTTTCACAGAGAAAAAACAACAGACTTTCCATTAATAATGAAGTTGTTACATCATGAGAGTTGCTTTATACCCAACCAAAATGAAAATCCTGCAATAGCGACTAAACAAACCAACTAATTTAGAAAACAATAGAAAAAAAAGGAGACACAAAATTATGAGTGCATATGACAGCAAAGAACCCAGAAAGAGAAAGGAGCTCCAGACAAAAGCATCTCAGGAGAAGAGACAAACCATCAAGCAAAAATGAAGTGTCCAGAACTACTCACAGATCTCTGCACTAGAAAATGGAAATGGATATACCCGAGATGTGTTGAGGTCCCACGCTTGGAGAGAAGGTTGTTGAGAAATGGCAACAAGAAATTCCAGTTTAATATGTCCTTCAATTAAACTATGAATTAAAATAGAATTCTTTTCTCATAGCAATTTGAAAATAATTAATTAACTTAATTAATTTAGGAAATTCGAATTGGAAGTCTTTTAGAAGACATGTATATGTTCTCCCTAACTTATAGGAGTTCAGGATGAGTTATGAATGAGTTGTAATTAGTTAACTCAGTTTATTGAGTTAAGTCCAGATAAATTTGTTTCAATCAGTTTTAGGAACTAATAATGAGTAAACAGTCAGTTTGGACACTAGTGACCTAATTAGTGCTACTCTAGTTAACTGAAGATTCCACCATCAGAAACTCATGCATGTTGATTCTAAGAAAGACCTAGTTGAGACTGGAGTGCAGGGACAGTGTACTAATTGTTTTAGATTTTTCTGAGTTGCACTGATAGTGCATGCAATCAAGAACTAATCCTTGAGGAATTGCGCTATTTTTAGAGGCTTTATTTCCCTTTAAATACAAGTTATTCTTCATAGGAATTATACATTGGAATAGAGACTTGGAAAGCTTGTGAATTGGCTAAGCTTTGGCTTTGAGCTTGCCTATGAGTTGGAGATTGAATTTTTTGAGTGCTTGGATTGTTCTAGAGAGAACAAGCATTGTAATTTCATCTTGATTTTCAGGATTAATACAAAACAGATAGTGGGGTTTTGAGTTGTGGCTTTCCCCGAATATTTATTGTATTATGTGCCTTTGATTCTCTTCCTCTATTGATTACTGTTTGCTCGATGTTTATGGGCTTCCGTTGTAAAGAATAAAAGTAGATTCTTGTCTCTTGTTTTAGTAGATTACACGAGCTTGTGAATCTACAAGTTTTTCTACAAAGGTCCACAATAGTGTTATGCTCTCAGAAAATATGGTGGAAAGATAGAGAATGAAATTTAGTTCGTATAGAAGCGATTTGTTCCATCCAATGTCTCAAAGATGGAATGTCAAGAGAGAAGCCACCCTGAGCCCAATGTATTGTCACTTTGGAATCCACAAAGATGATGATCTCATCCACCGCTAACCATAATGCACATCTTAGGACTCCCCAGAGGGCAAGCACCTCGGCATGTGTGTTAGTGCCAGAACCACCAGAGCAGAAGAAGTGATAATGATGTGAAAGGGATAGGGAGATAACAGCTCCACACCCAAAGACAACCCCCTCAGAGACACCATCAAATAAACCCCTTGGAAAGTTATGTCCAATATATTTGAAAGTCGTGCCACTCTTTTTTTTGTTGGAAGAAAGAGGACCAATCTCCAAGAAATACTCAACAACTCTCAGGGAAATATGTCTCAGATTCGGAGCAACATTGTCAAAAATGTAAACAATGTGACACCGCCAAATCGCCCAAAACAAATACAGAGGAATGGTCATGTACATTCTGTTGTGTGTTGCCCAAGATTAAAGGCATGATAAGATGGAGGCTTTGTCCACAGTGTTGTTAATATTGAGCAAAGGATTGATCTCCTCCCAAACAACAAGGGCATAGGGACATATAGGGAAAAGATGCACGACAAGGCCAAGACAAGGCATATTATTCTGGATGGGGTCAAGGACCACATCGTACCTCACATAGAAGAAGATAATAAAGGAAAGAAGATGCGAGATGCAATCTGTAAACTTGTTGTAGCAGCGACAACCACCCTCCAAGATTTTTCCTTAGCTTCGTTTTGGAGCCTCCCTACCAACCTTCCACAGCAGCATGTCTTGTCTTGTCAAGTACACAAGCTTCAACGATTTTCTTGCAGAACGACAGCCTCTCCATCAAATCTTGTTGCAATCCCCTCACAGGTTGTTTCACCAGACTTGGTACAACTGCAGGCTAACCAACTCCCTCAAGAAATTGTGCAATTCTGGAGAGAAACCAGCCTTCCCTCCAGAAATTGTGCAATCCTGTCTGGCAGCTTGCAGGGCTCCAGAATTGCATAAATTTACCTGTCACTATTCACTGGAAAAACTGTGCAATTCCTCCCAGCGAGGCTGCTCAGACCAAAAATTACGCAATTCTGGGAAACAGTCAGCTGCTCTACCCAAAAATTATGCAATCCCTCTAGGCAGCCAACCCAGCTCCCTTCCAAAAATGCACATTTTTTCCTCCTAACTGAGCAGACTGTTGCATGTGCAGTTGAGTTGACCAGCTCCCTCCGAGACCTAGCAAGATTGATTTGCATGCATGGGTTGCTCCTCCCAAGGCAACATGCAAAGACAACCCTTGTTCCAGGGATCTATTTTTAGCAGTTGGAGGTTACATGCAAAGATCATTTCAGACCTCTCACCAATTGTCGTTTTCCCTAGATTTGTGGCATGCGTGTTACAACCTCGATTTTATCAAAACTCATCAACCAGACACTACAAAGCTCATTCCTCACATCGATTTTGCAGCTTTGACATCCCACATTGCATCTAGGAGTCGTCGGCACATTCAACTCAACTGTTTTGGGGTAAGCCCGCTTTTCATGTCTTGCGTTGCGTTTCTGGCGCTTTTTGTGTTTCACTTCGTATGAATGTTGTCTGCTTGATTTCAATGAGCGCTTGTTGTCGTTTTGATACATACTAGCTTGTACTAGCACCGTTTCAGTTTTTGTTAACATCTCACAATTGTCGCATGCATGAAACTAGAGTTGCGGGGGAGCGCCCCCCCCCTCGAACCCGCTCCCGAAGCGCGCTCCGGGCGGGAGCGGCTCGGGAGCAGGTCAGGAGCGCGCTCCCGAAATCGCTCCTGGACGGGACCGATTTTCGGGAGTGCGCTCCCGATAAAAAATGTACGCTCCTTGCCATTTTCGGGAGTGTTGTAGGGAGTGATCGCTCCGTTGCTCCTGGAGCAAAATTTTAAGCCCGGGAGCGATCGCTCCCGAGCATTAAAAAATCGCTCCGGGAGCGTTTCGGGCGGCGCCGGGAGCGATCCGGTGGAAAAAAATTCCGCGGACCCGAAAAAAAATTAAATTTAAAAAAAAAAAATATTGTTTTAAAAGCCCAATGGACCTAAAAAAAATTCATTATCAGTTCATTGAGTTGAGTTTCTTGGAGAGCAAGAGCAAAGGAGCAAGGAGAAGCGAGGAGCAAGCGTTGAGGAGCGAGGAGCAAGCCTGCAAAGAGGTAAGTAACTTAGTAATTTAGTTAGTTTAATTTAGTTAGGTAGTAATTTAGTTAATTTAATTTAGTTTATTTAGTTTATTTAGTTTAAAAATCATGAATTTAAATTAAATTAATTAATCCCAATAGATTAAATTAATTTGCAGATTCAAAACCCTACAAACATCAAACACCATGGACCTGGCTATATTTCTTGGCATTTTCCTCTTCTTGGTCCCTTTTATGGTTATTATGGTGCTGGAGAGTAGGAAACGGAGGGGCCAAACTGAAGAGGGGGATGAAAAAGCTGGAGAAAGTCGAAGTGATGAAAACCAGGTGAGGAGGAGCTAGAGAAAGGTGAACATGACCCTCAAAAAACTAAACAAGACCAAACCCCATTGTGGAAATATGTTAACAGGGCTGAAACAGGGAGAGGGGGTGGAACCACTAAATTTCATTGCCCCCATTGCAACAATGATTACATAGGTTCATACACCCGTGCTAGAAGACACCTCTGCGGGAAAAGGCCATGGGATGGAGACAAACAAATACGAATCAAAACTTGTCCAGCGGTGTCAGCAGTGGATAGAGCCAAATACATAAGGGAAGAGGAGGAAGCCCAATACAAATCAAAAAAATCAAGGGGTTTCTTTGAACCAAGCTCACAATCACAAAAACTCCTTCAGCATCCTCCCAAGGCAGTGGATATGGAGGCACAGGGTCATCAGCTTTAAGGCGTAGAACCATATCAGATTTCCTTGATGAGGGGTGTAGGAATGATGTGGATTCAAAGGTTTACAGGTTTCTCTATGCATGTGGGATACCATTCAATGTTCTTCGCTCACCTTATTGGCACGAAATGGTTTCTGCATAAATGATGCCCCTAAAGGATACAAGAGCCCTGGGTATGACAAGGCAAGAACCGTTGGCCTTGATCATGAAAAAGCAAAAATATCACATTCTTTGAATAGAATGACAAGTTCTTGGACTGACCATGGGGTGTCCATTGTATCTAATGGATGGACAAATGTAAAAGGCAAGCCATTGATAAGTGTTCTTGTTGTGTCTGTTAGTGGTCCCATCTTTCTAACTGCACATGATTACTCAGACAAGTTCAGGACAGCCATCAACATTGCAGAAGCATTACTTGAAACAATTGACCGTATTGGGCCATACAATGTCATCCATGTCATCACTGATAATGCTCCTAATTGTAAGGCAGCGGGAGCAATTATTGAGGATAAATACCCCAACATATTTTGGTCTACATGTTTGGTTCACACATTGAACCTTCTGATGCATGATGTTGTCAAAAACAAAAATGCACAATACCAATGGATTGGTGATTTGTACAAGAAAGGCAAAGAAATGATAAAATTTATTACAAATCATAGCAATACCCATGGCCTTTTCCGCAGTCACTCGAGATTGGAGTTGTTGAAGATTGCGAAGACCAGATTTGGTAGCTATTACCTCACCTTCAGGCGCCTTTTGAAGCTAAAAGAGTCATTGGCTAGCATGGTATCAAGTCCACATTGGCAGGTATTAAAGGAAAGGGCTACAAATGCAGCTGACAAGTGAGGTTTTGAACTGATGGAGGAGGCCGCTCTTGATGGTCAATTTTGGACAAGTGTGAGGCAAGTATTGGATTTAACCAAGCCCATTTATCACATGATTCGGTTTGCAGATACAAACAACCCAGTGATTGGCGAGGTGTATGAGCAGATGGATACCATGATGGGGGAAATAAAACATATTGTTCATAACAGAGATCCCGACTTGTACAATCTGATTCACGATTGTGTGTGTGAATGGTGGAATAGACTTAATCTTCCACTACATTGCTTGGCGTATATCCTTACGCCAAAATACTACTCTACATCTTGGTTGGGCCAACCTGCACCAGGGGGTGGGATTAGGACCAAACCCCATTTAGATGCAGAGGTAACTAGAGGATATTTGGAAGCATTAGAAAAGTTGGTACATGATAGGGAGGAATGTGCAGCTGTGCGCCTTGAAATAGGCAGATACTTCAGTGGCACTAGTTTGTATGGTAACTTCCGTGCAATGGACGACAGAGATAGATTTGATACTCTCACATGGTGGGAAACATATGGCGGCAAGGGACTTTTGCCAAAATTGGCAAAAAAAGTTCTTTCACAGGTTGTAAATACTTCTTCTGCAAAGAGGTGTTGGAGCACCTACAGCTACATACATAATGTGAAAAGAAACAGACTCAATGAAAACTGAGCAGAAAGCTTGGTTTATGTGCACTACAACTTGAGGTTGTTGAGTCATTACTGTGATCGGGCTTATGAGGATCCCACATATAAAATTTGGGACAATCACCCAGAAGATGACAATTTGGAGGATGGCATTGCAAATCTTGAAGAACTGGAAGAGGAACTTGTAAGGGACGAAGATGAAGCAGCTGCAGCAGCCATGCCACCTCCACCTCCACCAGCCAGTAGCAATGCTCGAGGTCCGAGTCTTGTTCCTTTGCTGTCACCACCTCCATCTACACCCTCACATGGAGGTTCTAGTTCTGGTCGTCGGTCTGTGCGGGAGACTCCTAGAAGACCACCACGACCTGCTTATACTCCTAGAGACTCTCGTGGCAAGGGCCACATGTAGATTTATAGTTTACTTGTCTTTTTTAGTTTCTATTAGACTTTAGTTTTCATAACTGTTGAGTTATGAGTCCTTGACTCTTGACTCTTTCATATCATAATGATATTTTTTGTAAACAATATATCACTGTGACAATGAAAATTTGAAGTTTGAAGTTGGGCCTTGGAAATTATAACTCATTGGTGATGAATGTGAATTATGAATATGATGCTTCGTGAAAGACTAAAGTTGTTTCATTTCATTTCATTATTCATGTTTCATTTTATAAATTTATAACATTTCACATCATGTTAACAGTTAGAAGTTAGGACTTAGAAATATCTAAGATATTACTTCTTGTAATGGTTAAACTTAGCTTACAAGTACAACTTTGGTGATCAATGATGATAAATGTTATTGAATTTTCAATTTTGAGAGCTTGAAGTTGAAACTTTAAGATTGAATTTGATGAATCATGATTCACGAGACTCAATATGTTGCAGTTGTAATATGTATTTTACTAACTTGTGGACATGGTTGATGAACTTGATGACGATTATAATTTCTAGATGATTGATGTGATATGGTTCAATGATCAATCTATGTTTTTTTATGTTTTTTATGTCTAATTCATCATTCTACATATTTTTGTTGACATATATGTATCAAAATTTAAAAAATATAAAAAATATAAATATATATATATATATATATATATATATATTTAAAAAATCGCTCCCGGATTCGCTCCCAAACTGGGAGCTTCTGAAAATGGTCGCTCCTGCTCCCGTTTCGCTCCCGCTCCCGCTCCCAAGCAACATTGCATGAAACTGTTTTTGCACGGACGGTTGTCATTATTAAAACTGATCACTGACACCAACACTTGACTTTGCTTCGAAGGCCAAGCATATTTCGTATGGGTGACAACTAATCATCATAACTAATATAATAAATCTAATTATATATAATTAATTAATAAGTGATTCTTTCCAAGGGCCACATGACCTACCTCCTAAAAAACTATTTATACAATTAATCTTTGCACTGTATCTCATCATCAGTTCATATGCTATTAAAAATCAATTTATCTTGTTGAAAAGGTAAATCTGAAAATGAAAACCTCATGAAACACCAATCAGATATTAAAATTATTTTTTCCCAAACAAATGTGGGTGGTGTATCTGAGTAATACACCTGCTGAAATTACAAAACAACAAACATATCTGCAGCAACAACGCTCGTAAAATTTTGAATTAGCTCAAAAAAAAATTATTACAATGGTTAAATACAAGAGATAGATGCTCTAGATAAGTGGGCATTCCCCTTAATTAAATTTTCTTCAATGAATTTCCTTTCTAAATCTTATCACAAGCATGCCCAAAGAATAGAGACAAACCAGCAGATGAAGAAGATGTTAAAACTCTCAGAACTCTTCTAAACTGACAAACTAACTGTTCTGGGAGGTGTTGTGTTTGTAGCATCGAAGGATCTTCTACATAGGCCAAGTGCCTAACAAGCAGGAGAGAGTCCATTTTAGGTACTTGTTCAAGAAGAGCAAGTATCATGATTTCTTTCCTACATTTTAACTTAAGAAAAGCACATTAATTAAATTATTGATTTATGTTAGCTATTGGGCTAAAGTTTCCAAGGATAAATCATTTAATTAATTAAGTGACTAAATCTGCCCCCGACCCCTTAGGAAGGGTATGACAGAATCCGCTAACCTAAAGTGGTTCCCATAGGCTAAAGCGGGAAAATATTTAATAAAGTGGACTTAAATTGCCTACGGAAAACATTATAAAGTCCAAAAAGGAAAAAGGGTCATATTTCCTAGGCAAGTGAAAGTCACTTTAACTTTATAAAGTGAAATATCATAAAGTGACTTTATAAAAGTGTATTTAAGAAAAAGGGAAGGTGAAAAGGCAACCCTAAACCCATAAAAGAAAGAAAATGAGGATACTCTCCTCATTCATACATTTTTGAGTTTGGAGAAAGAGCCCTTAGAGATAGTTTGAGGGAAAAGTTTGGGGATTTGGAACCCTAGCTGCCATAGCAGACTTCGGTGTTGAAACTAGACACCCTAGTTTGGATTTGAGAGTGAAATCACTCATATTTCACCACTGAGCTTCAATAGAGTGAATGATTTTATTCATCACTCATAATGAGTTATTGAGGTGTTATCAGTTGATTTTATTCACTGATGTTATGTTTTTCATAAATCTCTTTTACAGGGGATGGCCATGAACAAATCTGGAAGTCTGGGGTTTGAAAGGAGGGACCATTAAATTACAGGCTTCAAATCTGATGGAAATGGTGTTCCCTTTTCTCACATGTCGAATTATTCACTGTTCTGGAGCTCGAGTTTGGAAAGATAAGTGACAGGAATAAGTTCTGAAATGAGAACTACTTATTCCCACAGTGAATCGAAGCTTTGAGGAGCAGATTACCTCGTTCTCAAAAGGCCGAGTTACACATCTTTGCTAGGTTGTGACTATCGTTCACAGTGGAGAGTGTTTCATTGTTAAATATGTGCTGGGTCCTCTCTCTCACTTTCTAGCCGTGACCAGACACAGTTGGTGGACATTTTCTGTTTATGCAAGCTTATTCCCTACAACACACAAGGAGGACGACTCAACAGACCCTTTATTCAGTCAACCTGGGACTGTGTGTGAGTGTTGATGCTTTCTGAGGCTTCGTTGGGCAGCATATAAAGGAGGAACGCTTTAGTATAAAGTGTGGTTGTCCTTCTCTTGATTCCTGAGCAGTCTACGTCCTTGTGGGAGCCTTTCCCTTACTTCTGCTAGCAGCCAAGTGTACCAGGTACCATAATATAACTCAATACTGTGTATTTTCATTAATGTTGAGAACTGTGAAATTTGAATACATATGACTGCCCAGATTACCTTTGTCAATGATTTTATTAAAAATCTGAACTTGAATAAAATATCAGTGGCTATTTGAAGTCAGGTTTCTTCATGAAAATTCAATGTGCATGTGTGCCATAAACATATTTCACCTACAGCAGAGTGTTTGTGACTTGTTTGATGAAAGTTCTCACTGTGATATCAAAACAAAAATTACAGAAATTTTATATTGGAATCTTACATAATCTCCACCAATGATCTAAGAGGATTAGAATTTAATCCTATCCCTTTATCACTTTGGAGATTAGGGAGTTAGCTCAACAAAAAATTATAAAGAAACACTATGGGAGAGGATGAAGACACAACGTTGTGATTGAGAAACCAATTTGCTGGAGTGAGAGGGTCAGTGACTGAAGAGAACAAGTGTGCAGCAAGGGTTTTCAGAAAAAAAAATTAGAGACCAAGTTCTTGGATAGAGAGGCTGAGACATGGAGAGAGATCAAAATTCTAAGAAGGCCGAGACTTAGAGGAGAGAGGCCAAAATTTTGAGCAGGCTGACACTGTGGCAGGAAGGCCGAAATTTTCAACCTAGGCAACATGGAGTAAGGGAAGAGGCTGAGCTTCAGCCAAAGGGCTGAGACTTTTCCAGGGAGCAACAATAAAAGTGGAAGCTGAGTTATTACAGGTAAAGGAAGAGATTTGCAAGGGCCGGTTTATCTTCCAGAGCAGCTGATTTCCAGAGGTCGAAGTTCCCTTGGGATGAAAATCCAAAAGGCCATTTTCAGGTTCAATCTATTGCAGTATTTCCTGTGTATTTCTCTATGGGTCAAGGCCAAAAATTTTCCAGATAAATTAATGTGAAGGAAGATTTGATAGGGCAGATTTACGTGCTGTTTGTGACTTCTTCTTCTGAGTATATTCTGCTGCAAATTTATTGTGAAAAGTTAAAATAACAGTGTGTTTATTTTCAGCAGTCCAGAAAATTAATTTACTGGTTAAATAATTTTCTGGGTATAAAATAATTACTGTGTGAAATAGATCAGATATGGTGTTTAGAAATTAAGAGGGGCACCCAAGTCAAGATATTAAAGTGGTCAGAAATCACTGACATGCATCAACAGCACTAAAGTAGATCTGAGATTCTCTCCAGGTGGGGTGCACCATGCTAGAGTGCGGCACACCAGGAATAAGGAATCACTGAATAAGGGTTACTCACTCTTACTAATCCAAGTACATAACAATGACCATTTCAATACTGGCAAGTTCAAATTGCATGTTATCGCATAGCAACCTGCACAACCAACAAAATTCTGTAACAATTGCCCACAGAAAAAGTTATATTCATGTGTTGGTTCAGAAAGAGAGAACAGCAAGAAGCTGAACATGGAGATTAATAAATTGCCTCTTTCCACGAGTGGTGAAAATACCATTCAATCAGAGCATTCAAAATTGAATAGATATGGAAATGGAATGGCAGGTGTAAATTTTATAACATGCTTATAGAGAGCTTCTGGTCCAACATATTTTTCAAAAGTAATATAAGAATCAAACACTCCAATGTGGAATTATAATGCAAGAAAGCACACAAAACGAATGCAGATGATTGCAGATTAACACACTGTCAGACATTATAAAAATGCACTCCATCTCAATATAATGTCAGAACTTAGAAAACTCAAATACACTTCAGCTTGACTAACTGTACCATCAGAAACCATAAAATTCAAATACAGTTAATCTCCAGTGTCTCTCTTGTGAGATCACAAAGAAGAAATGCCATTAATCACACAGATCTTCAATTTCAGAAAGAAAACTAAAAGTCAAGTGATGAATGGACCTGTATCATTGATCATAGCCAATTTAGGCACCAGCTAAATTCTAGAAATCCTACCTGATCATCATTACCCATAGCTTCTATTAGAGGTGGTAAAACAGTTCCAAGGTGAGAATCAAGACCAGGCCCAGCAACATCTGCTAATGCACCAAGAGCATGAGCATTGAAGGCACTGCAAGAGTAGAGTAAAATTCCTTCATCATAAGATAAAGAACAACATGAAAACAGCTTCTTTTCATTGCAACTAAGCTTTAGGAAACAATTGACAGAACTTACGACAGAGGCGGATGCACCAGCTTTGGTAAAATATGTGGAAGAACTGCTGCAGTCCTGACACTGCAGAATTAGAAACACAAGAACAACAGAATACAATAATAGAGGTTAATAAAGAACTAAAAATAAATCATAGTATCATATAAATTTATTATTTGATATGCTTTTATCCTTATAAGTCACCTTAGTATTTGCTTCAGACCATCCAGAGCAGTGGCAGAAGTTTCTTCATCTTCTAAAGCATGCAAAAGGGTCGGAACAATTTCATCTATTGCTTGCATTCCTGCACTCTGTGTTATGACAATATGAAGATTGTATCAAATTTACATGATTGTTTTTCAAGCACTAGGGAGGAATGGAGGACTCAAATACTGTTAAACTGTGAAAGTTCAAAGAATCAAATAATGCCTTCCAAATTGAAAGACGACTTCCCACCTTGTACAGAGTGCTGAAGGCCAGGCCTGCAGCTTCACGCACTTCTGAAACACTGTTTATCATGATAGAAGTTTCCAGTTAGCAATTTGATGCTATGAACTTACTTGCAGTGGTGGAATGCTAGCACTAACTGTTAATGAAACTTGATTTTAATTATTCCTCTCATCTTTACCTGTCACAAAGAGCTGTTCGAATAGTAGGTATAAGATCACCCATGAATGTCACAAGTTGATGCTTTCCAGCACTAGCCATCACTTCACTCAATCCAATGCATACACCCTGCAAAACACTTTCATCACTTAAAATCCCATTATTCTAATATTTGTGAATTCATTGATTTACAATTTTAGTCTGATGCACCTGAATGAGGCTTAGTCTAGTAAACATTAATTATATTTGTACCTCCCTATTATATAGTCTAGTACACTTTGTACTTCACCCCTATCTCTTTTAAGTTTTGGATGATTTAATCTAAATTAATCATGTGCCCACTCCACTGCATTTTATTGGATACTTTTTCAACTTTGGTTACTTTCCCCACAAGTTTGTACTCTACATAGTATATATAACAATCCAAATCACTATACAACTTGTACAGTTCCAGCAATCTCCTCCCACACTTCCATATTTGTTCTCTTGTGATTGCTTGTCTTTTGCATTGTTGGTAGAAATTGGGACCCCCAGATCTAGTCATGTCAAGGGTTACACATGTACACTTCCAGAAATCTCCTCCCACACTTCCATACTTGTTCTCTTGTGATCGCTTGCCTTTTGCATTGTTGGTAGAAATTGGGACCCTCTGGTCTAGTCATGTCAAGGGTTATACAACATGTACAGTTCCAGCAATCTCCTCCCACACTTCCATACTTGCTCTCTTGTGATTGCTTGTCATTTGCATTGTTGGTAGAAATTGGGACCCCCATATCTACTCATGTCAAGGGTTTTGCAATATACCTAGGTAGATTAACATGAGGGTACGTAACGAACAAAGTTCATATACACAGAGGAATGCTCTGATATCAATGTTACGAACAAAGTTCGTATACTTCAGTAATCTTCAGAAGACTTCAAAGACAAAGATATCCATTGTAGGACAAATAATTATATATAAGAATTGTTGAATACAAGTGAGATGATTTGAATACAACTGAGGGTCTTGTATATATACCTAGGCAGGTACCCTTTAACGAATGGTCATGTCCTTAGAGACATGCCTCTTCAATACTAATTATTATTTAATTAATCATTATTACTATTTATTATTATTTTTATATATTCTATTCATATCATTGCCTTCCTCTTTAAAAAGCTTTGTCCTCAAAGCTCATTGATCAAAAGGCTTGATCTCTTTTCTGGTTTCGAATGTCTTCTCATCTCGGAACTGTCATATTTGTTGATTCAAGACAATATGATCGTTTGAGTGATAAACAAAATTGTTGAATTGAGAATGGATCTGACCATCCTAGATTAATCTTTTGTGGAATTTTGCGGTTGCTGGAAACTTGTGATGAATTGTTATAACAGGATTGGATTGTACAAACTTTAATATTCCTTGGAACATAAGTTGGTTGTTTATGTTTTGAGTGATGTTGGTACATAGATTGATTGAAATGTCTGCTCTTATGATTTGGATGTCGATAAGGAGAAGGTTGGAGTTTCCCTTATCATGTGTGTGGTAGTTCTTGATTTACTTCAAGTACTGTTGTTGTTGAGATGGCTACTGAATCATCACTTGTAATTCCCATTGTTTGAACTGCAACATTTGAATATGTTTTAACTTCTATTGGTTTCTCATCTTCTTGAGTTGTGATATGGACTGGACTGGTATTTGTTCCTTTATCTTCAACTTGGACCGTTACGGCTGGAGACTTAAATATTTCTTCTTGAGTAAGTTGTCCTAAGTTGTCATTTAGTGATTTCTTGTCACTTTTAAGCTTCTTTATTTGCGTAAGAAGGTTTTGGTTATAATTCCTTAGACATAAAAGTTCTTCGCTTTCTGGATTGTTGACTTTATTCTTAGTATCCTCCTCATATTTTAAACTTTTCATTTGTTCTAATAATCTTTGACTAAGGTCTTTTAAGCACAAATTTTATTTTCCTCTCTTTGATAAATTCTCGTTGAATTTCTTCTCGAGACGTTCTTTTTCTTCTTCTAATTTGTTCTCTGTGCTTTTGGACTTCTTGACCTTCTCAAGTAATTTTTTACTATGATCTCTTAGACGCCAAATTCCTTTCTTACTATTTATTGATTCTTCATAAAATCAATCTTTGTGATCCTTATATCTCTTTTCTGATGCCTTATTTTTTCACTGAATTCCTACAAGCTCTTCTTTTAATTTTTTATTTGTGTATGTGGATTACCTTGATATTCTTCCAAAGTAAACAATTTCCTACATGTTGGATAAAATATTGTGTGATTTTTAAATATCGATGAATACTCATATTTTGTTCGAAAAAATGGACATCTAGTCCAAAAAAAAGAATTATGTATGGAATGCATAGCTCCTTCATTCATCTTTGAATTGGACTCTATTCTTTTCTCTTCAATGGTTGACTCCATTTTGTGTTCACAGATGAAAAAACCACTTTGATTAACGAGTTTATATATTCTTGTGTGAATATAACCCACTTCTTCAAAGTTCAAATATAATAAAATCTCCCTTTTATTTTTAATATACTAAAAAATGTCTAATTACCTCTTTTTTCTTTTAAATATTAAAGTTTAATTTTAGGTTTTTTTAATTTAATAATATCCTTTTTTCCCAAAGATTTGACATTACCCGTTCTTTTTTTAATAATGTATGTAAAGGTTAATGTTTGTTAAATTTATTCAGTTCAACTTCCTTTAATACTTTAAAAGTATGTAAAGTTTAATGTTTGTAAAATTAATCTTAGTTCAACATCCTAATTCTTGGTTTGCTTATTTCGTCACCACGGTTTTCAAATCAGCGGCCACATATTTCAAATCAGTGTTGGAAGCTAATGACCTTTCACAACTTCAATAGTTTGATCACAACCACCTTTCCAATTCCAAAAGTCATGACCTATGAACCGATCAATTACATGCACAGTAGATTTCATCATAGACTCCACTCAATAGAAGCACTTCGGTCTCATGGTTATGAACAACAGAGTAGCTCAATTTGGAAATGGTGGTTGTGCAGCGGTTGTTGCAGGGACGACTATGGAATTTAAAGCAACTCAAGCAGCAGTGTAGGTTTTTGTACGACTGTTGCAGTGGTTTTGGTGGACTTGCAAGGCGGTTGAATAGGTAGAAATGGTGGTTGTGTAGCAGTTGTTGTAGGTGGGATGACGGCGGAGAGAAGTGATTGTAAGTGAGAGGTTACAGCTCGACAAAAGTAGCGGCTACGGTTTTATGTCGGAGTTGCTGACAGGGAATATGGCTCGTGACTTGGGCAACAGCGGCTTGTCGGACGACGGTGGTGGCTACAGGTAGCTATATATATATATATATATATATATATACCTTACTTTTATTTTTATTTTTTAATTTTATTTTTTTGTATTGTGGTATTTTTTTCACTTTTTTTAACTCTCTTTTTTATATAAAATAAATAAATAAAAATAATAATTTTTTCCCAATTTTTTTTAATTTTTTTAATTAATTAAGTTTTCTTTTTTTTTTATAATTTTTTTTTCTTTAGGAAATTTTTTTCTAATATATTCTTTTCTTTTTTCTTTTATGGCCAAGGGCCAACTAGCGAAAATGGAGAAACTATAACTTGTGTAGTGAAACACTTCAATTGCCACACCAAGCTTGACAAGGGATTGATGGCCAAAAGTCGGGAACGGAGAACGTGCTCTGATACCATTGTAACAAACAAAGTTCATAAACACAGAGGAATGCTCGGATACCAATGTTACAAACAAAGTTCATATACTTCAGTAAATTTCAGAAGACTTCGAAGACAAAGACATCCATTGTAAAACAAGTAATTGTATATAACAATTGTTGAATACAAGTGAGATGATTTGATTACAACTAAGGGCTTGTATATATACTTAGGCAAGTACCCTTTAACAAAAGGGTCATGTCCTTAGAGACATGCCTCTTCAATACTAATTATTAGTTAATTAATCATTATTACTATTTATTATTTTTATCTATTTTATTCATAATAGGGTACCAAGGGAGGTATTCAAGGGCCATAATTTATGTTATGGGTAATAAATAGGCCCACTAGATAGTTAAAGTGAATAATATAATAACAAAGGGTAGTTGGCAACTTGGTAAGGGCTTCAAGGAATACTCATGAAAATATATATATACACACAAGTATCATTAAACCAAATATGTTGAGTATTCTATTGTAGCAACCATGACTTATGGAATGATTTCTTCCATAAGGAACATTTGATGGTGTTCACCTACCTTAAGGGTTATCTCTACGTTCTTTTGTTGTGTATCGTGTGGATGCATTTTACTATTCTTACTAAGGGTTTACCTTTTTTCTTTTATGATTTTATCTACCAAAGAACATTACAAGTGGTATTCTTAAGCTAAGGATTTTCTTTCCTTTTTTTTATTTTATCTACAAATGTACACTACAAGTGGTATCAAAGCTAATTCTTGACCCAAAAAGGAATACTTTTTTTCTATTTTAGAGATTTTTGAAGGGAAAAACAAGACCTCAACACCTAAATCAATACCTATAGCTTTTTGTTCCAACTCTGAAAAAACTAATTGTAGATCTAAGTTCCTCTTGAAAAATACTCAATTTCAGAAAAAACATCATTCATAACAATCCAAGAATTTGAGATATCATTGATTTAATATAGGCTATTTTAGGGCTTTTTCCTGTTACATCCATGACTTTATTTTGGGCATTCCAAAGCAAATAACTTTCGACCAATTTTCCAGATTGAAGACAAATCAAATCTAGCTTAAAGAGCACTTCGACACGCACTATATGATTTAGTTATAAGTTGTATCAAGGAAATTGTGATCATTTCTAATTGCCACCAGTTACCAACCAAAACGGGTAACCCCATAGGAGAAAAATTTTCTCCTCTATTTTATAGCCAACCAGATAGCCAACAAGCCAACAGCCCCTAATAATGACTATTCGATGATGATATGCCATGTGCCTCTGTCATCTACATCAGCCACATAACACTCACCATCCGACATTTCCACTTGGATTAAGGTGGGCTACTATTCAAGAGGGGCAATCTAGAAGACTGACCATCTTGATTGTAAATATGGTCTCTCACCTTACCAGGGGGGTTAATTTTTAGTCCTAGTATAGTGGGACCTCCCTTGAGGCCTTAGAGTTATAGGATGGGCACTACTTGGGAAACCCAAATTGAGATAGTGTGTTCATTATCCTTTACACTATACTTGACACTTTCCAACACATATTACAAGCCCCATGTACCACATCCATTCTTATAACTTTCGACCAATTTGCCAGATTGTAGACAAATCAAATATAGCTTAAAGAGCACTTCAATACGCACTATATGATTTACTTATAAGTCGTATCAAGGAAATTGTGATCATTTCTAATTGCCACTAGTTACTAACCAAAATGGGTAACCCCATAGGAGAAAACTTTTCTCCTCTACTTTATAGCCAACCAGATAGCCAGCTAGCCAATAGCCCCTAATACCGACTATTCGATGATGATATGCCATTTGCCTTCGTCATCTACATCAGCGACATAACAATCATCGTCTGACATTTCCACTTGGATTAAGGTGGGTTGCTATTCAAAAGGTACATTCATCATTTCGCAATTGGGTGCTTGTACTTGTTTATTTTGGGAATTTTTCAATTTATTATGGATAAAGGGCGATCTAGAAGATTGACTGATCTTGATTGTAACTATGTTCTCTCACCTTACCAAGGGGTTTAATTTTTAGTCCTAGTACAGTGGGACCTCCCTTGAGGCCTTAGAGTTATAGGATAGGAACTACTTGGAAAATGCAAATTGAGATAGTGTGCTCATTATCCTTTACACTATACTTGACACTTTCCAACACATATTATAAGCCCCATGTACCACATCCATTCTTTGGGTCTAACTTGTCATTGGCTCTTTAGGATTTGGCACCCACATGTCCACACTCCTTGAATAGGACCAAAAAACATTTCCCTGGAGGTTGATCCAACTAAAATAATGAAAAAGCATATGATGATCACAACAAAAGAAAAAGAAGAAAATAAAAAGGCAAAAGTTGACTAGGGCATAAGTTAACAGATGGGAAAAAGCCCAACATGAGCTCTACCCTCCTCATTAGTCATCACCCGATTCCTGAACACATGATGCTCCTTTACATCAAAAGGAACCCTTGCACATCCCATCCATGAAAAGCAATGAATTGTCTCATATTAAGGGGTAATATAAAATGCTACATCATAAAGAAAAAGCTCTAACCTTTGAGGTATGCACCGCAATACAAAGCATTATCAAGGAGTAAAAGGCACGCTATAGAGGTGGAAAACACAGGCAATCAGGGTAACTCATGCCTCCACAATTGCTCCCTCCTTTACATTCATACACTTAGGATGTGGACTCCCTAACAACTAGTCCCTTTAACCATGGCACTTGGCCATGAAGCCTTTCCCCTCCATTCTCATACATTTCGACTAACACCTATTGATTGAGAGGTTCACCTTGGAAATGTCGCCTCTCCTTGAGGGCTAGAAGCACCTAATAGGGTTGACCATTAGCTCCAAATTGTACAACAAAATATTTAACTCCTTCAAGGCTCCAACCTTGAATGAGGACTCCAATCCTCAACTGCAAATCCAGGCTGCAACCCTGAATGAAGACTTTAATCCTCAACTACAAATCCAAGTTCCAACCTGGTATGATAACTCCAATACTCAAATATCAATCCAAGTTTTCAAACCCTCTCAATTTCCTTCAATCCTTTTAGGTGGCTTCAATACTGCTTCAGGGCTTCCAAAAACTTCTTTAACGAGTCCTGAAGCATGTCTACAACAAGGTTCCAATAAGTCTTCAAGGATGTGTCCAAGAGGCCTTCGAGATCAACTTTAACAAGTCTTCCAGATCAACTTAATGTTTGCAATAATGGGTCTCTATAAGTTGCTTCAAAGGTCTTCTATTACTGCTACATAACTAGCTTCACAATTTGCTCTAGGATGATACTACAAGGTTTGCCCAAAGTGTCTTCAAGACTCTTCCACAAGGTACTTCAAAATGCCTTCAGAACATCTCCATAAGATAGCTTTAGAGATCTTCAATACTGTTGCAAGATGTCTTCAAATAATGCTCCAAGATAGTGACTTCAGAATACTTCAGGACTCCCTTCAAAAAGGTGTTGAAGTTTGTTACACTTGCTCTAGCTTTGCTACAAGAAGGTCTTCAAACCTTGCTCCAAGAATAGTCTTCAAAGTCTGTTCCAAAAGGGTCTTCGGATATCCTTCAAAACCACCCCTAGAGGATGCCTTCAAACTGCTCTAGGCAATGTCAATCAACCACACCACCATGAGAGACCAAGGTCATCAAGGCAAGGTCAAGAGTGTCAACATACATACAATAGAACTACATGGAACCAAAACAAGGACTACGATAACAATGCATAGAGGAATAGAACCAAGGCACCCAGGTATCAAAATAGCATTTTGGCAATAGGATGTCAAAGGAGCAATCACCTTCAAGATAGAGGAGTGCAGGACATAGCTAGACCCCATCTCTAGATTTCCCTAGGATAGATGGAAGCTCATGCTTAGTACCAATTGACTATGTTTCTTGACAAATCATATTATATGATTTATGCTCATGTTTCAAGGGCGAAACATACGAAGGACAATGGAATGTAATGTACCTAGGGAGGATAATATGGGGTAACTAGGGACATACACAAAGGTAATAATTAATGTAACATGACCATAATCATGGAATAGGGACCACTTAGTAGTTGGTGGGTAATAAATAGGCCTCATAGGTAGCTAGAGGGAATAATATAATAATGAGGAGTAGTTGGCATAGAACCGACAAAATACTCACAAAAAAGTATATCTACAAGAGAACCATTGTGTTGGACATGTCGAATATTCTATTGTAATAAGCATGCCTCATAGAGTGATTTTGTCCATACTGGATAATTCATGGTCTTACCCTAAATTAAGGGTTTATAACTTTACTCTTCATTCTCCTATTCATTCTCATGTTCTCTATTGTGTTATTCTCATGTTAAGTTCTATCTTCTATCTTCAAATATGTTAAGGTACACCACAATTCTCCATCTTCTACCCTTACAAGATCTAATACCAATGGGATTCTTACGATCAAAGTAGTAGATTTAAGGTTTATCTTCTATCTTCAAATCCATTAACGTACACCACACGTCTCCATCTTCTACCCTTACTAGATCTAATACCATTAGGCTTCTTACAATAAAGGCAGTAGATCTAGTCTCCTAAGGATTTTTGCCTCTTATTTCACACTAGATCAACTCAAAGTAATAGGTATCATGAGTCAAATTCAGCGACATGTGAGTTTGACTTGAACGGACACAAGAAAAGTTTTCCCAACTCAAGCTAAGTTTTGCTTGATTTGATTAAATCAAATGCACCCAACTTTATACAAAAATACCCAAATAATGGTGTTTTGCTCATTTTCACTTTTTTATTTTCCATTTACATTTCTTCTATCCCACAACCCACATGCTATCCTACAAGACTCACCTAGACACATTAAGTCTTTTCCAACTTATATATAATTCTAGACACTTCTTACTCACTAAGTTTTTCCTAAATCACTAGATTCATCTAGTCAATTTGAACCTAGTCTCTTCAACAAGTTGCATATTAGTGAAGTCACGCATTTGGAGCAGTTGATAGTACAGTGTTGTTAAAATCGCGATTTTTTCAAAAAATCGCGATTTAAACCCCCAGCCGCTTAAATCGCGATTTTTATCCCAAAAAAATCGGAAAAAATCGGCGATTTTTTTTTTTTTATACCGATGGTCGGGGCAGCGGGCTTTTAATAGGCAAAAACGATTTTTTTTATGTCATTATGCTGTCGCCGCGCGGAGGAGGAGGAGAAGAGGTGAGGGAGAGGAGCTGAAGGGTTTCCGTCGAATTTGGGAGCGAATCCAAGTGTTTTTAGGAGAAATCCAAGACAAGATCACCAATTTGTCCATAAAAAAGGTATGTAGATTAATTTTTTTTTGTTTTGCTTCTATAAAAACTTTGTTTTTCATTGTTTTTAAAGAATTTTTTGTAATTTTTCATTGATTTGGGATGGGTAATTTGTTATGACTATGAGAACCAATTTTTTATTTTTATTTTCTCATTTTTTTTAAACATTGTTTATTTTTTTTGAATTTTCATTGTTTTTTGGCATTTGCCATTGGCATTTGGTTGGGTAACTTGGGTTTGGAAATTGGGATTTTGGAAATAATTAACTTGTAATTTTGTAAATGCTAAATTGTAATTTGTATTATGTAATCCTAAATTCCTATTTCCTAATCCTTATTTTTCCATAGGTTTGCAAATTCAAAATTCAAAAACAAACATGCCAAGGAAATTGGATCCTTTCTGGGAATATGGTGAACCTAAAACTCCGAATGATAGACAAAACTTGTATTGCAAGTTGTGTGGAAAGGAGATATTCGGGGGGGTGTATAGGTTGAAGTTCCACCTTGCACAAATCCCTGGACATGATGTGGGGCCCTGTCTAAATACAAATCCTGAAATTATCCAAAGAGCCATGAGAGCATTGGGAGAATTAGAGCACACTAGAGAGGCCAAAGAAGAACTCAAAAGGCAACTAAAAAGGTCAGCTGAAGGAAGTGGGCCAAGTGGCACTGGTTCTACTGCAGCGTCAGTCAATCCGGTAGCTGCATCATCATATTTTGTTCCTCGAACCACACCTGGTTCACAACCAACTATCGGTTCAATGCTAAAAAGAACTGAAAAAGAACAAGCTGATAGGTTGATGACAAAATTTCTCCTCTGGAGTGATATTCCTTTCAGCATTGTAAGGAATAATCCATTTTTCCAACCTACTGTTGATGTTATTGCCAGTGTTGGCCCGGGGTACAAAATCCCTTCTCTTCATGATTTCAGAGGCCGGCTTCTTCAAGATGAAAAGCGTGACTGCACCCAAAGATTGGAGGATTTTAGGGTATCATGGGCACAAACAGGATGCACTGTTATGTCAGATGGTTGGACTGACCAAAAGGGGAGAACCCTTATAAACTTCTTGGTTAGTTGTCCCAAGGGGACTATGTTTATCAAATCTATTGATGCAACTCATCAAATCAAAGATGCAAGAACTTTATGTGATTTGCTGGATGTGTTTATTTTGGAGGTGGGTGCAGAAAATGTTGTCCAAGTCATAACGGACAATGCTGCAAATTATGTTGCTGCTGGTAGAATGCTTATGGACAGGCATCCTACTTTATTTTGGACACCTTGTGCTGCCCATTGTATTGATTTGATGTTAGAGGACATAGGGAAAATTCCCTTTGTCAAAGAGATTGTTGACTCATCAAAAAGCATCACAAAATTTATTTACAATCACACATCTGTGCTTAGCTTGATGAGAAAATGCACCAACAACAAAGAGTTGGTGCGCCCCGCCATTACACGGTTTGCGACGAGTTTCATATCTCTTCAATCCCTCTTGAATCTATGTGGGATTTGAAGAGAATGTTTCTTTCAGAGGAGTGGCGTGCTTCGTCAATGAGCCGCAAACCAGAAGGAGAGGCCGTGTGCAGACTAGTTTCATACCAGGAAGACTTCTGGGCGGGAGTGCAGGAGGTGTGCGTTGTTACTGAACCTTTGGTAAAGGTTCTTCGGTTGGTTGATGGTGAGAAGCCCGCAATGGGCTATTTGTATGAAGCCATGGACAGGGCCAAAGAAGCCATTCGGTCCTACTATGATGATAAGGGAGATGATGGGTTTCAGAGACAACTCCTTCTATGGGAAGTCATTGATGAGCGATGGAACAACACACTCCATCGTCCCATTCATGCTGCTGGGCTTTTCCTGAACCCTGCATTTTCTTATGCATGTGGGTTTGATTTTGACGTTGAGGTCGTGGAAGGATTATTAACCTGTGTCCAGAAGATGGTGAGATCTCCAGAAGAACGTATAGAGATCTCTAGACAAATTGAGACATATAAGATGTCAGGTGGCACATTTGGCTTTGAGATGGCTGTCACTGATAGGACGATTAAAATGCCAGGTATTTTTTAGTTTGTACTTTGTAACTTTGTTTCAAATTTCATTGTCTCTTCAAATTCCATTTTTTTCTTATGTTTATTTAAAATTTTATTTGTAATTTTGTTGTAGACGCATGGTGGAAGATGTATGGTGTCAGAGTACCCCTTTTGCAAAAGCTTGCCGTACGCATCCTCAGCCAAACATGCAGCTCCTCGGGATGTGAGCGCAATTGGAGTGTATTTGAAAAAATACACAACAAGAAGCGCAATAGGTTAACACTTAAACATTTAAAATATTGCAAATTTCCAAATAAATTTTTGAATTCATTAAAGTTTTAAACAATATTTTTTTTATAATATTAATTATTAATTATTATTTCATGAACTTTGTACAGGTTGGAGTCCCATAGACTTAATGACATGGTCTATGTCTACTACAATCTTCGATTGTGGGTGAGACAACTAGAGAAGACACCTGATACGGAAGCCATCTCATTGGATGGGATTGACACCACTGCTGAATGGAGGGTTGAGACCGAGAGGCCTCTCATGGATCCCACTGATGATTGGTTAGTGCAGGATGAGGGGGAGGAGGAGGGGGAGGAGGAGGAGCAGGAGGAGCAAGAGCAGGAGCAGGAGGAGGAGCAGGTGGAGGAGGAGGAGCAGGAGGAGGAGGTGACACCGCCTACCCGGGCTACCACTACCACCAGTAGAGGACGTGGTCTCCGTCTACCTCAGCGTCCTGTAGCTGCTACTACTAGTTCTTCAGCTTCTAGAGCACGTCAGACTCCACTGCCATTTCCACCAGCACAGGCACCAGCTTCTACATCTAGAGGGAAAGAGAAAGTTGTGCCATTTTCTCGCAAGAGGGGCAGAGGAAATCAATAGGATTAGACTTTCATTTTATTGTATATGACATTATGACATGATGAGATACATTATCATATTTTTTGTTGATATTTTGAGGCTGAGTTGGGACTCAGGACTTACTATTCAGGACATGATTCAATGTTATGTGTGATTTTAGCGCTAGAAATGATATTAAACATCTTATATATTAGTTTTTTTATCATATTTATGTGTCAATGTATTTATTTTATGTTGTAGATGGTTTAGATATTAAAAAAATTGAAAAAAAATGAATATTTTTGTGCCAAACGCTTTTTTCCCGCTTTTGTCGATTTTTTCCGCTTTTTTCCCGGCGCCGATTAAATCCCGCTCGCGCTTTTAACAACATTGGTTGATACCCTCTCTTTCTTGGTACAAGGACCACCTTAAAATTTGGCTATTTCAACAACTTAACAACATGTATGCCTTCCCTTCTCGCTTAGCATCCCTAAACAAGTCCTTCCAATACTTAAAGCATGTTGTACTAGTCTAGGGTAATTTTTCCCTAGGGTTTCTTAGGGCATCAGGGTTTCAGCTAAAAAAAACTTTCCCAAACACTAAATTCAATATAAGATAATATCTTCTTCAATGAACAGTCCCAAATTCTCAATAATTTGAATAGAATAATGTAGGAACTAATACATTCAAAGTTCCAATCAACAAAAGCAACGATCCCAACAACACAGTGTATTATTCATTAAATCCATACAACAATATAGAACAATGGTATAGATCCACACAATCTAGTCCACATTCAGTAGAGGCAACAGAACCGAATTGATAATGAAATGATACCCTAACTTAAGATTTCACATTTGACTGATTACTAAGCCTTAAACGAGATCATATCTGCTCAAGGTATTCGAGTTTTGATTCAGGCACATATTTTGTTCTTGCCTCAATCTACTCTACGGACTTGACTCTATTTCAAGACTCGTCCCACGCAATTACAGGATTTGAAATAGTTGCATGTCCCTAGATCCACTATAAGAATTACGGAGTTATCTCAAAAGTTAACTCAACCCTTAAACTCGACTGGAAACACCCTCTAAATTCACCATGGAAACTCAAATATGTTATAGAACCACTTCAAAAGTTCGGGTTGGGCACAGAATGGTGTTGAGACCACAAGATGCCCTCGGATTGGCTAGAATTGTCCTTCGCTAAGGTTCAAGACCCTTGCTAGCCTCGGGAGCAATGTCATTGTTGGCACAGAATAATCCATATGACCTTAAATTAGATCCTGATTCAGAATTTCGTCAGTGTTTGCACCCAAAACGAGATTTTCTTGACCTCTGTGATGAATTTGGATTTCCTTGCTTTAGGAGTTGCCATAAAAGAATTCATTTGACTTGATTTCCTCAGACCATAACCTCTTTAAATAACCCTATGCCAGAACAGAGTAAAAAGAAAAGGAAAATAGAAAAGAAAATAAGTTATCAACTAGGGTGGAATCTTTAACCACCAAAATTGATAGGAGAGAAGGGGTCTTAAAACCCTCAGAGCCTTATGCTCAAAGAAAAATAAACATAAATGATCCAATCCCATGATAATCCAAATGAAGCCAACCCTCTTGTATTTATAGATTTCCTTCATGGGATTCTCTCTCTAATTAATTGAGTGAAATTCACATCACACCCCAACTTCAGGTTTTTTCTACCCTAGTTTCCCAAAACTTGGCCAAACATTAGGTATCAAGGACTATAGCCTACGTGGATCAATAGGCTACTTCGTCTCTTGAAAATTTAATTTCCCGAGAACATTACACACACTTGGTGACATATGGTTCATCCCATATTCAATCCATAATGGCTCTTGTAAAAGCACAAAGGAATTGAAAGACTCCAAGTACTCCCACCTTATCAAATTCATGGCCACAAAAATGCAGGGGCAACATGATCGAGAATAAAAAGAGTTCAAGGCTAAATGATGCAAAAATAAAATATGCTCCAACAATTATTCATCAATTAACAAGATCAACCTTAGCCTCAACCTCAACCCGTTATTCCCCAGGTTCTTCCTAATGTTCAGTAGACATTCAAGTTGGACATCTATTGATGCCTATATTATATGGGGCTTTCAATATCGACAACCTTGATGCTTAGATACAGAACATGAAAGCTTATTTCAAAACCCAATCAAACCTAACATACATGAATAAGAACCAAGGCATTGAAGTTCACATGGAGAGACAATGACTCACATGGTTACAGGCCCACACCCAACATTTGGCAACCAACAACCAACATAAACACTAAAAGGGATTGCAAGGATGCCTTCCATAAGAAGCTTAAGCCCATTAGGGTACAAGTACACTTTGTTGGCAAATTGGCTATTGCCTCAACAAATCTCGATGCAATCCATTCAACATTTTATCAATGTCTTCAACAATAAGTTCGTAAAGCTCAAGCTAAGACACTCTTTGTGTTAAGCTCATTCATAGGTTATTTCCACATTTAAGAAGTATTTGAAAGCATTGTATGTTAATTCCCTAGAAAATGGAATTTGCAACTTAAAAACAACCATATGTGTCAAAAAAGGTTGATTTCTCAATCTCCATCCCTTGCCACTTCCAAGAGCCATCTCAAAAGTAAAGCATGAAACTTGGAACCTACTAGTACAATGCTTTCGATTGAGACAAAAAATGAGAAGATGACTAATGTAGGGTCCTTCAAGAAAAGGTCACTAAGAAAGCTTTGGCCCTGCTTGCTAAACTCAATAATATCACTCTAAAGATTCTAACATAGACATCACTGTGAAAATTTCTGAATCTACACATTAGAAACCCCTACTGCAATTATTGGTTTAACATCTCCTACTTGTTCTTTGTATTAACAATTTATTTAATTACATAAACATCAACGAAAAACACTATTGCGGCCTACACATACATACAAAACATGAACTGAAATAAACTGAGACAATCATACAAGGGACACTGTTATTTTTGGACAATTGTCCCCGGTAAAACCCAATTCGGGAAAACCGGTGCAGCATATAGAGCGTTTGTATTATTAAGCAGATTCTTGAATACTACTAGGGTGCCAAATATGGCTCAGCCAACAAAGAAAACTCCTAGCAAAAGTACCTCTATCCGGAGGCAGATATTCCGGCAAATTTAGCAACTGGATGATCAAACCCCACAAATAACCCGGTTGTTCCCAGTGCTGGGCAGCGATGGCTACTCCAAACTTTGCGTTGGAACTGTGTCACCTCCTCTAGGATCTACATCACCTCCACAATGAGCCTCCTCTACTTAGAAAGTTGATTTGTTGAACTACCCCACAAAATATCCCCAGCGTTGCCTCTAAGGGCCTGCGTCAGCCCCTACGGCCTCTGCGTCACCCTTACTCGGACTGCATTGTCTCTCCCAGTGCTGCTCTGCCTCTCTGCTATGTATTCTTCGACCTCGGACTGAAGTTTCCTTGCTGAACTGCCCCTCACTGCAACTCAGATCACTTAGCTCAACTTTCTCAGCAAACCACGCCCCAGAAAAATCAAACTCTTTGATCACTTGGTGTATCTCCAACTGACCCTCAAGCCTCCTCTTATATTTTTCCTGTTGATGAATCAACGATCGAGATTAAGTCCCTAATCAACGACTAAGATTAAAACAGACTCGATTCTCATCACTTAGAAGTTTCTCAACCACATTCTTATCAATACCCATTAATATTTTTATTTTCCTAAGTTTAGACTTAGGAACCCATTAAATATTAATTATTTTAATAACTCCTCATCCAGGTGGAATTTCTTCAAATGATTTCTGGATTCTGGAGATCTCATATATTCTAGCCCCTCCAAAAAATTTCAAAGCTAGAGCACATATGATGCTACCCAAAATCAACAATCACTAGCCCATATACAATGGATCCACGCCTAGTTTTAATGGCCAAGAACTATGATGGAACTCATAAGCAAGCTTCGTTCACCCAAATTGTTATATCTAGAATATATCCACTTCAATAATCATGGAAAATGGAAATGAAAAGAATCCAATGTCCAAAATGTTGGCAAAAGACCTAAAGTTGCCAAATGTTTGTGATCCTAACTAGTATTATATCCATTGACTTAAAGAATCCCGACAACATAGTCTCATAAATACAAAGTGCTCCATCTCATTTTCTGTTGGACCATGTTACTCCTCAAACTAGCAGGGGTCCTAAAAGGGGATCCTTGAAGGGCTACTTCTGGGCTAAGGGTAACAATGGAGCGATAGCCCACTGTCACCTCGGTTAAAGCTCCCTACTCTTTACGGACTTTGACCAATGGGAGGAGACTCGTTATAATAAGGATCACGAAATGGATGGACCAATGATAGGGCGAGGGGTGATCCTGGAAGCTCATTCACAAGAGAGGCTCAAATATATGCCTTGCTTGTCTTGGAAGACAAGATGGAAGGCTCTCAAGGAAGGGCTTGGGGAGAATTTCAAGGGTTAGGTTTTGAGTATGTGCATTATAAAGGAGATCCCTAAGCCCTATAATTCTTGTGAAAACTTGGGTCCCAGGTGATCTTTGAAGAATTAACCTTGATAGTGTATGGAACCACACAGGACCAAGTGGATTCGAGGTTAGGTCAAGGGGATAGGATTTTGCAGCCACTGATGTGCTTGACCTAATTAGGGAGGGGAAAGGGATCAAGAAATGAATTTTCAATAAAAGGAAATGCAAAGGATCCCAGTGAGGTTTCTAGCCTAAGGGAAACCAAGGGCAAGAATTGATCTTCGAGCTAGGGCTTGCCATATCTCAAGAGCCCACTGTCGGAATCCCGTGAAATTTGGAGGGCTTCTTGAGGACACACTAGCGCAGTTGTGGACCAAAAATCGAAGTATTTTGATGGCTAGATCGTGAGATAATTGTTGCCCTAGGTGACCTAAAGGACTAGACCTAGAGAAGAGGAAAGGGGAGAACGAGAATAGGTTTAAGGTGATCATCTTTGGGTGGACTAGTGCCTAATCCCTTGGGGAGATTGGAGTCACGTAGAAATATGACTATGGACCTCTGAATTTTCTAGGTCAAGGAGGCCTCAAAGACAACTTTGTCTAGCACTAGGGCAGCAGCAAAAGCAGCTTCAAGACTTTATACTTCATTTTGCAAGGTAAATGGCTTGTCAAGATGAATTTCAGTAATGAAACATCCCTAGGAAAATTCATTCATTATACATGGCCCATACATGAATCGTTCACTATCCAGAAACAAAATTTCCACAACTTCGCATGTAGCAAATAAGCCCTAGTATAGAGAAATCCCAACAATAATGTATGTGACACAATTAGAAAGAAAGAATATCATTAAAATGTACTTACACGTATAAGAATATATCCAACCATCCAAAAAAAATCCATCAACAAGCTCCAAGACATATGAAAATTATCCAAACATCAAAATTCATTCCATGCTCCAAAAATTTGTCCTCCAAGAAGGATAGCAAAAGTCTCTAAAGAGATACTAGTTCCAAATCCAAGTAATGATGCTAAAATGAATCCTCACGACTTTTATTTATACACTTTTAATGAGTTCGATTTAGCTACTTGGGCCTACATTAGCTGCTTAAATAAAAATAATGTGCAAAATAACTAACTTTTGGTGACAAGCCCACCAAATTAGCTCATAAACAAAAGAATGAGCCTCTTAAGAGGTCGAATGGTCAATACTACATGTCGTTGGGACTTCTAAGAAGCCTGATGAAGTCCATAAGTTCCACAATGATGAATATGACTCCCAAAAATAGTGGCCAAGAGGTTGGCCCCTTGTTCTCCAAATAATAAACCTGTGGTGCTCCCAATGGGTGTGTGGGCCACACAAGTAACCTCATGGGTCTCCAAGTAGGTCGAAGATGCCTGTAGACTGTAAGGGCTCAAATGATGGTGTATTTGATGCCACATTAGCATACAAATCATGAGTCATCTGCCAAGTGCATCGTACAACTGTGGAGTCGGTTGGGCATGGTGAACCAGGTGCATCTTCATCATCCAATAGGTAAATCTCGAGCAATCTCTGAACATCTCTGGGATCCACAGAGTGCTTTCCATTGCTATGGAGGCCCATGGCTCTCAACACACACCCTACATGTGTCAATGTAGCCCTCTGGAGGGCTAGGACCCTGAATAGAGAGACCAAACCCAATATGGAGACCATTTGCAATCCTGCATAAGATCCGATGCGTCCCCTAACCTTCCAGTACAACAAGTCATTTAAGGAAACTGAGTTAAATAGCCTACAAACCATGGACAACAGGTGGGCATTTCATAATGGCATGCCCTTCCATAATGGGCTTTGGCATGTGCTAATGTCTCCAAGCTCCAAATGGAGTTAACCAAGTATCCTATTAGGTGGTTTCTACTTTTAAAGGGGATAGTATGTCCAAGGTACATCCTTCAAAGGGTGGTGGCATGTGATAAAGAGATGAATGGAGTAGGGAATGAAAGGGGCAGCCCTGGGCCACATGTTGGGGTACAAGGGTAGCTAATAAAAGGGAAGCCCACACTTGGGTATATAATGTATAGGAGGGAGCAATCGTGGTGCATGAGGTGCCCCGACCTTGATTTTTCCACCTTTCTTTATATGTCTTTTGCCTCTTATGATTTTTTTTAATAATTGCTCGGGACTCATTCTAGGCCTGGCCCAAGGTGTGGGCAAGGGGAAGGGGAAGGCTAACCCTATGTGGAACCAGTGGAGGAATGTGGACCCAGGTGGGAGGAATGATGAATGGGGTTATAATGAGCGGAAGGGGAATGATATATGTGGATGAGGGAGCGAGACCGCGCAACCAAAATCAGAGTTTACCATGAAATACCATCCCTAAAGCCCAAAGGTCAGTAAAAGAGATCCCACGAGACTAAGGTCCAAGGTTAACATCCAAAAGAGATTTAGGGGACAAGAGCACAGACCTAGCCCACTCTTTTCGTCAAATTCCCCCATTAATCCATGCCCAAAAGTTTCCATGATAAGTAAACTACAATACTCAATTACCAAATGACAAGGCATACCTTTAGGTTTGGTAGTCCCACCTTCAAACATATCATCACGACAGATGGGTGAGGGACCACATGGCTGGCTCAAGTGGCAGAGAAGTGGCACAATGAGCTAGTTGGTCGCTGCAAGGGGTTGTTGGTTGTCGGTTGAAGACCATCTTCTAGAAAAAAAAAAATCTAGGGATATCACCCACAAAATGGTAGGTAACAAGACCTTTCACAACATAGTCATGTGCATTGTCACTTTTGAGTACCACTTCTACTTTCCCTCATGTAGTTTCTAGAAAAACAAAGGTTAGACAAACCACTCTTGGAAAATTCATGTCATTGTGTTTTGCTCAGTAAGTCAAGGAACACAACAAAGGAAGCTCCACCCCTCTTGTAGACAACAAATCATTGACTCATAGACAGATATGTTGGATGAACACAATGGTTTACCTCCCCTTCAAAAAGAAACATTCTACTAAGTTCGTTCCTCATTCTTGCCCAAATTCCTATATAACACACCTCCACAAGGAAGAGAGGTGAGATTCAATGACAAAGCAGGCAACTCTTGGAGAATGAAAAGATTCACGCTAGCACATCCCCTTGTTGATTTCAAACCTTGGTGTTTCCCAGAAAGGACCAAGCAAAGCCAAACTAGGATAGTGGTCTTGGACTCATCAACATTTATAACAGAGTTGTCAGATTTTGACTCAAAAAAAACTATGCTGGCCTGAGGGGCAAAACTTGCCAACTCGGAAAAGCTCAGCTCAAGACTCAAAGAAACTCAGCAAATAAGGAAAAAAGTTCAATTATAGCAAGTTTAGTGCAATATGAGTTTGAGACAAGGCTGTGCCAAGTCTGGTGAGTTTGTGAGTTCGGCCAAGACTAGTGATTCTTGAAAAGCCCCAAAAATCTATTCGGCAAGTGTCAGACAAGTACTCATTTCAGACAAGACTCAGCCAAAGACATGGGCATATTTTAGCATCTAAGTGGACAGTTCATTGTCTTGAAGGGAATTCTAATTAGAAATCCCTTCTCATTAGCCAGATCAAGGACAGCAGTCATCTTAACAAGATTAATGATAAATTTCCTTGAAGTGATAGTACTGGTTCTCAGATCAGTTCATAACATATGGCTCTTTTGTCATTAGATGTATCTGAGATGCTTAAAAAGAGGTTCCCAATGATTCTCTTGAAATTACTCAAATAGCAGGAATCGCAACCTTCCTTCCCACCCCTTCTGGACCAGGAAGACTCAAGGTTGACGCATCTCAGCCATCCATTGATTCAAAGCCAGAGGACTGAGAAAGATGTTGCAGGAAACATCACCCACCCCTCATTTCTGGGCTGGAAAGGAACAGAGATGTGTTTCCAGATGTTGGAAAATGTTTCCAGGAAACTTCCAGATTTGGAAGTGTGCCCCCAAATGACAGATCAAGTTTCTGAAACGTTTCAGCTCAAAACAGATCACTTTTCACCCAAATAGGGCATGTTTCATGCCTAGAAACGTGCCTTAAATGTGCATGGGAGCAGCAGAAAACACACAAATGCCTGATGAAAGACAATCAATGACATAAATTCTATAACCATTCTTATTTTCTTGATCATTTTATTCAGACTTGCAAATAATTGCCAAATATAATGTGTCTATTTAAAAAACTAGCAAAAACCAACCAAATCAAAAAAAAAAAAAAAAAAAAAAAAAATTGAAAATATTAAGTAATTTAAATAACACAATGCCAACACTTGGTTTGGGGGGGTAATACCCCCACGGCATGCCTGTTTTCGAATATCTAAGTTACACAAAACCTGAAAACAGGTATCTGTTCCCACATTTTGTGAAAATTCTATATAAACAAAAAGACGGAATAAATCAAAGATACACGAACCCAGTTCTTACTTGTCTTCTACTACCATTTGAGTCTTGCAGCCCCTGAGCCAATATTGGAATAATTGATGGTAACACCCTTTCTCCCAGTTTCCGAACGAGCTCTCCAAGAGCCCTACCTGCAACCTGAAAAAAAGTAGAAATGCTTTGCAAATTGTATCTGATGTCCATTTAGAACTTCAACTTAAAATCTCAGTGGAGAGAATAAACACAAGCTAACCTGTCGTCTTTCTGATGAAGCTGAAGCCAATGAAGTAATAAGGGTATTCATTAAAACTGGCATAATTTCCTTAAGTGTCTTAGGAGTATTGGCAACAACAGTCTTCCAAACATGCAATGCAGCCTGCAAACAGGAAATCAAATCAAAGATAGTTTATTAGTTGATACAAAGCTTCCTTTCATGTTTTTAATATGGGAAAGAAGGAAAACTATGGTACAATTCAGCTTCATAAGTTCTCTTAAGCACAGGTAACAATAAAAGATAATGATCTTCAGACCAAGAATACCTGTCGCACTGTCAAGCTCACATCAGATCGAACCATATAAACTGCTGCAAGAACTTCATTACGCTTTTCTCTTCCAAGAACATCAATAATAGCACGACCCTGAGCTTCAGTGCTTGCGCCTTCATCATCACTTCCACCCTCCAGAATTGCTTTTCCAGATGTTCCTGCAACCTGAGTTAAATCAAAAGATTGACCGCGTTATTAGAAAGAAATATCTTCCAGTTTGGCTCCACAAAGATGTGAAGGAATTTCAAAACTTTTTAAGTCCACAAACCTTAAAAAGAAGATCACCCAAAAGTTCTACAGAGCTCTGACGAATGCGCCAATTATCATTGAAAATACCATCTTCAACAGCTGGAAGTAAGAGCGGTAATGATCTAAATTCAACAAAAATTTGGTCAGTTCCCTAAAAGTGGTTTCACAAGTTAATTGTGAAAACTGATTTCTAAAGCAACATGCCCAAAGTTTCCTAACATCAATCCAAACTGAGCAAAGCAATGCATACGTTGTGGCATAGTGCTCAACTAAAACATGACCAGCACTCAAAGCAGCATCACGTACAGATTCATTCTCATCTGCAAGGCCTGTAATCCAAACAGTGAATTTAGTATCACATTTTTAAAATGAAGGCTAAAAGATAAGTGCTTCACAGGCAAAGTTACATACCATCCAGTATCGCTGGCAATACACGGGGCAAATAATTTTGAAAGGTGGGCCCCAAAGACCTCGGAAAGTACTGAACACATGAGAGTTATCAGATAACAAAATATTGATGAACATCTGGATTACATGTTATATTTTAGCAGTCCTCACTGTCTGATAAAGACAATAAATTACCTTAAAAAGAGTCAGGTGGCCATCTCGAACAGATGCCTTCTGATGAGAACAATTTCGAAGGATATCTGGAAGAACCAGCTCGAAGTGTTCCCTACCTAGTGCAGCTAGCACCTGGTACATATGATCACCAGAAGAAATCAAATCTAAACCATATATAAACAACAATGGCCATAAAAAAGAGAAAAAAAAAATTCAAATTTCAATGATTTACACCTGTCTTATGTACTTTAGCACATTTCGAAGTTTAATCTATGCAATCTATACCTATATAATCTCCATGTTGGGTATGTGTCTAGATGTGTATATAAAAATCCCATGAGTTCCAAAATGATAAACTAACATAAAGTGAAAATACAATGGGGAAAATACTTCATTTGAAAACATCTTTGCACGTTCTATAGTTAGAAATAGGCAGGTCTGTACAAGCACACCAAAAATTTAGCCATACAGAAAATAAGTGTTTCTGCCATAACTGTCATGCTGTTAAAGGATGCCAGTTATATGAAAAAAAAACAAAAAAAATAGATCAATTGTTTCAGTTCCACCACCTGTAGTTAAATAATAAAAGTTTCCTACATCTCCACCATCTGTTGCATATAAACAACACTTAAAAGATGCTTCCATGTAAAATAATACAAGATAATTGTATTGATGTCCAACAAATGACCACAAAAGTAGGTAAAAGGGACTAAGATAGCACATCTAGTTCAGGTACTAAGTGTAAAAGCATCTCCTCGATCAATGCTGACAGCATAAAAATATTAAGGTCTACATGCAAACAAGAAACTAATTGCTAAATGTCTAGTTATGAGAGAGTATAAGAGAAGAGATTGTGCGCAGACAATAAAGATGTTCGAAACTGGAAATCTAAGTTCTCAGCAAAACAGAGGACGGAGAGAATATCAACGCCTGCTGTAGCTGGCAGCCAAGGAAAAGCAAGGAGGCTCAGATGTAGGCTTGCCCTCAGCTTCATCAACCACTGTGAAAAGACTGATTCATTGGTGGATGATATCCTACAGGGAGTGACCGATGCTCAAAGGCACCTGCTATATATTATTGGTGGTAGCACAAAATGGAGGAATTCCATTTCTCCTAACAGTCAAGGCCGTGGTCATATGGAGTAAAAAACCTTATGAATATGTATCTATCAACTAACACTATAAGATCCAACAGTTAGCACAATTGGTTGAACATCCACCCAAGGCATGGTTCTGATGGGCAAGGCATTGATCACGGGTTCAAATCAAATCAACTGACTCAGAATAGCTGCTCTCTATCCAGATGTTTTCAGGAAGAGAGGGGATTCCACAAGGATTTCCTTTCAAAATGCCATTGATACTGTAACAGTGTAACTGTATAGTACCGCAATCAACACTTTGCAGCAATTAATCATGTGCTAATCTATAATTCTAAACTCGAACACATATGCATGAAAGCCTTAGAAAAGTGCAATCATTTTGTCCATCCTTATAGTAAGGCTTTACGTCAACCAAATGGTAAGCCAGCCAGCAAGTCCACTGACATCAGAGAAAGAAACTTTCCTTCCTGATTGAGGGAAATATCATGGTGGTGCCAATCTATTGATGCTTGTAGCTCGGGCAGCTTTTGCACAGGCCTAAGTGTCTAGGCATGCATAAGTCGCCCACAAGATCTGCTTAAGATACTTGCTCTAGGTTGAGCAAGTTACTTGGTAACTTAGGAAAAGAACATAAGTATTATAATTTATTTTGTCTCATTGAGCTAAAGTAAACTTGGGAAAAGTAAAGTAATTTACTATAGTGATTGTATTTTAATCTCAGCCATTGATCTCAAATGAGGCGAGATCTAATCTCGGTCATCAATTACTTTGGAGTTTAGGGTTAGGGATTTAGGTCAAAGTAAAGATATAAAAGCAAGGCTAGGGAGAGGGAGAAGACACACCATACAACAGCACTAAGCTGAAGAGGAGGACGAGTGTAATACTCCAGAGTGTCAGGTCAAAAGAAGTATAGGATAGAACCTAGGTATTCAGATTACAGGCTATTATACTAAGTTATCGGAAACGTCCCTCCAAAACCCCAAAAATGTCGTTCAGCATTTCAGAAATGGAAATGGGTACGAAACAACATGGAAACAACACTGAAACATTTCAGTTTTTTTGGCAACGCTGGATACTATTTCAGACACGTTTCAGTTTTTTTGGAAATGCATGATCTGATTTTTGAAACGTTTCAGTATTTTTGGAAATGTAGGATCCTATTTCTAAAACGCTTCTGCCATTTTTAAGGGTTTTGGATCCATTTCCAGAGCTGCCTGACTTGGATATGACTGAATGCCATGCCTCATATGACTTTGTTTGATGAGGAGGCACCAATAATTGCATCTTCAAGTGGACAAGGCACCAATGCTCCCACTCATGGAGAGGATCCAAATGTTGATGTGTATCTTGATTCTTAATTACATGGATGAAGAAATATTTGATGATATGTAAGAGTAATTTATGATGATGTTTTAAACTTTTGAACAATGAACATTGAATACCATAATATGTCATATGATAGTAGACTGCCAATCATAGTTCATTTTGTAATTTGTACTATGTAGTGTGCATTTAGCATTATTAATTTTGGTGATGATGTTGATGATCGAAATTGCAAACAGAAATTTGATGCTATGTTGAATGTTATAATAATCATTAATGATGATGACAATGTTTAAACTTTACATTGAATTGATGATGATGATTTGTTTATATTGAATTCATGATGATAATTATGTATTTTTAAATATAGAATCTAGATTCTAAAAGATGAACGATAAGATAATTTTTTTTATTTTGTCATATATATATATATGTGTGTGTGTGTGTGTGTGTGTGTGTGTGTGTGTGTGTGTCAGTGCAACTTAGCTATTCAATCATCAAGAAACCCATGAGACCAATTTTTCTGCCCCAAATACAAACTAGGGCCCCACATGATGATTTAAATGGAGAGTTAGGGGTCAACCGTCATCCCCTAGTTTGAGATTTCAGGAGCCCTCTTGCACATTTTGGCACAAAGAGGACTCAATGCGGCCTTCCAACTGCCCTACACCAGCATGACATGTCCATTTTGGCTTGCATTTGGATGGCTAATTCATAATTTTGTAAAGCTACTTGGTCAGTTTCTTACCATGTGGTGTATCTTGCCCATTTTAATAATGTTGAGGGGCTAGTAGGCATAATTTGACCTAGTTAAACACATATAAATACATAACCTCATTTGTATGAATCATCGTCATAAATAGAATATAACCTCATTTGTATGAATCATCGTCATAAATAGAATATAACCTCATTTGTATGAATCATCATCATGACTTGGGATTTTGGCCTCTTTGGCAAATTCACAATTGTTCTTGGACTGGCTATTGGAGTATCTTTGTTAAAATTGGCAACTAAGGCCAATTCCACTTTGGAAAGCTCATTTTGGGAAGATAGTTATAGCATTGAATTCCTCTTTTCAAGAGGACCAAAATCGCCCTACGGATCATTGAATTTGGATAAGGAAAAATATGATTTTGAATTTATGAAATACCCATGGGTTAACTAACCAAGTTAAACTCCTCTCCAACTCCTATACTAGGAAAGGACTCTCCAACCTCATTGGATACATCTCACTTGCATCTCTGAGGCAGCCGAGTGGTGATAATGGCAAGACGCAGAGGTTGAGTCTGGTTTGGGTGAGTCTATTTGCTTATTGCAGGGACGAGAAGCTATAGGTAGACTGCCGTTGGTTTCAGGACAATTCAGAAGATATGTTGGCGTTACGTTGCATGTTCTCTCTCCTCCAAATAGGCTGAGCTCCTTAGACAGGAGGCCAAGGCTGCCAAAAGGAGATCTGAGTTGGTTTGATGCATATCCTAGGTTGTATTTACCCTCTCCCACAGGTCGAGATCCAACAGCAAGATAGCTACAGCCCTGAGGGCAGTTTAGGGCTACTTTTGAGGGACTCCTCTTGAGAAGGATGGCCGCAACTCTAAGAGGTTATTTCAAACAGGCCGCAGGCCTAAACAAGCTAGAACTGGGGTCATAAATCTAAGTCACTGCCATCAGGTGAGTTGTGGGGAAACTTGAGGGCTGAAACTAGCCCAAACCAGCCTTAGAATGTGGACAGTGACATTAAAAGGAAAGCCGCAGCCTTGGAAAGATGTTTGGAGGAGAGTAAAGGGTTTGTAGCCATGAGACAATAAACCCTAACCAGAATTCAGTTTATAACTAAAGAAGGTCAAACCAAAGAGGAAATGTTTTTACCACCGTTGACCACTGAACAGGACAGAATGTGATTGTTGTTGTCTAAAGGCAGGATACTGGAATGTGATTAAAGGCAGAATTTTGGATTGTTTCTTTGGCATTTGGACAGTGATACTAGTCATCATCTTGGCAAGTCAATATTGACTCTGACTGTACTCTCCCTTTCTCTGTTGTACATTTGATTAGAATAATAAGAAGAATTGTTCAAGGGTTTTCCCCATCTTGGGGTTTTTCCCTGGCTTGAGCCATATTCTCGTGTTCTTCTATCTTGGCTTGTCTTCAGCATTTATCATTTATGTTCTTTCGTTAGTTACTGTCATATATTGTTTAATGTGATTGCTAATGGATTAATGGGCATATGGTTGAATGAAGTAACTATCCTAAGCAAAGAACATGTTTCCAAAAATTAACATGGAATCAGAGCTCAGGTGAGGACAAGACCAAGCTTAAAGAGATTGCAATCACTAAGGAGCATCTGAAGAATTTCATTGATACCTTCAGCCCTCTGTGGAAGGGTTCAAGAATGTCAAATCTGTAGGCCTTCTACAAGCCCTATTCAGTGAACATGGGCACCAATCCAAGAGCAACTTAATCATCATGGGAAAAAGTTGGAAGTCAACAAGGTATGTTCCAGTAATATATTTTCGAAGGATTATTTAGCAGTCCTATTCAGTCAAGCATGAGACTGTATCATCATTATCCCTTTTGGTTCATTACATTTGAAGCTGAGTTTCTTAACCATGAAATCACAGTCCTGGGCATAACTCAAGAGTACCAAATCTTAGGCCGGAATATATTTCAGAAGGTTCCATGAATCCAAATTTTCTTTATCAAATTCTGGGCATAATCACTATGATCACTATTTGTATCAGCAGTTCAGTATTCTCTTTATCCCTGGTCAAGTCTGACTCTTCTGTGCCTTTGTTTTTTGGAAGAATACTCCGTTTTGAAGGGTCGACCCACTATGGTTCCCTGCTTGAAGAGTTAAAAGAACTGCTGTGAAAAATCGAATCATCAGGCTTGCAGCAGGAATAAGGTCCTGAATTACCACAAAGGGATAGCGTAGGAGATGTTTCTCTGAGATCCTTGGAATGGATCCCATCTTCAAAGAATCCTCGCTATAATTACATGCCAGGGAAATCTTTGTCTTACATGGCATCACTCAGTTGGCTCGGTTCCTCTGAAAATGGTATTGCTCAATCTCATATATCATGGTCCCTATTGTACATGACATAATACAGTTGACTCAATCTCTTTGAATATGTCTTGACACAATTGGAACAATCCTACAGTCTATATTTTAGATGTGATTCGATCACTGTTCAGCATCTTGTATGGTTCTGCTCTCATCGCATTCTTTTGCAATCTCAAGTTCTCAGCACATGAAAGTATGGCTGAACCATATATGTATAAGTTATGGCAATCAGGGTATAAGTTCAGAATATTATGTATGGTATGGATATCATCTCAGTCATGTAAGTTGATCCATATTTACTCCAGTTATAAGAATTCATCTATTCTGCAGTAAGTGTGGCCTCTTATCCCTCTATAGGCAGACCATTATTAACATTATCTTACATACATACATACAGTCAGCCTTGAAAGAAGTATTGGTATATGTATTGCAGTACAAAGCAGTCATGGCATTTTGACAAGTTTTTGGAAATTCTGATGATAAGACTTGTTCACAATCTAAGTTGTGGAAAAGTCATGGCCATGGATAGTATGTTGACAATCTTCTCCATACAAAAAGAGGCTAGGAAAGGAGACATAGGACGATGAATCATCAGTAAAGGCTCATCATCGTTTTGGATAATAGCATAAAAGGATTAATGCATCTATACAGAGATAAGAATATATGCCTCTATATGAGATCCTTGATTTGCACAATCCACATCAGCTCATATATTTCTTACATCAGTTGAGCCAACCTATTGAGGTTTCCTTTATTTACAGTGGCTACACTGAGATCCCACTATATATAGATTTTTGGTTACATTGGAAAGAAGGATAGCTTCTGGCATCAAGCAGTGGAAGTTTTTCATTTTGTTTAACAGAATTAATCCTCTTTTAGTTTTGAAGAAACAGTCTCCTTGAACTTTCAGAGCAGAGATTCTGCTGAAGACACGTCAGTAGGCAGAAGCCCTGAGTCTCTCAAAGGGAACGATCCTGGAAGTTTGAAAGATCTGAAATAAAAGTCTGCACAGTAGAGATGCTTGGTTATATCAGCTCTTCTATGGTACATCTATGGTCTCCTTTCAGTCCTGCATGACATCATGACAGTCTAAGAAGAAGCTACAGGGATCCTACAGTAAAAGAAATTGCAGCACACTTGAAGCTTTCAATCTTGAAGAACTGCCAGAAGAAGAAGTGCATAGCACTTTGGTGTAGTTCTTTGTAACTACCCCTCAGCAGAGGTGCCTTGATAAATGTGCACTACAGATCCTTGACATCTTTGTTGCATTAAGCAAGGATCTTATAATGAATGGTCTTAATATAAAAGGACCCCTCCTCTTCATGGATCCGGTAATTTGATACATTGGTAGCTTTCATCTAGCAATGAAAAATAATACAATTGTCTTGAGCTAATCTCATAGGAGGATTTCTTCTCTCTGAATGAAGAAGGACTTCCGAATTCTCTTCTTTGACCTGAAGTTTTTTAAAAGTTTGTTGTTCCAATAACCTCATGGAAATTTTCATCTCTAATCTGGGCAGCTCATGATGATTACCCAAAGCAAGGCTTCAGAGGGAGCTATGATGTTTGGGTTCAGCTATTGATGACGTTTGTCCAAATAAGAGGGAGTTGATGAAAGACCTAGATTTGTTCTTAAGCTCAAAATAAAGAAGCTGCTGAACCAGTCATAGTCAACACTGGTGTATGCCTTGATACAAAGACTTTAAGACAATTTAAGGATAAGCCTCGTATATATATTTGATAGCTGCTCATGAAAGATCAAGTATAATCTGAACTACACTGTTGGTCTGATAAATGGAAAGCTCATCTTAGTACTATATCTCTTGAGGACCACCTTCATTTCTTTTTAAAAGAAATCAAAGACTGAAGTCTGTTACTCTGGAAGCACCATTAAAGCAGAATGTATAAAACAACAAGCATGGCTTACTATGAAGCCACTCTATTGAAGAAGCTCTTCAGTGAGCCATTTGTGCACATCGTCATTATATATTGCAGAAGAAGATTCCAGTATTTCACATACCACTTTATATGGTTCAGCAAAGGACACTCCTGTTTTATGGCATGTTTGAGTGGACAGATCTCATGATGAGTAGGTTGCCTGATGGACACTATGCACCCTGGAAAGACAAGTTTAGGCTATTATCTCCCTGAGTAAGAGAGAGTAAGATCAGTCAAATACTATGCATTCTCAGAAAAATGGATACATGTTGATGTATTCCACTAATACATTTCAATCACAGAGAATTCATCAGATTGAACCAGAGTGTAGTCTAGCACCATCAGAAAGCCAGTCTGCATTGAGTACAAGTTCAATCACTGATCATGTTGTTTTTGCTCATGTCTCAGAAGTTACTAGTTCTCAGAATACTTATTTTGTAAAATGATGGAATATACCTCATATAAATAGAGGATCCCTCTCCTGCTATTTTTTATCATCGCATTTGAGATTTCAGCCTCTCCTAGAAGAGTGTGAATCACCTTTGTCTTTTCAGTACTTGGTAGAGATGTGCTTTTTATGGAGCATTCGCTTGTAGATATTCGCTGTTGTATTGGAGACGTTCTTTTGGAATTGAAAGGAGGTCTTTTCCTAGAAGAAATTGTGATTTTATTGTTAATTTTTCATTATTTTGCATGTGAATGAATTAATGCTAGGGTTTATTTATCTTTCATGACTAAAAGCATATTATTTATTGGAAATCTTGGTTAAGTTTTACATCTTAAATATATTCTTCCTTGAAATACATAGAAGAACTCCTAGTGTGCATCTTCTATTTAATTTCTCCCCTTACAAAAAAGATAGTTAGGGTTTCACAAGTGGAAAACATATTTCACCCTTATTCCAATCGACTGTACTTTTTCTCCAAAATTTGCCCCAAAACCCCATAAACCCAAGTAGGATTAGGCACTAGTAAATTTGTGTTGATCAAAAAAAAATTCAAAAGTAAAAGATTTCCTCTCTTTTTAATATCTCCTAGGCTTTTTAAGGCAAACCACTAGGGCTTTTTTCTAGGACCGAATTGCTTGTAGTGTAGTTTGGATGCATGTTTGTGGATAAGAACCTAGGGTTTACCTCCCTATACCTTTTAAATGGAAAATCTAACCTTTGTTGTGGTAAACATTCCCTCAATAGGGCCATCATCCTTCCTCAACAATTTTGTTCTTTGGAAACCCTTAACCATAGCCGAGTTTCAACTAGAAGTCTTTTTCAGGGTTTACATTATTGCCTTGTGGATCTAATCTTTAAGTAAACTCTTTCATTGACTTCTATGTGCCTGAGTATTCCTTTATCATTTCTTATAAATAAACCCTAGCGTGTAGAAGCCTTTATCTAGTCAAGATGTATGATAAATTGTTCCATTACCAAGAAGAATTGAGCCATGTCGAACATAACTTCTCTTGACCTAGACTACTTGCATCACCTTATCCTTATAGGTGAATACAAGGAAGCTTCCCTTGAGGTGCAACTCCACTAAACAGCAGGAGGGAGATTGTTGAAGTGAAGTGACTAAGATGGACTAAAGCTTTCAGCCACTCTAGGTATCATCAAACTTACTTGCTAACTACCAACCCAAGCAACTAGGTGTGTAATGCAAGGTTAGAGCTCTATGACCAACGCCACCCTCCCGACTTCGGGAACTAGACATTAACACACAGGTCGGCCAGATGTCCTCCCAGGCATTTTGTATTACACACAATGCCTCAACACATCAAATCTCTCCTGATCAAACAAATCAGTAACATCAAGAATGCTTCCAAAACTTCGAGAGATTTACCTGAACAATCACAACCCCAATGAGTAACAAACTTTCAAATGCATAAGTAAACATAAACCTTCGGGGTCTTCAGACATCTTGATGTTGCCTTGATTGTCTCAACTTATCACAGTAGGACTTAGATGTTGGAATTTCTAAGTTTAACCCGTTAGAAATTCTACCTGTACTATCTGGTTCATTTCTTCCTACTTGTTTAATTACTTAACAAGTTATTTACCATGTAAATACCGAAATTAAACACAAGTACAGCATCAACATTTACAGATCATCAACTAAAATAAAACAAGCACACAAGTGACACCGTTATTTTCAGACCAATGTACCTGGAAAACCCAATGCGGGAAAGCCAGCACAGCTATTCAAAGGGTTTTATTATTATGTAGTCTATATGAGTACAACTAGGTGCCTAAACCGACTCACCCGACAGAAATACAAAATCCGGCAACAATACCTCTCTTCAGAAGCAGATATTCGGAAAGTCTGCTCCAAGAAACCCTTTCCAGCATAATCTGAAGCTCAACGTAAGCCCTCCTGGCCTCTGTGTCAGCCTAAAACCCTTTGCGTCAGCCTTCTGAGGCTCTGTGTAGCCTCTCTTGCTCTCTGCACCACTCCCTCTGCCTCTGCATGGATGACGCAGGCCCTTCTGACTCTGCGCAATCTCTGTTGCCTCTGCGTGGCTCCCTTTGGCTCTACATCTGCCTCTCTCTGCTTCTGCATTGGTCTCTCGACACTGTCCCTGCCTCTCTACCTTGTACTCACTGCCCCTCGCCGCAACTAATCACAAATTCGATTTCTCTTAGCAAACCCCACTCTAGAAAATCAAATGATTGATCACTCTGGTGTGTTCTCCAACTGACCCTCAAGCCTCCTCTTATACTTTTCTTGTTGGTCCATCAACGGCTGAGATTAAATCTCTAATCAAAGGCTAACATTAGATTTGGCTTGATCCATGACTTTTGGAACCTTCTAACCCAGTTTTATATTAATCCATTAATATTTTATTCTTCCTAAGTTTAGACTTAGGAACTCCATTAAAAATATTAATTATTTTAATATCTCCCAAATCGGTTAGAATCTTCCCAAACCATTTCTGGGTCTTGGAGATCTCATGTGCTTTAGCCTCTCCACCAATTTTCATGGCTAGAGCACATCCAATGCTATCCTAAATCAACATTAGAGACTTCCCAAATGAATTTGGATAGAAGTTTCCTCAACCATACAGCTTCTTTCACATGCAACAATGTATTCTACAACCAAATCTTTCTTTCCTTCTTTTAGCAGCACCTCAATATATATTCTCCAATTTCTTCTTTAAGGTGTTCATCATGACTATAATATGCCCTCTCTCTCAACTTGGGAGATATACCCTTTCTTTTATCCAGGCTCCCCCTTAACTTAGGGAGTTCAACTACTTTCTGTGACATCGGAGAATCTTTCTTGGCTTCAATCCTTCTTATCAGAGTCATCTTGATCATCATCATTCATATAACTTCCTTCATAATGCTAGCCAATCAAGTCAACTTTTCTTACAGATATCTTCAACATCTTGAAGATTATGTACCTACACAACTTAAACAACAAGTATAACCAAATAGATATATAGAAGCATGAAGTTAACTATATCATACAATAATGGAAGCATTATATACCTAAACTTAGTTAGGTTCATAATCAAAAAGAGACACATACTTCTATACTTCAACTTCTTGCTCAGGTTTGGTTATAAACCCTAGATCACATGATTTAAAGTAACTCAATCAAGATATTAGTCTCATTATATCTAGGGTCTCAATATTTCTTTCAGAGATGTGACAAACTCTTTATACAATATATTGCAAACCCTAGAACCAATTCAAACAATTACAATTCTATAATGCATCTAACAATTTTCAGAATTTATATGTTAGACTTCTACTAGGATTTAATGCAAACCCTAGATTCCATCTTTGAGACACTAAGCCTTAGATATCAACAATCAAAACCAATCATAGCACAATCTAAGGTTTCAACAATATGACCAACTCTTTGTAAGCACTAGACTTTATCATCATATCTGAAGCAATAACACCATATCCTAGAATATCAAACTTCTACTAGGACTTTGTTACAAACCCTAGAATTACACTATGACCGTTAACAATTAGGTTAGCATATATACATATCTAGGATTTCTTAAACATGTACAAGCATATCAATATCCATTAGGTAAGCTCAAGACACAAATATCAATACATTTAAAGTCAGACACATTACAATCTTGATTAGGCTAGGGTTTTGATCACACGACCAAACATACACCTAGGGTTTCATTCCTAGGAGCTTACTCTAGATATTATAAGGGTTTTGCTCATAAACCCTAATTTACCAAAGCCTCAAGGTCTAGGAATTCAATACATAGTCATTACCATCCAATCCTAAAGGACTAGGGTTTCCATAACGATACTAAAACTCCAAACATAACATATCAAAACCCCAAACATCAAAAGAATAGTATTTTCTACATTTCATCAGTAACCCTAAGTAGACTAGGGTTTTTCACATTAACATACCCTTAGGTTAGGGTTTTACAGAGAACCTTTTAGGGTTCCATAAACATGATTTTAATGAGGGTAGATTCAATCTAATGATTAATCACCCAAATAAGAACATTTATGATTCAAAGGTCCTAGACATAACACTTGTTAGCAATGTAAAGCAGATTTATTAGAATGAATGAATATACCTTTATCACGAAGAGAACAAAGCTTATGGGCTAAGACTTACCTTTGAGTTGTTTTCTAGACAAGCCTTATTAAGACATAAATTCCAATAGAAATTCTATCATGCTTTGTCTTGTGAGGTCTTCTCCATAACGCTTGAGCATTTAGCAAGTCTTTCCTAAATATGAAAAATATGTTATTAGAGATGTTATTAGCATCTTGTACAAACTCATCTAAATAAGAGAAGGAAACAAAATATAAATGGATAATACAAGTAATAAGATACTTATCTTTAATAAAATAGTGAGGGCTCCCTCTTAATCCAATCTTGAGGGATACCTATAATAACTCAAAAATGTTCTTCCAAAGCATGTTAGACCTACAAGTACTAGAAATCAAAACATAAAAGAAAACAATTCAAAACTTAGAGTAGAAGGATATGTAAGGGATAGAGTTCCTAAGAGTCCCTAGAAAATAGGTCTTTAACTTTGGATCCTTCCATCTTGTTCTTCTTTGGTGAACTTTCATTGGCAAAGTTTGCTTGATCCCTATCTCTTCTTTTATTAATTGGATTCTCAGGACAATTATTTTTATAGCGACCCATCTTGTGATAATTGTAGCATTCAAACTTGGATAGGCCTGTCTTCTTCCTTGGCCCTTTGGACATCTTGAAGGTTCCTTTATTCTATCCACTATTAGGCTCATGGCCAATATTTTTGTTTCTCTAAACTATGCTTTCCTTGCTTCACTTGATTCATCTATATGCTTCTTTACTTTTCCTTTGACTAGATTCAAGACTTTATTCTTGATGATGAGATCTATCGTCTTTTTCAATGCCCTATAATTGGAGGCTCATTCTTATTTGTTTTTCTTCCTTCAATGAGTATGGTTCTTAAAGATGGTAGGCTTGTCTCCTTATATGATCTTGATGACCCTTATTCAACTTCTTAAAACTTTTTATTCTCCTTTCAATAGATCTTCAGGTTGCTTTTTTCCTTCTTCTTTACCTTAAATCTAATACCATGTTGGAAAATCAAAAAGGCAGAAATATTTTCTTATGATGATAATTACTTGTGATATTCTTGTGTTCTTATTAACTTTCTTATGTTCTTTTATCTTTGTTTCATCAAGCAATTATCAAATACAAAACATGAAGATCGGGGACACCAGATGCAGGCGGACAGCTAGGGCAAAACCCCTATACAAGGAAAAACCCAATCAACAACTCTTCCTTCACTTGTTTCACAAGACAAGACGAGATAATCCAAGACTCTTTGACCTAGACACAAACTTCCTCCAATTACCAAGTCAGCCCTTCCTTCCTCTTCAAATGATAATCTTTCAGTAGCAAATTCGACCTGGAACTTTGACCTTGCAACACTAGAACTTCGACCTAGTAGCAGTAGTACTGCGACTTGGTAGCAGCAACAGAACTTCGACCTAGGAGCAGTAGTACTTCGACTTGGTAGCAGCAACAAAACTTCAACCTCTCCAGCAGCAAAACTTCAACCTCTCCAGCAGCAAAAATTCAACCCCAGCAGTAGCCCAGTAACTTCAGACGAGAGAGAGATAGCCCAAAAACTTCAATCTTGTCCTTAACCTACAATTCTCCTTCTTTTCTAAGAACTTCGCACTTTTTCTGCTCCTCCTTGTGTATCAAACTTCTTGAGTAAGTGAGTAAATGGATCGAATTGCACTTCTATATATAACCTCTTCTATGGGTCGAATTATCCTAATGTAGGCTGACTTCATCAGGTAAGGGCCAACTTGGTGTGGAGGTAACAAATGACTTATTTGACTCAATAATAATTCTTTTTACATGATTCAAAAGCCCAAAAAGGGTCTCATAAAATGGACAATGACTCTAATGACTCAAGACAAAACCTAGAAGTGTTCAATGGAGAATTTGACCTATAACATGATGACCCAAGCATGAAACCCATGCTTTAATAAGTCATAATAATAATAATAATAATAATTTCTTTTTTCTTTCTTTTGATAAATACATTTCATTCTCAAATACAATTATGAAGACTGAACCTAGTTACATTCTTCAACAGCCCTTACCTTGTGCACCCCATCACAAGGTCTGCTAGATTTTGCAGCAACAACCCCAATTAATCACTCACCTGTTTTACTGCATATGACTAGAGACTTCATGAATCTTGATCACTCTAGTATAGTTCTGTACTCCTTAGTATAGATAGTAAAAAGGGGTATACAGCATATATGTACATGGAAACAAGATTCCTCCCACACTAAATACTTGCTCTCTTATGTTCTCTTGTATATGCGCATATTTGCATTATTGATGTGTGCCCATATCAACTTCTACATCTAAGACTTTCTCCTCAGATCATCCGAAATAGCTTTCTGATGCCAGATTATAAGTCAAATTCAAAAATAAAATATTCTGTCCCTTTTATAGGAATAAGTGGGTTCCAACTCAGGACCATGATGATCCAACATCCATGTATAAAGGAAAAGTTATGTAAGAGGAAGAAAGAAATGATAACTTTTTAGAAGACCTTTTCCGACATGAAAGGCAGTCACTATAACAAAGAACAGTTGAATCAATAAAACTAGTTGCAGTCAGGAATGACGAAGAATTAGGAAATAAATTGCAGTTAACTGAAACTGGTACAGAGCTCCACGGGCATAAGCATTAAAGTCAAAGAGAAGCAAGGAAAGACACCTCTTCAAGCTCAAATCTTTATGCACTAACATAAAATTACATAAGATGAGGCCACACTCATCTGTTGAAAATAAGATGGAGAGAACCAAAAGTGCTTACTGGCTTACAATTGCTTTGCTTCCATATGACTCTTCAATATGCCAAAATGCAAATAATGTAATGCAATCCTAAAGGCACCGACATTTTCAGTAGTAAACTATAAATTACTGGCAAAATCTCTTACATGCCACAAATTGATATTAAAAAACAAATTAGCATAATTTCAATTACCTCACTCAAGCCCTGTGCAGCTCCTGATCGCTCAACATTGCTGTTATCTGATTTCAGAGTCTCCAGTAACCAAGGCACCAGATCCGGGAAGTTATCTTCACCCATGCCCCTTATGAGCGACCCAAGAGCTCTAGCTGCAACAGCACGTACTTCTGGTATAGGGTCTACAAGAACCTGTGCAGAATTTAAATTAATTAGAAATGTCTGACCAAAATATCTCACTAAGACACATGACAGTGAAAAAGATTCTGCCAATACCTTCTTCACTTCAGGAAGCATCAAGCTTATATATGGTAGCATATCCTTTGGCTCTGTTACCAAAGAACACATGTTTCCAACAATCTGGGCTGCTTTCTTTTTAGTATCTGCACTTCTTTCTCTAAGACCGCGGTGGACTATAGGCACCAACAATGCTAGCGATGGAGCATCAATAGTATTGACAAACGTTGTCTGCAATAACAGTAAGAGATAAAGGTATACTAGACGTTGGTAATAAATAAACAATATCAAATCTCGCAAAAAATTGTATAGAAGACCTGAGACATAACTATAAATAATACCTGCAGAAGAATGTCAAGGGAATGCTTTGTGTATTCATTGGGATCTGAGATACTCAAAAGTAATGTTGAAACTAGTGCAGATATTTCAGGGTTCTTTATCACACTGCCAACCTGTTAATGCAGATAGCACCAGTCAAATGACAATTATTTAAATAGAAGAATAAGATATAAATATTGAACAAAATAGAGACGATTGGAATTGACACTCAGATACAAGGCATCTTACCTGCTGTAAAGCCATCTGAGCAGCGGATTGAACCTTTGGGTGTGTGTCCGTTAAAACCTGCAATGTCCATGACAAAGCATTAGATTACTGAACCAACAATATGACAATTAGATAAAACAAAGATTGTGATAGTTTAGAACCCTAAGCAATCCCAAAGTTTACTTCAAGATTTCTTCATTGATCCAAACCTCAGTCAGTTTAGGAACAATTTTTGGAAGACATTGCGATAGCTGTTGAGGTGCACAGTAAGCCATTGCTCCCAGTAGCTGGACACTCCCCTGTTTAGTCCTCCAAGCTTTATCCTCCAAACCCTGGTGACAAATGGAATATCATATTAATCAATTTGTGAAAAAAAGTAGTGAACTACCATATCTATCTACTTAGAGGTAATTTAAAAACAAAAACAAAAAATGCTACTTGCAACAATTATAGATATTTCATTCATATTTGTCTACAGCAAAACAAAGTCATTGCACCGATGCTACATAGACTAACAAGGTAAATTATCAGATATGTTTCATGCTACAACTAGAACATGGAAGGAATTGCAGATAAGGGAGAATTATCACACATGTCGATGCATAATGTTTCATTAACAATAATTTGAGGCATGTTCACCATTTCCCAAGTTAGTAACCCCTGGGGCAATTTTTTCCCCTATTATTCTAGCTTGCCAACCAGCAACCCTATGATGATCCACAAATAACTAACCTCAGAAGCCTCCCATCCATGCTGCAGTCAGTGTGCCTACTCATCCAATGAAGATGGCTCATCAAATATGAGCTACATTAACCATTTTTATATTCAACTGCTTTCATTTAATGTTTAAGGGAATTTTGTCCCAAAGGTGCAGCTCAATTGGATCACCATAATATGAAGTATTGTGTAAACAAAGAGATCCAAGGTTCAAGTCCCCTGGAGTAGCCAGGTCTACGGAGGGGACAGGTCGTAGGCCCCAGAGGTATATTGGTAGCAGCAGAAATTGACCCCCTATCATGCGAGTACGAGACGGACCCAGTTGTCGATTCCTCTGGTTATTAAAAAACAAGAAGAAGAAGAAGTTTAAGGGCATTCTAGTATCGATCACAAGCTATATTGCAAGAAACAGCCCCCCAAGCTGACATGCCCATACTCAAAATGCCCCAAAACACTGTCGAAACGTGACCAAAACGCCTGGGTGGTGTTTCCTGATTTGGAAACACCACAAAATATTTTATGTCTAATCAATCCACATTCTAGTACTGCTTAAAAAACACCTTGTTCTATTTTTGTTAATGAGGACAAGGATGAGGATTATTAAGATATGTAACTGTACTTGTCATTAACTCATGTTTTATTTCATTTTCAGCACATATAGCCACATATAAAGGTCGATTTTGGATGTGGAGCCCCACGCATAAAGGTTGATTTTGCAATCTTAGATGTACAACCTCACCTATAAAGGATAATTTTGGATTTTAAATCATGTAATCAACTATGAAAGTTAATATAGATTGGCTTTTCCTTCTAAAATAGCATTTATGCATCTCATTCTTTTTTTCTTGCAAGATAATGCATCCTTAACATATTTGTAAAGAAATTACTTACATGCATATATATATGACATTTCAGCCGAAGTTTCCATTTTCCATGGGTTGGGTCTCAAGTCGTACCTGTTTTCAAAACTTCCAAATGTTTCGGAGTTTCATACAACTTAAATCACAAGTTGAATTGGATGATAGACCACTTTTGGTTGTATTCTTGTTCCCATGCTTCACCTCGGTGGTTATCACTTAACACCACTCCAATGTGACCTTCCTTGAGGCCTTTCTTTCCACTATCTAAGAGGGGGCACAGATAGGATGCCCTGATTGATGTTGCTTGTCCATGGTATTCCATACTTAGCAATTTCCATATCTCCCTTGCATCCACATCCAATCTCTAGGTTGAACGATATCTATCACCAGTATTGGTTCCATATTTTCCTCACCATTGATTAGGTGCTCAGAAACTTTTCCCTAAGAGGTTAATGAAGCAAAAAGAAAAGAAAAAGCATGTGCCATAATGTTAAAATGCAAAATATTGGCAAGGATAAATAAAAGTAAGTGCACAAAACACTTACCTAAGCTCTACCCTCCTCATTAGCCCTCACTAAGTTCTTGGCTAATGCATAAGTTATCTAAATAAAGGGCAACTTTGATTATCCCAACCCTGATGAGCAATGAAACACTTTATCTTTAAGGGGTCAACAATGAATTAGTAAAACCTTGTAACCCAAGCTATAATTGTCGCCTCCCCCCCACCCGAAAAAACAATGAAGAAAAAGGTGCACAAGAGTGGTGGTGGTAAAAATAGGTCGGGGAAAACTCAGGTCCCAAGAGTGCTCCCTATTCACATATTAACACTCAATGATGATGGATATCATAGCTGCGCACAAAAATTGTGGCATCGTCCATGAAGCAAACCGCTACCATGCCACTTGCCATTTGCACTTGTTGATTCATGGGTTGGCTTAGGAACTATTCCTCCCCTTAGGGTTGTAAGCACCTAATAGGGTCTTGTGATAACCCTCCCATATCTAAGCATGGTAGCTTGTTTACAAATCATAATCTAGAAAAACATTTGAAGGCGATGTTTGCATGAGGAAAAACTGATGCCTTTAACATTAATTATGGTCCACTCCAATACCCCTATGTTTCTTCCACCTATGATGTTGATCTCACTCGATTCCATGACTATGTCTTAAATGTTTGCTCCCAAGTATAGCTACCATCCCTTGAGGAATTGTATGATGCTTCTCCAACAGTTCAAAAAGGATGGCTAGCATCACTGGGAACCAAATCCAAGACAATGCCCACCTTTTCGGGAGCACTGACCTTGAGATATAGCCAACACTATTGCTGACAGCCTCTTCTTCCTCCAAGACCCAAAACGATGCATTTTTGAGACAAGGCATTGCTTAGAGGGTTGATGTACGCCAGAGATAACAAGACACCCCCAGGCTAGCATTGCACCTTCTTGATGGGCATTGCCCTGTTGCTAGAATGATTTGATGGTGATGATGACAACCTGACATCCCTCTTGAGGTGATGGTACACTGCTCAGCATGATGATGTCATGCCCTAGTTCCCAAATGTCTCCTTCATGGGCTTGGATTGATGACATTGTCCAATTTGATGATGGCGTCTTGTTGAGGGAGCCTTTGCTTTATCATTGGACACCTTTTGATGTGGAAATGTGGCATTGCAATGAAGAGCACCTTCTTAAGTCATCCATATCATATTTCAATGAGAGATGCACCTTTTAGATGATGACTTCACACTTGTAGGCCATTTTGCTGACACATGTGGGTTATAACCTATGAAACTGGATTTGTCCAAAATAGGTCACGTGTCTGAATCCCACGAATCTGACACGATTCAATGGGAATTCGAATCCTAAAATGGGACACCACGTGTCCTAACAGGACACCATCGAATCTCAGTCGTGTCCCGTTAGGGCACTTCGTGTCCTAATTTTGGGATTCGAATCCCAAAAAAGTGAAGGTTTATGAGGTTTATGAAGGTTTGTGAGGGTTTATGCAGATATTTGAATTTTGTATGTACTATTCATGCTATAATGTTACTAACTTACTTTGTAAACAGTAAAACTAACATCTAGATGAATATCTATGTTTGAAATCAATGAATTTGTATCATTAATGAGAATTTGTGTAAGAAATATCTAATTTTTAATATATCTATATGTATATATAGATATGTTTTTTTAATAAAATAATATATAACGAATCCTACGTGTCCTGTTCTGGAGGGTCAACGTGTCCGAATCCGACACTCAAATCCTCGTATCCTACGAATCCTGAATCCCCGTGTCAGGTGACTTAGGTTATAACTATAAGAGGCTTATATTTACGTTTATTCATCAAGTTAGCTATCTTTGGTGGTCGGCTTGTACAGTTTCCCTCCATTAATGGATTATATGATGAGAGGGCATCCATCCCCATCTGATGACATCATTAGGCACCAAACCTAGGACGTTTACCACCTTTTGAGGAGTGTCGACCTTGCATTGTTTCGAGCACTATTGATGATACTCTCCTCTTACTCCAAGGCCTGGAACATTGCACATTTCACCCAAGGCATCACTTAGTGAGTCGATGTAACCCAAAGATGATAGAATGCCACCAAGATAGCATTGCACCTTCTTGATGGACATTACCCTACTTCTAGGAGTATTTGATGATGATAACTTGGCATCCCTCTAGCGGGATGGTACATTGCTCAGCATGAAGACAACATGCCCAACCTAAATGATGTCCCCTTCATGAAGTTGTATTGCTAATGTGGACCAGTCTTGATGATGACATCTCGTTGAGGGAGCCCCTTTGCTTTCTAATCGAGCACCATTTGATGTGGAGATGTGAATTTGCAGTTAGAAGCAGCTCCTTGGGTCATCCATGGCATATTTTGATGAGAGATGCACCTCTTAAGGATGACATCACCAATGGAGGCATTTTTCTCACACGTGGGTTAAAGAAGACTTATTTTGTTTATTCATTGAGTTAGCTATCTTTGGGGGTCGACTTATAACCTACCTAAATTGTAATCACATTTTATATTAATTTTACAGTTTTTTAGTGTATTTTTTGGACTAAATCAACTTAGTTTTCCTCACATAAGTAGAAAGAAGTTGATTTATCTTGGAATCATTGCCACTCACACTTGAGAGAGTACGCACTAGCTTGTCTCTTTTCTCTTGGTCACTATGGTGCATTAAATGAGCAAATTGTCTTGCGGAAGGTATTATGATTGGATGAATCTTTCTCATGTATGATAAATGGTGATTCTATCATGATTTTGTGCAAATTTATTGCATCTTCTTCCATATTGTATTTGTTGTAGAATTAGGGTTTCAATGAAATTTTCACAGCTCTAACATCTCCTAAACAAGATTATCATCGAGTTTCTATATCAATGACTATAATTAAAACTCCTTCCAATAATCTCCAATTTGATTGAAAATCGCTAGGGCTTGTGCAATAGAGAAACATCATTGTAGCTTTTTCTCTCATAAATCGCTCCTATTGGTCCTCTTCCATAGACTTTTCCTTAGACCCTATTAGGCCCTTGACTGAGAAAGGCACTAGTCCACTATCATGTCAACCTCCTTGAAATAGAAAAAACAAACCCTAAATTTTATTTTTAATGTTTTCTAAGGTAAATTAGGGTTAGAGTACAAAAAAACTACATTTTATAGCATTATTTACCATGGACCTTATATTCCTAGCAATGTTGCCAACATCAACATTGGGATAAAATCGGCAAGGATCCGGAAAACCAAAAATCGTAAATATCAAGAAAATATTGGTAAAAATTGGCAAATATCGACAAATCAAGATACCATCAAAATATCAATAAAAATTGGCACACATCGGCTAGGCCAAAAAATCGTGATTTAAGATAAAATCGGGATGTTATTGAGATGTTCGCAACATTGATTCCTAGAGCTAGGCTTTGCATGTACTAAATTAATAAAACATAAATATTATTTTTCATGCATTTCTTAGCTATTAATTAGAGATGAGCAACTGGCGTCTAGGGTTTTTCTTATTGTTTTATGTGATTTCAACCTTTGAAAAAATGTTGTAATCTATTTCCTAATTTATTTATCAAATAGCCTTTGTTTGTTGCAAGTTTATTATCAATTTTAGGCTATTTTTAATTGTTGTTATAATATTTGCATGTTATAATTGGGTTAATTATAAACGCTAACATGTATTTTGGAGCCTATTCGAGCATCTCTAGGATTTGCTAAGCCCTTTAGATTTAGTCATAGGTTCCTTTGAGCTCGTGTCTTAGAATTACATTTCATCTCGCCTAGAACCCTAATTATTGAACACTTAGCCTTGGGCGTGATCTATAAGAAAACCCTTGTGGGGTATTTAGCCTAGGAGCACATGGGTTATCTAATCCTTAAGATCTATTAGGGAAGCCTTTGTTGTGGGGATAGTATCATACGAGAATAACTGCTAAGGTGACAGTGGTTAATGATCTCATTGTTTCTCTTAAGCTAGAGCACTTAGTGAGACTTTGCACTAACATGGTAGGTTTTGCAGTAGCAGGTAACAATACTATCATTGAAATGCAAGAGCCTCTTGTATATGATTATATCTCATCTTTGTATATTGGTATCAATGACCGAGCTTAAGAGAGTCAGCTCTCCAAATCAGCCCAAGAAACTTAGCTCAAAATTTCCAAATAACTCAAATAAATAGTGTGAGTGAAAGAAATGGAGGGTGGAGACCTTTTTAAATGCATTTTTTCAATTTATTGAATTTTTGTCACATTATTTTATGTTGTCAATTTGACTATTTATGGTTGGTTGACCATGGAACCAGCCATCTCAAGTTTTGTACATTGAAGCGAACCGTTAGACAAATCAGGTGGACCATCCACCTACGGCATGTCATTGACGATGAAGCCATAAGTTATATGCGCAAATCCAAATGAATGTGAAAATTTCATCTATCACAGCAAGTGGAAATTGCTTTTCTAATTGTTAAATTTATTTCACAATTTATCTATTATCTGCTACGGCGAATACCAAATAATTCACAGTGATTTTCACAAATAAATTACAGAAGAAAATAGTGCTGGAAACTGAGAAAATTTAGCGGACACATAAATTTTACACAGTTATTTTTGTACAAATGTCTACAGAAAAACCCAATGTGGCAAAACCAGTGCAACAATGAGGGTTTTTATTATTCTGCAACAGTGAAATTCTGAGTACAATCTGGATGTCGAAAACTGGCAATCCATAGCAAGAAAATCTAGCAAAGATATTCCCTAAGCAACCTAAGCACTTGCATTGTCTGCACTTGTGTTGCCTACACTCGCATTCATGCACTCACACATTCCTGCACTTGCGGATTCCTGCACTAGCGTGTTCATGCACTCGCGCATTCATGCACTAGCGCGTTCCTGCACTCACGCATTCTTGCACTGGGAATAACTCAGCATCTTGTTGTTGCCCCTCTGGATCTAAAATCTTCCTCTGGATCACTGTCCCTGCCCCTCACTAACACTGCGTCCCTATCTGGCTCGAGCTCCACTGCTACTACCTTGATCTGCACAAGAAAGTGTTGCTCAAGTGTTTCATCTGCATCATCACATCGATCCCTTCTTATATCTTCCTGTTGGCACTCCAATGGGCAAGATAAAATCTTAATCAATAGTTCAGATCATTTCTGAATCAATCCGTGTGAGTTTCTAGAGAATTCCCACCTTCACTTAATTAATTCTGATTAATTAACCAGTTTTCCTAAGTTTAGACTTGGGAAACATTAAAAAATAGGTTAATAATCTAATTAAGCCATCTCTAAGTGGAATCTCCAAAAACAATGCCTAGGTTATGGAAATCTCATGCATTCTAGCCTCTCCACCAAGTTTCTTCACTAGAACACATTCGATGCTACAAAAACTAACACCCCCTCTTAGTGAGGATTGTGTTCTAGTGTTGCAAACCCTACCACAACACCCTGTCTCTATACCATCTTTTGTCATGCTATTGATATCTCGCCATACAACCCACCAACCACTATGCAACTCTGATGTTGTATCCGTGTTGTTGCTCACATTGCCATACTACTACTAACCCTGCATTTGCACTGCAACTCCCTCTCATTTGTTGTTATTGCAACTACTGCAACTGAGAAGCATCCAAAATAATGAATCATTTGTGCCTACTGCATCTGTCTCTTGACTGCTACTAGCCACTTCATTGCCTACTGAAGAATCTGCACTGCAGTTAACTCTGCCACTGAGCCTCCTGCTCTGTTGTCAATTCATCATTGCGCTCCTCAGCATTTGACTGCTACTAGTATCTGCAACTGTCACTCAGGAATCTGACTACAGCTACTGACATTGATCCATCCTGCTACTGAATACTGTGGGCCCCTGTAGCAAGGTAATTATCCATGAAGAGGACACCTCAAGGATCTTGCCCAAACTCCGCAACTCTGGGACTATAACTCAATATCGCCCCACCTCACTCTTGGAGGTATAGTTACAAGCATGGCAAAAACTTCCTCCAACCTAGAGGACAACTTATCTATCCCTGTAGACGTTGTCGTCTAATCCTGCTTGTCCTTCTCCCTGAGAGGACACTGCGTACTGTAGTGGCCAAACTCGCCATACCTGAAGCACTTGACCTTTGACAAGTCTTTCTTCTTCTTCTTATGTTCCCCTTGCCCCTGACTGGTGTTGATTTGGGGTAGCATCAAATGTGCTCTAGCCACGAAATTTGGTGGAGAGGTTGGGACACATGAGATCTCCAATACCTAGAAAGGGTTTGGGCAGAGTTTAAACCGATAAGAAGATATTAAAATAATTAATATTTTTAATGGAGTAAAATATTAATGTGTATTAATATGAATCTGTGTTAAAATGGTCCAAAATACATGGATCAAGCCAGATCTAATCTTAGTCGTTGATTAGGGACTTAATCTCGGCCATTGATATGTCAACAGCAATAGTATAAGAGAAGGCTTGAGGGTCACTTGGAGAATACACCAGAGTGATCAGTCATTCTATTCTCTAGAGTGGGGTTTGCTAAGAGAGATAGAATCAGTGATCAGGAGAGCAGCTAAGGGGCATTGAGTACAGAGAGACAAAGAGGCAGAGATAGTGTTGGGATAGCAGCAGAGCAACCAGAGGGAGATATGCAGGAGTAGTCAATGCTCATGCAGAGCCACGCAGAGGCAGCGAAGTGTTGCACAGAGCACCAGTGGGGCTAGCGTAGCTAACTCAGAGGCTTAGAGAGCTGACACAGGGCCTCCTGGGGCTGACGCAGGACCAGCGCTGGGCTAGGAGAGGCTAACACAGTCCAGACTGGGCAGACGCTAGGGTTTCAGAAGCAGATTGGTGCTAAGTAGCTGCCAGAAGGATTATCTGCGGTTTCAGCCAGTATATTTGTCTGAAACAGAGAGATATTACTGCTAAGGAAATTCTCTGTTGGGTAGGCCAGTTTCGGCACCCAGATTGTACTCTGATATTGCTTACTAAGAAAACCCTCAGATAACTACACCGATTTTCCCGCATTGGGTTTTTCCAGGGAGATTAGTCCAAAAATAATGGTGTCATGTGGTGTGTTTGTTCTTGTTTCTTTTAGTTGTTGATCTGCAAAATGTTGAGCATGCACTAGTATTTATTTTCAGTATTTACATTGTAAATAACTTGTTAAGGAAAATCACAAGTAGGTAGGAATAAATCAAATAAAGTGCATGGAGGGTTTCTAAATAAGTAAACTTAGAAACTTCAACATGGTATCAAAGCGTGATTGCATATCACAGGAGGACTAGGAGACATCAGCCAAGCGGAGCAATAGCAGCAGAAAACAATTGTCTCGAGGTGGCAGAAGATGTTTCTAGTAGCGCAGAAGCCAAGGAGTGTGACGCAAAGCCAGCCAGAGCCATGCAGAGGAAGCCAGGAGCTGCACAGAGCCTCAGAGAGGCCAACGTTGCTGACGCAGACCCATCTGGGGTGACGCAGAAAGGCACTGACGCAGTTCACAGAGAGGCAGTTGCTAGGGTCTAGAAGGCTGCAGGAATATTGTAGAGTGGAGTTGGTGAGGTACTGTAGTTAGATCAGTACCTGACAGAGCAGGGCCAGAGGAGTTGTTACCGAGGGTTTCTAACCGAGGAACCCGGATCAGCAGTGCAGTTGCACAAGACGATCAGAGTAGGGGGCATCTCGACAAGTGGCAGAAGGATTTCTAGGAGGGAAATTAGGACTCAGAGAGAGTCCAAAAGAGAACTTCTAGACGGGAAGTAGAGACTCAGAGGAGTCGAATAGAGAACTTCGAGGAGGGAAGTAGAGGAGCGTCATGGGACTACACGGAGTAAGAGTCCAGGATAGACTGGATGAAGCATCAAACTTCGCAATCTAGAAGGCCAAAATCTTATCAGTGCTTGACAGGAATCGTGTCAAGAACTTCGCCTTAAAGGTAATAGTTGTCCCAGTCGACCCCAGTGATAATCACAGGTACGAGGAGGCAATGGCGAGGGCCAAGTGCATTATCCTTTAAGGGATCATGGATCATGTGGTACCACATATAGCCGAGAAGGAAACGACATTTGAGATGTGGGAGTCTGTCAAGAAGTTGTACCAGCATACTTCCGTGCAGAGAATAATGTTTCTCGAGAATCAGATGAGGTCGTATCAGATGAAGAAGGGATAGTCGATAGACACCTTCCTCGGAGGACTGAATGAGATCTGAGATCAGTTGACTACTATAGGGACAACATCGAATCAGGGGCTTATGGTGAGGACAGCCCTGAATGTTGTCTCAGAAGACTGGGAAGTATTTGTCCAGAGTATTCTGGGCAAAGGGACACTTCCACCTTGGGACGAGATATGGGCAGCGCTTTGCTAGGAAAAGATCAGACGACAGTCGAAGACAGGTAGCAGCAGCAAGGGGATCAAAGTCAAGCAGGAGGAGGAATATGTTGCCCTAGCATCTGAGGGAAAGCAGGAGAAGCGGAAGAAGAAAGATCTCTCCAAGATCAAGTGCTTCTACAGTGGGGAGTTGGGTCATTATGTGACCCAGTGTCTAAGGAAGAAGAGTAAGGGAGAGTCTTCCGAGACTAAGGCAGCGCCAGCACGGGCAGAGAAGAAAGTTTTGACAGACGATGATTGTGCCATGAGTGCACACACACCACTTGAGCAGAAGTGGGGAGACATCGAGCTGTAGTCAGCGGACTACAGGCGATGAGGGGCAAGATCCTCGAGGTACCCAGCCTCCTGAATTAGACCTTGCTACGAGAGCCCCGAAGAGGAGTGGCAAGACTGGCTGAGTCGGGTAAAGATGGATGCGGATGGAGCGGCAGAGAGAGCTATAGTGCAAGAATCTCGAGACAGCGCGAGGCTAACAGGCTACAGCAGTGCGAGAGGCACAGTAGTGTTGCACCCGTGCAGGATGGCACAGAGAGGTGTGCAACGATGCGAGATGCAGGGAGTTGATGCAGCAGCACAGAGGTGAGAGAGGGAGCACTTGTCAGCAGCAGAGGGAGTTTCAGCATCAGTGGTTGGCTCTAGCCCAACAGGGAGGTCAGATTGGGAGATCATTTACTTACTTCTCAGTAATTGAGTTGCAGTGCAGCAGTGGGCAGCGCGATGCAACAGGATGAGAGGAGGTGCAGTGCGGATGCAGTGCTGGGAAAAAGGACCAGCAGCAACACGGGATGTAGAGGGAGTTGTCATACAGATGCAACAATGGCAGTGGCAGAACCATGGGCAGTAGTACAAGATACAGCAGTGCAAAGGATGTTGGGCAGGAAGGCCTAGCATCATCGCAGGCACCGATGTCGGATGATCAAAGTAATACTCAGTGAGGAGTATTGCTAGAGCACAGTCCTCGCTAAGAGGGAGTGTTGATTTCGGGTAGCATTGGATGTGCTCTAGCCACAAAATTTGGTGGAGAGGTTGGGGCACATGAGATCTCCAATACCCAGAAAGGGTTTGGGCAGATTGTAAACAGATTAGGAGATATTAAAATAATTAATATTTTTAATGGAGTCTCTAAGTCTAAACTTAGGAAAAATAAAATATTAATGTGTATTGACATGAATCTGTGTTAGAATGGTCCAAAAGACATGGATCAAGCCAGATCTAATCTTAGCCGTTGATTAGGGACTTAATCTCGGTCGTTGATATGTCAACAGGAAAAGTATAAGAGGAGGCTTGAAGGTCACTTGGAGAATACACCAGAGTGATCAGTCATTCTATTCTTTAGAGCAGGGTTTGCTAAAAGGGATAGAATCAGTGATCAGGAGAGCAGTTGAGGGACATTAAGTACAGAGAGACAGAGAGGCAGAGATAGTGTCGGGATAGCAGCAGAGCAGCCAGAGAGAGAGATGTAGGAGCAGCTAGTGCTCACGCAAGGCCACGCAAAGGCAGCTAAGTGCTGCGTCGAGCACCAGTGGGGCCAGCGTAGCTGACGTAGAGGCTCAAAGAGCTGACGCAGGGCCTCCTGGGGCTAACGTAGGCCAAGATAGACTGACGGGTGACGCAATCCAGATTGGGCAAACGTTGGGGTTTCAAGGGCATATTGGTGCTGAGTAGCTGCCGGAAGGATTATCTAGGGTTTCAGCCAGTAGATTTGTCTGCAACATAGAGGTATTACTGCTAAGGAAATTCTCTGTTGGGTAGGCCAATTTCGGCACCCAAATTGTACTTTGATATTGCTTAATAAGAAAACTCTCAAATAGCTTCACCGGATTTCCCGCATTGGGTTTTTCTGGGGACATTAGTCCAAAAATAATGGTGTCATGTGGTGTGTTTGTTCTTGTTTCTTTTAGTTGTTGATCTATAATATGTTGAGCACACACTAGTGTTTATTTTCAATATTTACATTGTAAATAACTTGTTAAGGAAAATAACAAGTAGGTAGGAATAAATCAGATAAAGTGCATGGAGGGTTTCTAACTAAGTAGGTAGGAATAAATCATTGCGCTCTTCAACATTTGACTGCTTCTAGTATCTGCAACTGTCACTCGGGAATCTGACTACAACTACTAACTCTGATCCATCCTGCTATTGAACATTGTGGGCCCCCGTAGCAAGGTAATGATCTATGAAGAGGACACCTCAAAGGATCTTGCCCAAACTCCGCAACTCTGGGACTATAACTCAATATCGCCACACCTCGCTCCTGGAGGTATAGTTACAAGCATGGCAAAAACTTCCTCCAGCCTGGAGGACAACTTATCTATCTCTACAGACGTTGTCGTCTAGTCCTGCTTGTCCTTCTTCTTGAGAGGACACTATGTACTATAATGGCCAAACTCACCATACCTGAAGCACTTGACCTTTGATAGGTCTTTCTTCTTCTTCTTATGTTCCCCTTGCCCCTGACTGGTACCCTTTAATGCTAGGGCCACATTCTCCTCCTCCTTCACACCCTTCGATCCATTGCTCCTATTGCCACTGAAGGAGCTCTTTAGCAGAGCTCGCCTCAACTCCTCCTGCTACAAGTCAAACCACATTTTGTCCTAGTTTGGTAGCCTATCTCTGCCCAATATGATTTGGACAAAAAGCTTGCCAATCCTCTGAGACATTATTTAGTGCCAACCATACTAACTCTGAAGGTTGAGGTTTTGGCCCAATAGTTGCAAGTTGGTCTTGGAACTCCTGAAATCTGGTGAATAAGGGATCTATGCCTTTCCCTTTCTGCATCTTGATGCATCTCAGCTTCTCTTCCAGGAACATCTTTCGTTGCTTGGAAGCACCTTGGTATAGCATGGAGAGAGCATCCCACATTTCTTTGGTCGTTCAATTGGCTTCTATTTGTGAGACTATATGAGACTCCATCTAGGATCAACCGCTTCGCTTTCGCCATTTCCTTCCTATACTCCTTGAGTTGATCGACATCCCGGGGAACTGCTACGACATTGTCTATTTATGCTTTCAGGGCATATTCATCAAGAAGGAAGGACATCTCAACCTTCCAAATGATATAGTTGGAGGAACCCTCCAACCTATCCTGATCTCTAAGCCCCGTTGTGGTCATCACTGAAAATGTCGAAAACTCCCTCTTTTCCTTTGCTTGGTTGTTTCTCTACCACTCCCACTCCCTTTTGGAATGCGTAGATCTACTATCTGCTACTGGCAATCTACAATGGAAAATCAAACTTCTGAAACTTGAAGTTCCCTGAGAGAAACCTTCCCTCCGTAGTGTGTGCTTTTCTCTTCCCCTGACACTGATTCTGCAATTGCAAATCCCTCTGCATCCAACCAGAAATCTGTTTAGCGAAGATTTGCTCTGTTGTTGCTCCTTTTGATTGCCAGAATCACTATCCTAGGAAACTCGACTTTTATGCCAACCTGCAACTACAAATCGAACCCTAACTCTGGTAATTTGGCCTATTTGCAGTGTTGTTAAAATCACGATATTATCGTTTTATTGCGATAATTTCCCGCTGCAGATATTATCGCGAGTAATATCCGAAATTATCGCCAGTTTTTTTATATCTGATTTTTTAGAAAAAGATCGCGATTTTTTCCGTTTTTATCGCGGGCAAACGGGGCAGCGAGGTTTTATAAGGGATGCAAGCAATTTTTTTTTAAAGAAACAAATAATTTTAGAGTGGGGAAGCTTAATGATCAAGTCTAGGCCCTAGTATTGATATGCTATTCATGGTAATGTTAAATTCTTAAAGTAAAAGTGGCATTCTCCTTGATCTTCATTTTCATCCTTTTACTTAAATTTTTAACATTACCATGAAATGACTCAGCTTGTTTGAGAGTGGTTCCGGCCTCATTGGATTTCATATGGAGAGAGTAGAATTTTAGATTTCATTCAAAATCCAGCAGACTTATCAATTTTTCAAGATTTCAGGATTGGGAGATTGTAATGTTTCCAAGTGACACCACCTGCCCGGGCTACCCCTACCACCAGTAGAGGACATGATCTACCTCCTATAGCTCTTACTTCTAGTTCTTCAACTTCTAGAGTATAGCAAACTCCACTGCCAACTCCACCAGCACCAGCATCTACATCTAGAGGGAAAGGGAAAGTTGTGGCATTTTCTCGCAAGAGGGGCAGAGGAAATCAATAGGATTAGACTTTAGTTATTTTCTTCATTTTATTGTATATGACATTATGACATGATGAGATACATTATTATATTTTTTGTTGATATTTTGAGGTTGAGTTGGGACTCAGGAGTCAGGACTTACTATTCAGGACATGATTCAATGTAATGTGTGATTTTAGCACTAGAAATGATATTAAACATCTTATATATTAGTTATTTTATCATATTTATGTGTCAATGTATTTATTTTATGTTGTAGATGGTTTAGATATTTAAAAAAATGAATATTTTTGTACCAAACGATTTTTTCCCGATTATTTCCGATTATTTCACGATAATTACGATTTTTTCCTCGCGCCGATATTATCCCGATAACGATTAATGCAACATTGCCTATTTGTCTGGGTATTGTGCAGCTTTGATAATTTCGGCTTGTAGCTCCCTTTGAACAGTGAAATTCTCTCCTCTGCCTCTGAGCTTCCTGGCTGATCACTCACGCTCTAATACCATGTGAAAGCTTCATCTATCACAACGACTGGAAATTATTTTTCTAATTGTTAATTTATTTAACAAATTATTTGTTGTTTGCTACAGCAAATACCAAATAATTCACACTGCGATTTTCACAAATAAACTACGGAAGAAAATAGCGCTAGAAACTGAGAAAATCTAGCAAACGCACACATAAATTTTACACAGTTATTTTTGGACAAATGTCCCCGAAAAAATCCAATGTGGGAAAATCAATGCAGCATTGAGGATTTTTATTATTACGCAGCAGTGAAATCATGAGTACAATCTAGGTGTCGAAAACTAGCAATCCACAACAAGAAAATCTGGTAAGATACTCCCTAAGCAACCTCGGCACTAGCACTGCCCACACTTGCGTTCCTGCACTCGCGCGTTCATGCACATGTGTTCCTACACTCGATGTTTATGCACTAGAAATCTTCCTCTGAATCATTATCCCAGCCCCTCACTAATACCGTATCCCTCTTTGGCTGGAACTCTATTGCTGCTAGCTCAATTTGCACAAGGAACTGCTGCTCAAGTGTCTCATCTCCATCACCACATCGATCTCCTCTCATATCTTCCTGTTGGGGCTCCAACGACCAAGATTAAATCTTAATTGATGGCTCAGATCATTTTTGGATCGATCTGTGTGAGTTTCTAGATAATTATCACCTTAACTTAATTATTCTAATTAATTAATGAATTTTCCTAAGTTTAGACTTGGGAAACATTAAAAAATAGGTTAATAATCTAATTAAGCCATCTCTAAGTGGAATTTCCAAAACCGATTTATGGATTATGGAGATCTCACGTATTCTAGCCTCTCCACCAAGTTTCGTGACTAGAACACATTTGATGCTACAAAAACTAACATTGAATCCCTCAAGGATACCAACCACTATTTGGGAAGCAGTCGAAACTTGAGCCACCCTACATTCAGATAATTCAGGGAAGATGAGGCCATATTGGAAGGTTTTCCTTGTCAAATTAAAATATATGTATATATATATTAAAAAGAAACCAGGAAAAAAAAATTCAAAATGCTACCACCACCCATAAATTTCAAATCTTAAAATATAGCCAAAAAAAGGGTTATCATTAAGAGAAGATCAAGCACTCTATTTATAATTTTATCTATAAGAAATTAGTGTCAGTATTCTTCTTTAAAATATATATAGTTATTTTTCTTTCAAGTGACCTAACTGCCCACTGAAATTATTAGTGCAATGGCAATAATGGCTTAAACGATTGCAATAAGATTTCAAACTTTCGAATGGTCGCCGAAACATAACAATGGTGTTTCAAACCAGTGTTGTAGAAACAAAGGTTTATGAAATACCGAAAACAATTCTAATGCTTTGGCTTATAGTTCCACTAACATAGATTATGTTTAATCTATTAATTCGCAAGAAGACATTAAAGGCCTCATGGAGGATGAAGATGACACAATGAAGTGAGATATTGCTCCCTCAGAGAGTTAAAATCTGAAAGTTCTATGCAGAAATTTAAAAATTCTTTGCATACACTTGAAAGTTCTATGAAAATTGAATGTACTTGCAGAAAACTGAATGGAACTGAATATACTTTGAAGAAAGCTGAATGTAATTTGCAGAAAATTAAATGTACATTGCAGAAAGTTTAATGTACTTTGCAGAAAATTGTACTTTGCAGAAAATTGATTGTACTATGTTGTTACAATTACTTAGAGTGTAGAATTTTTCTTCACAACTTTTCAAAACAGCAATTGTAGATAAAACATAAACTTAAGGATCATATGGAGACAGTCAAGCACAAATATGAGACACTAAGAGTTAGGTCCAATGACCAAGGCAAAACCCACAAGGGGGAAACCCAAATGATTCTTCTTCTATTAAATTTCTTCAATTGTTCAGCAGAGTACAGAGAGAGAGAGACAAAATGAGAATGAATAAAGTCACCAATGTTTGATCAACTTGCAGCTGAAGTGCTCTTGCTCTTTGCTGGAAAATCTCCTCCTTCTCTTGATTAGATCTTGTCCTACACACTTGCTCCAGCTCTTCCCTTGCTCTTACTCTTCACTTGCTCTCACACTTCTCTTGCACACACTCAACTCTAGCTCTCCTTCTTCACAATGAACATGTTACTCTCAACTCTCATTTGCTCTTATTTAAATAGATGAGAAATGAGAGTTACAAAATGAATTCATTCCTTCAACCAATAATAGGAGAATTGAATTCCACGAGGGATGAGTTACTTGAGAAGAAGTGTAACTCATCCCAATAATAGAGAGAAAGTAAAACTTGTCTTGAGGAGTTACAATTCGAATTAGGGAGAGAGAGAGTATTGGGTGAGGGTTATAAATCGAATTGAATGAGGGAGTTACAAATGCATTTAATGAGGAGGAGTTACACTTTTGTCATATATTGAATTAGTGAAGGAGAGTTACATTCTCTTAAGTGTGGAGTTATTATTTTATTCCAAGAGAAACGTTCAATTTGCCAAGTAAGAGATTCTCAATTTAATTTACTTATTTCATGAGAGAATTTGTTTTTGTTAATCCATTAAAGGTGAATGACTTTAGACGATTTTATAAATAATAGTATCATAATAATAATAATACTAGTAAGGATAAAAATATCACTGACTTATATAATCGTGATTGATTTCATTTTAAAGTAGATTCCATATGCCGAGATCATCATTGATCATTTAGACATGACTTTCTATTTTTGGAAAGTCACTTCCAAATTGAGATGTGACTTACTATTTTTGGAACATCATATTAGAATTGTTAGAAATGAAATTTTATTATAGGCGGTTCAAACAGAACTGAAATATATTATTTCTTCTAGGAGAAATTCGTCCCTGAGTTGTCCAATTTTAACACTCCCTCTCAGCTAGGGAGGAATTTCTTTCTGCATCAAAGATCTCTGCTTTGTGAAAATTGTTAAACCGTAATCCCTACTGTAGCAACTAATGATATTTCTCCTACTTGTTAGATTTACGTGAACAAGTAATTTGTAGCTTCTTACGACAAATATTGAAGTACATACTCTGCAGCTTTCACTTAATTAATTTATATGCAAAAACAAGAGACTGAGCAAGAAAGAAAATACAACACAATAACACCGTTATTTTTGGACAAATGTCCCCAAGAAAACCCAATGTGGGAAAATCGGTATAGCAAATCTGAGGGTTTTATTATTATGCAATAGTAAAATCTGAATACATCTCTAGAAGCCTTCCTAGCATTCCAGTTACAGAGAATAAACCTGACAAAGATATTTGTGAGATTACCTCACACTATCACTGGAAATCTTGGCTGATCCAGCCCCAGAAGGATTGCCCCCAGCTTTTCTGGCTGCCTCTGCACAGTGTCTGTGTCAGCCCAGCATCAAGCTCACTAGGGACAGTGTCAATCCCCTAGTTGGTTGATTTACTGCCCAGGTGATCTAATTTCTGCCTCCCGGTCTCACACCCCGACTCCTGGCTTCTAAAACTCAAATTCCCTCTTCAAATTTCGGACTTCCTCTTGGCTTCCGCTCTACCTTTGCATCAACCCCTCTGGCTCAGCGCTGCCACTGTTGAATCTCCCTTTGTCTTCTCTGCTAAGTATGCTCCGAATGGGAAGGATTTCCCTTCAGATACTATCCATGCCCCTCACTACAAAAGCTCACTTTGAATCTCTCTCTTGCAGCTGCTCTGCTTCAGAAATTCGATCTTTTGAACTCTATCGGTGTGTTCTCCAAGTGCCCATCAAGCCTTCTCTTATAATCCTCTCGTTGATCAATCAACGACCCAAATTAGATTCTAATCAATGGCTAGGATCATATTGACTTGATCTCCGCCTTCTTTTAGAAATTACACCCACAGTTTAGATTAATACCCATTAATTATTTTAATTTCCTAAGTTTAGACTTGGGGACCCATTAAAAATAATTAATTATTTTAATAAACCTGTCTCCAGATAGAATTTCTCAAAACAATTTTTGGGTATTGGAGAATGCATGTGTCTAAGCCTCCCTGCAAATTTTGAGACTTAGAGCACATCCGATGCTACCAGAAATCAACATGCTTCCTCTTATCTCGTTCATTCATCTCAGTTCAACTCTGCTCAGTAACATCTGTAACAATGAAGTCGCAATTTAAAGAAGAATCAACACTTGACACAAATTTGTAAAGGAAAAAACCATCACATGTCACATAAACAAGGACTATACTCAACCAATTTTTATCTCAAAAAATAGGTGATAAAGCATAGACATCACATAGATAAGACTCAAGCAAGTCCCACAAAAAAGAATCAAACACAACCGAGTGTCAAGTGGTGGAAGACCTACATACCTACATCCTACACAAGTCACACAGGCAAGAATCAAACACAACCAAGTGTCAATTGGTGGAAGACCTGCATCCTGGACAAGTCACACAGACAAGTCTCACTACACCTATTAACCAAATAGGTGGCTCTTCCCACCTCCCAGACTGTGAGTTGGATGCATATTGAGGCCTACTCTTGTGGCACACACTACAGAAGAGGTCCCTCGTCCTCAAGAGCTTCCTGACATCATTCCCTAATCTTGTGAGTTCTGAAAAGGGTGGAAAAGAAGCTCAATGTTCTCAATCAGCTATGACCACCTCCCAGAAGGATCACATCCATAAGTCCAAGCTGCTCTCTAAAAACCAAGAAATTCCCTTTTGGTAAAGGCTTGGTAAGAATGTCAGATATCTGATCATCAGTGGAGATGTGATGGAGCCTCACTCTTCCTCTCTGCACTATATACCGAATATAGTGATACTTGATCTCAATATGCTAGGACTTACCATGAAACACAGGATTTTCTGCAAGACAAATCCCGCTCTTATTGTCACAATCATTGTTTTAAGAAACGGCTGTTTCGATACCGAAACGGCTGTTTCGATACCGAAACGGCCGGGTTGATCCGAGCCATTACCCTCTGCTGTGACCCGGCCCTTGGAACGGTTCGACTGGCCGAGTCATGGCTGATTCGGCCAACTCGGCCGTTTCTGTATTGACTCGGCCGAGTCATAACCAGTGGCCTGTAACCCCATCAAAACAGCGATTTGACATTTTTTTAATGAAATTTTGAAGTGTTTGCTGATTGGTTTGAACTCCAATGTGTTTTATGAATTAGTTAAATGTTATTTGGGGTCCATTTCCCCCTCCCAAACCCTATTTAACACACTCAAATGCTCTCTACTATTGATATGCTATTCAAATTTCATGGTAATGTTAAATTCTTAAAGTAAAAGGGCATTCTCCTTAATCTTCATTTTCATCCTTTTACTTAAATTTTTAACATTACCATGAAATGACTCAGGATGTTTGAGAGTGGTTTCGGCCTCATTGGATTTCATATGGAGAAAGTAGAATTTTAGATTTCATTCAAAATCCAACAGACTTATCAGTTTTTCAGGATTGGAGGATTGCAATGTTTCCATTGAATTTTGTCATGTATTAGGGTATGGAACTCGTATTTAATCAAGAGCACCAATCCCTCTATGTACCTTGATGTTAGTGACATTGGTTGTCGAACTCCTCTGGGATTCGCTCCCAAACCAGGAGCTTCTGAAAATGTCGCTCCCGCTCCCGTTTTCGCTCTCGCTCCCCACTTTCGCTCCTGCTCCCAACTTCCAAGTAACACTGAGCCAGATGATGTTGGCAACTCTAGCAGTAGCCAGTAGTATTGGTCACAGACTTTTGTTGTAGAGGCCATTTATAGCCTTCTTGGTTATGTGTTTTTGTTTTGATCTCTATATCATCATCGTGTATGTATTGGACAATGCATTGGGTGCCATTTTGATATAATGGATATATTCATGAGCCTACTTTGATCATATGTTGTCTTCTATCTATATTCTAATGCTGTGTGTTTGGAAACATGAATGAAAATCTTTAAAATTATGTGTTTAAAAAAAAAAAAAAATTAATGTATTTTTTACAATGACCAAGTCATTGAAATCGAGCAGGCCGAGTTGATACCGAGTCGGAGTCGGAGTCGGAGTCTACCCTCGGCCGAGTCGGAGTCGGAGTCGGAGTTTTAAAACATTGGTCACAATATATAATTGTTGTATCTGGAACTTGCTCAAATAGTTCCCCAAAAAGCTTTCTCAGCCAAACTGCCTCACAGCTAGCCATGCTAGCAGCAATGTACTCAGCTTCAGTTGTACTTAGTGCAACAGACTTCTGCGTTCTACTCATCCAAGAGATCATGGCAAATCCCAAGCTAAAGGAGCACCTAGAAGTGTTCTTTCTATCAAGAGAGTTACCTACCCAATCAGCATTAGAATATCTATGAAGTCTTACATTTTTAGTAGTATATTTCAATCCTAGATTTATAGTTCTATGCACATATTTGAGTACATGTTTTGTAGCAATCCAGTGGGCATGAAAGGGATCAATCATATGTTGACTTAAAGTGTTTACAGTAAAGCATATATCAAGCCTAGTGTTTACCAAAAAAATCAAAGCACCAATGAGACGTTCATACTCTGTGGGATTTGCTAGACAAAGTCTTCCAGCTTTGCCAGATAATTTTTTAAAGTTAATTTCCATAGGAGTATACATGGACTTACATTCTACCATAGAAAAGCTTTCAAGAAGCTTAACAGCATATTTTCCTTGAGAAAGATAAATTTCACCAAGTCTTTGCCAAACCTCTAGTCCCAAAAAGTAATTGATGAAACCAAGGTCTTTCATTTCAAATTCAAAATTTAACTCCCTCTTACACTGGAGGATAAGAGGTTCTCCTCCTGTCAAGAATAAATCATCAACATTCAATACCAAAAATCAAAGGTATACCTTGGATTGTCTTGAAGTAAAGGTTTGGGTCTACACTGCTTCTTGTGAAACCAAGATTTATCAAGTAGCTATCAATGCGAGCATACCAAACTCTTGGAGCTTGTTTCAACCCAGATAAGGCTTTATTTAGTATGCATACATGAGTTTCCGTGTCAAGCTCTTCAAAGCCTTGTCGTTGTTCCACACCCCGATCCCGCTCCCAATCCGCACTCCGAGTAGGAGCGACTTGGGAGCGGGTCGGGAACACGCTCCCGAAATGGGAGCGATTTCGGGAGCACGCTCCCTAAAAAAAATTTCGCTCCCTGCATTTTCGGGAGCGATTTCGAGAGTGTTTTGCATTTTTTGCAATTTTTTTTTTTGTAGTAATGTTTGAAATGCAATTTGTTTTGAAAGAAACAAATAATTTTTTAGTGGGGCAGCTTAATGATCAAGTCTAGGCCCTAGTATTGATATTCTATTCATGGTAATGTTAAATTCTTAAAGTAAAAGTGACATTCTCCTTAATATTCATTTTCATCCTTTTACTTAAATTTTTAACATCACCATGAAATGACCCAGGATCTTTGAGAGTGGTTCCGGCCTCATTGGATTTCATATGGAGAAAGTAGAATTTTAGATTTCATTCAAAATCCAGTGGACTTATCAGTTTTTCAGGATTTCAGGATTGGGGGATTGCAATGTTTCCATTGAATTTTGTCATGTATTAGGGTATGGAACTTGTATTTAATTAAAAGCACCAATCCCTCTATGTACCTTGATGTTAGTGACATTGGTTGTCGAACTCCTCTATCATGACCCTCCTAAAAATGTACGCATCACTCAAATAAAATCTTGACTTGACATGCTATGCTTGTTCTATCTTATGTTAATGCTTAGAGGGTGATATTAATGACAAAGATCCCTATACAGATACAAAGGTAATGACAAAGATACCTCTGGATATTAACGCTTAGAGGGTGATATTAATGACAAAGATCCTGATTTTCCAACAAGACTAAAAAATTAGACATTTCTCGTGGTGGCAAGAGGCCCAAGCATAAGAAATAGATAAAGATTTACTTCTCTTTTCTAGTTTCTAGTAGCTTTTATAACTATTGACTCTTTCATATTTATTATGATATTTTTTTAAACAATATATGACAATTTAAGTTTGACGTTGGCAATTATAACTCATTAGTAATGAATTATGAATATGATGCTTCATGAAAGTTGAAAGTTGTTTCATTTCATTTCATTTTGTAACATTTCATTTCATGTTAGATATTATTTGTTGTAATGGTTACACTTAGCTTACAAGTACAACTTTGGTGATCAATGATGATAAATGTTATCTATTGAATTTTGAAAACTTGAAACTTTAAGATTGATGAATCATGAGACTCAATATGTTGTATGTTACTATGTTACTAACTTGTGGACGTGGTTGATGAAGATTATAACTTCTAGATGATTGTTGTTCTATGGTTCAATCTATGTTTTTTTATGTTTTTTATATCTAATTCATTATTCTACATGTTTTTGTTGACATATATGTATCAAAATATAAATATATATATATATATATATATATATAAAAATGCTCCGGGATTCGCTCCCAAACCGGGAGCTTCTGAAAATGTCGCTCCCGCTCCCCGCTTTCGCTCCCACTCCCAAGTAACACTGGTTCCACAAATACCCCTTCCTTGAGGAAGCCACGCACGAAAGTAGTTTTCATGTCCATTTGGTGAAGAGTCCATCCCTGGCTAGCAGCTAAGGCAACAACAGATCAAATAGTAGTAGAACAAGCTACAGGTGCAAAAATATCATCATAATCTATTCCCTCTTTCTGAGAGAATCCTCTAGCTACAAATCGAGCCTTGTATTTTTCAATACTACCATCTGCATCATGTTTAATCTTAAACAACCATTTGAAAGTGACAACAGATTTACCTTGAGGTTTAGTAACCACTTCCCAGATATCATTTTGGATGATGGACGCGTATTCTTCAGTCATGGCATATTTCCAAACTTGTTCTTTTGCAGCTTCTTCAAAGGTGCATGGTTCTGCCTTAATGATGTTGCTCATGGCAGCAACATACCTTTGAAACCGGCTTGGCTTCTTACTTTCTCTGAATGTTCCTCTTGGGGCAGCGTGTTGTTCATCATCTTGCAAAGTATCTCGCAGCAACAGTGGTATCTTTCTGGTAGGAAGATCATGTGGTGGAGGATCTAGAGGATCCATGGAACCCATTGGATTATCAGCAAGCTCATTCTTAGGTTCCGATTCAAACTCAGATGCAGTGTCTTTTTCATTAACAGCTTGTCTTTAGCAATGGCAGGAGGAGGAGAGTCTCTTGCTTTTCTAAGAGTTGCATCTTCATCAAATGTTACATCTCTACTAAACTGAATAGTTATTTGACCAACCACATAAATTCTATAAGCTTTTGAATTATTACAATAACTAGAAAATGTACCTTCTTACCTGAAGCTTCCAGTTTGTTCCTTTTCTCTTTTGGCACATGGAAGTACACAGTGCAGCCAAAGATTCTCAAGTGACTCACCTCAAGCTTTTTACCAGTGAAAACTTCTTCAGGAGTCTTATTATCTAAGACCTGATAAAGGGCTCTGTTTTGTACATAAATAACAGTATTTGCAACTTCTCCCCACAGAAACTTCGGTAGCTTTTGATCATGCAACATGGCTCTAACTGCTTCCATAATGGTTCTTTTTTTCTCTCAGCCACACCATTTTGTTGTGGATTATACGCCACAGTTGTTTCTTTCTTTATTCCAACGTCTCTACAAAGATCATTAAACTCATTGGAGGTGAACTCTCCCCCATTATCAGATTGGAAAGCTTTGATCAGCTTTCTCATTTAGTTTGCAGTCAAAGCCTTGAAATCTCTGAACATGTCAAATGCTTCCTGATTCTTTTTCAAAAATAATATCCATGTCTTGCGAGAAAAATCATCAACAAAAATCATGAAATACAAGTAGCCACCAAGAGAAGTAACAGGCATAGGTCCACATAAATTAGAATGTATGAGTTGAAGTACCTGACTAGTTTTGTTCTACTTGAAGGGAAAGGTCTCTTTATATGTTTTCCACTTGCACATCCTAGGCAAACTCCCTCATGATCCATTCTGGTCTCAGGCATTCTAGAAACCATCTTCCTTACATGAGGTAAGGCTTTGTAGTATAGGTGAGCAAATCTTTTGTGCCATAGTTCACACTGAAGATAGATATCATGGATCAATGCATGAATGAGTTTACCATTGACTTTGTAGAGCCCTTCACATCTTGATCCAAGAGTGAAGGCTTCTCTCATACTTGAGTTCGAATGCCAAATTAGAACTTTTCCATTAATAAAGGCAACTTTCATTCATTTATTTTCTAAAGCAGATATGGATACAAGATTCTTTTCAAACTAGGTACATACAAAACTTCTTGCAAAAAACTAGATTTTCCATCATCTAATTGAAATGAAACTGAACCATTACCTTTAACTTGGTGAGTAGAATTATCACCAAGGATGACATTTAAATTAGTCTCCATCTCAACTAGATTAGAGAGTGCCTCTTTGTAACCAGTAAAATGTTTGGAAGCACCACTATCAACTAACCAGCTATCAAATGAATCTATAGAAGAAAAACAGGAAAGAGCAGAAACAAGAAAATATTTTGATTGAATTTTCCCTGCATTATTTCTATATCTTTGATTTCTTGTTTTCTTAGGATGCCCTTTTCTTTGATTTTTAGAAGATTATTTTCTATAATCAGGGTTGTTTTTGAATGTAGGAGCTCTTCTTCTTTCTTTACAGTCATGAGCAAAACGATGATGTTTTTTACAGTTAAAGCATCTAACTTTTGACATGTCTAGATTCTTTTTACTTGATTTGAAAGCAGATTTCTTTTTATTACCTTTCCTTCTCTTATCATAAGCTGAAAATACAGTAGGTTCTCCTTTATGATGTGAAATTCTCCCTCTGCAGATCATTCTGACCTCCTTTTGGATGCACTTTACCAAGAGCTCATCAAATATGAGAATAATGTTGATGTTGCTGATGGTGGTGATAAAAGTCTCCCAAACAGGAGAAAGACCTCCAAGCGCAATCAACACCATTTCTTTGTCGGATACAACTTCACCAACTGTTGACAATTAACTCTTGATTTTAGTCATTCTCAGGGAGTATGCCTGAACCATCTCTCCTTTATTGATCTTGATGACCTTCAACTGATTCTTCAAGGCAATAATCTGGTTCAACTTAATAATTGCAAACATTCCAATTAATTTGTCATACATTTCTTTAGTTTTTTTCAATCTAAAAACATAAGTAATGAAATGATCACTAAGAGAATCAAAGATAATTTTTCTAGCTTTGATTTCACCCTCTTTGTATTTGGATTTGACAACAGCACTTGCATTTTTTGGTGGATCAGTGACTGTGCTTTCAACATACTTCAGAGCTTCGTGTTCATCCAGAGTGATATCTACCATTGCTTTCTATGGACCAAAGTTTGAAACATTATTCAACTTCTCCTTTATCTTGAAGTAGGACGAAGCCATATCAATCAAAAAGCTTTGGTAACAAGTGGGATCTCCTCAGGTGATCTCTGATCTTATTAGACTTGTCTTCACCAAAGCTCTGATACCATGTTAAAATTTGAAAGTCCTATAAAGAAATTTAAAAATTCTTTGCAATAACTTGAAAGTTGTATGCAGAAAACTGAATGTACTTGCAGAAAATTGAATACACTTAGCAGAAAATTGAATGTACTTTCCAGAAAAGTGAATGTATTTTGCAGAAAATTGAATGTACTATGTTGTTACAATTACTTAGAGTGTAGATTTCTTCTTCACAACTTTTCAAAATAGCAATTGTAGATAGAACAAAAACTTAAGGATCATATGAAGACAGACAAGCACAAATATAAGACACTGGGAGTTAAGTCCAATGACCAGGGGAAAACCCACAAGGGGAAAACCCAAATGATTCTTCTTATATTAAATTTATTCAATTGTTCAGCAAAGTACAGAGAGAAAGAGAAAATGAGAATGAATAAAGTCACCAATGTTTAATCAACTTGCAGTTGAAGTGCTCTTGCTCTTTGCTGGAAAATCTTCACCTCCTCTTCATTAGATCTTGTCCTACACACTTGCTCCAACTCTTCCCTTGCTCTTACTTTTCACTTACTCTTACACTTCTCTTTCACACACTCAACTCTAGCTCTCCTTAACAATGAACATGTTACTCTCAACTCTCACTTGCTCTTGCTAAAATAGATAAGAAATGAGAGTTACAAAATGAATTCATTTCTTGAGCCAATAATAGGAGAATCGAATTCCATGAGGGAAAAATTACTTGAGGAGAAGTGTAACTCATCCCAAGAATAGAGAGAAAAGTACACTTGTCTTGAGGAGTTACAATTCGAATTAGAGAGAAAGAGAGCATTTGGTGAGAGTTACAAATCGAATTGAATGAGGGAGTTACAAGTGCATTTAATGAGGACTTGCACTTATGTCATACATTGAATTAGTGAGGGAGAGTTATATTCTCTTACTTGAAGAGAAGTGTAACTCATCCCAAGAATAGAGAGAAAAGTACACTTGTCTTGAGGAGTTACAATTCGAATTAGGGAGAAAGAGAGCATTTGGTGAGAGTTACAAATCAAATTGAATGAGAGAGTTACAAGTGCATTTAATGAGGACTTACACTTATGTCATACATTAAATTAGTGAGGAAGAGTTATATTCTCTTAAGTGTGGACTTACTATTTTATTCCAAGAGAAACGTTCAAATTGCCAAGTAAGAGATTCTCAATTTAATTTACTTATTTCATGAGAATTTGTTTTTATTAATCCATTAAAGGTGAATGGCTTTCGACTATTTTATAAATAATAGTATCATTACAATAATAATACTCGTAAGGATAAAAATATTAATTCTTGACTTGTATAATCGTGATTGATTTGATTTTAAAATAGATTCCATATGTCGAGATCATCATTGATCATTTAGACATGACTTTCTATTTTTGGAAAGTCACTTCCAAATTGAGACGTGACTTACTATTTTTGGAAAGTCATATTAGAATTGTTAGAAATGAATTTTTTTATAAGTGGTTCAAACGGAACTGAAAGATATAATTTCTTCTAGGAGAAATTCATCACTGCGCTGTCAAATTTTAACACAGAGAAGCAAATGAAAAACTTTGATATGTTGAACTGCCAATATGTAAGGAGTTGAGCTCAATAAACAAGCCAACTTTTATGCCAATAGCAGAAACATTGTCTATTCACCCAACATAGTCTCTTATTCAATTCGTGAGTCAATTTTCATATAAAAAATTGTAACAAGACTTGAACTTCTCCATCCTTGTTGCTAATTGAAGACCTTCAGCTAAAGTGGCTGGCTAATTGAAGACCACCATCTAAAGTGTGTGGCAGCTAATTGAAGACTTTCATCTAAAGTGGCTTGCAGACATGTTGCTTATCAAAAGATTTTGTTTTTCAAATTGAACAAGAAAATTTATTGTTGGAAATAATACTGAGAGGGGGGGTGAATCAGTATTATCAGATCAATCAATCTTTTCGATTTCATACTCAGAAACATATACGCGACTTCAGTTAAGTGAACCCGCGTGTACACGCGACTGTGTCTAATGCAACTAGCGTATATCCAGAGATCTTATGATTCAGTTAATCTTATCTTCAGTAAATGCATCAGAACATTATTAAGCATATTAACAGTAAACAGGTGCAGTATAACAGAACAGATCATCACACAAATGCCACACACATGAACACCATGATATAAGGTGGAAACCCAATGTGGGTGAAAACCACCTGCTGCAATTTGTCTCTTTCTTCTTTAATGAGAACTTCTTTTACAATGTACTGGTGCAGTCCTTTACCAGCACGCAGGCTACAACCTGCAGAGGGCTACAACCCTCTTAGCTCTTGTACTAGCCGATCCATTTACTAGTACGTAGGTGCCTACCTACAGAATGCTTCTTTACTCGTTTTCCAGCTGCTAGTGGAAGGGAGCTACAACCCCCTGGCTCTTGTACTGGCTGATATGTTTACCAGTACGTAGGTGCCGGCCTACGATCTACCCGGGACCACGTTTCATCAATTTTCAGACTGGATCCATAAGACAATCATCATTGTAGTACAACCTGCATCATCAATCACTGAAACACCCAATTCTGAATCACTGTAACCCTGTCAACAATAACCAGACAATCATAGCAACAACCAGATCCAGCTCCATATTCAAATATCATACTTCACATTGTATACGCTACTTGGATGACCCCAACCTGCGTGTATACGCTCTTTTACCAAAACCAACTCGCGTACAGATCTATAAATTCAACCTTAAAACTCTGCAGCTATATCACACATCAAAACATACCCAGATCATAATAATAAACATGCGTCAGTAGATCTAGTCTATCCAGAGTCAAACCATATGAAGATAATCATTCCAAGCCTTGAGATCTCGTTCCATCATTCATCATCCTCCACATGGGTGAAACCTTGGTTCAGATCACCAACCCATAACCAGCACTTGGATCACACACTTTCTCAGATCTTCATCACTCACACTTGCACACTTTGGCCTAGTGATCTTCTCCTTATATAGCCTTAGGCCTTGCTCAATACCAAGAGCCAAAACCATAGTAACACAATACCATCAACCTCAAAACTAGGGATCAACACGTCCGTCGAGACGCCATGGTCCAAAACCATAGGCACAACTTCCAAGGACTAACTGCCACTGACCAAAGGTACGTTTTCACATGTACGCGCTTTTACTGAAGCCAACCTGCGTGTACACGCTGATTCTCCTTGCTGAAACTGCGTATATCTCTTTCTTGTCCTGCTGTACTGAGATCTGTCCACTAGTTAAGTTGTCATCACCTGTACCAGTCTCTGAGCACCTGTACCAACCTCTGAGTGAGTTGCCATCAAGGACAACACTTGAATCATAATGCCAACATTTATGTAACGTGACCAATACAGGATTGTTAGATATGTATTATAATGAGCATAAATGGGTAATAAATTCTTATTGCCTTTATAATAAAGTGATGTAAATATGAATTAATTGAAGTAGTCATTAGAAAATTAGGTATTTGAGTACATAACAACTCCTCTCTCTCCTACTGTGCAACTACTTATGGGACATTGCATTACTCAGTAATCAAGAACCCTATTTCTCTCTCATTCTCTTGTGCATTCCTGTCTATGTTCTGTAAAATCTGACACATGTAATACTAACCATTAGAAAGAGTGTTTGCATAATAAGTGGATACTGCCTCCATAATTATATAGAACAGAAGGTGAAGACCATTTCCGTGAGAAAGATATATAAGATTATTTTATTACATGCATAAATAACCAAGTAATGGATCAATGGGACTGAATATTACAATCAGTAACCACTAAATAGTGGGAGTGTCTAGAACACACCTGAAGCTAAAATGTCATCAGAATACAAGATTATGTACTCTTAAATAGATAGAGCATAGGGTGAAAAAAGTCGTGATACCATTGCTAAAAATGTAACACACTGAAAAGCACAACTGGTTTTCGTTTTCGGGAAACACGTATATAGAACAAAACTTCATAAAACACACGTCCAAAGAATGTAAGATAACTGTCAATCTAAATTTGTAATATGTTAACAGGGACATGCCAGTATAAGTTGATAATCAACAATGAATAATGCCCCAACAAAACACAGTTACCTGAAGCAAGGATGGGAGAACAAGCTTCACCCCTTGTCCACTCAAATGAGACATCATAGCACGAGCAGAACACTCAGCAGCTTCCCGAACAGCAATAACTGGATCAGAGAAGCATACCAGTAGCAAGGGAAGAATTTGTATTACATACCTGTAAATGATGAAATGCCCACTTTAAGTAATGAATGATAAGAAAACTTCTAATAATCAGAAAATATCGATATATGCCCTAACAAAAAATCTTTAAAATAGGCCCAAAAAAGTCATACAGCCAAAACAATACTCACGGTTCAAACAGCCGTCCTAGTTTCTCACAAAGGCATTCAAATCCAAACAGAGCTCCTTCGCGTGCCTTTGCTGAATTCCTGTTGAGATAATAATATTGGGTAAAATGTTGATTCTAGGAACGAGTACTTACATTCCAGTTTACAAATCAAATGGCAATCTCGATTTACATAAACAATACACATACAGAGAATTTCCCAAGTCATGAATCAAAAAAGATCCAATACATGTAATGTCAAAAATACAATCATAAAGATCAGATTTATCCAGATAAATTGTTGCACAAATTGCACATTTTCTGTTAACTTTATGAAAGGCTTGATCACGATTTCATTTTTTAATGTTGTTAGTGTTCAGGTATGCTCCAGAGTTTCTAGTAAAAACAAGGACACTATTCTCTCAAGGATTATACAAGGGCCATGTAAAAATATAAATTTTAATACGAATAAATAATAAATAATAATTAATTGCCCGAGGGGGTTAGACCCAATGGTGGAAAGCGAGGAGTTTCTCACCATTCAGTAAGGTTCAATTCCCACAAGGGCTTCACCTGAAGCCATAGACGCACTCTGAGGTAGTGGTGGAACATGTGGTTGCACACTATGAGATTAGATTAAGCGTAAAAATATAATAGAGGCAGAAATAGTGAAGGCATGAGTTACACCTTTTCTTGGCCTGCTTTTTCCACCCCTCTAGTGCGCCTTTTATTTCTTTTTGATAATGCTTTGACATGGATCGTAGCTTAGGCATCCAAGCTTGCTTCTTAAGATATAGAATTTATTTACCCCTCCAGGATGATTCCATTTATCGCTCATCAAGGTTGGGACATGCAAGGGTTACTTATGATGTGATGGAGCATCTAGTGCTTAGGAATCAGGTGATGCCCTATTTGGGAGGGGGGTAAAGTTCATGCTAGGCTTTTTCTCATGTGCTAATTATGTCCCAACCATCTTTTACATTTTAACTTTTCTTTTTCTTTTGTTGTGGCCATTTTATGCTTTTATCTTTCTTATAGTTGCATCAACCTCCAGGACAAATTTTTGTAGCCCTAACTAAAGCATGTGGATGTGTGGGTGCTAATTCTAATGAACCAATGACAACAAACCCAAAGGATAGATGTGCAATCAAGGAAATAATGAAATGTGTTAAGTATGGGATGGTTATGAAATGCTACTCCAATACAAGTCTCCCAAGTAGTGCCCCTCCTATGACCATAAGGCCCCAGAGGAGGTCCCACTGGACTAGGGCTAGACACTAACCCCCTAGTAAAGTAAGAGAACATGTTTACTTGATTATGAAATTGTTAAAGTACCTGTCAAGTGGTAGCCCACCTTAATTCAAGAGGAATGTCATATGGTGAAAGTTGTATGACCCATGCAAATGGCGACAGAATGCACCATATTATCATCATTGAGCTATATATAGGGCTACTAGCTGGTTGGTTGTCCAAGATAGGAGAATTTTTTTCTCCTATAGGTTTACCCACTTTTGGTGCCTAACATTACCAAAGAAAGGGCAATAAATTTGTCCCTTCTCAAGAACTTTTCAAATATGACTAGTGAGCATTAGCTAGGGGACATGCATAAAGCATGATCGCTAAAATTCAATCTTGAAAATATAGCCAGATATTCTAGTAATTACATTGTCGATTATTAAAATTTTAGACACCTATTCTTTTATTGGTCTCTAGCTAAGTTACCGGATCCGGCACCGGGGGGGTCCAAGATCTGCAGATCTGCAGGTCTGATCCGAGTCCACATCCAAATCCGCCTGGATCCATGCAGGAAACAGCCACGTGGTGGATCTCGATTTGCTGGAAACGAATCCTGCATGGTGGAAACAGATCTTGCAAGGGAAATTTAGCTATCGTGCAACTTATACATACTTCAGCCTTGCAGGATTTATGATTGCCACTTGTGTATAACAAAGCTTTGGTTCAAACAAGCTATCCGGACCAGGTAAGCTTCAGATCTTGGATCCTACACCTCTGATTCTCTGCTATTGGGTTCAACTCCATCACTTTTCTTATATATTTTTTGTTTTCTTCTATGTTTCCTAACGTTTCAAGCTCATAAATTATTGAGTTTCATGTATTTTCAAAGGTTTTTGGGCATCTTTCCTTTCAACTTGATTGAAATTTAAAATGCTCTCATGAATTCTCGAATTGGGTATTTAAAAATAATACTCTGCAACATCCATATTGTGTCTAAAGGAATTTATGACCAATTGGTTATTGATCATTGAAACCTTTTTGGTTTTAATTTTGTAATAGAGGATTTGGTAGATTGAGGTCTGATTTCAGTTCAGCAGGGTTTGTTATGTAATCTTGTCTGTAGATGTTGGAATGCTCCCTCAGGAGTCTAAGACTTGGCTACTTAGATGCACAGAGAAGTACCTGTTAAATAGAGAGCAAGTTTTGTAGGAATCAAGGTTGAAATGGACTGTTTAGCATATTTAGTGTCAGACAGTAAAGTCGGAAAGTCAAGTCATTTTACATATTCAGATTGTTTACATAGTCAGACTGTTTAGCATATTCAGTTACTGTGATTTTTAGATTTTAGGTTTCGTTTGGTGGTTAATACAATGAAGTGGTCCCTACTTGCATTATTCCACGAGTTTGTCGACCGCACCCTGCTCAATTTCAGACAGCAACAGAGATGTTTCAGACAGCAACAAACAACGATTTTCCAGGCAGAACGCTAAAGCAACACGAGCCCACACATTTTTGTACCTACTATTATCATTTATGATATTTTCTTTTTGTATGAGGGAGGATGCATCATTTCAGTGTTTCAGTCTTCATATTTATAATATATCTAATGATTCCAGTTCTAAATGTTGTGATTTATAAATGGATTTGACTTTTGAACTCTAAAAGTGCTTTCTAAAATTTTAAAAATATTATTATATTTTTTGTACTTGACGTATCCCTGTCGTATCTGGATCCTGGATATTCAAAAATCTAGCGGATCCGGATCCAAATCCGTATCAGTATCCATATCTGAATCCTGGTAACTTAGGCCTCTAGTTACAATCTTCCTAAAATGTGTAAAACAAGCTACACTATTTTACCACATCCTTGACATGTCAGTTTTGACATACCTTTAACCAAAGATTGTAAAAACAAAGTTTGGCGACCTGTGGTTTAGTGATTGAGATGGACATCACCATGTTGATGACCCAAGTTCGAACACCAGGGGGCATAGAGCCCGGGATTATGAAGATGATGACAATAGTTAATGCCCATTGAGACCAAACTTGGTCTATTGGATCTCCAAAAAGGTAAGAGATTACTTAGAGTACTTTAGAAATTTATTTCTATGCTTGAAAAGCATCGAAAGAAGCATTCCAAAATCACCATAGTTTTGTTGAGTTAGAAGGCTAGGAAGGTCGGTATTGTGACAAATCATTTGAAATTAAAATGTAATTTGTGTATGTATAGGATATCCTAAGAGAAAGTGTTTTTACATCTTCAACCCTTTTAGTCATAGAGATGACAGATTCTTTTATCCCACAACTTTCTGGGAATTTTCCAATACCCAGTGTCACTATGGAGCTCATGAGAATTTGTTCTTATTTTAGCAATGTTGATTTTCTTCATTACACGCGTTAAAACAAAGAGATACTTTTAATTTTCAAAATTGGGGTTGATCATCTCCTTATAGTATCTTTTATCCTCTAATTCTTTATCACACAGCAATTTCTGCTAAAAGTTAGATGTAATATTATCATTATTTTGCAAAATGACTTCTTCCTCTATTCCCCAACGATTTAACCAAGATCAAAATGAAGCAATAGTTTAACAAAAATAAAAAATTAGAAAAAAATACACAACATAGATTATCTCAAAAATTGCTTGGTACTACACATTCCACAAATAATAGCTCTTTTCAATAAAAACTTTCTATACTGAAGCTAGCCCATTTGAAATGAATTTACACAAAAGATCATACAACAAATCTAATAAAACAAATATGAAATAATTCAAGCATGTCTTATAGCATTACAAAATCTCCAGTTGTCAAACTACAAAACATAGTTTTCAAAACAAAACCTGTCTTCCAACCCAGCTTTGAGTGCATCCACAATGTTGTATTTCTTAAGGCTTGTAATGCCTAAGCCCCTTGCAACTCCAGCAAGCCCAAATGCTGCTCCACGGCGTTCTCCATACTTCTCACTTTGTGTCAGTTGATTTAGTAGCCTAGAAGTCAGTGCTTCAGCATTTACCTGTTCAGCACGCAATAACAATAGTTTGGTTGCTTAAATGGGTCCTTAATCATGTACATCCACATCTATCCCCACCCACTCCTTCCTCCAAACAACATGAAGCAAAACCTCAAAATAATCATACAATTGTGTAAGCTAATATTAGGAAGAAAATGAAGATTAAAATTTTGCCAATCAGGGTACACGTACTTCAAAAGAAATAGAAGGTGCATATAAAATGAATCATGAAACTTTCTAAAAATTGCATCAAGCATCTTAACCAACAACAATATCAATCTTGGTTTACCTCCTGGGATTTCATGAGAGGCGGAAAGCAATTTGATACTGCACGCTGAACTGATTCTGATGGTGTATTCAGTACTTCAAGTAACTTCTCCAATATAACTGTTATTTTTGGATCATCCTATTCAACAATAATAGTGTAAGTAAATAAGTACTACTATAATTTACTAGAACCTAAAGCAGTAAAAGCTTAATAATCAGAGAAAATCATCAGAAAGCTAGGGTCTGTGTGTACCATCGAAAGATGTTTAGCAAGTGATCCTGTATATATAACAACACCCTCACGTACCAAGTCATATGTCTCTTCATCATTAACCTATGTTAAATGTAAATGAAACCATTAGGTTTGCAAATGATACAGAAACCAACAAAAATTCAGTAATTTATTTAGATAAAAGAAATGATTGCAAATAATCTTATGGAATAGAACCTTTAATGTCAATGAGGGAAAACACATCACAAAATCAAATAATAGTCTCGAGAAAAGACAAACCTGCTTTTTATTCAAGTAATTCTCAAAAATGGGAAGTAAGCGGGTAATATTATCTTTTCCATGCTTATCAATAATTACTATACCAGCATCTATCATTCTTGATCGTACATCCATATTGTAGTCAGCCTGGATACAAAAAAATTATAATTGCATTTCAGTTTCAACGAAAACGTTGAAGTTCCAACTGATAATCAGTCTGATCAAAAGCATCACATAAAACATCTAATTACACTAGAAAACAATATAGCTGCATTCCAGTCATTTGAAACTGAAAATTGAGTCAATGACCCCTTCCTATTATCCTTAACATGAGACCAATTAAAATGCATGGGGCTATTCTTCTTTTCCAAATGTCTATTTTCAATTTTTATTTTCATTCTAGTTGAAGGGACCACTTATTACACAATACTCTACCTCCTACACCTTTCCGATGCCATGCTCCTAATCTGCCAGCATATAAATTAACAAATATAGGACCTAAAGATGTTGAATCCGAAGCATTGGAGAGACTTCCATCTCCCTTTCAGGTAATCGATCGAAATGTCATTAGCAAAAGAGTGGCATAGTTGTCACTCAAGTGCAAATTCCCCACATTATTACGTTTCTACAAAAAACACTTGTTTGCCAGGATCACAAGAAGAATAACCAGACTTCAACATACTGTAAATTCAAATGAGGTGAACTCTTATTCCAGCCGGAAGCAAACAGGAAACATTTCCTTTTCCCTTTACATGTACTATTTACAGGGAGCAATATTTCCAAGGAGATCCCAGACATGAGTGCTGATTACATGTTACATACAAAAAGCTTGTGAATCCAGGCAAGCATAAGAATCACTCCAAAAGATGATAAGTAGCCATAAACACCCTCAAATTGCAACTATTGCCAGCCATGCTACTTGACAGAATCTCCAGTTTAATCACATGTTCCACACAAACATAGACAACCACAAACCTGGAACACACACTCTAGGCACAAGCATGATATATTTAAATTTTAATTGCATCCTTTTAGTTGTCTTAACTGTTGCATCAAAAAGAAAAATATATTCTTTGGTAAATTGGGACCAAGTAATAGTGAACATGTCGGAGTAAAAATCTACCGTATGTAATCTAGCAAAGAATATTATCCAATTGAAGAGTTATTAATATGAAAATAATATTAGGCATGATCATGTCATCTTGGTACAGTTGTGACTATGGGCACAAGTCATGTCACTTAGCGAAGTATATATGGTGGTCTTCTTGATGGCATACATCGTATCTTGTAACCTTCAATTATTATTAAATACACTTTATACTCCTTTGGACATTATGATTATGGCCTTGTCCTTGGTATATGGACGCTGACATGAAGGAATCATCAGGTTCACTTCAAATGGTATTACTACAGGCTTTAGATGCTAAAGTGAAGGAACAACGAGTTTGGCTTCAAGTGGTATGACAATGGGTTTTAGACTTTAAGTGAAGAAACCATCAGGTTCGCTTCAGGCAGTGTTAGAACAGGTTTTATTACCCATTGGTTGGGTGCCAAAACTTCTGCCAGGTGGCAAAAAATTTCAAGCCAGGGACGACTCAATTCTCATTCCTCCATTCTTAGTCCACTCTTCACCTCTTTTCCAAATATTTTATTCCACATTTCACACAATCATTACTCTGCTCCACACACCAGGCCACCATCATCAATAATAATGGAAGATTAAACGAAAAAAGAAACAAGACAAAGAAAAGAAAAGGGATGCACATTGAAGAAGATAACATATAATCAGGAAGAAGTTGCATTGAAGGAGATAAAATATACAGCCAGAAAGAAATCACATCTAAGAAACCACCGTGCTCTGTTTTGCAGTTGCCACAGAAGGAATCTGAATTATTGGTGGAAGATATAGATGCACTCTGTATTAGCTTGAATGTCTAGATGCTTAGTTCGTAATCTTCTGCTTAGGATTTCTGATTTTAGCGTCTTTTGACAAATTCCTTTCAAACTCCAACATTGTACTTGTTACTGGATGTACCTTTGAGTCCAATTGTGGTCATTTATCAGACATTAATAAATACTCTCCAGTTTGAAGGTTTCAAAGCAGAAAAAATTGCTTGGCAAAAGCTGACCTATTATATCAACCATGGCCCACATGACACAAATATTTACGGAAGATTGTCAGCAATTAAAAGAATAATTGGCAGAATTCAGAATGAAATTTTTCAAGCAATCCCTTGTAGATGTGATTCAACAATGGCAAACATTTCCTTTGCTAGTGAGGCTTATCACTTAAAAATTAAAATGCAGAGTATAAAACTATCAAAAGAAAAAAGAAAAATATCAAGAGCTGCAACAGAAGAAGCAAGATATCAAGGAGAATACACAAAATTTTGGTAAGGTTTACTCAGAAAAAGATATGGAAATTTCTCATCTAAAAAATCAAATTCAAACCAAATATTACATTGTAGCAAAATAGAAATAGTAATTTGTGTCCACTGATGATCAAAATAGGTGAATGGAATTCAAAAATTGCAGCAACTATTAATAACATTACAATGAGTGCCTAGGCACTCCCTTCCTAATAGGAAGATAAACAAAGGACAAAGTATCAAAACGATGTGGTGCCAGACCTATGATGTGCAAACCTTTAACAATACAGTAAACTACAAGTCTACAAGTAACAACACTGAGAAGGAGAAAAAAGGGAGTAATCTATGCCACAATGAGAAAGCAGGTCAGCCAAGCCACAAGGAAAAGGACGAATAACAAAGTTGTCTCTAGTCAATCACCGAACAAGAGGAGAAGCATGTATCCCTATTAATCGCCAGGATGTCACCAATATTTTCTGACAATATGACATAGAGAGTATCCTGAACTGTGAGGAGCTGACTGGGCTCCGGGGGGCAGTCTGGAACTATTGGTAGTCATCATTTACCAATACAAAAGTATCATAATTGCTTCTACTACAATGAGACAGACCATTTCCCTTCAACATTACAATGCCAAAGACCGCATGAACTGGTCACATTAGAGCCACTGGAAATGCAATAAAAAAAAAAAGATTGAATCGACTCAAAACAAGGAACCCCGGTGCTAACCAAAGCTCGAGAAATCAGGAAAGTTATAACCACAGGAAGATCGTTTGCCGTTAAAATATCAGCTGCTGCATTCAAGGCTAGAGCTATGCCCTGTCTTCCAGGCCAAGATGGATCCACGCCATCACGTCCTGCAGGAGTATCGCGTTTGTAAAGAAAGGTCAATGATGACAGAGTTTCCTGCAAAACAAGATACAAAACAAGTAATGACGTATAACATTCAACCATAACATCTAATCTGTTAAACACAAAGATGTTGAATTTCTATTGTGTACCGGTACGGTTTCAGGATTTTCATCCATGGCTGCAGCCAGTGATTCTGCAGCAGCCTGACGAACATTAAAGTTCACATGGGAAAGTGCAGCAAGCAGGCCCGAATAGTCTTTCCCAATGTCAAATCCACAAAGATCCCAGAGTGGCTCTGCTAACTCTGCAATTGTCTGCAGTCCACATTAAAGTTAGATGTGGTTTTGAAAGTATAAGCACATCAATATAAGATACAAAATTAGAATGCAACAGATGATATTTTCAGCGAATGAAAATATGCAATTGCCAATAAGATTAAAAAAATAAGCATGATAGTATTAACTTATCAGTACTTGTGAAAATGTTGATCTATTGAAACAACTAAAAATTATGTATGTTCTTTTTGCTGGATTCAATACTTCCTTTCTGCTATTTTAGATCGGATTAGAAAATATCTAGTAAGAAAGTATAAATGTCATCATGTCACTATTATTATTTTACATATTCAAATAGTTTCAAGCATAACGTATAATAGCATCAACAAAGCTGCTATGCTGCATAATTTGCTTCTTCATATTAATTGTTACAGACCCGGAACACAAGTCAATATATTCAATATTATCAGAGAAAGAACAACGTATATCAACTTTTAGACTTGTAGCTTTTTCCTTCAATTAATAGTTTCTGGAAAAGCCACCTTTTCCTAAATGGACCTGGGAAATAAATATCAACTAATAGAACTGCAGAAACCACAGGAGATAGTCATTATGAACAATGTTACAAAAGTTGGCATCAGCATAAAAATGGCACGTGTTATCAACTCTGCAAATTGGCAAAATGCTGCTTGCACAATGTTGGACCTGAAAAACTCAGAAAAACTTCGAGAAATAGGCAACCAGAAAAATCAAAACAAAATCAGCAGATATCAGCGATTTTCACACCACTGATTATGAGTTGTTAATTATGGATTTTAGGATGGCAATACTACTGACATAAACATAAAATTACAAAGCAGGGAACCCTTGCTCATTCTGCAGTTCCATACACCAGCTGCAGACAGTGCCGTGATGAGTGGACAAGGCACAGCACTCGCTGGGACATGAGGGAGAGGTATGAGCAGCACCACAGCTGGCTTCACAGCCCATCCAGCACAGACAATGATAACAAATTTCCAACCCTTACTCTAACAATCTCAGAGGAAGCATGAAAATGATGGTCTGGATGTTACTATTCCTGGCATGTAGCTTACTAATGATGGATAGGGGCCCACTTTCAGTGACAGATGATCCTCCAGATGCAGGTCTGATTCTGGTAGTGCATAAATGCACTCTCTGGTTCCTGCAGATAAGTTGTTGGCTTTTTTGTGCACTTTAAGGGAATATATTCTGAGGTTCATACCTCATGCACCAAGTGAAGTGAAGCTGAGTTGGAGATATTTTATGTGGGAAGGGTCTATGGCACACTTTCAGAAGGGTTTTTGGCAACACTTTGGGGAGGTTTCCAGTCCTGGTTTGAAAGCAAGTTGCAGAGCTGTTCTAGAGTCCAAGTTTCAGCCCTATTGAAGGCAAGTGTTAGCCCTGTTGAAGGCTGAACTCCAGCCCTATTCAGGCCAAGTTTCAGGTCTGTTCTGGGGGCCAAATTCTGGTGTTTGAAGGCTGAGTCTTAGAGTTTCCAAGGCCGAATTCTAGTTAGGTTTCAGGGCCAAGGTCTGGTGCATTGAAGGCCAAGTTCAGGTCTGGTTTGAAGGCTGGTTTAAGGTGTTTTTGGAGGCTAAGTTCAAATCTCGTTTGTGGCCGAAGTTGCAATCCCGTTATAGACCAAATTCTGGTCTGATTTTTGAGGTGGCCAAGCTCTATTGGAGAATGGTTGCAGGGATCTTTAAGACCGAGTTTGGTTGGCTATGGCAGGGTTGACGGAGTTGTTAGCTGAAGTAGTTATGAAGTTAAGGTGATGATAGGACCGAGCCCTCTTGTGGAGAGAGGTGCAGTAAGAACCAAATTTCCACATCAGAGCACCCCCAAATTTTAGGGAAATTCAGGGGGTGGGGTAACATCGGAGATATATATATATATATAATTCAAATTCAATTATGAAATAATTGATTCATACATCATAAATGATTCAATGAAATAGAAATAGTAAAATGTTGTATATATTTATTTAAATTCATCATTCATTACTCTAGAATCTAATTAGTAGAAAGCATAAGTTATAACAGTAGATACTAAAGTTTGAAGACTGGAACAGTACACTAAAATTAGTGAAACTCAAAAATAGTAAGAAGTGATGAATCAAAGACTAGGTCTAAGGTCATCAGTATCTAGAATCAAGACTCCAAAATTAACACTAAAAATGAACAATGGGCAATGAACCAATGTTATCAGAACCAGACCCATGATCTTGATCAAATGCTAGTTTCAGACCCTCACACATGATAGAATCCAATGGAAATGTAGCAATGCGCCCAATCTAGAAATCCTTAATATTGTTGAGTATGTTGGATTTTCAGTGAGATCTAAAATTCTACTTTCTCCATATGAAATCCAATGAGGTCAAACCCTCTCACAAACATTCTGAGTCAATTAATGGTAATGTTAAAAATTAATTCTTTTTCACCTTTCATTTTCATCCTTTTATTTTAAAAATTTAACATTACCATTAAACACATAACATTTGTAGGGTTTTGGGGTTGAATATTAGGCTTCCCACTCATAAATTATTTTTCCAAGCAAAATTAAGGGGGGGACAAGCCTAGACCCTTTTGAGATGGAACACCCACAAGCACCCCTTTTGGGAAATGTGTCCCCCACATTGGGGAAACGTTTCCCCCTGTGTCTTCCCAAGTTTCCCCAAAAGGGAGACGTGGGAAACATTTCCCTAAGTGTCCCCCAGACTCGAGTGTGTGGAAAACGTGGGGCACACGCACCCCACCCTGAGGGTTGTATCTCAGTGGAACACTGGTAAGAACATGGCTATCATGGACAACTTTTATGGTAGGCCTGTGGGCTGCATAAGGTCAGTGTTTAGTGCAAAGATTGATGGGTCATAGGAAGCATACCTTCAAGGTTGTAAAAACCTGTTTGGTTCCAAGTGTTTTAAAAAGCCCTATGTAGCAGAAAGAAACCTATAGTGATGGTTACAAGCTCCCAGGTGGACAGATCTTTGAAGCAGTGGCAGTTGAACAGTGAATAGCAAGAATTGAGGAAGTTGAAGTGCCAAGTGGGCAGACCTCTCGGGGAACAACTTGAAGATGTAGGCTGGTACCTACAATTTGTTGAGTTGGTGCTTAGTTGGTAAAATGTCTCTTGTAGGTCGGTGCCTACATTCGCTGAGTTGGTGCTCAGCTAGGGGAATGAAATCTCCTATAGGTTGGTGTCTACAAAAGTTGTGAGTGGATGCTTAATTTGTACAATGAAGTTAACGAGATATTTACAAAAAAAATTCTATAAGTGTTTCTTATGAAGATCTTTGTTTCATGATTTGTGTGCATCAAATGTTTTAAAAAATAAAATTATTTTAAAATAATGAAATATTGATTCACTCGCCACCCCCCTCTCAGTATTTCCAACAAAAGGAAGTAGAAACAATTGTATCACAACTAATGAAATCGGAAAAAAAAAAGCTCCAACAAGTCTTTTTCTCCTGCTCCAAGAAATTCTCAGAAATGTAATCAATGATGAGTTAAATGAATCAATGACAAATCAAAAGAGAAAGGAGATATTAGGGATTATATTTGTTTTCAACCATCTTCCATAAGGTGTTGGCATTGTTGGGGCCACTTTTCACAAGCTCTAATTTTAAAAACATTAAAAAGAGAAAGGCATTAAGCATTATTCCCCTCTATGTGCAGTGCTCTTGATGGTGCACTCTTGGTCAAAGCTCTCAATAGTTTGTCTCCAATGTCAAGACTACACTCACAAAAAAAATGTTCCCAATTGGAATCATTTCAGGAGTGTGAATGGGGCATTTTGAAAGCATGCTACGCTCTAGAGCAAGTTTCCAGAGCAGTAACACAGGGGAGGGACTCTAACCCAACTCAAGAACTAGTGGATGACAATAAACCTCGACAGTGGTATTAAAGGCCCAGCAAACATTTACTCTTTGGATGATGTAAAAGAAAGAGTAGCCTTCTAGTTTGGATGTTTGATTAGATGTCAAAGGCAACTACATTTTATGTGTGTATTTCAATAACATTGAGGCAAAGTCAAATAGAGCAACTTGCCTACTATAGCTTTAAGGCCAGATTGGACCTACATGATCCCAATAAATTCAAAAGATGTGTTTATTGATTTTTGTAGCTCGAGCAAGTACTTATACATAGGTTTTGTGTCTAGGCATGCAGAAGTTGCCCACATTCTCCTTAGAACACTTGCTCAAGTGTGAACAAGTTCCTAATGTAACTTAGCCTAAGTCTAACTTAGGAAAAAATAACATATTAATATGTTGGCTTAATGAGCTAATAGAAACTTAGGAAAAGTAAATTAATTTACTTTAGTGATTTTGTTTCAATCTTAGCCATTGATATCACGTGAGGCAAGATCTAATCTTGGTAGTTAATCACATTGAGATTAGAGTTAGGGTTAGGGATTTAGCTCAATGTAAAAATATAAAAGCGAGGCTAGGGAAAGGAAGATAGGCACACCATACAACGGCACTAGCCTCAAGAGAAAGAGGAGTGTGATACTCTACAGTCTTGGGTCTGAGAGAGTGTAGAGAGGCTAGAGATCTAGATATGCAGAGATGATCAAGCACCGATCTAGGGGAGATCTGTTGGATCAAATCCAAGTTTATTTTGTATTATGTATTTTCTCAGTTGTGCCATTATCCCAGGATGTGAGCCCATGTAGGATCTGAATCATTGTTAACGACAAACTGATTTGATTGGGAAGTGTTGACCACCCTTTGTCAACAGTCCAAGAAGCAGAGTACAAAGCAACGGACAAATCTTTTCGAAGATCAAAGTCATCATTCAGCATTAATATTCTCATTGTAAACCCAAGTTCTACAAAATTATTGTAAATGATTTTAATATGACTATGAAGCCATGTAACAACACCTAGGTAAGCCTATGATTTTTGTTAAAGGATTTAATCCTAGGGAGTTTTTTAACCTCCCCAAATTATGTGTGTTTATAAACATGCATAACCGGCAGAGTTTTTCTCCTAGATATACCCCAAAGCTAGGGTGGATTTTGTTGATAAGGTCTTAGGTGAGTCCTAGTGTTTATCGAGTCTATGTATTTTTCATACTAGATCATATTTTGTTGTAGAATTGGGTAGAGTCTTGAGGGTCTATGTCTAAATATGGGTTTCCCCTTCCAAGGGTTGAATTAATTTGTAATATCTTGATGTAAAAAATATTTCAGTGCATGGTTACTCATAGTTTGACACCGTGGCTAAAAATATTTAAGGGTGGAAAAAAATAATTAACCCCCTCTAGAGTCAATTAATTAATTTTTCTAGCAAAATTAAATAAAAATTCGAAGCTACAAAATTAATTAATTTTTGAATCAAAAAATTAAATTGAGAGAAATTAAATTCTCTACAAATGGAAAATAATCAAAAATTCGTGGGTCAAAAAAGAATTAATTTTTGGAGGTCCACCACCAAGGGAAAAATGGATTTTTTAAGAAAAAAATGACCACTTGGACCTTGGTGGTTAAGTCAAAACGATTTTTTTTAGGATTTAGTCCTAAGTATTATATTTTGGATTAATAAAAAAGGGGTTTTAAGAGAAATTCGAATTTTTCCTCAAAAATTAAAAATCAACGATGGAGATCAAGTTATTTTCAAAGGAAGATCAATGGATGAGATTATTTTGACAAGGATCAAGCTAACTACCCATTATTTCCACTTGGAGTGGTCTTATTCTCTCATTTTCTATATAAGGAAGCTATCAAGTTACTCATCTCATCTTTGGATGATGTAATCTGTAATGCATATATTGAGCCTTGCTTTGCTGGAATTGTATTTCTCATAATAGAAAGACTTTGGGATTTCAATTCATGGTGTTCTTCTATCTGTTTATATGTGGTATATGCTAGTAATTTTTCATGCTTTATGTTATATGCGCTTTCCACAACTAGCCCCCTTCCACACAGTGCCCCAGAAAACAAAATAAAAAATAAAAAAATTTGGACCCTATATTAGGTGGGCGGACCTACCTATGGTTTTGTGCATGGATTTGGGCATGATGGTTTTCTTCCCCTGGTATTTTGTAGATCCGGTCAAGGGAACTACAGTTATTTCTAATCCAGGGTTAATGGGATTGGGATTTATGGATGCTTCCGCATGTATATATATGAATTGTAACTTTGAAAGGAATATAATGAAAAATCAATCTGGTAGTCCCAGTTTTTGGATCCATGGAAATCTCTATGTATAGTTGTTTTATGGTTTATGCTCTTGCCATTGTTTATTTTTTGTTTTTAAGAATTCGTTTGCAGGGAATTTCTATACAGGGCTAAAACTTACAATTTCATTTCCTGCAAGACGGAACATCTATCGGTACAGGTATCTTGCCTTAGGTATTGGGTTTGAATCTACACCTGTAGGTCTAGATCTCTCATGATCTAACAATTCATCTTTCAAGTTCTAAAATAGAAATATACATGTATGCTAGCCCTTGGTTTCCAAGTTCAATGACTGTAGAGAAGAATCGACCGTGTTTGGATTCTGAGCTTTCATTTTGCAAGATATTATGCAGGATGGTTTTGGTCAATGATCCATTTACATACATCATTTATTTTAAAATCTCTCGAAAATTTAATCTCTTTCTCGTGTTATAAAGAGTTAATTTTCTAATGAGAGCAATTGTTTTATTTTTGTAAATATTGTAGATATTTGTAAAATAATTTTGGGTCTAACCCTTGCATTTTGTACTAACCCATTTTTCTATTTTGTATAGCTATTGGGGTTTTCAGGTTTTTGAGGTATTTTGTATATATTAGGTATTTGGCTTTATTTTTCTTCCTTGCAGGTGCAATTCAAGTTAAAATCTAAACACAAGAAGCACGGACGAATTTTTCTAGCCATCACTGTTAAAATTGGCATCTAGGGCCAAACTCCATGTGGATCACCTTATTTATGGCTTATGACGTTTTTCCTAGATTCCTCTCATCGAGAGGTGTACGATTGATCTAAAAATCATCCGATTTCGATAAGTATTTATGGAGATATGATTTTATTTTGATTATGGACAAATTGTCAAGGTCGGCCAGCAAACTTATGGAGGCTCAGAAGCCCAACAGTCATGTCTATTCAACCTCAATGTTTGCATATAAATACAAGGAGCATTCTCCTCATTTGGACAATTCAATTCACTCATCCTCTCTCTCTCTCTCTCTCTCTCTCTCTCTCTCTCTCTCCTATGCATAAAAGGAGCCTCTCTCTCTCGCACGTGTGGCTGAAAGCAAGACGTCCTACGGCAAGGAAGACACAAAAAGAAGGACGCTAGGGCAAAAGATCATCTCTTTGACCAGCGTTGACCTTCCAGAAGTGTGGATTGGGTGTGGTTGCCTCTCCTAGGCAGGCCGCAAATTTTGGCACAAAAATCGAGGTGATCTGACCTTTGGTTTGACCGGTGTTGACTGCCCTAGTTTAGGGCTACAACTTGACTTCAGAAATCTGCAAATTCACTGAACTTTTGGGGCTATTCAAGGGTTGTTTCTTCAAGCTATTCGAGGACAAGTTGACCAGAAATTGACCAAGTATTTTAGAGGTTAATTTCAGCTAGTTTGACCAAGTTTGACTTTGCTAATCTAGGGTTTGCTGCTGCTAATATAAAATTACAGAATTCAGATTTTGTACTATTTCTCTCTGTTGAACTATTGAAGATAAAAAAAGATTTGATCAAAGGGTTTCCCCGCATTGGGGGTTTGTCCCTGGCTCACTGCCACATCTTGTGTCTCTTGTCTTGGCTTCTTTTCTGTTGATCATTTAATGTCCTATCTACACTTAATGTATATGTGATTGTTAATCTGTGGCTAATAAGAAGAAAAATAAGTAACTGCTCTAAGCATAGAACATACCATGATTTAACATGGTATCAGAGCTAAGGTGAAGACAAAGCCCAAGCAAGAGCAAGAGCAATCACCGAAGAGAAGGTTGGCAAGGCTATCATAAAAAAAAATCATGGGGTCCTCAACGCACTTCCCTGCTGAAAACAAACTCAGTGAGAAGTCTGACTATTACAGATGGAAGATGTCTCTCGATCTAACATTAGAAGAGCAGGAAGTGTTGGACCATGTGAGAGGCGGGATTGTTCAGCCTTCATCAAATGCATCCGTTGCTGCTAGGAACAAATAGACCAAGTCAAAGCAAGGAAGATCATCTGGGACTCTATCGACAAGCACTTGGTGGCCTATGCTTCCGAGCTGAACACCTCTAAGGAAATCTACGACAGACTAATGAGTTTATTTAAAGTTAATGATACAAATCAAGTCTTGTTTCTTAGAAATACGCTGAAGGAAATTAAGAAGGGCAAAGTTGAGAGTATGCAAGCATATTTCTTAAGGATCACCGAGATCAAGAACGATCTCCTATCTATTGGGAAAGTAATTCCTGATAGGGAAATGATACTCACAACTCTTGGAGGACTGCCATCTGAATGGTATATATTTAGGACTACTCTTCTCAACAATAACGTAATTCCTGGATTTGAGGAGTTAATGGCTAGATGCATTCAAAAAGAAACAAGGATGGAAGAAAAAGAAATTCCCATATTTAAAGGTCATCCCTCTGCCTTTTCTTCTCATACTAAAAGAAGAAACAATTCTGGGGCTAAATTCAAAGGAAAGGGTGGACCAAAGGGTGGAAGAAAAGGACAATGTTACAATTGCAATAAAACGGATCACTATGCAAGGGAGTACACTGATAAAAGGGACTCACACCGGGACGATGATCAAAATCCCTCTCAAGGCAATCAAAGGAATGGCAGGTCAAATGGCAGAGGTAAAAGAAGTGCCGGAAATCAAGGAAGAGGACTACCATTCAAGAAGGCAAGAAATTCCAGGTATGAATCTAACACTGTTAACAATAAGCAAGATGAATATTATGTACCAGCAGCGCTATCTACTACTACTCCTCCAGACTCGTTGGGAAATTGGCTTATTGATAGTGGTGCCTCAAGGCACTTCACTGGTTACAAAGAAGCTCTCTATAATCTGATAGAGAAGGAAACCAACCTGGAAGTTGTTCTTGGAGATAATTCAAAACATCCCATGAAAGGCGTAGGAAATGTCACTCTTCAATTGAATCAGGGTAATACCATCCACTTACAAGATGTATTATATGTACCTGATCTCAAAAAGAACCTGGTGTCCATTTCAACAATGGAAGACAAAGGCTACAAGGTGGCCTTCAGCGATGGCAAGGTACGTGTATGGAAAAAGAACTTTAAAGATGATTTTACTCTTGGGTTTCGAGTTGATTCATTATATCAAGTCGGTGGAACTCCGTTGGATGTCATGTCTTGTGAGACATCTCTTCAGTTCGAACTATGGCATTGGAGGTTTGCTCACCTTCATCATAAAGCTCTACCCGATGTAAGAAAAATGGTGACCAGGATGCCCGAGTTCATATTAGATCAAGAAGGTGTATTTCTAGGATGTGTCGAAGGGAAGCTCAAAAGGGGACCATTCCCCTCAAGCCAAAGCAAGACCTCCGATATATTGCAGTTGGTTCACTCAGACATATTCGGTATGATGCCTGTGAACTGCTTCGGAGGATATTTATATTACCTCACTTCTACAAATGATTATTCCCGCAAGACTTGGATATACTTCTTGAAAAAGAAGGATGAAGTGTTCTCCTGGTTTCGGCACTTCAAAGCCTTGATCGAGAATCAAACCGAAAAGAAGATCAAGATCTTAAGGACTGATAATGGGACTGAATATGAATCCAATGAGTTTCATGACTTTTGCAAAGAGGTTGGCATTAAGAGGGAGACTACTACACCATACGCTCCTGAACAGAATGGTGTGGCGGAAAGGAAGAATCGTATAATTGTGGAAGTTGTCTGTGCTATGCTTCATGATCAAAGACTTCCGAAGTTTCTATGGACCGAAGCTGCAAATACCGTCGTATATGTACAAAACCGATGCCCTCATCAAGCATTGGGTTCCAAGGCTCCCGAAAAAATGTTCACCAATAAGAAACCTGACGTATCTCATTTTAGAATTTTTGGAAGCCCTGTATATTTTCATGTGCCTAAAGAAAAAAGGAATAAATTGGGTGCATCTGGAAAGAAAGGAATCTTCGTGGGCTATAGCGAAAATACTAAGGGCTATAGAATCTATGTAGCTGGTCAAAGGAAAGTCGAGATTAGTCATGATGTCACCTTTGATGAAGATATGGCTCTTAGCAAGGTAGACAATCTTCCTACTTTAAGGGGATCTAAAGAAACTGACACCGGGGAACCGAAGGAAAAAGAAGATGAGACGATGCCTGATGTGGAAGAACCTTTGGATCCCATTGATCCTCCTCCGCAAGAGCCTTCCTCTTCTAGAAAGAGGCCTTCATGGCTTAGGGGGACACTTGATGATGCTGAAGGACACATTGCACCCCGAGGAACCTTCCGTGAAAGTAAGAAGCCGAATAGGTATCAGGGTTACGTGACGATCATGAGCACGATCATCCAAAATGAGCCTTCGTCATTCACAGATGCTGTCAAGCATCAAGTATGGAAGGATGCTATGACCAAGGAATATGAGTCCATTATGAAAAATGATGTTTGGGATGTGGTCCCCAGACCCCAGGACAAAGCAGTTGTCACTTCAAAATGGCTTTACAAGATAAAGCATGCAGTTGATGGAAGTGCGGAAAAGTATAAGGCTCATTTTGTCGCTCATGGCTTCTCCCAGAAGGAAGGTATAGACTATGACAAGATATTTGCACCTGTTGCCCGATATACCACCATCCGCTCAATCATAGCCCTTGCTGCTTCGTAAGGATGGAACCTACATCAGATGGATGTCAAGACTGCGTTCTTACATGATTCGATCAAAAAGAAGGTCTATGTGGAGCAACCCGAAGGATTTGAGATTTATGATCGAGAATCTCATGTGTGCAGGTTGAAGAAGGCCCTCTATGGGCTAAAGCAAGCACCCTGAGCATGATATGAGAGGATCGATAGCTACTTGATGAAGTTGGTATTCACTAGGAGTGATGCCTACCCTAAACTTTACTTTAAGGTTATAGATAACAAGCCTCGCATACTGGTGCTATATCTTGACGACCTCTTTCTAACAGGTGCAGACCCTCACATTCGCAAATGTAAGAGGGAGTTGGCTTCTGAGTTCGAGATAAAATATCTAGGACTTATGCAATATTTCCTAGCACTGGAAGTCTGGCAGAAACTAAGGGAGACTTTCCTATCTCAAGGAAAATATGTGGTGAAGATATTGGAGAGATTCGGCATGGTGGACTGCAAGCCCGTAACTACCCCGATGGAGCTTGACTTCAAGAAGTTAAGCGGTAGTGCTGCCGGACCTGTTTTACGAAATGCTACCGAGTATCGTCAACTCATCGGAGCATTAATGTTCTTGGTGAACTCCCATCTGGATATATGCTTTGCAGTCAGCACATTGAGTCAACATATGGTTGAGCCTCACCACTCACATTGGACTGGTGCCAAGAATCTGCTGAGATATCTTCGTGGCACAATCACTCGTGGGTTGAGATAACACTGTCGGAGATGTGAGACTACTTGGGTATATTGATGCTGATTGGGCAGGCAGTGTGGTGGGCCAAAAGAACACTTCCAGGTATTGTTTCTCTTTGGGATCTGCCTCGATATCCTAAATGAGCAAGAAGCAGAAGTCGGTGGTTTTGAGCACCGTCAAGGCAAAGTATATTGTTGTTAGCATGGCCTCCTATGAGGCAATCTGGTTGCGAAAGCTCTTCAGTGATTTGTTTGGATTTACATTGGATACCACCGTGATTTTGTGTGACAACCAGAGCGGGATCCGTTTATCAAAGAATCTCGTATTTCATGATCGCTCCAAGCATATAGATATCAAGTACCACTATAGTCAAGATATGGTGCAGCGAGAAGCAATAAGGCTCCAACATATCGGTACATATGAACAGGTCGCCGACATTTTGACAAATCCCCTAGGAAAGGTAAAATTTTTGACTTTCCGAGAATGACTTGGTATCGTTCAGAGACCCTCTTATGAGGGTCGAGTATGATGTATTGAGCTCTAGGAGCTCCAAGGGGGCACGAGGTACTTCTTGGAGCGACATGTGACCACAAGGCGACTCACCATCCCCTAGTGGTGCACTATGTACAAGGTAAAGGTTCCACCTTCCCCTGTGACACCCCGTGGCAACTGTGGAACAGGATGATTAGTTCTCTTGTGGGCCGGGATGATTCGTTCTCCGTGGCGACTGTGGAGCAGGATGATTAGTTCTTCTGTAGGCCAGGATGATCAGTGCTCTGTGGCATCCACTGGACAGGATGATTAGTTCTCCTGTGGAGGCATCCTACCCATGCAGTCTAAGACTCATGGGAAGTACCTCTCATCTAATCAATGAGCAGGGAAATGAGGATAGGGACCATAGTAGTACTATCGATGGACGCATCGTTGTATCTACTGTACTATCTATGCTAGGATGACCTCCATTGATCTGGGATCAATGATACTGATTTGGGATCAGTGAGAGTGGTTCACACTCTGAGACTGACTTCGAGTAAGTGGAGAATGGTATGATACATCCTCGATCATTTCTTTTTCTTCATAGTTCGAGCAAAGCAGAGCTAAGTGGGGTCAAGTTGTACAGGACGGTGCATTTGATGCATGGATAGCAATGATGGTCTGACAGATTTCAGATGAAGTTCTCCCTAGTTGAGAGGGAATGTTAAAATTGGCAACTAGGGCCAAACTCCATGTGGATCACCTTATTTATGGCTTTTGATGTTTTTCCTAGATTCCTCCCATCGAGAGGTGTAGGATTGATCTAAAGATCATCCGATTCCGATAAGTATTTATGGAGATATGAATTTATTTTGATTATGGACAAATTGTCGAGGTCGGCCAGCAAACTTATGTAGGCTCAAAAGCCCAACAATCATGTCTATTCAACCTCAACGTTTGCATATAAATACAAGGAGCATTCTCCTCATTTGGACAATTCAATTCACTCGTCTTCTCTCTCTCTCTCCTACGCATAAAAGGAGCCTCTCTCTCTCACACATGTGGTTGAAAGGAAGACGTCCTAGGGCAAGGAAGATGCAAAAAGAAGGACGCTAGGGCAGCAGGTCATCTCTTTGACCAGTGTTGACCTTCCAGAAGTGCGGATTGGGTGTGGTTACCTCTCCTAGGCAGGCTGCAATTTTGGCATGAAAATCGAGGTGATATGACCTCTAGTTTGACCGGTGTTCACTGCCCTAGTTTAGGGCTACAAGTTGACTTCAGAAATCTGCAAATTGACTGAACTTTTGGGTCTGTTCAAGGGTTGTTTCTTCAGGCTGTTCGAGGACAAGTTGACCGGAAATTGACCAAGTATTTTAGAGGTCAATTTCAACTAGTTTGACCAAGTTTGACTTTGTTGATCTAGGGTTTGTTGCTGCTGATATAAAATTACAGAATTCAGATTTTGTAATATTTCTCTCTGCTAAACTATTGAAGATAGAAGAAGATTTGATCAAAGGGTTTCCCTGCATTGGGGTTTGTCCCTGGCTAGCTACCACATCTTGTGTCTCTTGTCTTGGCTTGTTTTCTATTGATCATTTAATGTTCTATCTGCACTTTACTTAATGTATATGTGATTGCTAATCTGTGACTAATAAGAAGAAAAATAAGTAAACTGCTCTAAGCATAGAACATACCATAATTTAACAATCACCCAGCACCGAATGCTGGGCAAATAAGGGTGGATCTGGGGCTTTTGAAGCTTGGTCTAAAAAACCCAAGTCTCAGAAGTTGGACGCTAGGGCCAAAAGGAAAAACGCTAGGCCTGAAGGTCGAATGTGATCTTGCAACTAGGGCTTTGTTGTTGGATCTTGTCGTCGGAAGGTTGCTAGTTCATTTTTGTTGGAGAACGTGAGTTTTTGTGGCTAAATTTTGACGTGGAGACTCTTCTAAAGGGTGTCGCAAAGATTTGAGGGCCTTAGAAGCTTAGTCGCAAGGGTTAGAGGGCAAAAACCCTAGCCGCAAGCCCATTTCAACCTCCACATGAAGGTTGCAGGCCTTAGACCATTGGAACCTTGGCCACAGCACTAAGAAGGCTTATCACCCTAACCTCTACCCCTTTTCATGCATTGAAGTTAATTTCTACGACTAAGATGAGGTTTTGCAAGCTTGAATACAAGGGTTTATGGTACTTTTTGGGATTTTGAGCTACTATTTTGTGAGTGCAAGTATTTGAGGGTAATCCCCTTTTCATCTCCAAACTTGGCATAGGCCACTAGGCCTTGGGGTTTGTTTTTCTCACCTTCATTCCTCTCTTGTGTTGACTGCATAATTTATATCAGATCTGATCATTGATATTACATTGGTACAACTATCAAACATAAGCCTACTCAACCCAATAACTATGTTATACACTCATTAAAGACATCACACATTGAATACAAGAAGCAAATTCACAAATATGGTTGGTCTATCATAGTTGTCATATACTTTTCTGAGGTCTGATTTCAATAGCAGAAGTTTGATCTATGTTGATTTCTGGTAGCATCGGATGTGCTCTAAGCCTCAAAATTTGCAGGAAGTCTTGGACACATGTATTCCAGAATACCCAGAAATCATTTTGGGTAATTCCAGCCGAAGATAGTTTTATTAAAATAATTAATTATTTTTAACAGTTGCCCAAGTCTAAACTTAGAAATTAAAATAATTAAAGGGTATTAATCAAACTGTGGGTGAAACTTCTAGAAGAAGACGAGGATCAAGCCAAAATGATCTGAGCCATTGATTAGAATCTAATCTGAGTCGTTGGTTCCCAACGAGAAGATTATAAGTGGAGGTATAATGGGCATTTGGAAATCACATCATCTAAGAGATCAGAGATCGAATTTCTGAAGAGAGTAGCGAAACAATTGCCAGAGAGAGATTTGAAGTGATTTCTTGTAGTGAGGGGCAGGGATAGTATCCGGAGGGAAGTTTTCCTAGACCGGAGAGTACAAGGCAGAGAGGGCAGAGAGACGTCCAAAGAGGCTGACGCAGAGCTACGTTGTGGCAGCACAGAGCTTTAGAGGGAGATCGAAACTCTACTGAGGAAGTCGAGTTCCAGATCCAAAAGCTGAGGTGTGAGACCGAGAGACCTGAGAGCTGAAGTTTCCAACCAGCAGAGGATCAGAAAGAGGTGCAGTGCAGTCCAAGCTGCAGTGACACAATGACTGCATGGGAGTGACGGAGCACTGCACAGAGGCAACGCAGAGGCTCACCTCTAGTGCAGATCAATTTCAGTTCTTCCAGTGACAGGGTGAGATCATCTCACTATTTTTTTGCCCAGTTTCTCTCTGTATCAAATAGCCAGTTGGGCATCCAACGAATTGTACTCAGATTTACTACTGCTTAATAATACAAACCCTCAGCTGCTACACCAGTTTTCCCACATTGGATTTTGCCGGGGACACCAAAAAATAACTGTGTAGATGTGTGTGATTATTTCTCTCCTGTGCTGTATTTAGTTTCCGCAATTTTTTATTTGTGTAGGCTGTAGTGTATTTAATTCGATATTTGTCGTAGCACACAACAAGTAAATTGTTTAATAGAATTAACAATTAGAAGAATTAACATCAATTGCTGTAGTAGGAATCGGGTAACTGCTTTTTCACAATCTGAATGTGCATAAGTCCGATTTAATTGCCACAACAGTGTTTTCATTAACATATTGTTCTAAAAAAAAACATCTAAATAGGCCTCATAACTCAAGGGAGTAACAAACATCATCTAAGGGCTTAAATAACTTGTTTTCGTAAGCTTCTCTTGCTAATCTTGGGATTGTTTGCATCATAATATCTTGTTGGTTTGATCTAATGTATTTTCAAGGTAATAGCGTTGTGAAAAATCTAGGGGTAAATTGATCATTTGAGTCTTGCCTTGACTTTTGTCTTGCATCTTTGCATTATTGGATCGTTGTATTGTGCATCTAGCATTCACTTTTAATCATTGTTAGCAATCCCATTTTTCCTTGAGAAGAATTGCATATCTAATTGGAAGATATTGCTTATGATTGCCAAGTAACATAAGGTATTGGTTACTAATTGGATAAGAGCATTATCTTGTTTCATGGTTTAACAACATCATGATCTAAAGATAAACTTGTGATATCAACTCCTTTGAGCATTAGTCGTAAGCAATATTGTGATCTCAATTGAATAATCCTATCACTAATCTTGTTTCATTGGTATTGTTTCCTTTTGTTTCTAATTTGCATATCAAGTGTAAAATATTCATTATTTTGATGCTCCTTACTTCTCATTGGATATTTATTTAGAGCACTTGTTATTTTTTTAGATTTCTCATCACTGGATAGATCCTAAGTCACCTGACACGGGGATTCGAGATTCGTAGGATTCGGGGATTCGAGTGTTAGATTCGGACACGTTGACCCCCAGGAAGAGGACACGTAGGATTTGTTATATATTATTTTATTAAAAAAAAATATATATATATATATAGATAGATAGATAGATATTAAAAATTACATATTTCTTACACAAATTCTAATTAATGATACAAATTCATTGATTTCAAACATAGATCTTCAATGGGTGACAGGTATGCCCAAACTTAAAGTAGAACATGAAGGTGTTTGTCAGGGTTGTGCCAAAGGAAAACATACAAGGGGACCATTCCCCTCAAGTGATGGCAAGACTACCGACATTTTGCAATTGGTTCATTCTAATCTATCTGGTATGTTTCCCGTGAGATCTGGAATTTGACATTGAGCTTATAAGTAAAATTGAAGTTTGCATTACTGTAAGCTGCTCTATATTTGCAACTAATGTAACCAGGGTGCTTGGTAATTTCACACTTGCAACATAGCTAGTCTTGATTGCAACTTTATTTTTTATATTTTGCTTGCAATCCACATATCTGCATTATGCAGCTGATGATCCACTACATATGCTAATCACAAATAAGAATGTGTTTTTCCTGTTCACCTACAGTTCAAATGATAAGAAGTATCGTGCATGTTTATAGAAAATATAATTATAAGAAGCATGCTATTAAGTTGCCCTAGCCTTGTGGATTCAAGGTAAGTTATTGTAGAAAATTTGCCAATGTTCAAGGTTCAGGAGGGATGCCTCATTGATTTTTCATGCAATTTAGGCATGGTCAAGAGTAATAGTCTCACAATTCCATTCTTATGCATCCTCTGAGCTTGTTTGCCCAGTTTATGGTACTAAAATCATTGGCCTTTGCAGTACAGTGCCTTGAGAGTTGAGACTTAGTAGATTTTATCTTCTAGCCTCTAGGCATATTGCTCTTCAAACTTCAAAAACCAAAAGCACTTAATGGAAGGAGTTTGTAGTGGTCTAGACTCTGAAGTCTGAACAACCAAAAAATGTATATTCCTTCTGACCAAGCCTCTTACTAACCTTTCCTATGATTTGGGCTAATCTTGGGCTGATACCTTAAGGTGAATGAGAAAAAGAACAGCGTGTTTTTAACCCGCGGAAATCATATTTTTGGGATTCGAATCCCAGAATCGGGATTCGACATGCCCGTACGGGATTCGTATGGGATTCGTACGAATCCTATACGAACATGTCGAATCTTGTTTTGGGATTCGAATTCCTGTCAAATCGTATCTGATTCGCAGGATTCGGATTCGACAGGGGGTTTGGACGAATCCGCTTACATAGGATAGATCTTGAAGTAATTTCTATTTGGCACTCTAGTGATCTTGTTTAATTAGCACATTGTTTTAATTGAGATTATTCCTAATATTGCTCTCTAAGTACTTTGTATTGAACATCATAATGCATCTAATCCTAAGAAATTTAACTTAAAGTAATTAAGAGGCCATTTGATAATCTCATTTAAGGCAATCACTTATAACTCGCCCTTCATTCTACGATTAGATTGCATAAGTTTGGTTGAAAGAAGATAGGACCAGCGTTCTCACCCAGCTTGCAAAGTTTAGACCCTCACTTGTCATTAACACAGTGACCTTGTCATAATCAGGGCCATAGTCCCTACAACGTTGGAGGCATTCGGGTGGTTAGAACCACTGTTGATTATATTGGCGATATTCGAAAATATCGCGATATTTTCAGCAAAATGATAAATCATCGCGAAAATATCGCAATATTTTCTGTTATGAAAATAGCGCGATATCGGCAAAATATCGGCTATTTTTAAAAATCTGAAGAAAAAAAATTAATTTTTATGCTTGTCGATATTTGCCGATAATTTTGCCGATATTGCCGATAAGATGTTTTATGGACCCTCGTCGATATTTTGTTGATACTGATATTATCAACACTGGTTAGAACCCCAAGATAGGTATTGCTAATAAGGCCACAGCCTTCTTCCCCTGGGTTTCTCTCCACAAACTACATTTGAGACTAACTTCAAAACAGTTGAGAGAGAGGGCTCACTTAGAAGAGGCATTTAATCTAAAATTAGCCAAGAGTTTGCATTTCACTTAGTTCTAGGTATCACATCTCCTATAGGATAGTTTTCATCCTAGCAGCAATTGTTCATCCAGTAACTTGGAAATTAATCTCTGTTACACCAAAACCACTCCTGAGAGGTGGGAAACCTGTTCCAATGGTTCCCGCGCTCCCAAGAGCTTTGGAACTATATGGGAACGTTACCTTTTCAAAGGGAGCTGCAATGGGAGCTGGGGAAAGTTCTAGGAGCTTTGAAAACTGTTTTTTTTTTTAGTTTTAGCATTCCCTGAGGTTGGGGAATACAAAACTTGTAGATAAATATGTTGAACTGCCCACAAAACATGGGCCTATGTTGAAATATTTGCTAGAAGAAACGCCAAAGACATCCTTTGTTGATTTTTGGGTAGCATCGGATGTGCTCTAGCTCCGAAATTTTGTGGAGGGGTTAGAACCAATGTTGCAGGAAACGTCCCCCCCCCCGAATCTAACCCCCGAAGCGAGGTCCGTATGGATGCGTCTAGGAAGCGCCTCCTGAAACGCGCTTCCGAAATTCCGAAACGCATTTCGGACTGATAATGACGCTTCTTGGAAATTCCGAAAGCGTCCCTCCGAAACGCGTTTCGGAATCTCCGAAGCGTGTTTCATACGGCGCTTCGATCATACGAAATGCGACACTTCAGAGGCCGAATCGTAGGGGAACGTATGCGCTTCGGAAAAGTGCGCCGCGCGGCCTAAAAAAATCGATTTTTTTTATTTTTTTTATTTTTTGGTGAGTTTGCTTGTTGGGGGTGGGTCCACCTTGGGTTAGGGTGAGGAATGAAGGGAATAAAGCCCCCATTCATCCCTCATTTACTCACTTTGAGTTTATGAGAGTTGGAGAAGAGAAGAGAAGAGAAGAGAGGAGAGGAGAAGAGAGGAGAGCTTGGAGGAGTGAAGGAGGAGGAGCTAGGAGAAGGAGGAGGAGCTTGGAGGACTTCATCTACAAGAGCTAAAGAGGTAAGTGCAAACCCCAAACTCCCTTATTTTTTTGACATTTTTTTTTGTATTTTTCTCCTCCCTCTCCTACTCTTTCCCATTGTTTCTACTTGCTCCTTTACTTGCAGGTTGTCCACCACCTATATCCATATTCCAAGATGGTGTTCTTTTGGCTTCTATGTATCATATTCATTCCACTTTTGGTTTTAATGATGGCAAGGGGGAGTAGGAATAGAAGGGAAGAAGCACAAGAGGACAGTGGTCCCAATATGAGTGACCCAATGTATGATGAGGAGGAAGGGTTTGAAGAGGAAGGGGATGATGTTGAACCTGAAGGGGAAACTGAAACACTAGAGGGGAAAGCTGCATTAACACCCTTGTGGAACTATGTGACCAAACTTGAAGGGGGAAAGGGTGGTGGAAGCTACAAATTTTTGTGCCCTCATGGTTGTCATGGAGGAAAACCATTTAGTGGTTCATATACTCGTGTGAGGAGGCATCTTTGTGGGGTGTTGGATAGTGATGATAAAAAGGGTCCTATGGGGATACACATTTGCCCAAACATTTCATCTTAACAAAGAAGAAAATACATCCAAATAGGGGGAGGCTGAACAACAAAAAAACAAGAAACAAAAAATTCATTCTGTAATCAAGTGCAACCTCTAGATTTGGTAGCTCATCTCCTCATGGTACTTCTGGAAGCTCTGGAGGTAGAAGAACAATAGGGGATTTCCTTAATGTTGCTAGGAGGGATGATGTGGATGGAAAGATAGTCCGTTTTCTTTATGCTTGCGGTGTACCATTCAATGTGCTCCGCTCTCCCTATTGGCATGAAATGGTAAAGGCCATCAATGAAGACCCAAAAGGATACAAGGCACCCAACTATGAGAAAGCTAGAACAGTGTTATTAGAAAGAGAAAAAGCTAAGGTTCAAAGAGCTTTGACACGTTTTACAAATGAGTGGGTAGATTCTGGGGTATCCATTGTATCAGATGGGTGGGCAAATATTAGAAACCAACATTTGATAAATGTTCTTGGTGTTTCTGCTAGTGGTGTAATATTTATTACATGTCATGACTCCTCCTCCATCAGTGCATCTGCACAAAATATTGCAGATCTCCTATTGCAATCAATCAAAGATGTTGGTCCGAATAACGTGGTTCAAGTGATCACAGATAATGCAGCAAATTGTAAGGCAGCAGGAAAAATTATTGAGCGTGCTCATCCACACATCTTTTGCTCTGGGTACCTAGTTCACACATTGAACCTTTTGACACATGATATTGTGAAGCATAAAGAATGTGGGTGGATCAATGTTACCAGACTCGGAATCGGCAATAAATCGGCGAGGCAAAAGAGCGAAGAGTTTTAATCGGATCGGGAAAAAATCGGCAAAAAATCGTTGAATTCATTAAATAAAAATATACACATATATTGAATTAAAAAAACCATTTTTCGTTAATATTGGGTAAAGGTATGTCCAAACAATGCATAATATTAATAGATGTCCAAAATATCATGAATAAATAAGTATCTCATATGTGTTATGAGTCCACACATGATCCAAAGCACTGAGTCTTGAGTCCTTAGAAGCATATGCTTCTAAAAGTTTACAAAAAAGTTAAAAACTGCATACTAATCAGAAAAAAATCAGCAACTAAGAGTCTAAGACTCTTAAGAGTGAGAACTAGAAGCGATTCCTTCCACTCCTTCGCTTGCTTGACTCTCAAAGTTCTCCAAGTTGATTCACGGCCTTCAATCATAGTTAATGATTAAATACTTAATCATACTTAATGAATAAATTCTTATTATATAAAGAGAAATATTTATTTTGAAATAAGGTTTTAGGTATTTTAGTTGTCTTATTTTATAATTGTTATATGTGACTAAGTCTGTTTTTAAAGGAATTTGACATATATCTTTCCAAAATAAAATAAAAATACTTGGTAATTAAAAATAGTAATATTAGTTTTAATAAAAGATAAAAATGAATGTATATATTTTATTTTTTTTAATGGAAAGTATCATAAAATATGAATTCAGTATGGGCGTTCCATTGTTGATATTGCAATCAAGTCTAAAAAAAATATATATATAAAATAACATAATTGTATATTAATTTTAAAATAATATAAAATTATTAAATATAAAAATAAACTTTACATTTTTACATTCAACTTTAAGAAAATGTATAATTTTATATATTTTTTTTAAATATTTTAACATATATAAATTATTTGAATATGCAAATTAATGAATTATATATATAATTTAAAATTTAAACCCATTTCTTAATTTAAAATTTAAACCTATATTAAAATTAAACGAAACTCAGAAAAAACTTGAAAAAACTATTATAGAATTTGGATAAAACTTTCCTTTCAAATAAAATTTATACCCCAACTTTACTAATTCGAACCTAAATCATAATTAATGCGAACATAAGTTTCATAATATTCTATTCTATTGTAATGGAATCGAATAAATTTCATATCGTAAAAAAAAATCCTGCCATCATTGATCTATTCAGGCGAGACGGCGATTAGTGAATATCATCGATCAAATCCGATGGATCCTAACTATGGAATTATTTGTTTCTGAACTCGAGAAAGGCGAGGCGATGTGGTCGCGGATGGTTGGGTAGAAGAGCCATTATTTATGTTCAGATTTTCAAGCAAAAGAATTGTTATATTGGAATTATGACAGCGGAGACTATATGCCAAGCTGCCTCGTGGATTGCGACAATTCAATTTTATAAATTCGGGATAATGTCGGTAAAACAGAGTTTATTGGTAAAAAGGTGTGGAGGATGGCTCCGTTCATGCATTCCGTCGTACCATCGCTCCGATTATTTTAAGTTATCATCGCTGCGATTAGTTTAAGTTATCATCGTTTATTAATACGAAGTGGTCCTGGTTTGGAATTTATTTATTTAAAACTTTACATCTGAGATCACGCAGAGCACTATTTCAGTAGTCAAATTCATGAACGTCAGATTCTCTTTTTACCTATTTTCTTAATCGACTCGTTAAAATAGAAAAGCGAAAAGAAACAATTATATGCTGCTGGCGGCCACAAATAATAAAGTAAAAGACAACCCAGAATCGGTCAACGCGAGTTGACTCGTAAAGTTTTCGGTAGGATCGTTTAGCAGCCGAGCCGAGTTTAACGCGCGATTTTGCCGATTACACGCCGATTCCTGTTTCACTAGGGTGGATTACTGAGCTTTACAGGAGAGGGAAGCAACTCATTAAATTCATCGCAGGGCATACAAGGGTAAACTACTTCTATGGCACTTACTCCAAGTTGCAGTTGCTTAAACTTGCAAAGACAAGATTTGCCAGTTATTACCTCACCTTTAGGCGGTTAGTGAAGGTGACACAAGCTTTAACTAATTTGGTGTATGCTGAAACATGGGATGAAATTAACACTGACAGAGATGGTGCTAATGCAGCCAACTACAGTATTCTTGACATGTACTTTTTGTCACAGGTTAAATATGTTTTGCAATTCACCAAACCAATTTATTACATGATCAAGTTTGGAGATTTAGATCAACCAATAATTGGGGAGGCGATGACCAAATGGATAGCATGTTGGGGCAAATTAAAGACATTGTTGAGCCTAGAGATATCACCTTGTACAATTATATTCGTGCAGAGGTGGAAAACCGATGGGAAATGCTAAATGTTCCATTGCATGCATTAGCATATGTTTTGACACCTAAATACTATCATCCATCATGGCTTTCAACACCAGCACCTGGGGAGGGAAGCAGGAGAAAACCACACCAAGATCAAGAGGTTCACAAAAAATATATGGTTGCATTGAGTAAATTAATCCCTGATGAGGAGGAGGTTGCCATGGTACAGAGACAGTTGAGCAACGCTTAACACTGGTCCATTTGGGAGCATGCATGCAATTAGAGATTGAGAGACTTTTTCTTCTTTTGAGTGGTGGAACATGCATGGAGGCGCTACTCCACTTCTACAGACTTTGGCATTGCGGGTGCTATCACAGGTGGTAAACACTTCTTTTGCAAAGAGGTGTTGGAGCTCTTATTCTTTCATCCACAGTGTTAAAAGGAACAGGTTGAGTTTAGACCGGGCAGAGAGCTTGGTTTATGTTTATTACAACTTGTGATTATTATCCCATTACTATGAAGATGCAAAGACTAATAAAGACCTATTGATTTGGGACAAGAATCCAGAGGAGCCCAATTTGGAGGATGGAGTGTTGCGATTAGAGCAATTAGAGGATGCTCTTATCCAAGTATGTCCATTGTGGTATGAATTTTCCTTATAAAGCATTTCTCTAATTCATTTTTTTATTTTTTTTGTTAACTAGTGTTTTTTTTTGCATGAATTTTTTGAGTGATTCCAGGAGGATGATGATCATGTTGAGATGCCACACCCATCTGGTCCCTTGGTTCCTAGGTTCCATGGTTCAACACCAACAGTAGGGGGTTCGTCTTCATCAGTTTCAGTGCCACTGCCACAACTTCCACAGGTAGCATCTTCTTCATTGCCACCACGTGGAGGCCCGCCACCACGTTCTCTTCGTGGTGAAAGGAAGAGAGATTAGTAGATATATTCGCAATTTACTACTTTTGTCATAGATTAATCATTAGACTTGTAGGCTTGTGAATTTGAACCTTTTTTGTCTTGGCAGTGACCAAGTGACATATTTTGTACAATGTAAACATTATTATTTGAATTTTGGACATGACAAATGTTGACAGTTGCTCACTTGCTAGATAAATCATAATATGCTCTATGTTTTATGTTTTATAATATGCTTAAATGTTTTATGTTTTATAATACACTTAACAATTTGATGTATGTTTGTAATTGCTAGAATATAGATGGTTGATGTACATACTAGTAACTACAATGGAATCATGAATGCCATATCTATCTTGATTTATGCAAAAATATGCATGTTTTCATGTCTTCTACAACTAATTTGGTATTTGGGATGTTTGTTTTGAGTATAAAGGAAAAAATATAAATATATATCTATATATAGTAGACGCTTCCATAGACGCTTCGCTTCCTAGATTTTTGGAAAATGACACTTCCACCTCCCTGCTTCGTGCAACATCGGCTAGAAGACATGAGATCTCCAAGACCCAGAAATCGTTTGGAGAAATTCCACCCAGAGTGCATGTTATTCAAATAATTAACTATTTTTAATGATGCCTAAGTTAAAATTTAGGAAATTAAAATAATTAAAGCGAATTAATGCAAATATTGGTGAGAAGCTTCTAAGTGACGAGGATCAAGTCTAATTTAACCTTAGCCGTTGATTAGAGATTAGATCACGGTCGTTGATTTCTCAACAGGAAAAGTATAAAGGAAGACTTGGGGTCAGTGGGAGGACACACACAATGAGAGCAGCACTTGAGCTAGATCGAAATTATGGGACGTGGTTTGCTGAGAATTTTGAAGTGAGCTTCTAGTGCAGAGAGGGGAATTCGACTAAGGGACTTCCGTCCAAGGTCGAGAATACATAGCAGAGAGGTAGTGCAGCACCAAGGAGAGACAGCGCGGCTCCAGAAAGGGTGACGCAAAGGCTGGAGGGCTGACGCAATCACTTAGAGGCAGCACTGAGGTTTTTGTGAGGCAGATCAGGCATCAGTTCAACAGATCGACTTCTAAGCCGGGAAGGCTCACTGGGAGGGTGACGCAGTTCCAGCGCAAAGGGGGAGCAGCCATCACTGCACAGCGCTGGGGATAGCGCAGTCACCTGTGGGGTTTGTTCATCTAGTTGCTCGATCTGCAAAAATATCTATCTTCGGATAGAGGTACTTCTGTCGGGTTTATTCTCTATTGGGTAAGCCAGATTTGGCACCCTAGTTGTATTCAAAAATCTGCTTAATAATAAAACCCTCATATTTGTTGCACTGGTTTTCCCACACTGGGTTTTTCCAGGGACTTTTAGTCCAAAAATAAGCGTATCCTTTGTGTGGTTGTCTCATTTATTTTTTCAGTACTTGATCTGTATATTGGTGTAGGTTGCAGTGTATTTGCATTAATATTTTCTGAATATTTCTTAAAATAACTTGTTAAAATGAAGAACACAAGTAGGTAATGCAAATTAGTTTACTACAGTAGGATTTCTGATTTGTTAGATTCATAAATCTTCACATCCTTAACATCGATATCCTTAATTGAGAAACTGGAGCAATCTCTTGATGGGTTGAGGAAGCATGTGGCACCTCGACATAAGGGCGATATCTGGGATGTCATGCTGATGAGTATTTCTTTTGTTGTTTATGTATATATATCGCAGAAGATTGTGTGTGTATATTGTATGTGGTAGTCAATGCTTAAACATTAGAGTTGTTTTCTTGTCATAAGAATAACTAGAGAAACATGTCAGAGAACTGATAATGAACTTGACATTATATATATATATATATATATATATATATATATATCTAAGGAGAGACTCAGGGAGAGAGACACCCAGATAATATATTTATATATAAGAGAGATTATAGATTTATTATTTATATATTTAAATTGATTTTAATATTTGAATATTTTGAATCAATATTAATTTTGATTATTATATAAATTATATAGTTAAAAAATTATTTTTTATTTTTTTATTATATAATATTACCGCTCCCGATTAGCCGTTTTCCGTAAATTTTGGGGAAACCTATAGCCGTTCCAGACACCCATACCCAAGTTCCCAACGTTCCCACATCCCAGAAACTCGTGCAACATAGAAATTAATCTATATTGTGCAAGTAAATTGACTCCCAAGGCACTGGTCTCTAATTGATAACTTCGACAAATCTAATCAAGTTGTGCTAAATAATTAAACTTGCCAATTATCTTCAACCAAGTTGCTAGGCCATTTAGTTGTGTCTCTCTAAGTCATCGTTTCATCCATAGGGACTACCCCCCTTAGCTGCTTGTTGGGAGACAGCTTAAATGAAGAGGGTCGTGATCAAAGTGACAGCCCCTAACCTGAGCATTGTCGCATTCACGTGTACAATTTGAGCAACAACGGGAAGAAATATGCTTGTGTCATCGTGATTGAGATTGGTTGTGTAATTTTGCTTCCAATGAATACTTGTTAGGAACCTAGTTGTGTTGTGTGTTTATTCACTAAGTTTTCTGCTAAGAATTAAATACCTAGTGTTAGGTTCACAAGAAAACTAATAGTGTTTCCTCACAGCTTTGGCTCCCAAAGTCGAATTTGTGGAATGGAACATATAGAGTTTTAAAGAGGTTTGATAGAGCTATACTCTCAAAGACTTTCCCTTTCAATTATATCAAAGGTAGCTCAGCGAAATTCATGTGGGAGATATCTCTCTCTAACGAACAACCCATTTTCTTTTCCATTTCTTAGGTAGTTATAAGAATGAACAATAAAAGAATAGCTTCCTACTTGATATTTCACACATGTAATGCATTAATTGTGTGAACTCTATCAAAAGGATTTATACTTTACTGTGAACCCAAGGGGAGATACTACTCTAGGTCACAACACACTTGCAAAAAAATTGCATCAAGTACAAGCATCACAAAGCTATTGAGAATGAACTAAAATAAGTTATTAACTTAAATAGAAGCTCTAAATTGATGCTGTTAATGAAAAATTCTAAAAGCAACCAATCAACTCATTAAAAAAGGATTAAGTTCATCATGCTAGAGCAAGCTAGTTGTGAATTATATTGCACCAAATCTAGTCAAAGGATCAAGCGAATATTAAATAACATATGGCCATGTAGAGATATTATCCACCAGGTCCACTAGGTCGCAACACTTTTGCAAATAGCTTACATCAATAATGAGCACTACAACGCTGTTGAGAATGAACTGAAACAACTTAACTAGAATATCTAGGTCAGTGCTTTAATAAGGAATTCTAAAACCGACCATCCAAGTCATGTAAAGTGGATTCAGTAGAAAACTAGTTGGAAGTTATATTGCACCAGATCTAGTCAAAGGATTGGTCAATAAAAGCCCTTCTCAAGGCTTTGGCCTCCAAAGAAGAAGCTAAAAATCTTGTGATACTCATGTTACTCGAAGGTAGCATTACCAAGCAAGAAGATAGCTAGAAGGAAATTGAGGGCCACTACAAGATTGTTTTCCTATCTCAAGTGAATACTAAAGAGCATACAATGGCTATGTAGACATGCCTTGACATTGAACCACATTGTCCATCTAGAAGCTCTTGATGAGTGCTTATAAGAATTTTAGAATTGACCAACTCATTACTAGAAGGATTACTAGAAGTTGACCTTGGATGAGATGGAAGTTGCTTAATGGAGATGGACAGCTACTGATAACAAATTTCCAGAACTTGACACCTTCCCATGTGAATTCTGTAAGACCACGACAAATTTTGTCAAGCCTAACAAGCTATGTCTACATGGAAACCATTTGGGGAGTATATCAACAAAGGTCTATATGAAGTTTGTACCCAAACTTGGCAGCTCTGACTAGTTTCCAATTGGAAGCCCATAGAACTACTCAAGGTTTCATATAATGTCTTGGCAAAGTGTAATTTCCCCCATCACTTGAGCACAAAGATATTATTTCCTCTCGCCTAACTGTCTCCTTTAGGCTAGAGAGAGAGAAAAAATACCAACAAGACCATGGGAGATTTACCCCATTTTGATATTATTAGTATTAATAAAAAGGGGAAAATAATTATTAATGAAAAGGTGACAAAAGTTACTTAGGAAAAATAAGTGACTCGTCACTAAATAATGAAAGAACTAGTTCTAGAAGGATGGAGAAAGTTTAATGAAGTCTTATAAAAGAATAAGAGGAAGCCATTCTTCATCATTCTATCTTGTGAATTCTCATTGTCATTAGAGTGGAGCTCAAGCGAGTTTCAGACCAAGGGTTTGAGATCCTCACACTAGTTTTGGTGTATTTCATTGCCACCCTAGCTAGCTTCTATCCAATTTTGGTGGACACCTTTGCCACCCTAGTTGGAATTCATATATTATTCAAATTTCATTGCTAATTTTGTTGCAGGGAAAATTGGAGAAATTTATTGTTTCATTGCAGAAGGAGGCTTTCCCTGAGGAGGCCTAGTTGTTTCAGATATCATCATTATTCTCTCAAGAGGCTGAGACCAGGTTGTGCTCGCAAGAGATTTATCTTGTTGGAGGCAGGTTTGAGGGCCAAATTGGCCACTCATCAAGGGTTGAATTCACTTCACAAACCTGAGGCCAAAATTGATGTTTCATTGAGGCAGCAGAGTTGGAAAGCTATTGAGGACAATTTTGTTGAGAGTTATTCTTGTTCATTTACACCTGACAGACACTTAAAGAAGGGTTCAATCTCTGAAATCAATTGAGTCGAGATTCCTACTTTTAGAAGGGTCGAGTTCCTCAATCAAAAGGGCACGAGTTCAGTGGATTGTAATTATTTTTAGAAGGCCAAATTTCCCTTATCTTCAGCAGTCAATTCTTTCAACCTTGGGGGCGTATTTGTCATTGAACCTGAAGCTTAAATATCATTCCAGGACGTGGATTACTGAAGATTTCGTGACTCAGATTATCTCTTCAGCAAAGGGCAAAATTTTACATTCTCTGAGGGTTGAATTGTTGGCAAATCCTGGCTTTTCCTGCAGGCTGAATTCTCTCATTTCTTCGAGGCTGAGAGCATCCTAATTGCAGGCCGAGACTCATTTTATAAGATGTCATTTGGAGCCAAACTCTGTCTCATTTCTGGCGGAGGTTATTGTATACCAGAGGCCTGAGTTCCTATTGAATGAAAGAGTTGTTTGCTACAGGGGTTTCATGTCTGAATGTGATATATGTTGTTTAGAAGGCCCAGATCTCCATCCCTTGAAGAGGTCATGATCCGGAAGACAAGTTCCTTCCTAGGTGATTATTTGTGTTCAGAATTATATTGTTGAAGGATGTCTCAGGTTTCCCATGCATTGTAATTCATCTTCTTCAGTTGAATAAAATATTGTTTGCCTCTAATTTCATCTTTGTGCCAGTATACCAGTGTGCTTGTGAAATGTTTGACCAAAGCTCTGTGTACTAACTGTTTGTTAAAAGGCATCAACAAAAGGTTTTTTTCTAATTTATTGAAAATTTTTGCATCATTTAGCTCTGGTATATTAAACAAAGACATTATTTTTGTGAGTTAATCATACCTGGCTTAAGATTGTGTGACAAGAACTAATGGACTTAATCCATTGCTGATTTTCTCTAGCTAACGTTATAATTGTTTGGGAAAGAATGGAGTGGGCCTAGTGCCTAGGCCTACATGCTCTCTTTATCAGATTTTGAAAAAGACTATGAGAAAAACAAGTGTTAAAATGTGCAACTAGGGCCAAATTCCACTTTGGGCAGCTCATTGGCCTAAGATGATTATTACACAAGATTCCTCTTTTCGAGAGGACCAAAACTGACCCTGGAAGCACTGAATTTGGACAAGAAGAAATATGGTTTTAATGTCAAGCCCACAGGTGCACATTTGGTCAAGGTCGGCTTGGTGTCAAATTAATTATTAGACAAATCGATCCCCCTCCATCACATATAAATAAAGGAGACCCTCAACCTCATTTGGCACATTCATTCACAAATCATTCTCTCTCCTCATCTGATTGGTTCATACATCTGACGCAGCTATTCTTCCACACACGCCAGTTTTTGGAGCTGTTTTGACCTGCATTGACTTTCTATTCTAAGGAGACTTTAACAAGCATTGATTTTTGGACTTTGAGGAACTGTTTGACTGTGCTTTGACCAAGAAAGGATCTATCCTAGCAGGTCGCATTGTTTTGCACAGAAAGCGAGGCAGGAGGAGCTGTTTGACTGGGTTTGACCAAAGGCTTGATGGAATGTTTTGACCGCAGGGCGACTTCACTATTTGACCTGGTTTGACCGCCATTTTGTTGATTGTTTTTGCTGCTGTTTAACCACCAAGGAAGTCTGAGTATCCTTGACTTTGACCAAGCTCAAGAGGAGCTGTTTGACTGCTGCATTGACCATTGACTGCTGTCTGGTTAGGGCAAGTTGACTGCTATTGACTTTTCAGAATTGCAGTCTTCCATCAAACTGATCAGATTTGACTTTGACTTCATTAGTCGGATATTGGTTTGGATTTCATCGTTGTACTCTATTGGATATTCTCTCTCTGCTGAACATTTGATATTTGATAATAAGAAGAATTGATTAAGGGGTTTCCCCCTTTTGGGGGTTTTTCACTGGTTAGCCAAATATTGGTGCTCTCTTGTCTTGATTTGTCTTCTGCATTTATTGTTTATGTTCTATCTACAGTTGTTGTCAATGTGAATTAAGGGTTTATGTGATTGATACTGGAAATTACAGTGGAATTGTCATTGGGCTAATAAAGGGACATTGGAGTAATTGGTACAAGCATAGAACATACCATTGTTATCGAAAATTAACAACAAGTGACCCTTTACCCTAACCATACTGAGGTCCCTTGTGTTTGATTAGTTCTTATTAAAACCTGTGGAAATTTTCTTTGCTAATGTATCAGACTCATGCCTATTTATGCATCAACTGTACCAACATTAACCACAAGTTGGAGGTGAGATTGTCAAAGACATGTGGATCAGATAAAGATACAAATTGCAAGGAATCTCCTTATGTAATACCATCCATTAATGTAAGAAATAATGTTGAATATTGAAATATGATGATGAAGTGTACATCTTATCTATATATATATATATATATATATATGATGGAGTGGGGCATGACTGAGGGTCATTCCCAATAATTCAAATCCACATTATTTATAATATTTAGTTCTATGACATGACCTGAAACAAACCACAGGCTACATAGGTGTATCCTCTAATGCAGTACAGGATACTTGTATAGTAATTTCTCAGGGGATGCACGTCAAAAGAGCATATCATGCCAATGTATGCAATATATCTTATAGCCTTTGCAACAATTTCAGCGTCACAACCCACTTATCTGTGTGTCCACACACATGTACTTGTCACTAGAAAATATAAAAAGAGACTGGCTCCCATTTTAGCTGCCCTCTTGATAATAGTTGAATGTCCACCAACATTATTCCAAATCATCGGTGCTACCATGTGCAATGCAATCAAACTAACTTGCTCAATACCAGCACTTTCATCAAACTTGCATCCCTCCCACACCAACATTAACACTACCAATTGAGCAAGCGGGTAAATTCAAAGGTTTAATTTATACATCTATGCTATACCAACTTACGTATATGCACATTTTGTACAGCAAAAGGGAGAAAAATAATAACAATAAAACAGATAAGAAAAGGGATATTTACAATGGGACCTTTTCAGGGTCATGCAATGCAATCCAAACACTGGTTGCCACGTCAACATTTTTAGGGACAACTCTCTTCGAAACTGCTGGGGTGCATCTAATTGCATTCAAGCAAGCCATCCGTACATGAGCATGTTTTGAATATATTCCGCCAAGTGCCTGGTACACATTCAAATTGAATATTTTGAAATTCAAACAAAAATTAGATTAGGCACCCTTCAATAAGAATATATATTTACAACAAATGAAACATTATTAAGTGTATCCAGATGTAAATTATTTCAAGATGAGATATACCGGTGCCAGTTCGTTAGGTTTAAGTCCCAAGCACAACTCATTTAACATAGGCCCAATTGAAGCTTGGTAGGCTGGCATGTTACCAAGAACATGGTACAGAACCTGAAATAACATCCCATAGAACCATCAGTCACAACAGAAATTTGAAGGTCCCAACATTGAATGTCAATCGCATAATGCAAGACAATTATCCACAAAATTCTTGTAAATTAATAGTTGTATTACCACTAACCTCAATCATCCTCAGTCGAGGAAGTGGCACAACTGGATCTAGATGCAAAGAAAGAATCCACAAAACATCATCATGGACCTTTGTCTTCTGGGGGGAAAAAAGAATCTGTTCCAAGATCTGTTTCACAAAATAATACAGACTTCTCTTCAGATAAATCACTTCAAAAACAAAACCACCAAACAAAAACTAGTACCTACAACCACTTAAACTTAGGAACACAAAAATTAGTCACGGAACTGGGGATTATTCAACTAAATTACCGGAAAAATGAACGTAAAGGAATCTGCAGGGAGTGGACCATCTTTACATGCTGTTACCAAACCAGCTACTATTCTTTCAAACATTCCTGCCACCGGTTTCTCCTTAGCATTTGTTTGATCTGAAGATAAAACCAGTTCCTGTACAATGGATGCCTTTGATGTAGCTACAATTTTTAAAGCCGCACCAAGATCAAGGGCTAAATCCCTTATGGGAGGTGCAACACATCTGGCTAATTTCACCATAGTTTCAAATGCATCACTGTTTACAATAGGTGAACTTAACAATGGCATCACATAGTCTTCCTGTTTCAACAACACCAAAAAATTTAGGTTCTCTTAACCCAAAGAAAGTCATTATCTTGCCTGCAGAATAAGCATACCACAAAAACCTGAACCCTGGTCCAAGTCAATGAAAGAAAATGTGAACATGATGGAATTTGACTAATCAGTAAAAATATTAGAAACATATGTCCTTGTGTCTGGACTCTGGCATAGTGCCTTTCATTGACCTGTCATATTCATCCTTGGTATTTAATCAGAAGCTGCTAATCAACCTCAATCAAGCACAGAAAGACATCATCAACAATAGCATACAAGTACCAAAAAGAATGCAATAAAAGTAAAGGAAAGGCCTCTGAAATTTAAAGTCATCATCTCCTTTTTCTTCAAGCCTGTTACACCTTACAAATGCATCCTCCATTTCACATTTTCATGAGTTTTCATGAGTTAATCAACCTCAATCAAGCACAGAAAAGCATCATCGACAATAGCGTACAACTACCAAAAATAATGCAATAAAAGTGGAACAAGAAAAAAACAAAAGGCCCCCGAAATTTAAAGTCATTTTGTCCTTTTTCTTCAAGCATATTACCCCTTGCAAATGCATCCTCCATTTCACATATCCATGAGTTTTCGTGAGTAAAACAGTGAGACCTCGGGTCTCCCCTCAGCAACACCCCCCCACCCCCCACATTTGGGAGGCCAACCGTGACGAAGTTCAAACAGCACATCAGTTCACTGACACCCAGAGTGTCAGAAGGATTAGTTTCAAACAATTCCCGAGGTTCTGGTCATCTTCACGGAGGGATCGAGGACCAAACAACCTTCATCATCACCAGCAAAGTTTTTTCAGTGGATCAAATGTTCAAGATCATTTGCAAAAGCAGCCAAACAAACTTCTCATCTTCCATTCACAGGTAAGTTCTTAAATACCCCCATATTATGAATTTTTCCATACATTAAGGCATGCTTGCTTGCCTCTTTTCCTATCTACATTTTCCTTCTTCTTTTGCCATTCTGCTATGATTTCCATGCCCATGAAACAATGTAAGGGGTTTTTACATAATGGGACAGCAACCTTGATTTTACTTTTTAACTTTTTATGCACCCTCTTATTATCGTTTTTCATTGCAAATAATCTAATTTAAATTTCTAAAAAATTGCTTTTTTAAATGAGGCTGTTATTTTTTGTGTAGTTGGGGTTGAATGCTATTTTTTTGTATTTTTGGTGCACTCGGATTGAATTTGGAAGCTGCCATTTCCACTGCAAATATGCCAAACGCCTTGGACCCATTTTGGCAGTATGGGGAACTTGAGATGTGACAACCAGCAACAATTGAATTGCAAATTATGAGGCCAGCATTTGACAGGAGGGCTTAACCGGTTGGAATACCATTTGGCAAAAATCCCCAGGCATGATGTTGAGATTTGTAAGTTATCTAACCTGGAGGTTATGGGAGCTGCACATGATGCAATTGATGCAAGGACAGAAAGAAAGAAGAGGCAACTGCAAACATGGCTAAACGTGCAGGAAGATCTTCAGGGCTATCTAACTCTGAGGCTGAGGGTAGTGGGAGGGGCTCCATAGCTTCACCTACTGAGAGGTCATCATTTTTTGTTCCATGAACAAAGTTGGAGCACAACCTTCAATCAAGTCAGTGATAAGAAAAGGGAGAAGAAAGAAGCGAACAGTGTTATGGGGAGGTGTCTTTTTTCTAGAGTGACTTACCTCTTACCATCACCAAAAACAGTACATTTTTGCAGCCAATGTGTGATGCCATTTTTGTTGTAGGCCCAGGGTACAAAAGCACTACATCTAAGAAGTTGTGTGCACTGTGGGCCAATCCTTCAAGAAAAAAAGGACAACAACTCTAGATTGGCAGAGTTGAAGCAGTCATGGGAAGTCTCTAGATGCACATTGATGTCTAATGGCCGCACATATAGAAAGGATAGAACCCTTCTAAATTTCTTGGTACATTGTCCTAGAGGTACCATGTTTATTAACTCAGTGGATGCATCAGCACATGTAAAAGATGTAGCATTGATATGTGAATGGGTTCCTCTAGGAGATTGCTTTGCATAATCTCGTGCAAATCATAACAAACAGTACAGCTAATTATGTGGCTGCTGGTAGGATGCTCGTGGAGAGGGAATGCTCATTGTTTTGTACTCCATGCGCTGCACAATGTATCGATTTGATGCTTGAGAATATGGGGAAACTCTCCTTCATGAAGGAGGTGATTGAAATGGCTAAGAGCATCCCCAAGTTCACATATAACCATGCTTTTGTTCTTAGCCTCATGAGGAGATGCACCAAAAACAAGGAGTTTTGGTGTCCTGCAATCACACGTTTTGCCACCAACTTCATTACTCTCCAGTGTTTGCTTCAATGTCAATTTGAGTTGAAGCAAATGTTTGTTTGTGATGAGTGGTGTGAATGTAAATACAGCAAGAGTGAGGATGGGAGGGCCATTGCTAAATTTAGAACCTGATAAGAAAAATCCCCTCGGATGCCTAAAATGTCTAGTAACCCACCTATGGTTACAAGCCAACAATGATAGCTCATAAAATAAATCGAGTAAGCCTTGATAGGGCCACGGTTGGCTGACGTGGAGGTCTAAAAAGGGAGTGTTGTGGCCTCATGTGCTAAGGATGAGATTGAGGGCCTCAAAAGTAATGAATAAGAGGGGGATGCCCTACAAATGTTGCAAAACATCTCCAAACCCCAATTTGGGCTTTTTGGGCTCCAAATGGGTCTCATGGGTCTCCAAATGGAGCAATATCAAGTTGATACTCCATCAATGAGGGCTAGAAGATGACACATGCCCTCCCATGTCTCTCTAGGAAAGACACGACCTCTTATGGACCCTGTATCAACTTCCAAGTGTTAGGTGCAATGTCTAGCTGGTTGGGCAACGTGGTTCAAGTGCATCATCACCTTTGTATAACTAGGGCACAAACAAGCATGTGGTGGTGCTAAAGAAGCCCATGGTGTGGCAATCAATGCTCTACATGGCTGGAGGCCCATGCACCTCAACACTCACACTACAATTGCCATTATGACCCTTTGGAGGGCTTGGATCCCGTATAGGGAGGCCAAGTCCAAGATGGAAACACACCCGCAATCCTGTATAGGATTTAATGCATCTCCTCACCTTCCGGTACAATAATCCATTAGTGCAATTGAGTAAATAAGCTTGCAAATCAGTGGAAAAAGTGGACACTTCATAGTGGCATGCCCTTCCAAATGGGCTTTGAACATATACCGTTGTTACCTTCCTGGGTAGGAGTGGTTAATGAAGGATCCTATTAAGTGGTTTCAACCTCCAAGGGAATGGCAGGTCCATGGTACATCCATCAAATGGCAAGAGTTATGTGAAATAGTGATGGAACGGAGTGGGGGCAGAGGGGAAGCTCCAAGCCACATGCCATGCTACAAGGGTAGCTATGATGAAGGAGGCCCACACCTTGGGTGTATGAAATGAGGGAGCAATCATCGTACATGAGTCACGTCGACCTTTATTTTTTCACCCTTCTTCATTTGCCTTTTGCCTTTTATTGATTTTTCTTCATTTTACATCTTCGGGCTCAAGAGGATGAGAGCATGATGTGTAAGATGTAGCAGTGATTACCCCCTTAAGTTGGGGCAGTTTATCGCCAACCAAGGGTTGGGACATTCATGGGTTTTTAATGATACAAGTGGCACTCATAGGGTACCTAGGAACTAGGGTGATGGCCATAATGATAGGGGATAGAGCTCATGTTCGGCTTTTGCCCACATGCTAAATTTTATTGTCCCAACCATCTTTTTCATTTTGTGGTACATTTCTTGTTGTATGTGGCCCTATTATGCTTTTATCTTTCTTTTTAGTTGCATCAACATTCGGCCATCATTTCAAGTCTGACCCAAGGTGTGAACAAGGGGAAGGGGAGCAATGGACAAATGTGGACCCAGATGGGGAAAATGTGAAAAGGGCTTGTAATGAGCGGAGGGGAGTGAGATATATGGTATCAGGAAGTGGGACCACGCAACCAAAATCAAGGTTTCCCATGTAGTGCCACTCCTAAATCTAGTAGCCAATAAAGGAAATCCCACAGGATTAGGATACAATATTAACCCCCCAGTTGAAGTAAGGGAACAAGAGTACAGTCAAAGCCCTTTCTTTCTGCCAAATACCCCACTAATCCATGCCCAAATGTGCCCGAGAAAAGCAAGTATAAACAGCCAATTACATAAAGAAAAATCATACCTTCAAGGTTGGAAGGCCCACATTCAAGCACACAATCATAACAGGTGCGCGAGGGCACACAATGGCCGACTCAGATGGCGGAGAATAGTAACACATTGAACTATCAAGTCACTACAAGGGGTTGTTGGGTACTGACTAAAGACAAATCTAGGAGAAAATTTCTCCTATAGGGGCCACCCATTGGTGGTGGGTAACAAGATCCTCGCCAACATTTTGCCAATGCTGATTTTTTCAACACTACTTAGACCCCATTTAAGGGACTAGTATCTGCTTGGTTGCGTGAGGTATCAAACAAGAATCCTCCCATAGCCTTTCAGGAGGAAGTTGGGCTTACAATGTGGAGATTTGAGAGGAGGTGACAGTGGGCCCATACCTTGTGTGTAACAATCATAGTAGGTTGCCAAGACCTTAACAACCCTACTATTTGATCAGTAACAAGTCTCTCAATCCAAGGTTCCTATCCTAACAACATTCTCAAAAAATGAATCGACCCCTTCATGGTGATTGATGACTTGGTTAAGGAGATTTTGTTTCTATCCCCTCATCTGACCTTGTCCTCTAGCTCCAACATGCCTTTACATCCTTTCTAGTTGCCATGGTTTTGTTTATTGTTGCACTCATTTTGTACTCCTTTTAGCTTTGTACTTAGCTCTTTTGCTTCCTCTGATGGAGTAGCAACAGCAGTTGCTTTCACATTCCCACTATATATTGAAACTAGATATAAATTTTTTGTACCATTGACCTACTTATTGTGCTCATTCATTGGACATTAATAATATTATCTTATCTTATCTCAGAATTTTGTCACACAGAACTTATTGCTGAACGTAATTTTTCTATTTGCACCCTTACGTGCAATATAAACCATCAAACTTTGCATGCTTTGTATCTAATGGTTTGGATTTACAATGATGTATGTGTTTTTCATATTTTTCTTATTGAAATTTGAATATGTTACGTATTTTTTGTTTAAGGTATTCTTGTAGTAGTTTTTCTACCAGTTCCTGTCTAGTTCATAATTTTGGGCAAACCAGTTCCAGTCTGGTTCTGGATTGATAAATTTGCATCAAACGGGTAGCTTTCCTGTAAGAGAATTCTTATAGACTCCCCACATAGAAATGAAAAGAGGATTAGATGTAATATGCACAGAAGAGGCAATGCTCATTATGTTCAGTTGTCAGATCCAGATTAAAGTACTGAACATACAAACTGAAGCCATACCCCACTTTCTCCACCGCTTAACACATTAAATCCCGTATTACTATCCCCCCACATTATCTGCTAAAAAGGATTGCGACCAATTCTATCAGAATGGTCCGTACCTACACAAATATTATGTGCTCTCATATCAGTATAATGGCCTGTCGTTATAATGCTGAGGTAGACTTACTGAAAAAATGATATAACCACTCTCCTTGAGCATCTAATAAACAGAAAATCCCCAAGCACCTATGCATGTGTAGAAGAATGTCTTCAACTTTATAGGTTTTCATCATTCAAGGTGCATTGGCATGGCATCCACATAATTTTGCTCATAAATTCCCCATGTCTGTCTTATGATTCCTAGTTCATAAAGATGCCGCTAATTGGGTGAGCCTAAATGTATTTATATCCATCCATAAGATGGACTCCAAAATCAATCAAAAGAAGACAACAATACTGTCTTGTAGGCTAAAAGTGCTGCTGATTTGTTTGTGACATCCAAGGCCTAGCAATGGTTGCACCTGTGCCCCATCTAATTCCCACATGATCTCAGCCTTTTATATCATTGAAGTGTTCTAAATAATAGAATGCCCTTCTAGATAATTGTTTAAACTTTGTATAATCACTATTTCATTATCCACTCCTCTTTACATTCTGTTTTCTGAATTTTTCTTTCTCGAAGTACGTTCTTATCAGCAAAATTTGGCATTCAATATTATCATTGCATTGTTTCCTTTGTATCCAACCTAATCAACAATTTCCAGGCAAAAGTAATTTTTGCTTATGCTCTATGAGTGTCTGATAAGACTTCTGGAGTTTGGAGACTTCTAACAATATGACCCATGTTCAGGCACTGAAAGTTGATAAAAAGGTATTGTAAATATTAAAAAAGTCAAACATGATAAAAATAATTAAAATCACCAGTTCATACAATATAATCTTTAAATTGTAGAGATACAAGCAAGCTAACTCTTTCTCTTACCAAGAAGGGCAACTGCCCATGTGTAAATACTGGGTTGGCTATAGCAATTACTCCAAGAGCTTTCAACATCAGTGACAGATTTTCCTGTATATGTTTGACCTTCAAACGTACAGTTGCTTCCTCTCTAAGCTGCAAATCACGTGCTTCTTCTTTTGCAGTTTTTGTCTTTTCTCCATCGCCTGTTTAAGCATATAGAAATGTCCTACTAGCTAACTAAATGAAAAATATCTACAAGGAAAGAGAAGAAATCATATTTGTAATTGACAATTAAGGAAAATATCGAATGCCATACCTAGCTTCTTTGTTGCCTTGGGACCATCTCTTTTGACCAAGTTTGGTGTCTCCTTTTTGGCTGGAACTTGACGAACAGGTGGCACAGATTTAACAGGCTCCTAGACAATCAATTAAAAACAAGTCAATCAAGGGAAAGATTCCCCCCCGAGGGAAAAGCCAAATGGTCCATTTTCCTGACCAAAAACTGAAGCTAAAGGCATCTCACTAAGTAAAAAAGAATGACAAACAGAACCACATTGAGCATTACCCCATCAGCCTGATCATCATATGACTTGAATCGTCCTTTTGCTTGCTTTATATTTTTATCGCTCACTAGCTCTGCAATATAAACCCCTTGTTCACTAGACAATGTCCCTTCTGCCGTGTTGAATATCTGTGAAGATCCAACAAATGATATTAATCATAAAAACTGGCATATTTTACCAGGCTTTAACATTGAAAGTTACCAGTAAAATAAATAGATAACTAAAAGAACACTCGGAAATGTAGAAATGTTGTGGGAAGAATGTAGACTTCAAGGATAAGTTGCAGGCTATAAGAGTTTTAATTAAGTCAAAATTGTATACAGAAACTGTTGCAAGTTTCAATGTTACAAATTAGAAAAATTGTGGTTGCAATAAATCTTGAAATAAGAAAGTCAGGTTTAAGGCTTTAAGCTGTGGGCCTGTGAAACCCCCAAAAGGTCAAGTTGCACACTAGGGATCCACTGTAAATTAGGTTGTGGGATGGTTAAGCTGCAGAATTTAAAGAGTATTGCAAGGTAGGGTAGTGGACTTGACAACCGGAAAAACAAAAAAGAGAACAGAAAGATTGGGTTACAGGCCTTTAAATGTTGCAAGGTGTGACTAGTGGAACAAGCAAATCACAAATATCATTGCACGTGCTGGAAGAGGACACGCAAGAGGCAATGTTGAAATCTTGAACCTACAGGAAGTGGAAAAGATTGGAATGGAAAAAGGAGAGCTGAATCTGAGAAGATGAAATCCCTATTTAACTAATGTATATTGTCATATATTTTTATGTGATATTTGCAGTTTTTTGGAATTAATTTGCATCAATAGTAAGGCTCTCCACGAATAATGTGCAAGATCCAAGATTTGAACTTAAACTTGAAATTGATGAAATTTTGAAGAGTGTATTTGCACTCAATTTTTGTTCTGAATGAGGATACTGCTGATTTAGGAAGCCTTTGTGTGTTTAGGTTGAATGAGTTTAAGAATAGGTTAGCTATCGTCATGCCAACAAGAAGTTAAAATAATCAGATTCCAAATTCTATTGAAATGTATCTTAATATTACCCAAAGACACATAAGACTTCAATTTTACAATTCCTGAAACATTTCAAGCAAGCTCTATTGCCTAGATATATTCATCTAGTTTTTTCCACGTCGCTTCACAAGCCAAAGAACAGAAAATAAACTATCATAAAGTAGTCATGTCTAGACATAACCTTCTAATTCAACAGAGTTATTGTGAGGATATCATTAAATTCTTTTAATTCCTGAATTTGAGTCAGATTACAAGATAAAATCACTGTATGTGTTTATTGTCATGACAAAGTGAGAAAATTCTCATCCATTAGTTTTAACAATATCAAGAATCCTCCCAATTGATTATTACACCAACGAAAAATATGTGTGCTTGTCCTGCTGTTCTATGTACTTTAATTGCTACTCACTTAGCTCTCTCCCATCCAACAGCCTACCTACCTACACTGTCAAGGTTGTAGTAGTAGATGAATGAGCCAATCTGACAGCCATCATGGTCCCTCACATGCCCCAGCTGGGCACGGACTTTCACTCGAAAGCTGAGCACCAGAACTCAGGCGCCTGCCCCAACCAGCCCACCTAGTAACTTCAGCCCATACAATCGACTTCAATCTTTTTGTTGTTTTGTAACATCCTAAGCAACATGGTTGTCATATCAGCCATAATGCCTAATCTACTTCTTGAACTTGTTCATTTTAAAGTAGGCCTCAGCCTGTATACAAGGCAGTAGCTCAACATGTTAGCAGTACATAGAACTCTCCCATGCTTTTGGTGCATTCATCTATATGAAATTATGAATAACTCAGGGATGCCTCGGACACCACCTAGGTCATTCCCCAGCCCATGGGGCGGTGGGGGAATGGGGATGGAATTTTTATTAGTAGCATAAATTTCTAATGAATATAATCCACATATGCTATTTATTTACACAATATATATGCATGTATGTATATTATTATCTGTTGTGTAAACATTACATGCCAGAGTGAAATATACAGTATTTATTTTCATACACCTCTGCCAATACACAGTGTTTACACAATGCATTCATTAAAAATTAATTTCCGATATGTAAATGACACATTTTTTTTGTTTTTCAACACTACTTGATCGATACAATTCAGGATCTGTCCTGGCCATATTAAACATGCATCCTAGATATATCCAATTTAGATACATATTGGACATAGATCTGAACCATATCTACACTGGATATGGGATATGGCTATTCTAAGCCCAAAGGCAGGTACATCTGGCAAAATTAGGATTAAAAATAATGATAAAAGGTCAACAAAAATAAAGGTATTTGATGGGCACTCCATTCTCAAGAAATGCTACAAGAGTAAGAATTCCGAAAAAAACCTTCATGTGATCCAGCCATCCAGATATGCACTGGAACCACAAGAAATAAACAAGCAGGAGGGCTACAAAACACAAGACAACAATTGATAAAAGACAAAAAGGATGCAGTCAACGTAAAAGCAGTAAATTTGGCCACAAGCATTGAGACGTTTGGATGTATCAAATTATCAATAGTGATAAACAACTCAAAGTGGCCATCAAAAGGTTCCTAATAACAGAATTTCTAACATAATAACAGGTAAGTGAACTCTCTCTTAGGCTCTAGTACATCCTCGAGTATGATTTAGATATCAATTACAGATGTAACCAAAGTCAGCTACAACCAGGGTAAGGGATGCTACTGTCATGTTACTCAGCATGAGATTTTGGCTAGAATCATGACCAGCTGGGAAAAAAACCTTTTTTCCGAGCTCCGTGTGACCATGAAAATCCAGAAATGGGCCTCTAAGGCCTCCATAACCTAATCCCTAAGGACAAATTTAGGGGGAACTATACCTACAAAGTGATCTAGCAGGTTGTGATGACTCAAACCTTTACAAACAACAGCATAGTTATTAACTTGAATCTCAACAGAAATCTCATCACCAAGGATCTCAATACTTCACGGTAAAGATTTAGAAAATATTTGTCCAGGTTCTTTGGCAGCACCATTGTCCCCACTAAGCAAAGTTCGAACAGAATCCTTGTTGTGTTTGCAGAGTGAAACAGGCAGTAGGGCAGCCATTTGCTCCCCTCAAATTTTATGATGGCCAACATAGTGCCCACAAGCCAGAGCACAACACTAAAAGCTGTCAGATCTGGCTGAGCCTCCGATTAGATGGCCAGTAAAGGCAGCCAGGTCTCTCAATCTCTGCAGTTCTCAGATGGACACTCACCAAAGGCTAACCCTAGCAGAGCTCATCTATCTTTTCCCTGCTCAATTGTTCTTTTGAGAAAAAAATTAGAAAAACCAATAATGTCATTTTTCTTGTTTTTAGAACTTTCTTTGACAATGTTTCCATTAAAACCTTTTTGCAATTATAAAATTCAATATTTTTATTTATAAGAAACAGTTATATATTGGTCAAAATATTTGTCACAGCCTTGCCCCTACAGCCTTCATACAAGTCCAAAATACAACTCAGATTAATCTAATGGATAAATGAGGCAAGAACCTTCAGGCTTCCATACATCCGAAATTCCCAGAAAAATCAAGGTCTACCTGCTCCAAAACTTGCAGGTATAGTGTCTTATAAACTGGGCTAACAACAATAAAAATCTTGCAAAACATAGATTAAGTACTATTGAAAAAATTATCTAAGAAATCCAGCTACCAAGTCCACCTGGCTAACAACTTTAAACTCCACCTAGGAGTCTCGCATATTCTTTTGACACACGAACACATCTGAAACATCACCCAAGGAGGGAGGTTAACAAAGCTAGCAATGCAATCAAGGAGAAGCTGAGACACAGATGGGAAGACTTCTACTTCCATAACTTTTACTCGAAGAATGAAGAGGAAACTCCAGTATTCCTAATCCCACTCCCTCAATTTCAAATAATGCTTCCCAAAACCCACACAGAAATTGTTCCGGGCTTTATTACCTCCCTGGAGTTTTACCTTGAATTTAGACCTCCCATTCGCTGAATCTGCAAAGAACTTGGACAAATTGGCTTGTTGCAGACACCCTGGACAAATTGTCTTGTATTCCAACAACATCCTTGGCACACTTTTGAAGGCACTTCCTAACAACCCAAACATCCCCAGCTATGGCACAACACAATTGTAATGCTCCATGGTATAAGCAGAAAACAAAGACCCACTTTAACTTGTAAGCAATCACTTAAACCCCAAACCCATATAAAAAATTCGAAGGAGCAAATGCAATCAGAATAGTGCAGCACGATCATGAGATAACCCCAGCCTTTAATTCCCATAGTTCTCAAAAAAATGGAAGGATGGCCAACATAACTCATCGTATCTCTTGTGCCTAAACTGAGGCAAGATTTGTATTGTGCATCAAAGTCGTGATTAGGTCCAAAGGCTATATCCTTGGAACCTAATGTTACAAAGGATAAGTATCGACTTGTCTTAGTTTAAATGTTACATTGATGTGACATGATGGGACAGTGATGCTAAAATCTCCCTCCCCTCAAACAATTTTCTTCCTCTCATCATGGGATTGGGAGAACATAACCTTTTTCATGGCTTCCAACCAGATGTTGTTCTGAACATAAATATATCAATAAATAATAAGTATAATTAATAATTATGAAAGGACATGATTGTTAGTTGAGAATGACTATTCATGAAAGGGCACCTCGCCTAGTATTTATACAAGGCCCTCATTTCTAACTGAACAATATCAATTGGCCTCGAGGGTTAGCTCAATTGGTCGAGCCCCTGTCGTTCAAGCACCTTTGCTATTGAGAGGTCACCGGTGCAATTCTCTCGACACCCTCGGGGTCAAGCTCCGTGGTTGAGCCGCCAAGAAGTGATCCCTTCAGATGGATCTGCCAAGTACAAATATTTTGTGGGCATAACAGCGACCGATCTTCGGGGCCCGTGCAACGTGAACCACATAGGAAAAAATAGGACAATATCAATTTTCATACATTATTCAATATTTTATAATTTATCCTCAATGGATTACCTTCTAAGTTGCACGAAACGAGGAAACGAGTACGAGTTTCCGAAACGGGAAGCAATACGAAACGCGACCTCCCCAAATTTTGGAAACGGGGAAACGCGAATATATATATAAATATATATTGAAAATATTTAAATATATATATATGTGTGTGTGTGTGTGTGTGTGTGTGTGTGTGTGCAATCATAAAGCATAAATGATACATTATAATTTATTACACTTAAACATTAAGATTTAATTTACATCACATTCACTCATGAATGATCACATAATGAAAATAAAAATATCAGAATATCCAAAAGCAACCTTTATTATATATCCAAATCTCAAAATCAGCGTTTATTTATATTAATATATGAGGCTGCAAGTACAATAAAGACTATAAGGCTGCAAGAGAGAGATCCAAATCAGGATTTTCTGCATCCACATCCCATTCTTTAAAAGAACCATTGTTGTATTGGGAGTCTCCTCCTACATAGTCAAATGACCTTAGTGCTCTTGATTAAATACACGTTTCATACCCTAGTACCCTACATGATCTTGATTATTGGGAGTTTCCCCTGCATAGAGGGCTTGGTTCTCTTGATTAAATACAAGTTCCATACCCTAGTACATGATAAAATCCAATGGAAACATTGCAATCCCTCCAATCCTGAAATCCTGAAAAACAAATAAGTCTGCTAGATTTTGAGTGAGATCTAAAATTTTACTTTCTCCATATGAAATCCAATGAGGGCGAAACCACTCTCAAACATCCTGAGTCATTTCATGGTAATGTTAAAAATTGAAGTAAAATGATGAAAATGAAAAATAAAGGAGAATATCACTTTAATTTAAGAATTTAACATTACCATGAACTGCATATCCCTCAAACTTCCTAATGAACTGCATATCAACACTAGGGCAAAAATTCACTTTTATAACTTTAGACACGCATCTAGAAGCAACAAGAAGTCACTAACATACCCTAAAAGTAAATTAAAAAAAACACAAGTTAATGAGGAAACGTGGGTCATATGGCCCTGAAACGCGTTTCCGGCCGTACTGGCCACGTTTCCGTTTCGGGAAACGTGGCAGTGCGGTCGTAAACGCGTTTCACGGCCGTACCAAACGCATTTCCGCATTTCGTACCCGTTTCCTTACGGAAACAGACCTCTATACCACGTTTCCTGCAACATAGATTACCTTATATTCTAAGTCTTCTAGAATATTTAGCTGTGAGCCAGGTTTTGCTATCGCATTTGGTATCAAAGTTTTGTTTTTGATCCAGCCCTTGGCCATGCTCTTATCAGAATCTTTTAATGCACCCTTTGGCCAAATTCTATTTTTTGGAGTTTATCTAAATTTGGTCATTAATCATAGTTAGGCCTTTGGCTAGCAATTTTGTGAAGTTATTCCATTGCAAAATAAATAAATGATTTTCATTTAACCACCCAAAAAAAGGGAAATTTCCAACGAACTGTTCACTGAGTATTCTAAACATCGTAGTGCCCCAAGATCCACAAATTGCATAACTGTAGGGTTAGCCATTAAATCTGTGAAGTAACAAAGGTCCGAGGATGGAGGGCAAAATTGCTTTTTAGTTACAAAGGAAATCTACAGTCGCACTCCACTTTTTGTTGTTTCCATTAAAACTCACTATGATTCTAATCAATTTGACGCTTGGGTGTATTCAATGCAGGTTTCTCAAGAGTTAGACACTTTTTATGTTTGTTGGAGATCAACCTGTTACTTAAAAACACAAAATATTGAAGCCATTGTCGTCGCAACCAATCAGCAATGTTGTTTCCAGCTAGTGTTAAATTTTCACAAACATAGCGTTTAAACTACCACTCAATTTTTGTCAGTCAAAGAATAGTTGACCATTTTTTGGAATTATTCGCATTATATTAACCCAAAGTAATTAAATAACCAAAAACTAAAGTACCGAACCTTGAGTAGAGATATTAAAAGGTTCACAAGCTAAGTATATATAAAAATGGGTTATCATTAAAACAATAAAATTATAATTGCTCTTTTACCTTTTTAGTATCCAAAGGCTATTTTCAGAAAACGATGCTTTTTATAAGCTATAAAAGGGAGTACTTTTAAAGTGAAATTGATTAAAAAGAACTCCAAGCCCAAGACAAGTTATAAAAAAAATGGATAACTCAAAAATGAATGAGCAAAAGATGAATTCCATATGTAAGTCAACATTTTGGACTAACTAGCCTTTTTGTGAAATGAAATTTAAGTATTGTCTAACTCTTAAAAATTACAAACATTGTTGTCCAATATGTGGGAAATTATTTATTATGGAAGAATATCAAGATAATACACAAATACAAATAAAATGATTAGAGGACGAACTCATAGAACTTCAACAATAAAAGAAAATATTGAAAAAGAAATATAAAGATCTCAAAGATATGTTTTACAAAGATTCAACAAAAAAACAAGACAGGAAAACTTTTCGCCTGAGGGACCATCTTCAAAAATTACTTTCGTAGGTCAAGAAAACAAAAGATATTAATAAGTATAATAAAAAACTAAAACAAGAAAAGGAAGATCTCAAAAAAGAATTCAAAAAGAATATAATGAAGAAAGAAAAGAAAACTTGCACTTAAAAAGCCTTAATCAAAGGTTATTAGAACAAATCATAAGTTTAAAAGATGAGAATAAAGAAACTGGGAATAAAGTCCACAATCTAGAGAATAAAAACTCAAGAGTAATAAGCATTTGTTGGAAGACGTGAAAAATCGAACACCAGATTCCTATTGTAGCAACTAGAAATAATTTTCCTAATTGTTAATTAAATTTAACAATTTATTTACTGTGAACGACAGCAAATACTAAATCAATCACACTGCAACCTACACAAATAAACTACGAAAGAAATAAACACTGGAAGAAATATTAGCGCACACATAAAATGATAGTTATTTTTGGACCAATGTCCCTGGAAAAACCCAACTCAGGAAAACTGGTGCAGCAGCTGAGGGTTTTATTATTATGCAGAAGTGAAATAAACTGAGTACAACTGGATACCGAAACTGGCAATCCTACAGAGAAATACTGGCAAGGAAATCTAGTGAGGATAAATTCCTCACTCCACAAGCAAATCCCAACGCTGACCTCAGCTCAAATTGACTCATCCATATTTCCTTTGCGCAGTCACCCTAGCTGCAGTTGTTGTTGCTCTCAACTTGGAACGGCGTCTCCTCAAGCCGTCTAACCAACCGTTGTCTGGGAAAACGTCTTTCCTGGCCTCTGGAACCTCTACCTAGCTTCTGGCACTAAAATTCTACTTCTCCCTGGAAATTCGACTTTGCCTCTAGAGGCTACTACGTTGCTCTGCATCATCCTCTCTGCAAATGCACTCACCAGATCTACAAATTTTCCTCCAACTTCATTATCCCTACCCCTCTCTCACTACTTCGATTTCTTTGGCTCTCTTTCTGGCAGCTGAATGCTACTACTTAGGAAATTGATCTGCCAAGAAACCAAACTGCTAATGTGATTTCTCCAAGTCCCATCAATTTCTTCTTATAATCCTCTATTGAGACTTCAACGGCCAAGATTATATCTTAATCGATGGCTATGATTAACTTGAAGTCAATCTATGTGAGTTTCTAGAACATTCACACGTTAACTTAATTAATTCTGATTAATTAGTCATATTCCCTAAGTTTATACTTAAGGAAATATTTTAAAACTGACTAATAATTAATTAAGTCATGTCTATGCAGAATTTCTAGAAACGATTTCTAGGTTTTGGAGATCTCATGTATTCTAGTCTCTCCACAAAATTCTGTGGCTATAACACATCTGATGCTACAAAAAATAACTAGGATCCTAACTCCCAGAGGTCTACATTTGGCACATATAGGGTGTGCATAGAGAGCCATTGGCCTCCACAGTAGCAGACAGTACTCCATGGCTCTTCATCGATGCTCAGAGACTACTACCAATCCACTTTTGGGATGATGATGATATGCTTGGTACATTATGCCCAGCAGGCACCCACAGGAGCCCCACACTCTTGGCAGGTGTCCCAAGACTTGTACGATGTCGTGGCAGCATTCATTCGACCACTCAGACCCTTGTAGAGGATCTACAAGCATCTCCAATTCATATGGAGACCCATGGGGTAATTTATGTGCCCTCAAACCCACTAGAAGCACCACAGATCTACTACTTGGAGAACAAGGGGCCACCCCCTTATCCATCATATTCCAAGGAATTTATTCCTCAGTATGGCACTTCAGGACATTATTAGGCCTTTGGAGGGCCCCATGACATGTACATATTATTATTTGGCCCCTTGTGAGGCTTATTTTTACACTTGTAAGCTAGTTTGGTGGGCTTGTCACCAATAGGGGTTTTATTTGCACATTATTTTATCATTAGGGGCTAATGTAGGCCCATATGCTAATTCGAACTCCTTAGGAGGCTATATACTGATGTTGGATACATTCATTTGGATCATCACTTGACTTGGGATCTCTCTAATCATAGAGAACTTCGCACTTTTCCCTTTGAGGATATTTTTTGGAGATGAATAAATTTTGATTTATGGATTTGGGCTATTTTTATTGTCTTGGAACTTTTTCTTGCAAACGAAATGTTGGTTGGATATATTATGCAACATTGTAAGTAAATTTTGACGTCGGTATTCTTGTTGCTGCATACTGCTAAAATTTGGCCTATTTGTTGCATAATTGAAATGTGGAAGTAAGCATGTTTTAGTTAATTTAATATATGGGCCAATGTTATATGAATGAAATGTCCTAGAGATTATTTGTCTCGATAAGACTGCAGCATTTGCTTTAAAGTATAAATGCTTGAAGGTCACTTTTCTTTTCTTTCTCTCAACATTGGATGAAGCTGACTTTCTGGGCCTCCTTGATCAAGAAACCAAGTTCTTACTCATCATCATCCTTGACTCCATATCCCCAAGTGAATTAGGCATTGATCCCTAAAACGGGTGGTTGTCTTCTTCACCTTCTTCACCTTTTACCACTTTTTCCTAGGTCTAGCCCTCAAAGGTCAACTAGAGCATCAATTTCCCAAGAAATTAACCCAAGGAAAAATTTCAATCTCCTATGGGCTACTGCGTTGGTCGGTCCCCTCCCTCTCCAAATTTGAGGCAATTCTAACGGTGGAATCTCCGAGAATCCCAAGCCCTAGCTCTAGGATTGAATTTTGCTTAAGCATCCCCAAGGCTAGACCTCAACAGGATCGATTCAACCTCTTAAGTAAATATACTTGTTTGGTCCTTTCCTTTCACTTTGTCCAGGATAGGAGAATCATTGGTTGCTACATTCCATCCTCGAACCTGGACTGGGTCTACTTGGCCTCATGTGGTCCCACATCTCAATAAAATTACTTGTCAAGGACCATTTGGGAATCCAAGTTTTACAAAAGTTATAAGGATTGAGGACCTCGTCTATAAGCATATTCCTTCTCCCTCAACCCTCCAATCCTCATCCCTTACCCCTAGACGAACAAGTCCCTTGCTTAAAGAACAAGCAATTTCCATTCTTCACTCCATCCTTAGGAAAGGGTTTCCAAGGTCACTTCCCACCTATCCCTTGACATATATTTTACAAGTGATCCCTACACTATCAAGACTCCTCCCATCGGTGAAAGTCTGTAAAGAGCGGGAGACTTAGCTGTGGTGACCAGTATTGATAACATCGGTATCGACAAAATATCAGCGGGGTCCAGAAAACATCTTATCGGCAATATCAAAGAAAATATCGGCAAGCATAAAAAATGCATAATATATTCATTCTTTTCAGATTTTTAAACATATAAAGCAATAACAACATGAAATAAACACATTGGCACATAAATATGAAGAAAGCACTGATATATATGATGTTAAATACAAATGAATCATGATACATCAAAGGCAATACCAAATCCTGTTGATCCCTGATAATTGTCCAATCAAGGACTCAAATGTGGAGAACCAATACAAAATAACATCACATATATAAAAATATCTCATCATCATGAGTTATATGTAGCAAAACAAATAAAACTAGCAACTATCTATCTGAAATCACTTCCCTCTCCCCTTTTACGGGAAAACATGATGGGTTGTTTGCAAGGGCTGCCCCTAGTAGTAGAAGGCCCTAGCCCTGACCCTACCCCTGCACCTAATGTCAAATAATGAGTGCTAGGTATGGAGTTGTGCTCTCCTATATCTATAGCAGATGGTGTTGATGTTGATGCTCCCACAGTGTCCTCCTGAGTCCTCCTACTCTGACTCCTGCTCCTCCTCCTCGTGCTCCTCCTCTTACTGCCCCTATTCTAATGGATCATCTGGCTCTAACCATGAAGGTGACTCCTCCAAGATGGGCTCCTCAAACTCCACCCTCCACTAAGACAATACATCAATATTGTCTAAGGAAATGGCATCTGGACCCACTAGTGCTTCTATTTGCTTCACTCGAAGTTGGATATTGTAATAAACATACACTAAATCATTGAAGCATGTGAACTCCAACATGTAAGAGTGTCAAAAAAACTAATGAGTCTTGACTCTTGAGTCTTGACATTTGAAGGTCATAAATTAAAATTTTAAAATTACATTAAGTGTAATTGTTCAACTGAAGGCTGGAGCTCAAAGTTATACCTATTGCGCTTTTTTGCATGTATTTTCTCGAATACACTCCAAATGCACTCACACCCTGAAGAGCTACATGTTTGACTGATTCTTATGGCCAATTTCTGCAAATTTTGTGCCCTTGCACCATAGCTTCGCCACCAAATATCTACAACAATATAAAGAAATAAAAAATTCAAAAACTTAAAACATAATTAAACTTTCAAATAAAAGTTACATAATTGAATTTTAAAAATCTATAATTATAAGTAAGGAAAATCTAAAATGAAAATTTTAATTTCTAATGAGTGATGACTTGTCACTTATGTGGAATGAAGAGGGTCATTTCCCTAATAGCATCATCAAAGCCAGATAGGCCAACACAATCTCGATAAAACTGTATCTCGCAATTGATTTTGCTACGAAGCTCAGGATCAGGTACCATCCTATGAATACAGGAATGGAGCCCTTCCATCACCTCGCCATCAAAATCAAAGCTGCATTTGTATGAAAATGCGGGGTTGAAGAAGAGTGTTGTTGCATGAATAGGTCGATGAAGCATCCCTCTCCACCGACTATCAATCACATCCCATAACATCATATGCCTATCAAGGCCAGTAGAACCCTTGTCTGCATAATAAAAACATATGGCCTCCTTGGCCCTATCCATGGCCTCATACAAATAAGCCATTGCAGCCTTCTCCCCATCTACCAATCTCAGAACCTTTACTATAGGTTCACTAACTGCGGATGCTTCTAAAACTCCCTGCCAAAACGTGTCAGAGTACACCATTTTTGCAATGGCTCTCCCGTCCTATCTCCTGTTGTATCTACAATCACGCCACTCATCAAAAACAAAACATTTGCTTCAACTCAAACTAGCATCGAAGCAAAGACTGAGGAGTAATAAAGTTTGTGGCAAAACGTGTGAACTCTGCAACTCCTTGTTTCTAGGGAACCTCCTCATGACGCTAAGAACAAAAGCATGCTTATAAATAAACTTGGAGACGCTCCTAGCCATATCAACCACCTCCTTGATGAAGGAGAGTTTCCCCATATCCTCATGCAGCAAATCGATACAATGTGCTACACACGGAGTCTAGAACAATGTCTGATGCCTCTCCATAAGCATCTTGCCGGTAGACACATAATTAGCTGCATTGTCTGTTATGACTTGCACCACATTCTGCACACCAATCTCCCGAATGAACCCATCTAACAATTCACATATCGTTGTTGCACCTTTGATATGTGTTGATGCATCCACTAATTTAATAAACATGGTACCTTTAGGACAATGTACCAAGAAATTTAGAAGGGTCCTACCCTTCCTATCTGTCCAACCATCAAACATCACTGTGCATCCAAAAACCTTCCATGTTTTTTTCAACTCCACCAATCTAGAGTTGATGTCCGCTTTTCTGCTTGAAGAACTGGCCCCCGCAACTCCTCATATGTAGCACTTTTGTACCTTGGGTCCACAGCAGCAATAGCATCACACATTCGCTGCCAAAATGGATTGGTTTTGGTGATGTTGAGAAGTAAGTCGCTCTAGAAAAGACACCTCCCCATGACTCTATCTGCTTCTTTCTTCTCCTTTTTTTAATAATTTATTTTATGCCAGGTTGTGCTCCATGTCCTATTCGTGGAGCAAAAAATGATGACCTCGCACTAGCAGTAGCAGGTGATGCTGTGGAGCCCCTCCCACTACCCTCAGCATCAAAATCAGAAGAAGATATCCCGAAAGATCTACCTGCATGTTCAGCGTTGTTTCTTTTTGTCCCTTCTTTTTTTATATCTTTTTCATCAATTGCTTCAAGAGCTTTTTGTATAAGCTCCTAACTAGAAACTGTACAAATCCCAACATCATGTCCAGTGAGTCTAGCCAAATGGTATTTCAATCATGTAACCCCTCTTGTCATCCTAGTCCCACACAATTTGCATGATAGATATGCCTGATTTGTCCCACCATCAAGCTCCCCATACTCCCAAAATGGGTCCAAGGCTTTTGGCATATTTGAATTTTGTAGTGAGCTAACTCAAACCTAGGGCACCAACAAAAAAAATTGGAATTAATAAGTAATAACCACCTCATTTTACAAAATAATTTTTTTGCTACATTATTTGCAATGTGAATTCAATGAAAAATCATAAATGACAATAAGAGGGTGCATTTGAAAGTTTAAAAAAAAATGGAGTTTGTTGTCCAAATATGGAGAAAACCCTTGCATTTGCTCATGGGCATGAAAATCATAGCAAATGGAAGAGAAATAATAAAAACAAAAAACAAAATGTTTGTAGGCAAATAGGCAAGCAGGAATAACCCTAAATCTATCAAAAAAATCATTAACATAGGGGTTTATTAGGACATACTTGTTAATGGAAGAAATGAAGATTGTCTCACTGTTCTTCAATCTTTGATCAACAAAATATTTGTTGTTGGTGGCGATAATGGTTATTCAATCCTTGAATCCTCCTTGACAGCAAGCACAATGCTCTCCCCTTCCTTCTCCAGCAATCATAAAACAAAATGAGGAAAAAGAAATGATTTTGGCCTTTTGTAGCCGCAGCAGCGAAATTTTTTTTCATGCCCGACGATATTTTGGGTCGTAGAACGATATTTCCCCGAAATATTGCCGATATTTCCTCGGCGATATCTCGTCTCCCCAAAAATATTGCGATATTTCCGAATATCGGCGATATTGTCTTCACTAGTGGTGACAGTGAGCTAAGCCTCCACCATTTCCCTTAACCTAGCAGTCGCCCTCTTAGGAACCCCTTTTAGGCCCCCTGTTGTGTGAGTGGTAACACAATCTAAGAGACAACAAGGTGCTTTACCTTTCCCCTTGTCAGTTGTTTTACCTTTTACTTCATTTCTTTCCTGCTCAATTCTATCCCAAGGCAGCTTACATGTGGATGATTCTTCTCCTTTTGTGCAAGGCATACAGCTTCTTCAGAAAATTGAGGAGTTTTCTTCTTCCCAAAATCCTTCTCTCTTTCAGCAAATTTTTTCTCAAGGGAGTCAAAGGTGATCTCCTTAAGATGGCCACTTGCTTGCAAAGATTCAAGATAATGTGAATAAGTGGGATATAGTGCTTTGACATAAGCTATGAGAGGAATATATGCTTCAACACTAGTGGCCTTTATATCATGCATAAGCAATCTTACTTCTGATCCTAAGGCAAGAGGGTCATCATTTTTCAATTCAAGACTGAGCAACTTGAACGTCAATTGAACAACTTCAAGTTCAGAGTGTGAATCATACAATTTCTTCAACTTCTTTAAAGCTTCAAAGGCATTTGAAAATGGTGAAATATGACGACTCGCCTCTTCATTTACTAACACTACAATCAAGGCATAGGCCTTGGCTATTCTTGTTTTCCCAAATGGCAAGCTCCTTACCTGAAATGGAATTTCAGGTGCATTGTCTCCTTCTCCTTCACAAACCCCTTTCCACAACTCATTGAAAATGAGGGTGTGTTTTATCTTCCTAGACCACTTAGGATAGTTCTCTTTTCCAGAGAGAACTACACCCACAATGGAGATGAGTGAATGCATCATATAGTCTAATCTGGCCTCAAAATTACAATGGTTGCAATAAAAGGTTGATGCATTTGCAATAAAGCTGATTGGTTATGTCTTCAAAAAAATCATCAATTAAAAAATATAGGCGCTCAAATATATCCTCCAACATAACCAATATTCATATCATAAACATCCAAACATAATACCATCATGTTCCAATCACTCCATTCAAACTTCACGTTCTTGAAAAGAACACAAAGCATATACACTCACTTATAGCATCAACGCACTTCATATATGTGCCAACCATAAAAACTAAAACGAATTTAAAAGCATACCATTCAGCCTTTTTAAATATTCAACACATTTTTTTTAAAGAATGCTAACTTCAACGACTTTAAACCTGGCTCTGATACCATGTGAGAGCCAGGAGGATAGCTTCACACGAGGGCTCGGTCTTCATGAATTTTCAACGCAAATCCAACGTTGTATTCACCATAACCATTCAACATATTTAAAAAAATCCTCCAGGTTGCATACCTCAATCCATGTCAGCTCGCAGCACATTCAACACACAGTCATGCACCATCTCTATCAATGTAGTCAGCGTTCAATTTATGCAGCCTTCACCACAGTGCTCATAAACCAATTGCACCTTAACGCAGGAGTAATCGCACCATATAAAGGCTTCAATTCAACATAGTGTAATTGCACACGGATTTCAATAAAAGAGAGAATGCGGAGCACGCAACATGAATATGTCCATTCAACGCATCGCCATTAAAAAAGGAACTCGCAGCGTACGATACGACTCTATGTAATCGGCCATACCAATGCACAGTCTTCATTTATTAATAGATTTTTCAGCATTTCGCTGGGAACTCAACACACCAGAGTCATCATCCTCCAGCACAACCTTCAAACCTCCACACCAAACGCAAACTCGACTTCTCCATGGAAATATAGTCAACTGAACATAAAGTTTGTCATGGGAAGAGGGTTTTGTTGCCTGTTCTCTTGACAGTCGCATTCTTTAATTCAAAGCAAGAATCTGGAGAGTAGTTGTAGGTTAATGCAGCATTTAACGCACTCAAGGCAGAGAGAGGATGTAGTAGAGAATAATGGTAGGAAAATAGGAGCTACGGGCGCAGGAGGAAGCTAAAAAGGGGTCGGCTCTGATACCATGTCAGGCCAGGAGGGTAACTCCACTAATTAAATTATTTACTGCATTACTCATCCCATGAATATATACATGAGTGAAGAGACCCTTGGGATTCCATTTCCAAGGTCTCTTGGTTTTCTCTAATGCATAACTGAAACTATTTACAATATCTACAATAATCCCAATCCTTTCAGATTAGGTGTCAACACTTTATAGATGCAATATAGTTTTCATTGTTCCATATTATCAACACATCATCTACATATACCACAAGATATACAACAGTTTTTCCAACTTTCTTGACAAACAATGTTGCATCATCAAGATTAAATTGTTTAAAATTTAGTTTCAGAAGATGCTCAATTAACTTTTCATACCAAGCTCGCAGTGCTTGTTTTAGGCAATATAAGGATTTTGTAAGTTTACATACTTTATGTTCATTTTCCTTCACAACAAAACCTTTCAGTTGAGCCATGAAGACATTCTCTTTCAAGTTTTCATTCAAGAAAGCAGTCTTCACATCCATTTGATGAACAATCCGTCCATTATAAGTTGTCGAGGCAAAGAGAGCCCTCTAGACTTGGGACCATCAGGTTTAAACTGCCTGGATTTTCTGATTTTCTTCTACATGATGTGCTCTACCTTCCAGAGCTGCGAAGAAATCTGCTGTCACTTGTTCATATTTACCAGCAAGGCCACTCTATCCATATCTTTGATGGAAAAGTAGAAGAAAGCCCTTTCCATCCATTTCAATTCAGTTTCCAAGGGTTGTTTCACATTCTCCTATTCTATTTATGTACAGATTCGTTTATAGGACAAAAAATCCTAAAGGATTATGTCCAACAATGACTAGCCTGTTTTATATCTTTGCAGCATTATTACAGTTAAAGCTTTTTTGAATCCGTGATGTACAGGCAACAGGGCAGTAGCAGAAGATACCAACAGCAAGATTCAACAGGTAGGCATCTTTTTTGCATGCTGAGCAATCCGATAGCAACTTTAGTATCAATGAGCTCAAGGAAACATGTAAGAGGAACAATGGTTACCATCCAATGCCGTTTACTGCCACGGCAGATTGAAATTGATCACATGCTGAAAAGGTTCAAACTTGCTCTGATACAGCCTGTGACGAACCTCAAAGTAGTCACATGATGCCATTGCCCTTCATAAGAAAAGGGGTAAGCCCATATTGTCCGAAAGGTTGATATGCAGTGATAAAAATTGTCACACATATATATAGTACCTCAGAGACACAACTATGCTAAATGATGAAACCTTATATCATAATAATTAATATGTATAAATATAATTTAGTTTTTTTACACACTATGCAATAACTTTTGATTATACCAACGATAAATAAAGACCAGTGACATTTAAGTTGCAGCACAAACTCTACTGCTATGTTTACCCATAATTTATGAAAGACCCTACTCAATGTACTTCCATCCTATCATTACCGCTCAGTCTCCTGCAATTCACATTCCCATTGCATTGATTAAATTTCAGGACTATCTCCAATTTATAGCTGAAACATGCACCCATATTTCTGTCCTTCCATCTCCACAAGTCACGGTAACAAGGCCATTAATGTACCTCTTGAGACTTCAGTATTTTTCTCTTGAATGCATAGGAATGCAAAAACATTGGCCGTTTACAACAATCAAACCTTGCATGAAGTTAGGTATGAAACAGTTGTAATAACTTTTAAAATAAGTCTTACAAATCTTACACACTGAAAATTAGATTCTAATACCCTTCAAAACAAATAACAACCATGATAGTTACAAGTTGGCTATTTAAATTATGAAAATTGAAGCACAAATTAAAGAGGAATCACGCAGAAAAATCAGCTCTCATGTTTAAATGCAGGGGCAATAGATCCACACATATCATTTAGCAGGAAAATTTGCTTTTTTACAAGTTTACTCCATTCTCCAATTGAGGAGCCGATACTACAGAAACCACATCAATTGAATGCAGTGAAAATAAAAATGATTCATAGTATAATAAATACTCCATAGAATTTATATGGACCATGGACCCTTGGGATATTTTATTACCTTGATATCATTTTCTGAAAGCACATCATGCAGACTTCGCTCCGGAAGCTGTTCCAACCTCTGAAATGGAGACCAAGAAGACATCTTCGTATTGAATTAAAATAAAAAGCATGAGAAAGATCTTCATTTTCCTAGAAATTATTTAAAAAAAAACTAAACAATTTCTACAAAGTTGAAACCACAGAGAGAAATGTATTACCTTTACAAATTCAGTAAAAGTTTCTTTAGGAATGATTTGCATTACTGTTGACAGAGCATAAATGGCTGCTTGAGATTCCAAGCAACCTGAATTCATCATGCCTGTCGGTCCTAGTAGTATCTGAAATCAACAATATAGGAAATATTCTTCAGAAAAATGAAAAAATGGCATAGGCAGCATCCTGAATTCATCATGCCTGTCAGTCCTAGTAGTATCTGAAATCAACAATATAGGAAATATTCTTCAGAAAAATGAAAAAATGTCATAGGCTCTAACTTCTCAGCAATTATATGAATATGTCAATATCTGTCAAACAAGTAAAAAAATCAATGGATAAGACCAACCATTACCACTCTACACTGGGTAGTCAAAACAGTTATTAATGCTCAACTTCACAGAAATGGATTTCTGACTCTGGAGCTACCAGGCATATGACCAAGCACTAACACACACTTTGATTATTGACTGCAGCACAATGGCAAGAAAGAGACAACTGGTGATACTGATAACTCAGCCTTACCAGTTTCAGGATTTGATGATGTCATCATTGACACCACCAAATTTGGAGCAGCCCTTCTTACCCCAGGAGTTTGGCACAATCATCTTTCTATATACCACATCACTCACACCAACAAAAGGGTGGAATTTCGAACGGATCTCTCGTCTACAGATGATTTGCAGCAAGTTTAAGTGGAACCCCAGCACTTCTCAGTTTCTCATCTCTCCCAGGCTGACCACACCCCCCTCACCTTCTCTCTCTCTATCTCCTCTTCACCTCTTCCCACCACCCAGTCCACCCCACCAAAGCCCCAGAGCCATACCACCTTCCTCTTTGATAGAGACTACACTGACGCCTACACCACCAGCCTCAAGAAGTTGCTCCCATCCATTTCCTACTTCAGTTCACTGAACACAAACCACAACCAAATACGAGATGTGCTTTCCATTGTCTTTGTGGAGGCATCCTTTGATTCCTCCCCGCACTGTACTCGTCAACACGGCATAGACCTCCCCTTGGCTCCTACCCAATGAACCGTTGGTTCAACAACGAATGCAAATCCCTTCACAAACAACTTCATCTCACCCTCATGCATGACCCATCTTTCTCCCCTTGCCTCCACTAAACTTATCGTCAACTCTTTCATCATAAAAAGCAAACCTTTATCTCCCAAAGGAGATGGGAACTTTGAGGCCCTCTACCACTACTAAAATCCTTATGGCATACTCTTTTTCCTAGACACCACACCATCCTGCCTAACCTTGACCTCCAATCCTTGTTCTCCAACACAACCTCCCATTATAACAATCCTGGACAACCTACTAACTGCATCCCCTCCCCACCCTCCTCATGCCACCTTTTCTCTGAGAGGGACATCAAGAGAGCAGTCAGCGCTATGAGTACCAACAGAAGGGAAATACCTTAAACATTGCCTCCAATCTCTTGAGTTCAATATTGCCCAATTTCATTCAGAGTACCATTCCAATTTCATTCATAGTACCTTTCCAATTTCATTCAGAGTACCATTGGCGTAAAACAAGGATGCCCCCTCTTGCCAAACCTCTACGAGATCTATATTTATGAGTTGGAGTCTTTCCTACATTAACATCTCCAAGAGGGGGATGGCTATCTTCTACACTAAGTGTTGATTTCACTCCTTTTCACCAATGACTTGGTCTTGTTAGCCTCTACCCTTGAGGAATGGCAGAGATAGATCAACGCACTGTCCATTTTTTGTGGCCTTCAACAATTGACAATCAACCAAGTAAAACCAAGGTTTTGGTCTTCAATGCATCAAAGAGATATCTTACAAACTTACATTTCTACTATCGAGGTGTTGAGATTGAGATCACCACAACTTTCACCTACCTAGGGCTATAGTTCACAAGGCTATAACATTGGCATATATGAGACACTACTGGCAGCCATCATCAAACTATATGATTCAATTTTGGGACACATCAAGATGACACATGACCTTTCTGACTTCAACCAAAATACCATTGGGATAAAATAGGGGTGCCCCCTCTCACCGACCCTCTTTAGGATCTATATTGACGAGATAAATTCCTTTCACAAACATATCCATAAGGGTGATGGTTGCCTTTTACATCAGGTGTTGATCTCCCTGGTCCTGTTCACTGATGTCATTGGTCTTGTTGGCCTCTACTCTTAAGGGCTTACAAAGAAATATCAACGCACTAGCCAGTTTTTGTGACCTCTGACAGTTGATAGTCAAAGTAGGTAAAACCAAAGGTTTTGATCTTCAATGCATCAAAGAACTCTCTTATAGATTTACATTTCTACCATTGAGGGATAGAGATTAAGGTTGTGGAAGCTTACACTTACCAAGTAGTACAATTCACATGGCCTCATTTTTGTTTGTGGTAGGCCCTCCAATATTGGCTTCGTAAAGGGTATGGTCCTTGGCCCTCATCAAGAGATGATGCTTCCAACGACAGTTTCAAGACCTCTCAACCAAACTCTATATTATGTAAGAGAATATCAAATCCATAGTTCTCTATGGCTCCAAGATCTAGGGACCAAGCTTGTTGCAGACATACTAGACTAGACTATAGAGAGTACATACCTTGTTTCTCATGCGCAACGTCTGATGTAATCAAGCGGTCCCTCAACCCATCATTCAAGAAAAGTTTGGCATCCACCCTTTCCACCTTAAGGTCATTTTCCACTTGGATTATTTTCTTCATACAGTCTAACCTCTTGAAGACTCTGCCACTTAGCGAGACAGGTATCCCTACCTTCCAATTTGTTCCTCATAAGATTTCGCCTCAAACACTTCCCTAGGCCAAGCATGAGCTTGGTTCTCAGAGGCATCCCAAGCTTCTTTAGACGAATAGTATCCCCCCCCCCTGGAGCACCTTCCCCCATTCAAATTCTCCCTTGAAACCCCACACCATCTCTTGCCAAATAGAAAGGTTTTGAACTAGGCTATTTGAGAGCATATCGACAGATTGTATATTCAAGTCACTTTCATCTCACCCCTGACGAACCTTGACTCGAAGATGTCTTTCTAATTTCTATCTACAACACTTTTTGGAGTTGCGTGATGGCATGATCATTTAGGGCACTTGTACATGTGGACATTGGATGCACTCAGCGAGGATCCCTTTAGGACACCTCCCAGTCAACTCCCATAGACTCTAGATAGAGAAAAATCACCATATACCACAATCTTATAGGATCTACCAAACATGTCACCTTGAAGAATTGGAGAAAGCACCTCATTTTTCGATATCCCCTATACTATGAGATCAAAGGACATTATCACTACCTCTATAGGGAATTAAGAGGCTCCCTAACTACTTTCTTTCAGTACCTAGATCAGAGATGCTTAGCCCTCTTCATCAAGGAGACTTTAACTCAAATATCTTAGCTCTTGCATGCCATGCCCCACAATGGGATGACCAAACCAATTACCTCATGTAAAAATTTCTCATTTCCCACCCGGGTTTTCAGTTTCACCTTATTTCTCCCATATAGTTAAAAGCCCTTTCCCATATCCATACATTCAACAACTGAAAAAATAAATTTTTGCTGAAAACACAAATTCTGGAAATTTTACAGAATGTTGGAAAATGCAGAAATAAAAAAATCAGCAGGTACAAACAGCCATTTAACACATTTAAACACAGTAATTTTTTGTCAATGTGACCCTGGAAAAACCCCCTACAATTCTTGGGGAAAACCAGTTCAAGAGTGTTGGGTCCCTATAATACTAGTGATTACCCCATTACTATTGTAGTTATACCCCTTATTTATATTGTTGTACCTCCATTACCCCCATATTGTTATTAATGTGCCCATAGAATCCCTCTATTGTTATTTTTGTGGCTTTATATTATTATTGTTAGGTCGGTTGGATTATATTGTGACTCCATAGACTCCTATATATAGAAAGGAGGTTTTGTCATTTGTATCATCCAAGAATTGTTCATTTATGTAATGTAAAGGAGGTAGCCCTCTCGAAGAGGCTGAATTCTAAGGCGTGGATCTCTCTTTTCTATCTTTTTGTGAGCTAGTTTCATAACAGAGAGCTCTTTCTTATTTCTGGAAAATGCTTTTTACAGTGAGAAATATTCAACAAAAAAATCAGCAAGCAAATTTTACAACTTATCTCGTTTTCCGTGCCTCACAGCCAACTGGAAAAACTAGCAACAACAAAACAGAACAGCAATAAATGTTGTACGGCCTCCTCGATTTTTGTGCCAAATTTGTTGTACGGCCTCCTCGATTTTCGTGCCCAACTGCTATACGGTTGTCCTAGAAAATCGTGCCCAACTTGCTGTACGATTTTCCTACAAAATCGTGCCCAACTTGTTGTATGGTTTTCCTAGAAAATCATGCCCAACTGCTGTATGGCCTCCACAAATAAACTGTTGTACGGATTTCTAGAAAATCGTTCCAAATATTTGCCTTTCACTGTGTGCTCACTCAGTTGTACGGATTTGCTAAATTGCTGCCTTGGAATGTGTGCCAAGCTGCTGCCTACTTCTCCTCCCTGTCCAGAAATCTCCTTTGCTCTCTTGCTCTCTCCCTCTCAATCTTCTCATGAAAGAATGAATGACCTTTTCCTCCTCTTCCTCCTTTAATCTAACCCTAAGTGGCTTTTGGGTGATCCCTAAATCCAATGGCTGAAATAGATTGAAATCTAGGGTTGAGATTAAATGCTCATTTAAATCTCACTTTCTATTTTTTAATTCACCCCACTTTAATAAAGACCCACTTAGTCATTTATTTCCAAAGTCACTTTTCCTTTCTAATTTTACATTGACTTTATTAAAGTCACTTTAAAATTAGACTTTAGTAACTTTATCACTTAAAGTCACTTTTAAATTAGATTTGACTTTATAAAAATTATAAAGTCACTTTAGGAGAAAAATTAAATTCTTTTTGGACACTTTTCCCTAGGCCAAAGATCAAAGCCTTAGGGAACCACTTGTCCTCCGGCACCAAATTTCAACACTCCCTCTTACCAAGGAAGGTGTTCCTCACCACACCCATCTTGTCTCTGAAGTAGTCATGCTTGCCCCGTGGTAAGGCTTTGGTAAGAATATCTGCAACCTGCTCATCAGTGGGAATATACTCAAGCTTCACAGCTCCCTTCTGAACATAGTCTTTGATGAAATGATATTTAATCCCGATATGCTTTGACCTGTCATGAAATACAGGATTCTCCGTGAGTTTAATGCAACTCTGATTATCACAATAAATCACCGAAGGTCTCAACAGCTGACCAAATAAGCCAAACAACATCTTGCGAAGCCAGATGGCCTCACAACTAGCTAGACTGGCTGCCATATACTCTGCTTCCGCTGAACTCAATGCTATTGACTGCTGCTTCCGGCTAAACCATGACACTACTGCCGAACCCAACCCAAAACAGCACCCTAAAGTGCTCTTCTTATCAGAAGCACAACCTGCCCAATCAGAATCAATATAACCTGCCAATCTCACTCCATCCCCCTGCCTATAGTCCAGACCATAATCCACTGTCCCCTGCAAGTACTGCAAAATGTGTTTTGCAGCCACCCAGTGAACCTTCCTAGGCTCACACATAAACTGGCTCATCGTGTTGACTGCAAAACAAATATCTGGTCTAGTGTTGACCAAATACATCAAGGAACCAATCAGTTGCCTGTACAAAGTGGGATCCACCAACTCGGAATCCGAAGCATGAAGCTTCTTCCAGTTGGTGATCATTGGTGTCGACATGGGTTTACAATCCTCCATGTGGAATCTACCAAGGATGCCCACAATATACTTCCCCTGCCCCAGGAAGAAATGCCCCTCCTCCTGCCACACCTCCAAACCCAAAAAGTAATGCATCAAGCCGATGTCCTTCATCTCAAACTCTGCCACAAGATCTCTCTTGCAGTGCTCTATGAGTCTCTCTGCACCTGTAATGAACAAGTCATCCACATACAGTACCAGAATGAGAGGCTCCTCACCTATCACAATAAAGTAAAGGTTCGGATCTACCTCACTCTTTGTGAAACCCATCCCCTGCAAGTATGTATCTATCCTAGAGTACCAAGCTCTGGGAGCTTACTTCAGGCCATAAAGGGCCTTCTTCAATCTGCACACATGGGACTCCTTCCCATGCACCTCAAAGCCCTGTGGCTGCTCAATGTACACCTCCTCCTGTATGAAGCCATTGACAAATGCAGTCTTCACATCCATCTGGTGGATCTTCCAACCCATCTCTGCTGCTATCGATATAATGGAGCGGATCGAAGTATATCGAGCCACGGGAGCGAAGGTCTCCTCATAATCAACTCCCTCTACCTGCGAGAACCCTCTAGCCACAAACCTCGCTTTGAATTTCTCAATGCTGCCATCTGCAGCATGCTTTACCTTGTAAAGCCATCTGGAAGTAACCACGGATTTGCCCTCAAGCCTCGGCACCACCTCCCAAACATCATTCTTCATGATAGAAGAATACTCCTCCTACATGGCCTCTCTCCAGACTTGTTGGCTAGCCGCCTCCTCATAGCTAGATGGCTCAGAGTCAAGGATGCTGGTATCCATTGCCATATACAAAACCTCTCAGGTGGTCTACTCTCTCTGACCGACCTCTTAGGCTCAGCGACAGATGTGGCATCTCTCAAGGTGTCCTGAAGCCACTTGGGCTTCCTCTTCCCTGAGTGCACTTCTCTCATAGGAGAATGAAACTCCTCCTCCCCATCATCATCAGGAGCCTGAACTCCTGATTGTCTGTCTACTGTCCTCCTGCCTGCACCTGAACCTGTAGAAGCTGAGGTACCGTGTGAACTGTCCATCAGTGGACTCCCTAGTGAACTGCTCTGCATGTTGCCCGGAGCACCACCCCTCTGGCTCGATGAGCCACTGCTCACTGACAGACCTAACATCCTCATAGATGTACCTCCGGATCCTCCTGATCCTTGCCCACTGGATCCCTGCGACTGACTCAACTGCTGCTGAGGGTCTGGCTGATCCCGATACTCTAACTCTCGTGACCTCCTAAAGGCCCTGTCCTCCTCGAACTTCACAACCCGCCTGACAACAACTTTCCTCTGTGCGGGAATGTAAATCCGAAAGGCCTTTGATGTCTCACTGTAGCCCACAAAGATACCCTTCTCTGCGGTGGGCTCTAGTTTGGTCCTCTTCCCCTTGGGTATGTAGGAGTATGTAATGCATCCAAAGATACGAAGATGACCAATATCAGGCTTCTTCCCAGAAAAAGCCTCCTCCGGAGTCATGTTCCCCAAGGCACGATGCGGACTCCTGTTCTGCAAATAAACAGCTGTGTTGCAGGCCTCTGCCCACAAGAACAATGGCAACCCCTGATCATGTAACATGGCTTTGGCAGCCCCTACGATGGATCTGTTCTTCCTCTCCACAACCCCGTTCTGCTGGGGGTTGTAAGAAACAGTGAACTCCCTCCTAATGCTTGCCTCCGCACAATAGTCAACAAACTCTCCAAGGGTGTACTCTCCCCCATTGTCCGACCTCAGGGACTTGATCTTCCGACCTGTTTGTGTCTCCACAAGAGCTCTAAACTCCTGAAACCGCTTGAAGACCTCACTCTTGGTCTTCAATAAATAAATCCAGGTCCTCCTGGAGTGATCATCAATGAATAAAACATAGTATTCATATCCACTCAAGGAAACATGAGACATCCGATCGCTCACATCAGAATGAATCAAATCAAGTATCCCAGTCGCTCTGCTGTCACTGTTGGGAAAAGGGGATTTGGCAAACCCTCCCATCGCACATCCTCTACAACTATCAAAGTGATCAGTACTGAAATCTGGCACACCTATAGTGATCTCCCGCAAGGTCCTCAAGGCTCCTGATACATATGTCCCATCCTGCGGTGCCAAATCTCACACAGCTCATAACTGCTAGCTCTGCTGTTGGTACTACTGCTCAATGCCAAAAGGGACTGGAATGCAAACTTGTACACCTTTGCATGGCGTACACCTATCACTCTCGCTGAATCAGCTGGAGTGCCCCTGGGATACATCAACACTTGTCCTCCCCTGAACAGTACCTCATATCCTCTGTCCTCCAAAGCTGAGACAGATATGAGGTTCTTCCTCATCCCTGGCACATAAAGAACATCTGACACCTTCAGGGGAGGTTTGGACTCCCTCTGAAATGTCAGTGTTCCTACCCTGACTGCTCTAACAACTCTGTCATCATCGAGTACTACCTCTATATCAATGCCACTCTTTGAAAGCTCTGAGAAGTACTCACGGACTCCTGTCATGTGACGTGAAGCCCCACTATCCACATACCAGATACCCGAAAATGCTCCGCTAATCGAGGGAAAAGCATGCTCCCTCTGAACATGTGTGGCAGGTGTCCTGCACTAGAGGACTCATACGCAGTGAACCCAAACTCCCGATCAAAACGAACTGCAAAGTCCTCAACCTCTGCTGAAGCTGCCACGCTCTGGTTCTTCCCCTTCTTCTTCTTCTTCTCCGGACACACAACCGCATAGTGTCCCATCTTTTGACAATTCCAACACTTCACCTTGGAATAGTCCTTCTGTGTGTTACCCTGTTTACCTTTACCTTTGCCTTTGCCCCCACCATTGCTTGTGGAAGCCTGCCTTTTCCCTTTGCCTTTCTTGCCTCCTGCCGACAGTGCTACATCCTCATCCTGCTCATCTGGCTTGGCTGCCCCAAGCTGACCTTTCCTGATCTCTGTCTAAATGCAATCATCCCAAAACCTCTCCCATGTGGGAAGGGTCTCACGTGCACAAACCCCATAAGCAAAGTTCATCCATGAACGGGGGAGGCCATTCACTGCAATCCGCACCAACTCAGTGGATGGAATGTCCTCTCCAACCACTGCCAACTCATCTCTCACATTAGTAATCTTTGTGAGATATCCAGCTGCACTATCATTACCCATCTTAATAGTCTTCAGCTTCTCCTTCAAGACCATTTTTCGGTTCTCATTGGTACTCTGGTAGAGATTGGACAATGTTGTCCACATCTCATGGGCATTTCTCTTTCCTCTCACGAGGAATGCAATGGTTTTTGACTCCGTCTAGAATCAGTCTCTTACCCTTGTTCTTTTTATTATACTCAGCCAACTGAGTAGCATCAATGGGCACAACAACAGGGTTCTGTGTGGTATGCACCATGATGTTCCAGACTTCTGCCTCCTCAAAGATACTCTGCATTCTCTCCTTCCAAATGTTGTAATTGCTATGCCCATCCAACCTATCCTCCACCCTCAATCCCAATGACATCCTGTTGTCCTAAAACTGAAAAATAGCACTGTTGTAGTAAAGATAAAACTGATGTTTGTGAAAAATCAGCTTGCTGGAATTTTCTGAGTGAAAAATTAGCAGGCTGTAATTTTCCTCCTTGCTGTCCCAAACTGCACTTCAGCACTCAAGCTCTGATACCATGTAAAAATTTCTCATTTCCCACCCCGGTTTTCAGTTTCACCTTATTTCTCCCATATAGTTAAATGCCCTTTCCCATATCCATACATTCAACAACTGAAAAACAAAAAAAAATAAAAAATAAAATAAAATAAAAATAAAAATAAATAAAATTAAAAATTTGTTGAAAACACAAATTCTAGAAATTTTACAGAATGTTGGAAAACGCAAAAATAAAAAAATCAGCAGGTACAAACAGCCATTTAACACATTTAAACACAGTAATTTTTTGTCAAGGTGACCCTGGAAAAACCCCCTACAACTCTTGGGGAAAACCGGTACGAGAGCTCTTTCTTATTTCTGGAAAATGCTTTTTACAGTGAGAAATATTCAGCAAAAAAATCAACAAACAAATTTTACAACTTATCTCGTTTTCCGTGCCTCAGCCAACTGGAAAAACTAGCAACAGAAAAACAGAACAGCAATAAATGTTGTACGGCCTCCTCGATTTTTGTGCCCAACTGCTGTATGGTTTTCCTATAAAATCATGCCCAACTTGCTGTACGGTTTTCCTAGAAAATCATGCCCAACTTGCTGTACGATTTTCCTAGAAAATCGTGCCCAGCTTGCTATACAGTTTTCCTAGAAAATCGTGCCCAACTGTTGTACGAACTCCACAAATAAACTGTTGTATGGATTTCTAGAAAATCGTGCCAAATATTTGCCTTTCACTGTGTGCTCACTCAGTTGTACGGATTTACTAAACTGCTGCCTTGGAATGTGTGCCAAGCTGCTGCCTCCTTCTCCTCCCTGTCCAGAAATCTCCCTTGCTCTCTTGCTCTCTCTCTCTCAATCTGCTCATGAAAGAATGAATGACCTTTTCCTCCTTTTCCTCCTTTAATCTAACCCTAGGTGACTTTTGGGTGATCCCTAAATCCAATGGCTGAAATAGATTGAGATCTAGCGCTGAGATTAAATGCTCATTTAAATTTCACTTTCTATTTTTTAATTCACCCCACTTTAATAAAGACCCACTTAGTCATTTATTTCCAAAGTCACTTTTCCTTTCTAATTTTACATTGACTTTAATAAAGTCACTTTAAAATTAGACTTTAGTAACTTTATCACTTAAAGTCACTTTTAAATTAGATTTGACTTTATAAAAATTATAAAGTCACTTTAGGAGAAAAATTAAATTCTTTTTAGACACTTTTCCCTAGGCCAAAGATCAAAGCCTTAGGGAACCACCTGTCCTCCGGTACCAAATTTCAACACCTCATACTTCCCAGATGATCTATCAAATTACAACAATAAACAAGCAAAGTTCTAGAGCACACCAAATAGCAAGATGATGAGACCTTGGGTTTCTCCTCAACCTTCCCCTCTGGGAGACAACCTGACATTACTAATATTGGTTCGAAGGTGTCTACCCGTACATTAGGCCACACATCCTCAAAGCATTAGAGAGATTATCTCCAAATGTGTCCATGGTTGAACACAACCTACCTATCAATCTACGTCCCAAATTCAGAGGAGTAATCAAAGATCCATTCGCAGTTTAATTCTTCCAACCTTGGATGTTGAGATTATCCCATATTTGTACCATTTCTCCCCCACGATCGTGCAGTCACGCTTATCTATGGTTTCAGAAAACTTTGAAAGCGAGCCAGTGTCCAATTAACCCCCCTTTCCCTCAACCATATGACTAAGGAGAACTTGACATCATTGGCCCCATTGTTCAATCTCCCTCTTTCACTCTTTGACAAGTTCTTGGGTTGGGTTGTCCACCTTTCTAGTCATGGACAAACTCACTTAGTGTTTTATACCATCATTCCATTGTCATGGTTTTATACATATGTTTTAATAGTATACTTATGTAGGTTTCTTTCTTTGCATTGTTTTTTTCATTTCCTAGTTGTGCTCGCACTCCCACATTATACACATACTAGTTGTATTCTTCAATCCCATTGACCTACTTATGTGGTCATTTGTTGGACATTGATAATATTATTTTATCTCTTATAATTCCACTATGGATTGATAAGTTGAGTTACTTTTCTTGGTTGGAATGGTGACATGATGTTATCTCTTTTCATCTATGCTTACAGTGGATCTTGGATTACTCATGGTGAAGTAAGTTCGTTTATGTAATGTACTAGGGTAATTTTGCCCTAGATTTCTTGTAAATTCAAGGTTTTATACACAAGTTTTCTTCTCCACTTTGCAAAAAATAAATAATTTTCATTACAGTAACAATATGTCAAGGTATTACAATTTAACCCAACAAAAGTATTAATAGCGTTGACTGTTCCAATAAGACAACCAATCCAGCGATATGTTAATTCCCAATTCTAGTTTCCAATAGGAGACAACTAATAAATATGTTGATTGAAACAACACTTCAAAATTAGTCCTCTTAAACTAATTACACTAGCTCGCCTCAGTTCTAAGTGTTTCTTTCAAGTCAATTTACTAGAAGATTAGATATGTTCCAATGCAAAACCCATGTGGTGCCAAACTCATGCAGTGCTTAGCACACTTTGATCCGAAAAGTATATTGCCCTAGTCCCGAAGTCTAGCACTAGAATCTTGTTGCAGACTGGTTCAAAATTGCACCGAATGGCAATATGTCCACTTTTAGCTACAATGAAAATTGGTTATACGTTCAACGATTATGTAGACCTTCGTCCACAAACTAAGGTCTCAGACCCTTGCATCCAATCTCCCAAACAGTACCCAGCTGCAGCAAGGGTTTTAGGTTCTTCGTCTTACTTTAGTTAACAATAGCTTCAGTCTCCTTACAAATCACTCGAAGATAAGACCCTTGAAACCCTGTGTATAATTTGATCTTTCAACGGACATTTTTTTCGTTATTGGAAGCCCATACAAAGACAAGTCATCGCTTAAACTTTAAGATTGTAATTTCCAGCTACTGATGCCTTATGATAGTTGTCTTAGAAAATAAGGAACTTCATTCACTTAATGAAACCCTATTTAGTGAACATAAATGCACTATTCACAAGTCTACTACAAATTCACTGCCTTCAATAGAACAATCCCCTGCGGCCAGAACAAGAGACAAACAAGAATAGATTTGTTGCCTTTCACAGACGGTGCTCCTGTGCTCGACATAATAAGGAGAAAAACATGTCAATTAGGGTGGAATCTTTCACCACCGAAATTGACAAGATAGAAGGGGTTTTAAACCCTCAGAGCTAGTGCTCGAAAAAACAGATGAGATGATCCACACTTGATGCTCCAAAATGATTTCACCCCTCATATTTATAGATTTCCTAAAGGGGCTCTTCTTTTAAAATGATTGAGTAATCTTCACTCCAAGCCCCAATTTTGAGTTTTTTTGCCCAACAGCCCCAAAATTTGCCCTACAGAGGGAATTTGTGGGATTTTTCCCCTTTTGGAGGACTGTAGCCTACGGGGATTGATAGGCTACTTCGTCCCATTCATCGTTAATTCATAAAGGACATTAGAGTCCCCCATGCCCAAAATTGCTTGCCCTCAAGCAATTGCCAATTCAGGTGCTACATAATAAGTTCTCCTTCCCATGTTGCATCCTCTTCTGGCAAATTCTTCCACCTAATAAGATATTTTGGAATTACTCTTCCCCTTAACTTCTTTTCCTGCATGGCCAAAATTGTTTCGAGAATTAACCCTAGTTGCCCTTCTTCGTCTAAGGGTGTAAGTTCAATAGATGTGACTAGCTGCCGCACGGCCTTCTTGAGGCATGACACATGAAATAAATTATGGATTATGGCAATGTTGTCTCTTGGAAGTTCTAACTCATGCGCAACTTCGCCAACCTTCCAAAGGACTTTGTATAGCCCATAAAACGTAGGCTTCAACTTTTCAGTGCCACTCTTCTTAAGGGTAGACTACCAATAGGGTTGTGATCTCAAGAAGACAAGGTCCCCTACCTCAAAGTTGTGTTTTGTTTGATGTTGATTCGTGTATAGCTTTTTTCGATTTTGAGCAACATGCATGTTTACCTTGAGTACTCTAAGGATGTTCTGACTTTCCTGTATCCAATCCTTAGCAATAGGCCCGTTGTTGTCTCCAAAAACTTTGTCGATAAAGGATGGTGTGTCATACCCATATAGAGCTTTGAATGGTGACATCTCAATAGATAAGTGGTAGGTGATATTGTAACAATGCTCCCACAACCACTTGATTGATGCTTTCTGTTGACCCGTCACATAGTTGCGTAGGTACCCTTCAATCCACTTATTCACGATTTTTGTCTAACCATCTATCTGTGAATGATAGCAAGTGCTAGGGGTTAATTCAATCCACACCAGCCTAAAGAGTTCCTTCCAAAAGGCACCCATAAACCTGTTATCATGGTCACTAACTATAATCTTTGGCAGTCCATTCAGTCTGAAGACTTCTTGGAAAAACAATTCCACTACTTGTTTGGCCGAATAATCACATGAGATTGCAAAGAAGCGTGCAAATTTGGTCAACTTGTACACCACGGTGTAAATGCAATCTTTACCTTACGCTTTGAGCAACCCTGTAATGAAATCCATCGAAATGCTCTCCCATTTCTGTTTGGGAATAGGTAGAGGTTGGAGAAGATCTGTCGGATGTGTATGCTCACCCTTATTTTGTTGGCATGTCATGCATTCCTTGACGTATTTCATCATATCTTTCTTTAGACCCTTTCAGGAAAACCTTTCCTGAATTTGTCGGTATGTCTTGAAGAAACCCTAATGTCCATTCAATGGGATGTCATGTGTGGCCTCCAAAATCTTCTCTTTGAGCATGGACTTGGGAACCAGGTATATTTTGTCCTTGTAATAAATAACTTCATCAATCAATTTGTGCATGTCGTCTTCAATGATTCGGTCAATAATTATGCAAGAAAACTGGTTCTTGGCATACTCTGCTAAGAGGCATGCCTTCCAATCTTTTGCGAGTTCCATGAGAGCACATGTTGTTGGTTTCCTAGAGAGTGCATAGCCCACAACATTCTTCTTCCCCTTTACATACTCAATGTCAAAATCATAAGCTTGGGTTTTGCTTACCCATTTCTGTTGTTGTTCGTTCAAGTCCCTTTGCCCCAAGAAATGTCATAGGTTGTTGTGGTTTGTCTTGACTACGAATCTATTGCCCACCAAATATTGTCTGAATTTTTCCAACGTGTGCATGACAGCTAGCATCTCCTTGTCATATATGGAGTAAAGTCTTTCTGAATCTTCCAACTTTCGACTTTCAAATCTGATAGGATGACCCCTTTGCCTAAGGACAACACCTATTCCTTCTCCTAGCACATCGCACACCAATATGAATGGTTGCCAAAGTCGGGAAGAGCTAGTACTGGACATGAGCTTATTATTTCTTTGAGCTTGTTGAATGCCTTATCGGATTCCCCTGTACACCTGAATGCTCCCTTTTTGGTTAAGTTCGTCAAAGGTGCACTTAACTGGGAGAACACTCTTAATTCTATTAGGGTTTTAGGTGTAGGCCAATCCATTATTGTCTGGATCTTCTCTTGATGGACGCTTGTGCTAATTATATGTCCCAAATAAAGGATTTCCGTTAATCTAAACTCGCATTTTGACACCTTGGCATAAAGGGACCGTTCCTGCATGATGCTCAAGATTTGATTCAAATGCCCCAAGTGATCATCCCATGTTTTGTTGCAGATGAGAAGATCGTCAAAGAACACCAACAAAAAGTTCCTTAATTGCTTGTTGAAAATATTGTTGATGCATGACTAGATAGTGGTAGGGGCGTTGGTTAGTCCAAATGGCATGACCAAAAATTCGAAGTGTTTGCAGTGACATTTGAACGTTGTTTTTGGCGCGTCTTCTTCTCGAACTCGTATTTGATGATATTTGGATGATAAATCAATCTTTGAAAAGTACATTGCCCCATGGAATTCATCCAACAATTCATCGATCCTGGGAATGGGATACTTGTTTTTGATGGTTTTCTTGTTGAGAGCTCGGTAATCAATACACATTCTCCACATGCCATCCTTCTTCTTCACCAAAACTACAGATGATGCAAATGAGCTTGAGCTGGGTCTGATATGGCCCATGGTTAACAATTCTTGGATGGGTTTTTCTATCTCGTCCTTGAACTTCTTCAGATGTTGGTACGATGTGGTGATCACAGGCTTAGCTCCTTCTTCCAATTCAATAGTATGCTCAAATCCTCATTTAGGAGGCAATCCTGGAGGAATGTCACCAAACATTGGAGCGTGTTTGTCTAGCACTTGTTGAATATCTATCTTGTATTGTGGTTTTTGATTGTCGAGAGCTTTTTGGGTCATAACCTTACATTTTGTTGCGTACGCTATATCCCCAAGCTTGAATAGGGCTTCCATCATCCTGGCTAAAACAACGTATGGGCTGTCATTTGACATGCCTCTTAATATGACCTTACTGCCATTTGGTGCTATAAATTCCTTTTCCCATGCTTGGCAGTCCATCGTGTGCTTTCCCAACAAATACAACCATTGAACCCCCAATGCCATGTTGAGGTCTGCAAGATCTATTACATAGAAATCACTAGTAAAAGTATAGTTACTGAGAGTTACACTCAAACCTGGGATCATTTGTGTGCAATCCAAGTTGTACCCATCCACAACTATCACATCCAAGCCCTCAAACTCTACGGTGGAAAGTCCCCTTTTAGCTAATAAAGCTACATCAATGAAGTTGTGTGTGGCTCCTCCATCAATTAGGGTTGTGATGTGTTGTCCCTTGACGACTCCACTGACCCTGAAGGTTTAATACTTAGGCATACCTGAAAGGGTTGCAATCTTAACATGCGGTTGTTTCTTCTTTTCTCCGTTGGGCCTTTCCTCTTGTGGCGGTTCTTCCTTGGGGTTGTTAGGCTTTTATTCTTCCGTTAATTTTCTTTTGTGGTGGTTTTTCTTCAACATTTGAAGTGGGTTCCTCTCTTTCTTTCTCATCATCAAAGATTACCTTGATGTAGTGGATTTTTCCCTTACCTAAACAGCAATGACTTGGTTCCCATGGCTCCCTACAATTGAAATATAGTTTCTTCCGCTTGAGTTCTCTTCGTGTTTCTTCATCCAACATGTCCTTTCTAGGCCGATCACGTTGAAAGGGCCTCTTCTCCTTATCTTTTGGAGGAATGAAAAGCTTGGATGGAGCCTTAGATTTAGCAGCTGCATCTCCCATGTCTCAAGTCATCTTGATAGCTTCTTGAAGGGTGGCAGGATTGAATGCCTTGACCCACCCTTGTAGGGCTTTAGCTAATGCATAAGTGAAAAGCATAACTAATCACTCTTCAAATATATTTGTCACCATGACTGCGATACATTCAAATTATGAAATAAACTCTTCATGTGACCCTATTTGCTTGAGTAGTGCTAGTTCTCTGAAGTGGATTCCTGGGTTCTTTTGAACGAATCTTTCTATCAGCCTTTGGGTAAAATCTTCATAAGTGATGTTGGCATTTCCCAGAGTTACCAGACCGTGATACCACCACTCGTGCACTTGCCCTCCTAGATGTAATGTGGCAAAGTGGATTTTGTCTGCTTCAGCCATTGGATTGAGCCTGAAGTAGGTGTCAAATTTTTGCACCCAAGCCCTTGTGCATTTAGGTGATCCATCAAATGAGGGTAAAGGAAGTTTACTCACCTTGCATGCCAATTCCCCATTAAGATGCCCCCGAGGTCTATTCATGGACCTGAAGTCGTCGTATTCATTGAAGGTCATAACTGCTCAAGTGTTCTCATCCAATATTGCATAGTCTTGAATATATGTGTTAAGAAGTTGATTTGGATCCACTATTTTTGGGGCTGCCATTCCTTGATTGTTAGTGAAATGGGGAAGTAATGGTCAGATGCTCCTTTTGATATTTGCATGGTTATTAGGAAAACTGGGACTATGATTACCACTACCTTCACTGGTGGTCCTATTGTTGGCAGAAACATTCTGTTGTCCTATAAAATGAGTAATTAGTTGAGCAAGTTGTTGTTGTCATTGAGCCAAAACTTGTGCAATCTCTCGCTGCCCTTAAATCATTTGTTGTCCTTGCTATTGCAATTGCTAGTTCAGTTGGTGTTGTCCATTTAGTAATTCATTCCGCAAAATACCAAGGTCGTGTTCTCCTTGCCCTGCTCTATCCCCCATGGCTGAACAGTGAGTACCTCTATTTTGTCTTACAGTGACATTGCTTTTATCTGCAGGAGGCATGCACAGCTCATATACTCACGGCTGGAAGGATGCTAGCGCTCTTATACCACTGTAATGTACTAGGCTAATTCTGCCCTAGATTTCAAGATTTTATTCACAATTTTTTTCCCTCAACTTTGCAAAAAATAAATAATTTTCATTTCAATAACAATATGGCAAGGTATTACAATTCAGCCCAACAAAAATATTAATTGTGTTGATTGTTCCAATAAGACATCCAATCCAACGATATGTTAATTCCCAATTCTAGATTCCAACAGGAGATGACTAAGAAATACATTAATTATAACACTCCTCCAAAATTAGTCCTCTTAAACTAATTACACTACCTTGCGTCAGTTCTGAGTGTTTCTTTCAAGTCAATTTACTAGACGATTAGATTTGTTGCAATGCAAAACCCATGTGGTGCCAAACCCACACAGTTCTCAGAACACTTCGATCCAAAAAGTATATTGCCCTAGTCTCGAAGTCCGGCTCCAGAATTTCGCTGACCAGAATGGCACTACATCCGTTATTCTGCTACAACAAAAATTTGGTTATATGTTCAACTCTTATCTAGGCCTCTGTCCACAAACTAAGGTCTCAGACCCTTGCATCCAGTCTCCCAAACAATACCCAGTTGCAGCGAGGGTTTTAGGTTCTTCGTCTTACTTTAGTTAATAACAGCTTCGGCCTTCTTAGAAATCACCCAAAGACAAGACCCCCGAAACCCTATGTATAATCCGATCTTTCAACAGAAATTTGTTTTTCTCGTTACCAGAAGCCCATACGAAGGTAGGTCATCGCTCAAACTTTACGATTGTAATTTCCAACTACGAATGCCTTACAATGGTTGTCTTAGAAAATAAGGAACTTTGTTCACTTAACGAAACCCTATCCAGTCAACATAAAAAAACTATTCACAAGTCTGCTACAAATTTGTCGCCTTCAATACAACAGTTACCCTGCAACCAGAACAAGAGACAAACAAGAATAGATTTTGTTGCCTTTCCTAGACGGTGCTCATATGCACATAATAAGGAGAAAAATATGTCAACTAGGGCAGGATATTTCACCACTGAAATTCACAAGATAGAAGGGGTTTTAAACCCTCAGAGCTAGTGCTCAAGAAAACAAATGAGATGATCCACGCTTGATGCTCCAAAACGATTTCACTCCTCATAATTATAGATTTCCTCGAGGGGCTCTTCTTTTAAAATGATTGAGTAATTTCACTCCAAGCCCCAATTTTGGGTTTCTTTGCCCAGCTACCCAAAACTTGCCCAACAAATAAAATTTTTGGGGTTTTTCCCCATTTTGGAGAACTACAGCCTATAGGGATTGATAGGCTACTTTGTCCCATTCGTCCTTAATTCATATAGGACGTTACAGTCTATTTGTTTTATCTTGGTATTATGTTCCATGGGATGAATGTTCATATGCTAAGGTAGTTTATTTGGTATTTGCTTCATTGTTCATTGTTCAGCTAAACCTTTCTTCCAAGAATTTGAAGAAAAGAGAGTTTTTTCTTTCCCTTAATCATCCGAAAATTTTGAGAACCTAGATCTCAAACACTAGTGTAAGTGTTGAAATTCCCTTGCACTCTAGTTTTGGTCTATGACTAGACTAGCACATAAACACACTATCATCGCTAACCAAAACAACTTTGCATAGCAGAAAATATCAGCAATGAAATCAACAATGGTACACAATATATATGGCCCAAATCATGTTTCTCATTAGTCCATCAATAAGAAAACCTTAGGGCTCCCATACCCAGGGTCATGGCCTTTTACAAACATTGATACAAAGCTAATATACAACAAAATACAACTAGGGCTCAAGGCCTTCTCCTTCAGGTACTCAACTACCCATAACAACAAAGGCAAAACAACTTGACTTACATCTTGTATGTTATCCTTTGCAAACAACCCTTTTTATCCTCTTTGCCCTTGATGTACTTGTTAGTTTTTGGTAGCATCGAATGTGCTCTAGCCATGAAAATTGGTGGAGAGGCTAAGGCACAAGAGTTCTAAAGAACCCAAAAACCGTTTGGTGAAATTCCACCCGGATTGTATTTTATTAAAATAATTAATATTTTTAATGGGGTCCTAAGTCCAAACTTAGGAAAATTAAAGCATTAATGGGTATTAATCAAAATATGGGTGAGAATGATCTAGAAAGCGGATCAAGTCAAGTCTTTAATCTTAGTTGTTGATTAGAGACTTAATCTCGGTCGTTGAAGTCTCAACGAGAAAAGTATAAGGAGGCTTGGGGTTCATTTAGAAACACACACAAAGATAGCGAATTTATCTAGACTTCGATTTCTGGGACTAGGAAGCTGAGAAATTCAAACTGAGTGATCATTCTGCAGCAGAGGGGCAGGGATGGTTCAGGAATACTGGACAGAGAGGCAGAGAGCCACTAGTGGAGGCAGTGTAGCATCCAGAGGGACTGAAAATGAGCCAGTCTAGGCCCACGCAATCTTGACGCAGAGCCAGGAGGGCCAGCGCAGAAGTGAGGTTGCCCTCATGCAAAAAGATGGAAACTGTCAGGGAGTTGTCATAACAGCCGAGAGAAGTTGAGGCAGAAGATCCAAGAGGCAGAAGAGAGAGCGCAAAGCTGACGCAGAGCTTGTAAGGCTGATGCAGGGCCAGCGCAGAGATAGTTGGGGTTAGCCAGTTTTGCTGCTGAATCAGTCGGAAACTATCAAGTGAAGTTAGGTAATCTCACTCAGTTTTCTGCCATTATATTTTTCTCTGTCAGTAGTTTTCCAGGAGGGCAACCAGCATTGTATTCAGAACTAATGCTTAATAATATAAAATCCTTAGAGTTGCTGCACCGGTTTTCCCGCATTGGGTTTTTCCGGGGACTATTTTGTCCAAAAATAACTGTCCTATGTATCTTGTTCTTTGCTCAATTTCTTGTTTCATGTAATCAAATTAAATTGGTGTAGGTTGCAGAAGTAATTTACTTCAGTATTTTTTCAGAAAATCACTTGATAATGTATATTAAAATCAAGTAGGAGAAGTAAATTCAATTTTGTTGCAGTAGGGGTTCCTTGAGGATAAGAATTTTCACATCGTATCAGAGCAGTGATTTTGAAACAGGAAGAGCAGATCCAACGCTGAGCAGAGAGGCCAAAAGCTGCATTTGGCAGCAATTCGAATCCCCTTGAATGGATTGTGCAGTCCTTGCCAGGAAGCAGAGATTCCGAGGAAATCTCTCTGACAGAGTCGACAGAGAGTTATGATTTCCGTTCGTGAGCTTGCAAAGGCAGAGGGAGTGACACAGAGCCTCAGCGCAGTGCTTGAAGGGCGCAGTTTCTGCCAGGGCAGAAATTCGTTGGAAAAGAGCAAAGACACATGGTAGGGGAATTTTCTCCTCATAGGAATTTTTCGCCAAAAGTTCGTACTTTTTCACTTGTTAGGCAGTAGATCAGTGTTGCGCAGTGACTAGAGGAGTCAATTCGACAGTTTGGGTGAGATGGAATCACACAAGCTCAAAGATCAAGACAGGTTGGAAGGAGCTTGCAACTATGTCATATGGAAGACCAGAATCTTAGCTATTTTGAAGGAGTATGATCTCGAAGCTTACGTCTAGAGTGTTCTGGTTGTTCCTGCAGACAATGATCAGAAGAAGTACAAGGCCGAGCAGGGAAAGGCCAAGAGGTTCATACTCAATGGAATTCGAGATCATGTAGTCTCACACTTGCAGGGCAAAGATACAGCGCAAGAAATGTGGGAATATTTGTCTTCACTATATGAAGGTTCTTTTGAACAACGAAAGATGTACTTAGAACAAAAGTTGCAATGAACATTGATCCAGAAGGAAGAAGGGGTTAACTCATATCTTCAACGTCTTCAAGACACCAGTGACCAGCTTGTTGCAGTGGGGTCTACTCCTCAGTCTACCGCGATGGTAAGGACGGCCCTGAATGGAGTGTCAGACGAATGGCAAGTCTTCGTCCAAAGTATATTGGGCAAGGAAAGACTACCTTCATGGGACGAGATGTGGGCAGCCCTTCAACAGGAAGAATTAGGGAGGGATTTGGCTAAGGTCAACCTTAATGGCAGCAGTGGGAGTGGCACGAAGACCAAGGAGGAGGAGGACAATGCAGCTCTAGCATCAAAGGAACAACAAAAGCAGAAGCAAAAGGACATTTCGAAGGTGAAATGTTTCAGATGTGGCAAGATGGGCCACTTTCATCCCAGTGTCCTTTGAAGGAAAAGGATAAGGATGAGAAACATGATCCTAAGGTTGCTCCAGCAAAAATTGACGAAGATGAGTTTTCCATGAGTGCCCACGCATCTCTAGGAAGGAGATGGAGCAATATTGAGCTATAGTCGGGAGGATTACATGTGGGCAAGATCCTTTAGGATTCCACCTCTTGGATCAATTCCTTGCTACCAGAGCTCAAGATTCAACAGTAGCAAGATGGACTTAGTGTCAAATGATGCAGTGGATTGTTTGGAGAGACAAATGCAGTAGCCTGAGACCAGAGACTGATCGGCACAAAGCAAGGTTTGCAGCAATGCAGATCGTACATTGCAAAAGTCAGCAGCAGCGCAGAAAATTCAGAAGGTCAGAGACTAGTAGCAGTCAGATTCCAACATTCACATGGTATTATGTTGAACACAGTTAGTTCAGAAATTTTGGATGCTTTTCCATTGCTGAGCAGCAGCAATTGGAAAATGACGCAGTGCAGAGCTAGTAGTGGCAATGTTAGCAACAGATGCAGAGGGAGTTGTAGTACAGATGCAGCAGTGGCAATGGCAGTGTCATGGGCAACAGTACAGTAGCAGCAGCAGCACAGTGTTGGTGGCAGCAACAATGCAGAAAGGAGATGCTTCAGAAACAGAGCAACATGCAGTTGGACATTGTTGCTAGAGCACATTCCTCGCTAAGAGGGAGTGTTAGTTTTTGGTAGCATCGGATGTGCTCTAGCCATGAAAATTGGTTGAGAGGCTAAGGCACACGATTTCTAAAGACCCAAAAACCGTTTGGTGAAATTCCACCCGGATTGTATTTTATTAAAATAATTAATATTTTTAATGGGGTTCCTAAGTCCAAACTTAGGAAAATTAAAGTATTAATGGGTATTAATCAAACTATGGGTGAGAATGATCTAGAAAGCGGATCAAGTCAAGTCTTTAATCTTAGTCGTTGATTAGAGACTTAATCTCGGTTGTTGAAGTCTCAACGAGAAAAGTATAAGGAGGAGGCTTGGGGTTCATTTAGAAACACACACAGAGAGAACGAATTAATCTGGAGTTCGATTTCTGGAGCTAGGAAGCTGAGAAATTAAAACTGAGTGATCATTCTGCAGCAAAGGGGCAGGGATAGTTCGGGAATACTGGACAGAGAGGTGGGGAGCCACTAGTGGAGGCAGCGCAACATCTAGAGGGACTGACATTGGGCTAGTCTGGGCCCACGCAATCTTGACGTAGAGCCAGAAGGGCCAACGCAGAAGTGAGGTCGCCCTCATGCAGAAAGCTGGAAACTGTCGGGGAGCTGTCGGAACCGCCGAGAGAGGTTGACACAGAAGCTCCAAGGGGCAAAAGAGACAGCACAGGGCTGACGCAGAGCTTGTAAGGCTGACGCAGGGCCGGTGTAGAGATAGTCGAGGTTAGCCAGTTCTGGTGCTGGATCAACCAGAAACTGCCGAGTGAAGTGATGTAATCTCACTCAGTTTTCTGCCATTATATTTTTCTCAGTTTTCTGCCATTATATTTTTCTTTGTCACTGGTTTTCCAGGAGGGAAACCAGCATTGTATTCAAAACTACCGCTTAATAATATAAAACCCTCAAGAGCTGTTGTACTGGTTTTCCCGCATTGGGTTTTTCCGGGGACAATTTTGTCCAAAAATAACTGTCCTACGTATCTTGTTCTTTGCTCAATTTCTTGTTTCATGTAATCAAATTAAATTGGTGTAGGCTGCAAAAGTAATTTACTTCATTATTTTTTTAGAAAATAACTTGACAATGTATATTAAAATCAAGTAGGAGAAGTAAATTCAATTTTGTTGCAATAGGGGTTCCTTGAGGATACGAATTTTCACAGTACCTTGTTGTAGCTTCAGTCCTTCATTGTTGCAAACTTCTTCTAACAAAACAATCAGCTCCTTTCAACATTTGTCCAATTGTTGTTCACCAATGGACTGCTCCCTTCAACCGCTATTCATACCAGCCACATGTCTTCTTGTTGTTAGCTCTTTCCTTTGCCTAATAGAAGTCCTCATTACAGTCCTATGTCTAGCTAATCAATTCAGCCAGCCTCCCACCCATCCACAATATACAGATTCACAACCCTTTGTTAGACCCTCAATCAGCCTCCTTAGGACCAAATCTGCCCTTGGCCCTTCTTCTATTATTGCAACCACTTTATTTTATGTACTCAAATTGTTTCTTCAATCTTGCGGCGAGGATGCGGCCCTACAGCCAGGCCTGCATCGGCTTGTATCACACAAACAATCGCTACTTCTTCTCCACAGATTTGGTCCTTTGATCTATGGTCTTTCTTGCTACAGAACCTCGCTCACTTGGACAAAACCTTAAGCTCGGTTTCCTCCAACAAATTGTGGCTCCTCTAGGGCTCTCTTGCTCCATAAATGAAGTTCATCTCATTATACTTTCTAGCCTCTCCTTTGGCTTCTATATATACTTGTCCAAGGGGTGTGAAACCCCAACAGTCATGTCCCTTGGCCTTGCTAGCCAACCTGAGCCTACATGACTCGAAATCAAACTATGGTCATTTTCTTGGTTTTAAGCCCACAATTTGGGTCCAAAACCCCCAGACTTGGGTCACTTGCCCGCAAGACATCTTTTTGTGGGTATTCTCCACACGGAAATGCCTTCCAAGCTACACAAAATTTCAACACTCCCTCTTAGTGTGGAAGGTATATTCCATCACTCCTTGAAATCTCCAGCTCCATGATTTTCCTTGCATACCCATGATTGTCCTTGCATGAGTCATGACTTCCCTTGCATGGCCATGACTTCCCTTGCATGGCCATGACTATCCTCACATGTCCCATGCGAAAATTTCAACTACTAAAATCCTATTGTAGCAACTGGAATTAATTCTTATAACTGTAAATTAAATTATAAGTTTCTTGCTACGGCAACAACGAATTAATCAAATTAATCACACTGCAACATTCACAAATAAAAAATATTGTGAAATATAAACTAGAAACTGAGAAAATATTGGCGCACACACATAAAATATGACAGTGATTTTTGGACAAAAGACCCCGAAAAAACCCAAATTGGAAAAACCAGTGCAGTAGCTGAGAGTTTTTATTATTAAGCAACAGTGAGAAATTCTTAGTACAATTTGATGCTAAACTTTGGCAATGCTATAGAGAAAAATATTGTTAAAAAAGTCTAGTGAGGAATTTTCCTCACCCCACAAGCAATCCAGGCTCTGATTGCCAGCTCCAAGCGAGTCGTCCAAACAGCTTCTATTCAGGCCTGCGTCACCCTAGCACAGTGCCTTCCACGCTCTGCCTGAAACAGTTGCTCCTCAAGATGTCCTGTCTGTTGTTGACTAAGAAATTGTCTCTCCAACACTCTAGAAAATCTTTCCAACCTCTAGAACTAAAACCTAGCTTCACTCCAACAAAATCAAATTGCATCTAGAGACTTCTGCGCAGCCCTACATCAGTCTCCATGTGGATATTTCTGACTATCTACAAGCTACTCTCCGGAACTGGAATCTCTTCCTCCAGACTCACTGTCCCTGCCCCTCTATATCTTTGCTTCCCGTCTTTGACGCGAACTCTTCCGACAACTATTGATGCTCTCTAGAAGATCAAACTACCCAAGAAAATCAATCTCAAGTGTATGTTCTCCATCTACCCATCGACCTCCTCTTATAGTCTTCAATGGGAATCTAACGGCCAAGATTAAAACATAATCAATGGTTGAGATCATCTCTGAATCGATCCATGTGAGTTTCTAAATAATTCTCACCTTTCTCAATCAATATTGATTAATTAACCCCTTTTCCTATGTTTAGACTTAGGAAATATTTAAAAATAGGCTAATAACCTAATTAAGACACTTCTATGTGGAATTTCCAGGAACAATTTCTGGGTTATGAACTCTTGTGTTTTAATCTCTCCATAAAGTTTTGAGACTATATCATCTCCAATGCTACAAAACTAATCGAGACACTTCTATGTGGAATTTCCATAAATGATTTTTGGGTTATGAACTCTTGTGTTTTAGTCTCTCCACAAAGTTTTGAGACTATATCATCTCCAATGCTACAAAACTAACACTCCCTCTGAGCGACAAAGGTGTTATAGTGTTGCACTACTACTACAACACCCTGTCTCTGTATCCCCCTCTGTCATGTTGTTGATGTTTGCCCACTGTGACTGCTTGCCACTGCCCACCAACCACTACACAACTCTGATGTTGGATATGTGTTGTTGCTGACACTACTATATTGTTGCCAACTTTGCATCTGCACTGCAACTCCTCATCTATTGTTGCTGCTACTGCAACTTACAAGCATTTGAAATACTAAATCAATTGCCTTTGTGCTACATCTGTCCCCTAAGCATCTGACTACTACTAGCCTCTGCACTATCCATGAATAATTTGCGTCGTTGTTGACTCTGCACTGAGCCACCTGCTTTGTTGTCAACACTGCATCCACGCTCCTCAACACCTGACTGCAACTAGTCTGCACCTATCACTCCGGAATCTAACTGCATCATCAGAAACTGATCCATCCAACTATTGAAATATTGTGGGCCCCCGTAGCAAGGCAATGATCCATGAGGACACCTCAAAGGACTCTGCCCAAAACTCTGCAACTCTGGGACTATAGCTCCATATTGCCCCACCTCACTCCTAGAGGACAACTTGTCTATCTCTGCAGACACTGTCGCCTGGTCCTGTTTCTCCTGCTTGTCCTTCTTCCTAGGAGGACACTGAGTACTGTAATGGCTAAACTCGCCACATCTGAAGCACTTGACCTTAGATAGGTCCTTCTTCTTCTTCTTCTCCCACTATCCCTGACTGGGACACTTTTATGTTAGGGCTACATTATCTTCTTCCTTCTCACTCTTCGTGCCCTTGCTGTTGCTTCCACTAATGGTGCTCTTTAATAGAGCTCGCCTAAACTCCTCTTGTTGTAGGCATCACCACATGTTGTCCCATCTAGGCAATGTGTCTCAACCCAAGATACTTTGGACAACGACTTGCCACTCCTCTGAGACACTGTTCAGTGCCAACCGTATAAGCTTTGTCAGTTGAGATGCCTCCCCAACAGCTGCAAGTTGATCACAGCCTTCCTGAATCCTGGTGAGGAAGGGATCTATGCCTTCACCCTTTTGTATCTTGATGCTTCTCAGCTTCTCCTACAAGAACATCTTCTGCTGCTCGAAAGTATTCTAATATCGCTAGTCAATAGTGTCCCACATCTCCTTGGCGGTGGTCTTGCTAGATATATGCGAGACTATATGGTCCCAGACTCCATCCAAGATCAACTACTTCGCCTTCGCCATGTCTCTCTTGTACTCCTTCAGCTGATCTGCATCCTGAGGTACTACCACTACATTATCTACATACGTTTCCAAGCCATATTCACCCACAAGGGCATCCTAACGCCTTCCAGATGACAAAGTTTGAGGCTCCCTCCAACCTATCATGATC